>JARWLC010000018.1:47585258-48802133 GCA_033318265.1 Phyllotis vaccarum
CACCCAAGTTGTAATTACTAAATGTTTTATCAGAGAATCAGGAAGAAATTAGGACAAACGATATGCTTTTTATTAATTTTTGACAGTGTTTAGTATGTTTTCAGTTACATTATATTTCTTTCTATTTTGGTGGTCTAGGTTTGAACTTACAGCCTGGTCCATGATGCTCACATTTTCTGGCCATTAGCTTCACATCATTCTAGTTCAGCACTTTCTGAGGATTATGCTAGCACTGATTTAAAGTCTGAGGAAATTACAAGGTACATATCATAAAGTAAAGATGAGGCAATCTTTAAGGACATTTTACATTTCCCAAAATGTGATATTTATGACACTACTGTATGAAGATATATCTTCACATTCTTAATTTATATAGTATCATTTTCTTAAGATTATATAAAAATCATTCTTTGTAATCCATTTTTCCAGGTAATACTGTAACACATTTTTACTGGAGATGCTAGAGGTTTTTTGAGATTCAAGGAGCTATGGAAAAAGATGTCTTGTTCTCTTTTAGTGTATAGGAATCCATATGTTTTATTATAAAAGTTTAAAAACGTATAATGTTTTACTTTTATTCTCTAATTTCTTAATACCTCTCAGTCATTACACTGTTGGGAAATAGTGGAAGTATATGGACGCATGAGTCAAAAATTCACATTTAATGGAGAAACAGCATTGTGTATAAATCTAGCTGATATGATGAAGGGTTATTTTCTGTAAATCCTGACAGAATGACATTAGTTGCTTTGTTGATTTGAGGGGAAGGGAAGAAAACATGTTGATAGCATTCATAAAAAATTGTTTTTTTAAAGGTAAAAACAATTTTAAGAAAATAGTTTCTTTAGACTTCTTTAAGCTTCACATTTCTATGAGGTGCTGACATTAAGGCAATATATTTGAATGCATAGTACAAACTGATAATAGCTGCACATTATGGACATACAGATAAGAATAAATTAAAACAAAACATTCTACTTGTTTTTGTCAGTGTACATTCTTTTATCTGACTTTGCCTACTTTTGCATGTTTGGATTCTGTAACAAGAAACAGTTTATACTAATGTGCAAGTATTTGAGCAGAAGTCAGTATTTGCAGGATCCTCTGCCATTTGTCTTGAGAGCTTACAGTTTCCATCTCCATATGCTGAGTTAGTGGTTTGTAGAAAAAACTACTCAGCTCTGTACTTTTCTGACTAGAGTATCCTATGGCTGCTCAACTTAATATTCTACAAGTTCTTTAGTTTCAAGCTAGTCAATATTATCTTGCTTTTTTAAAAAAATTCATACATTGAGGTAACCTGCTCATGGATAATACTTTGAAAATCTTCCCATCATATCAATGTTTCCTTTATTAAAATCACGAGAAATTTTAAATCCATAATTGGCTATTTATCAGTATGATATTCGCATGATGCTTGCATTCAGTATTCTCATATAAATGTGGGGTTAATCTTTCTATTTTCAATGAATTCATTGACTAATATAATTTCTTCTGAATAAATTTTAATCTATAATGAAGCCAGGATAAGCTTTTTATATTGCCATACTTCAGGTCTGATTAGCCACTTCCTTGTTCTAACAGATAAAATTTTCCTAAATTACTTCAGAAAACCCATTGTCACAAAATATTAATAGTATAAGCACAGGTCTAGAAATTTAGAATGAGACAATCTGTAAGGGAGAGGTTTTCATGTTATAATTCGTATTCAAAGCTTATGACAGTATTATGCTCAAATAAAGATTGTATTGATCTTTTATCTAGCTTCTGGGTACTCTCAAAGTACTTAGTAGGAACTCTAAATTTATACTTTGGTCACAAATATCTAGTATGTCTTTACCATCAATAAAACCTCTTTATCTTTTTATGCATAAGGATATAATTGAGGTCAAATATTCCTTGAAATTATAACTTTTGCTGTAAAGATTTAAAATATATTCATTGGAAAATGATACTAAAAAGAGTAATTTTGACTCTGGTGTGATTATTACTAATATCTTTTATTTGTATCTACAATAAAAAAGTTCAAGTGGTGTATTAAAAAATATAAAATGCACAGATCTAAATGAAGAAGAGCACTAGGAAACTTCATGTTATAGATAATATATGTTTTGTAAGGATGGCTGCAGTTTCTTAAGATAGTGGCCCCAATAAAGTTCCTGGTCTGAACTGGAAGAAAGGGAAGGGAGCCCATGGGGCGAATTCCTCCTCAGTTAATATTACAACTTGTGAAGAGAAAGCCTAAGAAGCCATTAGCTCAAAGTTGCTGCTTATGAGTTCTAAAGAAGACAGTCCATTGCAAGGTGGCAACCAATTTCACAGTGTTACTCCTTCATGATAACATCTTTAGAGGTATGTGAGGCAGAAGTCAAGACAATATAGATTATTCCTCTATGGTCACAAGATGTCACTCAAGAAATAAAGTCCAGGCACATTTTGGTGAGAGGATCCTTGTGTAAAGGCCCTGAGAGAGTAGAGTGCTCTGGAATGTCATTATAAATGCCTCTTTGCCTGTGCTACCCCATTACGGTACCTCCTCTCACTTTGTTTTAGGGATCCAGTCTTGCTACTTCGCTCTTGTTCTAGAGCTCAGTTCTTTGGCCAGTTCTAACTTCTACTCTATTTTTCTATATCCTGGAAGCATAAATCCAACCACAAAGCATCTTTATTTCTGTATTCCTGTGTAAGCATAATTCCAATGAGTATCAAACTCTACCATGAACACATGTTCTTACCATTCATAGTTGCTATAATACTTGGAGCAATCTGTTTACACTTTTATTCCCTGTGTGTTATTCACATTGATAGAAAATTATGTTTTAAAACTTTAATATTTAAGAAGATAAAAAATAATTAAGAATATCTGGTTGTTTGACTTCTCATTTAACATTCTGTATCTTCCTGTGCTTCACTCCAAGATAGAAAGTAATAATTTCAGAGGAAAGTACAATATAGCAAGATCTCACTGTAATGTTACGTAGCACTGTGGTTGGAGAGAAGACACAGTAGTTAAATTTGTATACAACCCTTTAGGAAACTGTTTTTATTTTATCATTTTATTTTTTAGAACTCTTGATTGGGTAGCTCACAAATCTCTATACCTTTAATAACAGGTGAATCTGAGAGCTTATTTTAGACCCTAAGGACACTTGTACCCACATGTGCCCATACACATAGACACACAAAATTTAAAAATACATAAATACATTATATATAACATATATATATATGTTGTGTGTGTTGTATGTGTGTATGTATATGTGCATGCATATATGTGTATATATATTCAAAATATTGATTACCATTCTTTATTATTATTAAGCCTAAAATATACTTACATCATTTTCCTCTATTCATTTCCTTCATCTAATACCTCACATGGATCCTTATTACCCAATCTTGAAATTATGATTTTTCTTTCCGCTCATTATTATTGTAACACACTCCACACACCTGGTTATATAATATATATTTACATTATATATATTATATATACATATATATATACATATATGTAAAATGGGTTCAAATATCTACTGTTACTTTCCTGTATATAATTTCAGAGCTGACCACTTGGAATTGGATACTCAATTATGTTCTTTATCCTCTCTAGAAACTGTTTCTCTTGTTCTTAGTGCGTGTCCTGAGTTGTCTGTGTAGTGCTCCCACACCATTCCCCCTTCCATTTTAGCATCTACTGGTATTTCATTTCTCCAGATTACTTAGAAAAGGATGAAATAACATGGAAAATATTCCCTTACATTCTTAAGAGACATGATATCACAGATTTGCTGGTTCTTCCTATCATTCTCCTAACCTTTCTACCCCTTTTTCTGCTGTGTTTATAACTTTAAATACAGGAGATGGAGATGATATTTGTTTTCTAGGTCATTGGGACTGGAAGCCCTAAAATCACTTGTTCTTTATATTTTTAACAGTTATGTGTTTTAATAATGGTCTCTGTTTACAGAGATGCTTCTCTGATAAGAAAAAAAAGCTACATTTAATCTGTGTATGAAAGAAGAAACATTATAAATGGAGTTAATATGTATGCTGATTTAATAAGTTGTGGTTTTTGGTTTCTCCATATGTCTCTGACCTCGCTAGCATGCATGCAAGCAAATAAAATACATTATATTTATTCTACTTTGGCATCTATTGCTGTGATAAAGCAATAATTGCAGAGCATTAGTAGCAGCTCAAGACTCAATGACAAAGTTCACTGCACAAATTAAATTTATTTGTGCCAGAGGGAGAAAGGACAGAAAATAAGAGACAAATACAGGAGATTTTAAAAAGAATAGAGAAAAGGATGGGGTAAAGGAAAGGGGTGCAGAAGTATTTGTTCTAGAAGTTTGGGGGGCTGATGGGGGAAAAAGACTGATTCTGGGAAGGAGAGTAGACAGGTCTCCTCTCAAAAAATGGTACTTTATAAAGGTAAAATCATAATAATAATCCCTGTGGTAGAATGAGGTGTCTAATTTTAATTGTTTGTGTCAATTAAGTGGGTGAAAATGATCTCATCACCCCCTTCTGACCCATATCCTGCCATTAAGTCACTTTAATATAAAATAGATATTTAACAGCAAAATAATTCTAATAAATATGTTTTAACCAATTGTGAGTACATTTAATAATTTGGTCTTGTGGATGTATAATAATTAAACTATCTAAAACTACCATTCCCATTATTGAAACTAAAATAACGAATTGAAGATTGTACAACATCAGAAAGTTCATATCTACAACTAGATTGGAGAAGCAAAGATTTTGCATACAATAAAAAAAAGAATTAAAGAATATATATTGAAAACTATTAGAGAATATTGTTTCAATCTAAAGGATTCTATAATATCTTGAGCTACAAGTGTATAAAAGACAAATAAAAACTGCATTGCATAACCCATCTCATTAAAAAGCATAATTTTTGATTGAGTATATTTTAGAGTAGAGTTAAGGCCCCAAACCTGAAGCTGGTAGGAATAACAATCAAATATATTCTTGGCATAAATTTTCCATTAAAGAGTGAATTTATGACTGTGTTTTCAAGTATCATTTTATTCTTTCTCTTTGAATAATTTTTATATGTATGTTATGAAAAACTGATTTAGTTGTTTTGTCCATTAAACATGTTCATATGAAAAACTAAATGTTCTTAAGCAAATGTTCACCATGAGAACAAAACTAAATAAAGCAGCGAAGTAGAAACATTTATATTTTTTTCAGGAAATATATAAAAACTTTAAATATATATAATTAATTTTTCTTGCAAATTAGATGTTGCAGTGATAACTGATAAGCTGAAATGCCGAAACCACACTAAAATTTTATAACTAAAACATACTGGGTAAGTGATCCTTCCTAAAAACCTAATAGGTAAATTCAAATTAAATTTGAATAAATTTTGAAAGCTATTTATACAAGAGTCTGTACAGTAATAGAGCAGAATATTGTATATAACAACCATTATTGAAATTCAGTAAAATAAAAGTAGGTTAAATAAATGTATGTGTACATGTTAAAAACTTAACACCTAATTTTAAAACACTTTTTAGATATACTGGTCATAAAAATTAAACAGAATGATTTTTTTAATTTACCATGACATTGATATATTTTGTTAAAAGTAATATTATCACATGCTTTTTGAGTGTTCAAGCTTTATATCAATTCAAAATATTATAATTCATTGAATGTACCATACATTTCTCAGAACCTGACTAATGCTCGAGTTAATTTGCATATTTAGAGATGGCAGAGTTATATATGCCAGAAAACACTTAACATGCGAGAAGAGACAGTGGTGGTCAGGGTTTTACAGTAAGAACTTACGTGATATTTTTTCCTGGAATCTACATGCTTTGATAATTGGATCAAAGCAGCCTGTGAACAACAACAAATAAACAAAAGTCTTGGCAGTTTGCCTTGTAATTTTTTTTTCTAAATGATAATTCCTAACACTTAATGTTATCCATATTCTGGCTCATGTTTTAAGTTACAGATTGCTAACCTTCTTTTACATTTTATCCTTTAGATCCATACTTTGAATCACATACACACACACACACACACACACACAAACACAACATACATACATACCACAAAATTTCCACAGGCATGCACATAGAAACACAATTTTATCAAGTTATTACATTAAATGTTTATTAAAATTTATAAATGAAACCTCAAGCCACAGATATTAATTGTAACTTCAAATTTAAGAATTCCACTTAATTTTGTTTTCTTAAAAACTACTTAAAAAGCAGTATACCTCAAAGCATTATCAAACCACAAGTTAGTAACTTTCAACTTGTAGTAGAATAATTTGAGAATCAGTTCTTGCATTTCAGGACAGTTCTCACTCACATGCACAGTCCCTCTCTCAACTGCCTAAGGAGCTCCGGGATACAAGAAGAAGGCTTGCTAGATGTGTACATGTTAGTTATCTCTGTCATTAGGAATTTGTTTTAATATTACAACAACATGAAGATTTTTATTTTTAGTCTATATTTTTTATTTAAAAGGTTTGTTTGTAAACATACCCACTCCTTTCCTCCTCCCTCCCTTCTTCCTAGTCATCACTCAGCTTTTCCCCAGCCTATTTTCCCATTCATTACTCAAAATGGTAAGAACTCACAGATTAAGCCAGTGCAGTTTGGCATATCAGTTGAGTAAAGTCCAATTACCACCCCACCCCATCCACACACACATACACACACACACCCAATAGCAAGACCAAGCACAGTGTTCCACTGTAGAGAATGGATTCCAAAAAGCCATTTCATGCACTAGGAATACATTCTGGTACAACTGCCAGAGACTCCATAAACTGTCCATACCTTTAAACTGTCATTCACATTCAGATATCCTGGCTGAATTCCATACAGCTTGCCCAGCTGTCACTTTAGAGCCAGTGAGCTCCCAGTAGCTCTGTTCAGCTGTCTCTGTGGGTTTCCTCATCATGGTCTTGATCTCCTTGCTGATATAATCCATCCTCCCTCTCTTCAGATAGACTGGAAGCTAGGACCAGTGCTTAGCTGTGGATCTCTGCATCTGGTGCTATCAGTTGCTGGATGAAGGTTCTATAATGAAATTGAGTGGCTATCAAGATTTCCAATTGTTACTTTGCCAATCATGACCAGGAATCTAGTGGCATGTGCCATATGTCATGTGGTATTCGGTGAGAATCTTCTACCATCACCAACACTGACATCAGAAGACCAAGAATTCTTGTAGAACATCTATATGTAAGAACACTGAAATGCAACTATGTCCTCTTTGTAAGGCAAGTGTTGAAATAGTAAGTCTACACAATACTTTTTATAAATGATTGTTCTTTTTCCAGTTAAAATGTTATAATTTAAGACTCAGTAAGTCTTGTTCATCAGATATATTTATAGAGGTAATTCTAATGGAGGAAAATATATATTATCTCAATTTATTTCAGTTTAACTAAATACAATGCAATATTTGACAAATTTATGAAATTCTCCAAGATCATTGGGTGTAGTAAGAAGTTTCTTGTCTTTTATTTTATTTTATGTATTTATTTTATTTAAAAATGTCATTTTTATCTTTATATCCCCTGCTCTCCCACTTTTCCCTCCTCCCAATCCCTCCCAGTCAGCCTTCAGCCTCCTCCTTCCCCATCCAGCCATCTCCTCCCCCAAAAGGGCAAGAAGTCCCAAGGTGGGTCAGCTCAGCACGGTACATCCACTCCAGGCAAGTCCAATTCACTCATGATAAAGTCAAGGCTGGGCTAGGCGTTCCTCTGCAGAGAATGGGCCGCAAAGTGCCAGCCACACACGGGCTCACAGTCTGATCCCACCCTTCCAGGTTCCACACACTGCTCATGCCTTTCTAGCTTGAGGTTTGGTCCTGAGTCCTGCAGCCACTTTACCCCAAATAGCCACACAAAGGCTTATATTAGTTGCAAAGTGTACATCCTATGCTTGAAGCTTATTACCAACTAGCTCTTAAAATTTAATAAACCCATTTTAATTAGTCTATGTGTTGCCATGTGGCAAGTACCTTACCTGTATTTTACATCTTACATTTTTGAGTAGTGGCTCACAGCATCTCCTTTGACCTCCTTCTCCTTTAAATATGCTTGGAATTCCTGCCTCTAAGCTGCTTAGCCATAGACCAAAATTGTTTCTTTATTTTCCAATGATAATTTACAGCATACAGAAAAGCATTCCATAACAATTGGTACTAAGCACCAGTCACCCTGTTTCTCAGTGGGATCCAGAAAATGTAGCCCTGCAACCAGGGTCATGTTAAACAATTCTAAGGTAGTTATTCATGAAGATGAGAACTTTTGGCCCTCACTTCTTTCTCCATAAATTCCCCATAATTTCTACACCTACAGAATAATGTAATGAATTACTCTAAGCAAATTCATAGAAAATTTATTTAGAATCTTTGATAAATATTTAAGAACATCAAGTTGGAATCACAACAAGTTGTTTTCTTCTGTGACTAAAGAGCACCTTAAAGGTAAACAATAAAGACTCCTCAGCCTAGATTCAAGTAAGACATTTGATACCTCGAAAAATAAGCTGGAGAGTGAATGAAGCAAGAGTCACATTTTTGAAGAATGAAGTTGGTGGATTGCAAGTGACAGGTTCAATTACTGGTCCATAGACCACTGTCACATCTGCCTGGAACTCTGAGAAATTGCCAGTGGAAAAAGGATGAATAACTCCTAAGATTTAGAGAAAATATGTAACCACTCATGCAGAAAATTAGCAATTACATCTTGTGCCATCAGTAATAACTATTTCAACAAAGATCTTAGGTTAACGTCAGACTGGGTGACAGTATATCAACCATTACACCTGTGTTCAATCAGCAGCCACATCCCTCAGTGTGATACTGATCTGTTCAGTACAAATATGGCTTATTCAATGATAAGCAAGATGGCTGGCATATAATACAGAAGGCAATTAATGATATAGTTTTGAACTGACAATTTGGAAGGAGAAACATGCTGAGAAACTCAGATAGTTGTAATTTGTTTTTGGTAACCTTTAATGTTCATTATTTTCTATAATTAATACAATATATTATACACTAAAGATAAATATCATAACTAAATCATTAGACCAGAAAGAAATTTTAAGTGTGGAATTATCAGATTTGCAGTTGAATAAATTATCAGCTCAACAAAAAATGTTTTTGACAATGCTTCCATGTCACAGGATAAAGTGATTAAATTAATACATGAAATTTTAAAATACCAAAAAATTATAATAATATTTATTAATCAAGTTTAAATTTTATCTGACATATTATAACCTACTAGAGGTGCTAATTTACATATTTGACCTAAAATAACAAAAGTGTTCCAGCTGAGATTTTAGCAAAAGACAAACCTTAATTTAGTCTTTAAACCCAGCAATTCTGCATAGAACTTTTTCACTGAAATATATACTAAATGATAAAAGCATGAAACATAAAAGTCAGATAATAAAATTCAAAAGATATTGAGTTATTAAGTTTTTAAAATTGGTTATCACAATTATATCACACAAAGTTATCTGTGAAAGCAATGGGATAAAAAAGGTAATATTTACAATTAAGATATGCTTAAGTGTTTTAATATGACCCAACAAAGAAATGAACTTATTTAAAATATCAGATATAAAGCTGGGAAGTATATACTGACCTTCTGCTCATTACACTTAGACTTAAGACGTCTTTAAGAATTTTATACATTGTGTTTTAATCATATTTCCTCCTTCCTCCATCTCATTCCAAACTACCAACCTTCTGACTCCATACTCACTAAAATTTTGTACTCATTTATTTTTAAAACCCAATCAATTTTATTTAGAGCTGTCCAATGAACAATGTGTATGCATGTGTGTGTGTGTGTGTGTGTGTGTGTGTGTGTGTGTGTGTGTGTGTGTGTGTGTGTGTGTACCTTTATAGACTAAAGTACTACTCTTGGCAATCAGAAGTGAGTGTTAGACAGTGGGGATGTGGAGGTACAAGCAAATGTAAGCTTCTTGATGTAGTATTTGTAAACTGAACCTGAGTCTTTTTCATCAACAGTAAGCAGCCTTGAGTAATGAGTTATCACTCCAGGTACACATTACCCATTGTCGTTTATATAAGAAACAATATAAATGAAGTATGTAAAGTTAGCTTGCCATTCAAATAGATATTTTTCCCCAAAGTTAGGTTAAGACATTGTAAACCACTAACATGTTATATAATCTATAGAAGAATCCATTCTAGATCATATTCATCACAATTAAAATTAATGTACTTGTTAAAATTATTGTCTTATTAATTATGATAACAAGTCAGAATATTTGCTTATGTTCTATCATAATATTTTAAGGGCAGCAGAACTAAATTGAATGAGAAGTACAGCTCTCTACTCATACAGTAGTGAATACATAATAGTCTTCATTGGGAAGAATAGGCCTATTAGTTAATATTATAGTTAATTTCTATAAGCTAATAGAAATAATGTAATTTTCCTAAATTCAAAGGTATTTCTTCAAGAGATTTTTTGTACCAGTCTTTGTGGGCCTGGAACTGAATCCTGTAACTGTTGCCAATCATTGGATTTTTTGTAGCACTCTTAATTATGTAGTTTATTCTCACCGCTTTCAATTTTTTTTTTCTTGTTTCTTTCTTCTATCTTTGTTCCCAAAGTACTCGGCCTCATCTACATGCCATCAATGTTCAATTTCAAAGAGCTATCATGTTGGGAGTTTTTGAGTGACTTTTTCTCATTAAGGTATAAATGATAGATTGATTCCTGTTCTGTCTTTTCCGGGGCATTTACATTTTAATAGGGGATAATTCTTTCATTCATGGGGAATGAGCTCTATAATAGTGTCATTTCAAACCAGAGTAATAGGAGAGTGTGTGGGGAAAAGGAATTGGGAAAACTTGTTCATTTTTCTCAAGGTCACATGCATTGCCCATTACTCTTCAAGAGTTCTCAACTTTATCTGTGCCTTAGATTCTGATGTCACCAAGGTTATGTTTAGTTCTTAAATGCTGAAGTTATTTTATAGAAGCAATTTAAACATGGGTGTAATTCCATTAACTCTTTCGTAGCACTAAAATAAACTTGAGTTAACATCAGTCAGTCATAAAATGAACAACTTCTGTCGTGGTATCCAAAAGTAAGGAAAAAATATAATGAAACACACATGAATAAAGTAACAAGCAGTATAGAGACAACCTAATCATGAATCTTTGCTGCAATATTTATAGACCTCCAAGCTCTGTAGTAAATATTGTTTTATGTGCATACACTATTCCTTCACTTCAAGGAGAGATGAGATTTCTAAGAACCTTTTTGCTGCACAACTCTTGTAAATAAAATGCACTGTACTCTTGTAACCATCACCGAGAGAGATGGAGATCACATCCTGTGCATTCTTACTTTTTCTTGAAACATTTTTTATGAATTGTAAATCATATACAATTCTAGAAGAAGGAAATACACAGGAAACCTGATGACAGCTTGTTTGTGTCTGTTTCACAAGGGACTCAATTTTCAGGCTTAGTAACTCGTATAGTACAGTATTTTATGTTTTGCATTAAAATCACAACTATCCTGGAGTACTATAAAAATTAAAATACTACACTTTAGGTGAGTGTTTGCAGATTGACGTTAGATAAAAATTGCAGTTTATTTCAAAAATATATTATATATACTTGCCAATCCCCAAACCAATGTACTTTGATTTTTAAGGACAGGAGAATACTATGACAAATGAGCTAGTTACCTGCTTTGTAACACATGAGACCCCAAAAGGTCAAAATCATAGTACAGAGTTTTGTACAAATGATGTAATTAAACAAAAGCTAAGAACTATTGTTTTTTAGATTTAGTTTAAAACATGTTTGAATACTTTCCTGCAACTGAGATAGTGATGTGAACACTGAAAATTACTGATACTTCTAATTATCAGAAAGATTTCAGAATTTTGGTGAATATGTAAATCTTAATTTAAATACTAATTGAAAATGTGTGAACACCATATATTTTAGTTTACTTTTCTCTTATTATGACTTGATAGGATTTACAAATTAAAGAGGGCCTTCCAATACTATTTGTAAGACTTCTTTTTCTATGTATTCTATTAAAAATAAATGTAAATTCTCTACTTTGGAGAGCATGTATACATTGTTTACTATTGCCTTAAATGGAATATAAATTAGGAACATCTATAACATAGACTGAATTTAAATGCTTCTGTTGCTGAAAACTAGCTCCCTAAATAATGGAGAAAAATTGAACAAGATTGAAAAAAATGGACATTTCATATAAAAGTTGAAGACTCATTTGATTATGCTTTGCGAACACTTGTAGTGTTCACAATCAAAGTCAATAAACTATCACAGAATGTCTAAAGAAAACTTTTATTTTGAGAAAAAGCATAAAAGTATTGAGAAAGATTTTTGTCTGCCTCATGCAAATATCTTTTTGGTGGTATGATAAATTCAAATTTCATGTTTTAAAAACTGTCAGTGAGGAATATATCTGACCAGCTTGCTCCAAAACAAAGTGGTACACAGCCTGTCTGCTTCAATTCAGTATGGCAACAGGAAAAAAAGGATATTCCCTTTCAGATATTGAGTAAATTATGTTTGTCCAAAGATTAAGACTCTTTCAGTGCACAAATTTTCATGCAAACCTAATAAATCAATTTTCCTTGACATGAATCAGTTTCCATAACCAACCTAATGATTACTCAAGTGATAATCTTGAAAGAAAACATCTTTGTGATTTGGAAGTTAAAATTTTTTAAATAACAACTTAAAATAACTTTCCTCCAAAATTTACTATTTCAAATGTGAAATTAATATTATAAGTCAAATCAAGAAATTATTAAGTAGACATTTGTCATTCTGTTTCCCTAATGAAGTTTAGCTTTAGTTAAAGCTTCATTGACCTTGCTAGAAAAAGGGTATGTATTTTAAAATATGGCTGATCTTATAATATGGAAGGAATAAGCAAGAGAATTAAGAATTTAAGGCCACCCAAGGCAACATAGAAAGTGTGAGACCATCATGAGCAATTTAATTATAACTAAGACTCAAAAAAGATAATGTCAACCACCTCAGATACCCATTACCTTAAGAGTTTAGTATAGAAAAATTAAATGTAAAAGCTATTACAAAATCAATACTTGAGAATCATAAATATAATATATAAAATTAAAGCCTTTTGACTCACCCATTGCAATGTTCTTTTTTTTAAAAATCTTTGTATTGTGCGAAATTATTATTCTGTGTTTTCACCAATACTGAAAATAAAATGGTGATAATAATTGTATCTTTCACAAGACTCCTTTTATTTTACATTAACTAGCAGAAGCAGTTTAACCCAATATTTTCTAGGACTGAAGAACTTTATGTTGTGCTGAACATTGTTTGGTTCTCATTTTTTCAGATTCAAAGACCTTGTCCCACTTGTGATTTCATTTGATTTAGGCTTATGCTTATTTTAGTAGTTTATTAAGTTCCAAGACCTCAGATAACTCATTGAAAGGATAATGATGGTCTAATCACCGTTGGAATAGAGGGGTCTTTAATTTCATCTTCTTTTTGCTGTTCTCCAAAACTTCATTGACCAAAATCAACAGAACTTCTCTAGTTGCTTACATTGCTGTCTCCCTGGAGACACATGTGCTCTATCCTTCACGCGTAGACTGTGACTAGAGAAAAAGCAAGGTTACAGAGTTAAAACATTTCCTCACTAACAAGGCTTTACCTTCCTTTATTTCTTTTCTTTCCGCCCTGGGTTATTTGCTGTCTTATTACTTCACTACCAATCTTCCGTTTCCTCTTCTCTAGAGGAATGTTGATAACTAGAATAAGTAAGAAAGAGTGTGCACACGTCACATAGCCATTACTTATTTGTTGGGTGATTAAAAAACATCAACTTAGGAATTGTTTCTGGATCGATTCAGAAGCCTATTATGCATATTGTCAAAGCTAAAATAGGATTTTACTATAGATGGATACATTTAAAATTTTTGGATAATAAAATCCTTATAAAATTTTTGGCTAATAAAATCCTTATAAAATTTTTAGAATAATAAAATCCTTATCAACTCTATATCAAATAGACTACTTCTGCTGGATAAAATATATTTTATTTGTTGAAAAAAATCCAGCATCTCACAATTTTCAAAGGTTAAAATATTTTATAACCTATAACTTTTATTTTAATGTAATTTACAAAATATAATGTGACATTGAAGCCAAACATAGTGGTATATGCATAAAATAACTCCATTCTAAAGGCTGAGGCAAGAGATTTATAAATAAGATATCATCCTAGTCTATATTCCAAATCAGGAAGGTCTAGGGTCTTTAATGAAATTTCTCTCACAAGGCAATGGATTAAAATGAAAAAAAAATATATGTATTGATATTTTATTTAATTTTGTCTTTCATACCTTTATTTTAATTTGTATTACATACTAGTAGGACCTTACTCTTTTTTAAAGTTTTGTTTCCCATAGCAACCACTGCCCCCCTTCTATCCCTTCTCCCAGTCCTCCCTCAGACTCTCCCCACCCAGTCTCCCCATCCATTCCCCAGGGAGAACATGAACTCCCAAAGTGAGTCAGTCTGGACTGAGTGTGTCTTCCCCAACCCCCATAACAAGACTGAGTAAGCTATTCCTCTGTACGGAATGGTTCGGAAAAACCAGCCCATTCCCCAGGAATAAGCTCTGTTCCAACTGCTACTGTAAGAGGTTCCACAAACTGCCCATGCTATTCGACTGCTGTCTACGTTTGGAGGATGGAGTTCCTTTTCTTGACGGTTCCTAGAATGTTATTTCACTCATTTCACAGTCAATGAGCTGCCAATATCTCTCTCTGTGGGTCTCCTCCACACGAGCCTCATCATCCCTTTTCTCATATAATCTTTCCTCCCTCTTCTCAGTTGGACCAGAAGCTGGACCAGTTTCTTAGCTATGGATTTATGCATCTGCCTCCATTAGTTTCTAGGTAAAGGTTTTATGGTAAAAATTTCTAAAGGTAGCTATGATGTGGGAATGCCTTTCTGTATGCTATGAATATCAATCTTTAAATAAAGGAGCTGATTTGGCCCTTGACAGGCACCATAGAAAAAGTAGGTTGAAGAATCAGAATAGGTAGGAAAGGAAGGGCGGAGTCAGGGACAGACTGACCCATCAGCCAAAGGAGAAACATGTGAGGAACATAGGTGAGCCACGGGCCATGTGGCAGGAAAGATTGATGGAAATGGGTTGATTTAGGATGTAGGAACAGGCTAGCAATGTGCCTGAGCCATAGGCCAAACAGCATGAAGTTAATATAAGTGTCTGAGTCATTTTGTGGGACTGAGCAGCAGCAGGTGGCTAACAGGTCTGGAGCTGCAGGTCTGTGGGTCTAGACCTCTGGCTGCCCGGGACCAAGAAACCTTACTGTAATATAGCTAGAGAAAAATAAATAATGTACAACTAAATATAAAGTAAATAGTAACAGAATATAATGCATATTTGTAAATATCATTTTAATAATTTTAATTACCCAAGTAACAATCTCAATAAGTATTTAGGATTAGATTTAAAATGTCTCTTTCATGCTTGAGATAAAATAGCACCAAATTAATTAATATTCTTTACATAATGCTTTCCGATGTATATAGCACTTATTTTATGGTCTCAAGAGGAAAATCATTTAAACATTATAAGTAGTACATTAGCTTACTTTTTAAAACAATAAATTGTCTTTTCTGTAAATCACAATATACTCCAATATCTTTCACTATGCAAATTAAGGCTTAAACTGCTGTTATTATATTTCTTATAATTTTTATTTTACATTATTTGATTCACAATAAGATAATATTTACAAGATTATTATTAATTGCCATTAAGGGAAGGGGAGGGGAGAGAGGGGAAGGGACATGTCTGGAGCCAGAAGCCAGGTAGGCATAGACTGATAGGTGGAGCTAGTGGGTAGAGAGAATAAATAGGAAGAGAGGAAAAGGAGAGAATGAAGGAGAAAGAGAGAATATGTTCAGGACCAGTAACCAGGGAGTCAACAACCAGGCAGCCATGAAGAAAACAAGAAAGTAAGCCATACAGAAAGAAAATAAAAGAAGAAAAAGAAAAAAACGGAGGGAGAGAGGGAAGAAGGATGGGAAGAAGAAAGAAAAAAGTCTATAAGGCAAAATTAGATAAAGAGAAGTGGATTAGTTTAAGTTAAAGACAGCTAACAAGATATTAGCCTGAGCTAGACCCAGCATTCATAGCTAATAAGAAGTTCCAAGTCATGATTTGGGAGCTGGTTAGTGGTCCAAAAGACAAAGATTGCTACAGGGGTGGGAAGATATATCTGAAAAAATAAGTCCCCTTAGAAGTTGGTTTTGAGCAGAAAAATCTTTAACTATATTCTCCATTCAGACTTCCCTTCAAAACATTTTATTACTAGGCAATGTATTTAGTGAGAAGGTTTTTGCATTTGGGCAGATTTCCTATTTTCTCATAATCTTGTATCAGATTTGCATTTAATAGGTGATGTGGGAATGTCTTTCTGTATGCTGTGAATAACAATTTTAAATAAAGGAGCTGTTTTGTCCCATGACAGGCACCATAGAAAAAGAAGGAGGAGGAATCAGAATAGGTAGGAGGAACAGGCAGAGTCAGAGAGAGACCCAGCCAGAAGCCCAGAGGAGCAACATGTAAGGAACACAGGTGAGCCACGGGCCACATGGCAGACAGATTAATGAAAATGGGTTGAGTTAAGGTGGAAAAGCTAGCTAGCAAGGTGCCTAAACCATAGGCCAAACAGCATGAAGTTAATATAAGCATCTGAGTCATTTCTGGGGCCTGAGCAGCAACGGGTGACTAAGGGGTCTGGGTGCAGGTCTGTGAGTCTGGGCCTCTGGCTACCCAGGGATCAAGAAACCCCACTGTAACATAAATACATATCTTTTTAAATCTCATTGTGAGAATTCTGACTCAGTCTGTCTGACTCCGCCCTCTCTCTCCTACCTATGCTCTGGCTTCTCCTCCTACTTTTTCTATGGTGCCTGTCATGGGCCAAAACAACTTCTTTATTTAAAGATTACTATTCACAGCATACAGAAAGACATTCCCACATCATATTTACGTGTGTTTGTGTAGTATTTTCTTATTTATAATGAAAGTGATGGAAAACTACAGCAGCAACAATCACCCATAAGCCAAAGGCAAAAATCCTCCATGTGCTGTAATATTTAATGGTATCTTCAGTAACCTGCTCACATGTAGATGCCCTGAAGCACATTTCAAGGTATAATCACACTATGTCTGTGACTAATCATTAAATTGCTGCTACTAGTTTGAATGATTAAAAGCCCCCAGAGACATAATCAGAAATAAGAATAATTTGCTATAGCTGATGAGTCATCATTATTTTAGCTGGATATACTAGTAGAATATAAAATAAAAAATCTATGGAGTGCATGTAATTTTTTAAAGGTGCATCATGACAGTGTTCTCAAGTGGAAAGAAATTGCTTTGACATACTTAACATTTTCTTTTTAATTTTAAAAATCTATCTATCTATCTATCTATCTATCTATCTATCTATCTATCTATCTATCTATCTATCTATCTATTTTACGTTCCAGCTACAGGTTTCCCTTTTTACTTCCCTCTAGGTTCTTCTTCCCTAATCCTCATTTAAACCTTTCCCAAATCTGGTCGTCCTCTGTTTTTGTTTGGCAAAGGGCAGGTCTTCCATAAGTATCAATGAAACACGGTAAGTCAAGTTGTAGTAAGACAAAGACATTTCCCCATGTATTAAGGCTGGACAAAAAGACCCAGTGTACTGAACACTGTCAATGAAAGTTTAGGAGTTAATTTGTAAGTATTTATTTCAACATAATAACACATCAAATATTAATTAGAAATATTACTGATTGTATTAAATTTTTGATTTTTTTTACTATCTGAAATAAAGTAAATCATAAAAGAATCGATTTGTTAACTGTGAAGATATAAAAATAAATATCACTTCCAGCATTTATAAATACGTATTTGTAAATATATCCTAGTAGATTTATAACATCTAAGAATTACTATTTTCTTTAAAATGAAGATAATATACCATATTATTGAGGCACTCTTGGCAAAATTTCATGCAAACATAATGTACTGAATTTAAAATATTTCCTTTACCTTTTGCTTAAGAGGTTGTCTTTTCACCTAGGTAAGGAGTTAAAAGTTTTCTCAAAATTAGATGGCAGTGAACAGCAAAATCGCTACATGAGTTCAATTTGGGGTTCTCAATTTTAGTTCATTGGTCAACATGTCTATATGTGACAGAACTTTTTCTTCCTGTTGTAGATATGTTGATAACTCCAGCATTACTGTTTCTTCATAAAATTGTATTGGCCTGTTCAAGAAGTTTATGTTACCATATGATATTCAGAACTACTTTTTCTCAATTTTTTTTTTTTATAAATTGTAAATGAATCGTGATGGGCATTCACCTAAAACACTCTGGATTGCTTTGGTATTATAATCAGTTTAACAGTACTCATTTTTCCTATCTCTGAATATAGGGAGTCTTTCCATTCTCCGGAATGTTCTTTAATTTATTTTATTTTATTTTCAGATAAAGTTCTTTCATCAACCTCCTTATATTTATTATTTAGTATTTATTTTCTTCCTTGAAAAATGATGGGATCTGTATGTGTGATTTTTTTCAGAACATTTATTATCGGTATAAGGGAAAGCTACATTGGTCATAAATCTGTACCCTTTTTTTTTATGAAGTGCTGACCAAAAAATCTAAGAGTTTCCTTGCAGAATCATGAGGGTGGTATTAAGTTTTCTTTGTTTCCAATTTTTTTTCTTGAAACTATCTATAGCCTTTCTTCAAGAAGGCATTAAATGGATTCTAATCTCTAATGTTCTATCTAAGATCCTTAAGACAGAGACTGTAAAAGGCTGAGTTGTTTATATATAGATATTATAAAGTATAGAATTCATAGTACTGTACTCCAAAAAAATTCAACACAACTATAGAAATTCTAAGAAAAACCCTGCAGTGATAAACTTTTCATTTTAAGTCATTTACATAACTGAAGGTCATAAAAAGAGAAAATTAATACAGTGACAATTTAAATTACTGGACAGGTCCTGTAAGTGTTTTAGAATGTCAAAAATCATTGATGCCCTTTTTTAATTTTTTTATAATCTTTCTCTTAGGTTTTAAATAATTTAAATTAATAATTTAATATTAAATATATATACTTAGCATATGATTTCCTCAGGATAAGATAAATATCAAAAATGACCTACAATAGATTTAAAAATAGTTGTTTGAAGAAGTGATATTAATAGGATGAGAACTAGGAAGAGCTACTTCTCCTATTAGGAAAATAGGAAAATGTCAAAATGTTGTCAAGGATGTTATAACGTAAAACCTTTAAATATTTCTTATGGCATATAATGGCTATGGTATTGTGTAACTCACCATGATGCCTTCAAAGGGGAAAAAAAGCTGTCAAGTTGTTAATCAGACAACTGAAGAACTACTTATTCATAAAGCAGAAACAAGGCAGTTACAGTTTCTGGCCTGGTATTTGTCTTCTTTTATGTATGTTTCATTGTTATGGTTAACCTAACACATGCTCGAGTTATATAGAAGAGAAATCTCAGCTGAGAAAACGCTTCCTTCCCTCAAGTTGTCTAGCTCAGCAGAATCATGAAGTAAGCCAATAATTAATTAACACTTTGACTTCAGTTTCTGCCCAAGGTTGTGTAGTAAGGTTTCTGTCCTGGACTTCTGGGCCTAACCTCAAGGTTTAGGACCCGCAGACCGCAGAACTGCAGAGACACATCGATGTTTACAATTGTTTTAGGCTGATCAGCCTCAGGCCCAGGTGTATCACTTGCTAGCTCTCTACCATTCATCTAACCCATGATTCTTCCTGTTCAGCCGTGGGGCTCAGTACCTTTTCTCACAGCAGCGTGGTTGTCCTATGCTTCCTGCGGCTTCTCTCTGGCATTCTGTTCTGTGCTTCCTGTTCTCAAGAGTTTTCTTAGTCTGGTAGCCCCACCCACACTTCCTGTCTGCCTTTGGCCCATCAGCACTTTTTAATTAAACCAGTGGGAGGGACAATTATTAACCATGAAACAGCACAATACCCCTACAGGGTTGCTCTTCTTGAGTAGATAAAACCCCTCCTCCATCGTAGACTGAAATATATAGGTTGAATAACCCATTTTCTTCCCAAGATGTTTATGGTTGGTCTTTCCTTACAGCTACAGAAAGCAAACTAAGGTGCCCTTCAAAAAATTGAAAATCAAAAAGTTTTTCTTGCTTCTATGTTAAGAATTAGTCTTTCAAGTTTTTAAGAATTTTCAAAACTTCTTTCAACAACAGAAAATGAACCCAATGGCATATTTGAAGGTTCCTTGTCTCACCATGGTATGTCAGGATTATTTTCTTTTTCTCTGTTTCTTCTTTTCCTTTCTTCTCTATCTTTATTTTGCTAATTTTGTCTGCTTTTTCTGTGCTTCTCATTGTTATTCTATTTACATATATATTTTCTTCTCTGATTTTATCCTAAAGTCTTTTATGAACATATTATACTTTCTGTTGGCGATTTTTATGGAATTCCTGGGTGTGTGGACAAGGGGGGGGGGGGGAGTCACGATTTCTCTTTTCCTTTTTTTGCAATTATACACGTGTTAGTCTCATTTTATATTTTTTGTTTCATTCTTGTTGCTTAAATGCCTGTTTATTTTGTAGTGAGAGACTGAAAGGGTACAGATTCAGATAAGAGTGGAGGTGGGAAGGAACGGATCAGAGAGAGGGCGACACTAATCTATGTAATCTCACATATATTCTGTAACAAAATATATATTTTCAATAAAAGAAAAAACAATAAAAATAAATATTTCTAAAGTAAAAGAAAGGAAGAGAGGAAGGGAAGGAGGTGAAAAGAAGAAAAAATGAAGGAAAGAAGAAAGACAAAAGAAGGGAAGAAACAAAACAGATTTTTAGAGCAAAGAAACCCTGGGGAAAGCTGCTAGCAGAAGACAGAAGCGTCCTGATAAGCTACTTGTTCCATCCTATCTCCCGTTCTGACATCACTTCCTCCAGATTCTGACAAAATTCTAAAACAGTGCTACCAGCTGAGGCAGGGTCTGATGAGAACCACTGTTGGTATATAATGATTACAATGAGAACCCCTAGTTTACATTTGTGTTCATTAAATAAAATCAACCCTAAAACAGAATGTGGAGTCAGTAACCAGTTGAAAGAAAGTAATGGTAGCAGGTCAGAGGAACTCTAAAAGACATAGAGATGCATAGGAAGTAGTAGGGAGGGACTTTGAGTGTGGCCCAATTTTAGATTGGCAGAGCAGAGGATTTTCTATTTCTAAGATGCTGGGAAAGAGGGAAGGTCAGCTAGTTGCTACTAAACCTCCGAGCTATCAGCTTTTCACATCAGCTTTTGACATCCTAGTCTTTTTCATAAACAGAAGGATAGAGATTTAGTTAAAAACTACATTGGTGGCTGTGGCTGAAGGTAGATTTTACAGAACAAAAAAGCCCTATGGAGACACTACCTGAGAAGTGGGACAGTATCTGTGGAGCTGCCATTACTGGCCAAAACAGCAGTAGATTCAGAGGTTACTGCTTTGCCAATGAAACAACACTGAGCCTGCAGGGGTATTTTATTTTCAAACTGTAGAATTATTCCATTACATCATTAAGCTCATGGCTATCTCTTAAGGTAATACACAGTGCTTTCAACTCCAACTTCAAAAACTTTCAAAGACTTGGAAGTTCTGAATTTGTTCAAACATCCAAAGTCTCTGGGGACACTGAAGGTGGGTGAGCTTTTAACAATGAACCCCTTACATATTTTTTTAATTAACCTATTTATAAGATAATGACAAGTATTCTTCTAAAAAGCTAGGAAATAGAAACATAAGAAAAAACACATTGGATCAAAGCAATAATAAAATTTACAAAGTAACGATTTAACCCTTTTAACCCCATAATCTACATAGTATAAAGATGAAGATATAATTTTATTTATTTTGTTTTTTTGGAGGGAGGGAGCTCTGCCTCCCATCTTCTGTTGCCACAGGAACATAAAGTCCTTTTGGGCTGGCTCTGCTTGACACCTTTAGTGTTTCTTAGTCATTACTTTATGTTTCTGACATCTTTAATATACTAGTTCATCCTTGTAACCTTGTGGCTTTGGCAATCGCCTTAGGGGAGCTCTTCAAAAACTCCGATGCTGCCATGCATTGTCTGTACTGAGTAGATTTATGTAATCTACAAAAAAGTCTTTAGCATACTATAGCCCTTGCATTTTCTGTAGCTTCAACCCCTGCACCACAGTGATGACTACATAAAGTCCGGAAATCACCTTGAAATGTTTTCTGTCCATCATGCTCTCAACTTCAGCAGTTTCTCAGTGCTTGGCTAACTAACCTTGGTAAATGTTTCCTGAGAATATAGATTTTGAGCAAGAAATTCAGGGTGGCAGGACTCTCTGTTCGCTAATTCTCCTTTCGGATTAATTTACATTTTTATTCTATGGATACCTTCATGGTTGACATCTTGTACTTAAAATATTGTTGATACTGTTACAGAGAAAAATGAAAAGCATTTAACACACTAATCTCTTACCATCTTTAGATTTTTTTTTTTTCTACAATCATCTTGATGTTTTTCTCAATGCCTTGCTGATGCACTTGCTGAGATCTAGAGTTTAGAAGAAGAGCTTCTGGCCATGTTTGGGGTAACGACCACAATTACGTTAATTTGTCTGGAAGGAAGCTTCAGTGTGTGTGGCACAATTTCCTAAGACAGGCCTTCATTCCATAAACAAGATAAAGTGAGGTAAGCAAAAAGTTGCATGATTCTTGCTTTCTCACTGTGGATGTAACATGAATAGCTGCTTCAAACTCATGCCAATAGGACTCTCCCAATAGAATAGACTGTAACCTTGAACTTGAATCAAATTAAACTTGTTCTCTGTTGTGTTGGTTTTGTAAGAGTATTTTATCACAGGGACAATAAATCCAATGCAGCCACAACATCCAAAATTTTAAAGTGGCCCATTCTTTCCTTCTTTCTTCCTTGCATTCTGTCTGGATGAATACATTAAGCAATATCTATGCCATTGACTAAGTGTTATGCTGTCTTGAAATTTACTCTGTCAAATAAATTTCCCATTGTTTAAATTTTTTATTTCATCCATTGTTGATGATATAAAATAAAAGTGACTGAATTATTTGTTAGAATGTAATATGAATTGTCTTGATAATTTATAATAAAGTCCTTATTCCTTTGTCATGTGCCCTACACCTTGAATCCACTGTGATGTGGCAATGTCTTTTTGTATTCTGAGAATATTAGTCTATAAATAAAGGAGCTGTTTTGGTCCTTGGCAAACACCATAGCCAGAGACAGCATAGGTAGGAGAAGCAGGGCTGAGTCAGAGACAGATCAAGCCAGATGCCCACAGAAGAAACATGTAAGGAACACAGGTGAGACACGGGCCATGTGGCAGACAGATTAGCTACAATGGGTTGGGTTAAGATGAAGGAGTTAACTAGTAATGTGCCTGAGCCATAGGCCAAACAGCATGAGATTAATATAAGTATCTGAATCATTTTGGGGGGCCTAAGCAACAGCGGGCAGCTAGGCTCTCTGGATGGCAGGTAGTGGGTGTAGTGGATTTATGGTTGTGGGTGTAGTGGATTTATGATGTTACATTGTAAACAATAGCCCTGCCTATTAGTTTAATAAAAAACGCTGATTGGACAAAGGCAGACAGGAAGTGTGGGTAGGGCAACTAGACTAAGAAAACTCTGGGGACAGGAAGAACAGAGCAATAATGCCACAGAGATGCCAGAGAAGGCAGAAGATGCAGAGGACACCTATGCTGCTCTGAGAAAAGGTACCAACCCACATGGCTGAATCGGATAAGA
The DNA here is from genome assembly GCA_033318265.1 of Phyllotis vaccarum. NCBI lineage: Eukaryota > Metazoa > Chordata > Mammalia > Rodentia > Cricetidae > Phyllotis > Phyllotis vaccarum. Next base: position 47,609,229 of record JARWLC010000018.1, read on the forward strand.
AGCATGGGTTAGTTTAAGAGCAAGAGCTAGTAAGTTATATACCTAGGCCCCGGGTCAATCAGCGTACAATTAATACAAGCATCTTTGTGTTTCACTGGGACTATGGGACTATAGGCCAGAAAGTCTGGGCCAAGAGGCTAGGCCTGAAAGTCCAGGCCACAAGACTTGGCAAGAAAGACTGGGTCAGCAACCTCATTCAACATGTGGGTCTGGACCTCAGGCCAGACTGGGCCAGGAAACCTTATTGTAACACCACTGTTCAGATTATTATTATGATTTTTTTTTCTGAATCTTACTAGATTTGGCATTAAGTTCTGTTTGTAACATTTCATGTCACATTTATTCTATATTTAAGATTCTTCCACAGTCCTATAATAAACAATTTTCAAATATCTGTGAGTAACATAGGTTTATCATAGACGTGGCCCTGGTAGCACAGCATTAATTTTCTCTATTGGTTTGTACTATCATTGCTGTGCCCATTTTCTGGAAAGGAAGGAGTTTAATAAGATAGATTTACTTTTGGCTCATAACCTGAAGACATAATATACCATAATAGGGAAGCCATGGTGACAGGCATGTGCTGAGAAAATGCAGTCTGTCACAGAAAGAAAGTCATACTGGTATACAACTTTATGCTGGCAGGAGTATAAAACTGCTGTTTCTATACTTGGACTTAAGATAGCAATGAAGGAAGTGATGTGGGACCAGCTATATAATCACCAGGTTCACACCTCAATATCTTACTCCTTCTAATTAAATCCACCTACTAGACCTAAGGATTCCAAAACAATATCTCCAGCTGAGTAAAAACTTGAATTTAGACTCATATTCAAAATTTTCAAACATCCATAATCGATTTTATCCTTTATAAAAAGCTTGATTTCTATATATTAACTTTGTTTTCATAATTACATTTCACTTCTTATATGAGCTTTTGAGTATCATACTTTCAATTACCTATTTATAATTTTTCAGTTTCTCACAAATATAGGAAGAGTAAGTTAAGTTTACAGATTTAGTTTCAGAAGGAAGCAGGAAGAAGCATCACATACATGAATGCCTTTCTTTGTGGATTATTTTAGTATCTTTGTGAGTCACTGAAAGATCAGGATACAAATGCCACTTGACACACACAATGATAAAAAAAAGAAGGTAAAATTACTATCTTCTGAAAGCAATTGTTTTTGCCCCATAAAATAATTTGATATTCCTTGAATTGTAATGTACAGTAAATATAGGCTTTCTCCAATGATACCACAAGAATTGACCTAAACATATTTGAAACACTAGTGAACATGAGGCAGAAATATCCACAAATCTAAATTTAGATGTAAATATTTACAACTATTATGTAAAATATTACAAATATATATATATATATATATATATATATATCGTCAGTGACATTTTGCAACAGGCTAGCAAAGGCAACAAAGACATTTGTGAATTTTGAAAGATCATAGATACATTTTAATATTCAGGAACATACAGAAACATAACCCGTTGCCTTCAGAAGGAATATGTGGAGGTTTTATTTTATTTTTGTTATCTCATCATTTTAAGCTTAAAATTATACTGCATTAATAAAAATGTCATGTTTTATAGGCTTTGACAGCAGAGATTTGAATGACTTCAAGAATGACCAAAAACAATAAAGCTGTACTTAGATGACAGAGGTATCTCCATATGTGAATTGTAATAATAAATTCAGCAGAAAACCAATTATATTCATGAAAACTATTTTATAGAAATCTTTAAACAGATAACAATTGATCATATTAAAACAGTAAGAACTGCTATTCCCCTGAGTAGGCCATTCATGTTAATTGATAAATGTTTCCATTTACAGCTTCAGGTATGACATAAAAAATAAATATTTTACTGCAATAAAATCAAGAATTTATTAGTGTAAGCAATGAAGATCAAATTAGTAATGAAGCCTGAAAGTATCTAAGTTGATAATAGAAGCAACTCTTAGATATAGCACACATTTAATGTTGCTCAATGAAACTGACTTGTAATATTAGATAGCCCATTTTCCTTAAGTGCCACATTAACTACTCCTTAGCATTACTGCAAATTATTGAGTAAGCAGAATTTTTACATTTTTACTCATTTTGACCTAGGAAAGGGAAAGAACCTTGCAGTTATGTTGTAGACTCTGCCTATTTCCCCCTGGGAAGGTTTCCAATAGAAAAGTCAAAGTTTTTATTAGACCTAATATTGTGACCATCAAATTAATTAAAGAGGACTTTAGAATATAATTTAAAGGTCTGAATGGATTTAGTTTTGCTTTTAGAATAATAAAGAGAAATAAATGAGTGACAGAAAGGGATAGTCCCTAAAGGTAGGTAAAATTTAAAAATTGTGTAGGAACTTTTGGAGGTTAGGTGTCAGGAAAAATCTCTGACAACACGAAATCACAACTATAATTAGGGAAAACATGACTGTTGGGTTGACTATGAATCTATACATGTTTCTGAATGTTTTACAAGACTGTTTTCAAAGTAGTTTGGATATGATTATCCAATGATTTATTGAAGGTCATATTGTATATATTCAAATGTAGATAGGATATTGTCAAGGCAGGAACTGAAAAGAGAAAAGTAGAACTTTTCTTGTCTGTGTACACAAAAATCTAGACATAGGTACCTAGGTATGCAAAACTGGAAAGATATTAAGGTACAATTTTCTCACAACAGGAGCAAAATAGACATAATAATAACATCCATGGTGCATGCAGAAGACAAGGAAATTTGAATTTATGTGGTTGTAAGCAATGGAGATCCATAATAAACTCTGTGTCTTAACACACCTGTGGTTCAGAGTTTGGCAAGATTCAAGCAAAGATTTCAAGTTGAAAGATGTCAAAGGATGGTGTGATCTGTCCCAAGATTTCCAAGTATCAGTACTTTTCAAAATTATCATGTGTGATGTGTCCTCAAGAATTTAAAAAGTGTTATTCATAAATAACATAGAACATTTTCTTAGAATCAAATAACTATTGTGAATATCCAATGACTGGGCTTAAAAGTTCTGAATTTGAAGCTAGCATTTACATATTTAAACAGCTCTTTAGCTAAGTTTTATTTCTTCTGTTAGAATATTTTTTTAAAAGAAAATATGCCGGGGCTATTTGATGTTACTTATAAACTCAGTAAATATTTCTAAATGCATACTGAATGATCTTACTACTCTGTCATTATTTCACCTTGATAACCACATACTATCTATCATTTAGCCATTTTTTATCAGAGGCTTGGAAAATAAAGCATTATGTAATTGAGAATGTTTTCTTATATTTCTTTTTACTGGTCTTATTTTTAGAGAGGGTATATTAATTCTCTAAAGCACCTCCCTATTTATGGATACTTATGTTTTAGTTGATACCTAAATCAGACCCTATACTATTTGTTCTTAAACATTTATAATATTGATTATTTCATATGATAATTAGAATACAGACTATATTTCATATCTTACTCAGTTTTGGATAGCATTCCAGTAAATGTAGTAAGTTAAGTACATTTCATGGTTTTGTAACATTGGCAGACAGTATTATCTTTGAATAGAGGAACCCAAGGTTTTAAACTATAATTTACTTAAGATTTTATTTTTTTGATGTTATAAGAGTACACAGTAGATAGCTTTAATCAAATTTTTACTTATTTTGCCTGAAGTAAAATATAATGGAAGAGATAGTAAGTGATAATTTATATCAAATTTTTACTTTTTAAGGTGATGTACAAAAATGAGACGAACACATAATAGCTGAAAAGGTGGAGTGACTGACTAGATGTTATCTTGGTAAAATTAAATTCTCAATAACATTAAACTTGAAATTTAGACATGATGCAGAAAATTAAAATTTTCCTCACAGGATATTAAAATGTTTTAATTGATTGTACAAAAGAAAACTTTAAAAGACACCTATCTCTTCATATTCTCTTCTTAAATATGAACAAAATCTATAAACTTTGAAAATAGAGAAGCAAATGAGTAAATAATGTGCATTACTAGGGAAATATTGGTGAGCTGAAGCTATAAAATTTATATGAAAGTCCAATAGATACACTTTAGCAAATAAGCTCAATATTTACCTTGTATAATAGGTTGAGAGAACACCATTCCATATACAAATGAATTATTTCACAACCTGGACGTCAATATTATGTAATATAGTATACCGTATATTTGACTGATTAGAAGTTTTGACATTAAAATAGAAATTAAATAAAAAATTTGCATTTTTACTGTGTTTTTATTATAAAATACAAAATGTGAAATATTGTGTATTTGATCTAAAGAAATTTTTATAAAATCAGTTTGTAAGATCAATGACAAAGATAAAGTATGGAATGTGGGTGAGTTTACATTTGTGTTCCCAATTCCTTTTCTATATTTTCTGTTTTAGATTGATTTTATCATTTTGATATTTTTATTTGAAAGATATGATTTACAAACCAATCCCAGTTTTCTTCTCTCCCCTCCTCCCACTTATTCCCCATCTTTCCCCCATCCACTCCTCGAAGAAAATAAGGCCTCCCATGAGGGATCAACAAACTCTGAGATATCAGATTGAGGCAGGACCAAGCACTGCTACTTGTATCAAGGCTGAGCAAGTTATCCCTCTATAGGAAATGGCTTCCAAAAATCCAGTAAATGCAATAGAGATAAATCCTGGTTCCACTGCCAGGTGCCTAACAAAATACTTACACCACACAACTACCATCCACATTCAGAGGTTACAGTTTAGTTCCATGGAGGTTCCCCAGGTCTCAATCCAGAGTCAGTGAGCTCCAAGTAGCTCCAGTCAGTGGTCTCTGGGGCTCTACTCTTCATGAACTTGAAACCTTTACTCATATCATCCCTCCTCCCTCTTTTTAATGGGACTCTGTGACCTTGGCCCAGAGATTAGCTGTGGATCTCTATATCTACTTACTCTGTTGCTGGATGAAGGTTCTATGATAAAAATTAGGGTGATAATCACTTTTAATGGCAGGGAAGGCCAGTACAGGAACCATTTTCACTACAGTCTGGAGTCTTAGCTGGGGTAATCTTCTGGATTCCTAGGAGTTTCACTCACACCACGTTTCTCCCTAGCACCAAAATGGTTTCCTATATCTAGTTTGGTGACCACATTCTCTGACCCGCTACAAACTCTACCATCTTGTTCCCTCATGACCCCCATTTCCCCTACCTATGCTCCCAAATTAGTAGGAGATCTTATGTATTTCCTTTTCCCAGGGATATCCATGGGTATCTCACTTAGGGTCCTCCTTGTTACCTAGCTGCTGCATAATACTCCATTGTGCAAAGTTATGACATTATTTACCCATTATGTAGTTGAAAGACACTTAGGTCGTTTCTAGGTTCTGGCTATTACAAATGATGTTGCTATGAACATCATTGAGCAAATGTCCTTGTGGCATGAATGTGTATCCTTAGCTTATATGCCCCCAAAATTGTATTGCTGGATGATGAGGTAGATTGATTCTCCAGTTTTTAAGAAAACACTATACTGGTTTCCAAAGTGGCAATACAAGTTTACACTCCCAACAGCATTGGAGGAGTGCTCCCTTTGCTCCACATCCCCTCCAGCAGGGGCTGTCATTAGTGTTTTTGATCTTAGCCATTCTGACAGAGCTATGTTGATTTGCTTATCCCTGATGGCTAAGAATGTTGAGCAATTTTTTAAGTGTCTTTTGGCCATTTGAGATTCTGCTGTTGAGAATTCTCTTTTTAGATCTGTACTCCATTTTTAATTAGATTATTTGGCAGTTTTGATATTTAGGTTTTCTTTGTGTGTTCTTTATGTACTTAAGCGATCAGCCTCTGTCAGATGTAGAGTAAGTGAAGGTATTTTCCGATGATGTCTGTTGCCGTTTTGTGTAATTGAATTGTTCTTTGCCTTAAAGAAGTTTCTTTGATATAGGATAATATCATTTATTAATCGTTGCTTTCAGTGTCTTTGCTATTGGTGATATATTTAGTTATTGGTCTCCTGTGCAAATGCATTGAAGGCTATTTCCAACTTTCTTTTCTATAAGGTGCAATCTAAATGGATTTATGTTGAGGTCTTTGATCCATGTGACTTGCATATTCTTTAGGGTAATGAATATTGATCTATTTGCATTTTTCTACATACCACCATCCAGTTATGCCAGCAACATTTGCTGAAGATGAATTCTTTTTTTCCATGGTATATCTGTGGCTTTTTTATAAACATAACAAAACAGGTGTTCATGGGTGTATGAAAGTGTCAGGGTCTTCAATTTGATTCCATTGATACATATTTTAATGCCAATACAAAGCTCTTTTTCTTATTATATATCTATAGGAGAGTTTACAATAAGGAATGGTAGTGCTTCCAGAAATTCCTTTATTATACAGGATTGTTTTTGCAATCCTGAGTTATATGTTTTTCCACATGAAGTTTGTATTGTTCTTTCTATGAAGAATTGTGTTAGGATTTTGATGGCAATTGCATTGAATCTATAGATTGCTTTTGGTAAGATTGCCATTTTTACAATTTTAGTCCTACCTACATTTCCTGATATCTTCAGTTTCTTCCCTCAATGACTTAAATTTCTTGTCATAGAGCTCTTTCACTTGTTAGTTAGGGTTTCTGCAAGTTATTTGATGTTATTAGTATCTACCGTAAAGGGTGATATTTCCCAGATTTTTTCAGCCCTTTCATCATTTATGCAGAGGAGGGCTCTCAATATTTTTGTTAATCTTATATCTGCCATATTGATGAAGATGTTTGTCATCTGTAGGAGTTCCCTAGTTGAATTTGGGGGGGTCACTTATGCATACTATGATGTCATCTGCAAATAGTGAAAGTTTGACTTTTCCTTTCCAATTTGTATCCAGTTGATCTCCTTTGGTTGTCTTGTTGCTCTAGCTAGGACTCCAAGTAATATACTGATTAGCTGTGGTGATAGTGGACAGCTTTCTTTTTTCTGATTTTACAGAGGTTGTTTTTAGTTTCTCTCTATTCAGTTTGATGTTGGCTGTAGACTTGCTGTATAAATATGTATGTATAGGGGGGTGGGTTTGTTGTATGCATGATCTCTCCAAAATCTTCATCACGAAGGTGTGTTGAATTTTGTGAAAGCTGTTTCTGCATCTGACAGATTTTCATAAATTCAGTCATCCCTGCCTCTTTGGGATGAAGCTTTCTTGATCCTGATGGATTTTTTTGTTGTTGTTTCTTTGTCTTGTGTATCTTTTTTTGTTGTTTTTTGGTATCTTCTTGGATTCAGTTTGCGAGTATTTAAGTATTTTTGCATCAACGTTCTTGAAGGAGATTGGTCTGTAATTCTGTGTCTTTGTTGTGTCTTTGTGTGATTAGGGTATCAGCATGACTGTGGTCATATAAAAAAAGTTTTGCAATGTTCCTTCTGTTTTTATTATGCGAAACTATTTCAGGAGTATTGGTATTATTTCTTTCTTGAAATGATGGTGTATGTCTGCACTGAAACCATCTGTCCCTAGGCTTTTTTGATTAAGAAACTTTTAATAACTACTTTTATTTCATTTGGAGTTATGGGTCTATTTAAATAGTATATCTAGTATTTTCTTCCTTCAATTTTGGTAAGTGGTACCAATCCAGAATTACCCATTTCTTTTAGGTTTTCCAATTCTGCAGGGTACAGGTTTTTATTAATGATCTAATTATTCTCTGTGTTTCCTCACTGTATGCTGTTATACCCTCTTTTCATTTCTAATTTTTAAAATCTGATTATTCTCTCTCTGATATTTGGTTGGTTTAGATAAAGGTGTTTATATCTTGTTGATTTTATTAAAGAATATACTCTTTTTAAAAAATTGGTTCTTTGTATTTTTTGGTATTAATTTTATAGATTTTAGCTCTGAGTTTTGTTTTTCCTGTTGTCTACTCGTTCTGTGTTAATTTACTTATTTTGTTTTAGAGCTGTCAGGTGTGCTTTTAAGTTGCTTGAGTGAGATTTCTTACAAATTTATTTTGTAAAACTTAGTGCTATGAACTTTTCTCTTAGCACTGATTTTGTTGCATACCCTAAATTTAATATCTTGTAGATTCATTTTCATTGAATTTTAGAAAGACTTTAATTTCTTTATTTTTTTTCTTGACCCAGAGGTGGTCAAATGAGAGAGAGTATTTTAGCTCCTATGAGTTTGTAGACTTTCTTTGGTTTGTACTGATGTTGAATTCTAACATGAGGCCATGGTGGTCTGATAGGATATAAGGGATTATTAATTTTTTTGTATTCATATTTGCTTTATTATCCAGTATATGATCAGTTTCAGAGAAGATTTCATCAGAAGCTGAGAAGGTATGTTCTTTAGTGTTTGGATTGAATGTTTTGTATATATTTGTTAAATTCATTTATTTCATAATATCTATTATATCCCTTATTTCTCTGCTAAGTGTCTGTATGGTAGACCAGTCCATTGGTGAGACTCCCAATAATTATTGTGGGGTTTCATTTGACATTTAAGCTTTAGTAATATTTCCTTTTCATATGTATGTGCCCTTGTATTTAGGGAATAAATGTTCATGATTGAGACACCATCTTGATGGATATTTTTCTGAGATGAGTATATAATCTCTTTCCCTTCCTTTGATTGATTTTTGTTTGAAATCTGTTATTATATATTTGGATAGCTATACCAGCTAGCATCTTAAGTTCATTTGACTAGAAAGTCTGTTTCCACTATTTTATTGTGCGTTATTGTCTGTCTTTATAGTTGATGTTTCTTTTATGCAGTATAAGGATGGATCCTGTTATTGTAAATTTTTTTCAGTTGTAGAGTGTGTAGAGGGTGTGTTTTTTTCCCTTCTTTATGGTTCTTTCTTGATATTATCTATTGCTTGTGTTATGGATGTATCTAACTTCCTGAAGTATAATTGTTTTAAAATGCTTTCTCTGGGGATGGATTTGTGAGTAGGTATTATTTTAATCTGTTTTTGTCACCCAATGGCTTATTTACTCTATGGTGATTGAGAATTTTGTTGGGTATAGTAGTCTGAGCTGACATTTGGGGTCTCTTAATGTTTGCATAACATCTGTCTAGGTCTTTCAGACTTTCCTAGTCTCCATTGTGAACTTGTGTATTATTCTGATGGAACTGCCTTTATAAGTTACTTTGCCTTTGTTTGCAGCTCTTAATATTTTTCCTTCATTATGCATTTTAGTTAATTTGTTACCTTGTAGTGAGTGGCCAATTTATGGGAGGTCTAGTCTCCTTAGTTTTCCGTAAGCTTCTTGTATCTTCATGAGAATTTCCTTCTTTAGGTTGATAAAGAATTCTTCTATGCTTTTCTTGAATATGTTTTCTGTCACTTTGAGTTGGTGTCTTCTCCTGTTCCTACTCCTATTATTTTTAGGCTTGGTCTTTTCGTGGTGTCTCAGATTCCCGGAATGTTTTGTGCTATGACTTTTTTGTTCTTAGTGGGTTTTTGACTGACATATCTATTTCTTCTTTTGCATTTTCCATGCCAGAACTTCTTCTTTCATCGCTTGCCTTCTCTTGGTTATGCTGTATCTTTAGTTCCTATTCATTTATGCAGATTTTCCATTTCCAGCTTTCCTCAATTTATGTCTTATTTATTGATTGTAGCTTAATTTTTAAGACTTCAGCTGTTTTCTTCAAATGTTATATTGCTTTATCTTGGTTGTCTTTTCTTTATTTAATAAGAAGTAAGTTATGTTATGGTCCTATGATAAAATATTATATGGTAAAATAAAATGCTACAAAATACCTTGATATAAAAAAGAATAAAACTATGATAGGACATAAGTTTAAGTTACAGAATCTACTCTGAAAAAAATGAAAATATGATTATGAAAAGATAAAACGCTACATTATTGAATCACCTTCAAAAAAGCAATTACTTGTTTAAGAGAGTTTACATTGAATTAGATTTTTGTATATTCTATAAAATGTTGTGTATATCAATATAAAGTTGACATTAATTTTATTACGTCTTACTTTTGTATATTCTTACTCTTATTAAGGTATTATGCCTATACAGTTCACTTAACAATGTAATACAAATTTCTAGTACTTAAAAGTTATTATTACCAACTAATTAGGATATTAAAAAAATACAAGTTAGTAGTTAGTCATTACAATCAAATTTTTAGTCATACTAAGTATGTTCTAAAGATCAAAAACTATATTTTAGATAGACAAGTTGTCCTCAAACACTTCAGAGATCTAAAAAAATATGGCATTTAAGATATTTTCATATCATAGGTTGTTTTTATTTTTATGACAATGAGACATGTCTACTCCTAACAGTACAAATATATATTTATGGAAAATGATGGACATTAGGAAACTTTATATGGATTTTACTTTCTTTGTGACAAAAGCTAACTACTGGACAAGAAACTTTTCTTTCTACAACTACTGACATTATGGTGAACACAATGGACAAGCAGTGTACTAAAAAAGGATGGTCAAACCTTGCCAAGACAAGGTAAGAAAGTCTTAAAGAATACCCTTCTCCACAGATAAATCTGTCAGATATGCTAGATATATAGACCAAGGATGGATGTTTTGACTTTACATAGGTAATGTGGGTGGCTGTCCAGGTAGCCAGATGTTTCTGTCCTTTCTCACATCTTTTGGAAGTCATTTGCTTGCACTTCATGTTTACTCAGTTAATATTATTTCCTTCTCAGGACTCTGAGGGACTTGAAGACTAGAAAGCATTATAGTTTTGCTAAATATAGATTCTACAAAGAAACTCACAAAGAGGTGTAAATTGCCTAAGTTTTAGAGACATCAAAAGACACTTTCCAGTTGTTAATAGAAGTGAGATAGAAAGTAATTAGATAAATTGCTTTCAACTCACCAGATAATACAAAATATAAATTTTTTTTCTGGACTCTCAATTGTTAATAGATTGGTCACTACTGATGTATTACCTGCTATGTTATATAATTATTGTACATAGTTTTTCTTACATTAGTTATAAATTTTATACTTTTGACACAAAAGGAAATATGTAGTGATATATGTTATATTTAATGAAGTTTGCTTAAAAAATTAGAGGACAGAGCTGCCCACATTTAGCCATAAAGGTTATAGAGTAGTGATGCATGCCTTTAATTCCACCATTTGAAGGCAAAAATTCTCTGAATCTTTGTGAGTTCAAAACCAAAGAGAGTTGGGCATTGGTGGCAGAAAACTTTAATCCCAGAACTAGGAAAGTTCAACCAGTAAGTGAGATAGCTGGGCAGAGAAAGAGGAGGCGGGGTTTCATCCCTTTTCCTGGGACTGATTCCCTTTTTGACTGAGTTCAGAAAGGCACTGAGTCTTAGGATTTGTAAGGAGTGGCTAGGTGAGAAGTGGCTGTGGCTTTTTCTCCCTCTCTTGGATCTTTCAGTTTTCCCCCAATAGTTGCCTACATTAGAAACAAGTAGAACTCACGCAATATCACATCATTTTTCTCCTTTCAAATTGCTCCATATAACCCAACTGGTTTTTTTTCAATTCATGGTTTCCTTATCTTTAATTGTTTTTATGTGTTTTTGCATCTGTGTATTTCTAATCACATAAATTAAACCTACTCAGTCTGCCATTATTTATTGAACTGCTGTGCTCTTCGATAGAGAACATTATATCATCTGCTTTTAGCATTCTTTAATTGTCTTCCTCTCTTAACCCAAGATTCAGGACTGGTGAGCATTCAGCCTTCCATGTTAATATGCTGTTACAATAAGGTTTCCTGGCCCCAGGTAGCCAGAAGTCCAGACCCAAAGACCTACAATCCCAGACCCCTTAGCTGCCTGCAACTGATCAGGTTCCCAGAAATGATTGATATGTTTATATTAAGTTTATGATGTTTGTCCTATGGCTCAGGCACATTGCTAGCTTGTTCCTTCATCTTAACTCAACCCATTTCCATTAATCTGCCTGACACGTGGCCCATGGCTCACCTGTGTTCCTTGCAAGTTTCTTCTTGGGCAGCTGAATCAGTCTGTCTCTGAATCTGCCCTTCCTTTCCTACTTATTCTGATTGTCCCACCTATTTTCCTATAGTGCCTGTCATGGGCGAAAACAGCTCCTTTATTTAAAGATTGTTATTCACAGCATACAGAAAGACAATCCCACATTACCTCCCCCTTTCTGTCTAATAAAAAAGAAAGGTTCCAATTTTAACATAACAAAATTACATATAACAAAATAGTCATCAAGCAGGAATTACAGTTATAATATCTAGTCTATTTGTATTTAGCAAAATTAAAGAAAATATTCTATCATCGACCTTATCCTTATGAATCTAAAGTTTTATATCCAATATACCTTTCAAATGGCTAGGAAAAACTATACCTAAAACTATCTAATCTTCAACTACAGCAAAGACCACAGAAGGATATATTTACCCAAGTAAACAAGAAGTACAAGCAACTTCAAAATCTAGAAAGTACAGAGATGACACCATTCTGCCTGGACAGCCACCCAAAGTTATTTTATAAAGTTGGGACATCCATATTCTGCCTACAGGCCCAGAGTCTCTTTCATTTCAGTGAAGCAGGAAATCTGCTCTGTTCATTCATCAGTTGCTTCTCCTTGAATCCTGAAGAGTGTCTGAAAGTTTTCTCTGCAAAGAAGGAACCTGAATGACCATCTTGGCTTGTTCTGCCAATGTTCAGAGTTCACCTTCCTATGGAACCTGCATGTCCAGTTTAAACAGAATACTGTCAAGCAGTCAATATAAGAACAGGTTTATGCCCAGTGGCTAACCGATGCCACAAAGAAACTAATCTTCATATGGAGTATCTTTGAAACCCATTTTTCTCTTGAAGTAAATTGGTGCTGCCAGGAGCAGAACTGTCTCACTGTCCAGAAAAGTCTAAGTTCTTAAAATATTTTAAATGCCATATTCTGTAGGTCTTAGTAATGTTTGAAGATTACATTTCGACTTAAATTGTATCTTTGTATATCTAAAAATCTAACTAACATGCATTTCTTTATTATACATTACAATTTTAATCAGTTACATAAGCATCATATGACAAGAGTAGAAGAATACATATAGTATAAGAGAATTGACTTTCAATTTGTATCAATAAACCAAAATCCATATCAATGTAAAACATTTTGAGATTAATAACTGATCTCCTGATCTAAGTAAATTCAATAATCTAATTTTTAAAATATCATTCATATACCATATTCCTTTTTTCTTATTAAAAAGAGATTAATTATGATCACTAACCATTTTTAATGAAAATGAACATTTATAAACAATATTTTGGGAATTTGGTCATAGTTTTCCATTACTAATTCCTGCTGATTATGGAGCATTGAAAATCTCATGTCTTCTTGATACTCGATCATAGTCTGCAGCCCTTAAGCTGAAACAACCATCACTTCCCATCAGAGATTTTTTCAGTGGCTGTTGGGTCAATGAAACCATATTTGCCTGGACAAAATCCACAGGTTCTCATCTTCTGTGGAAACAAAAGCAGAACTCTTCCAAAGCAATAAATCCTTACACACCAATTTCAAAATCAAAATACCTTTAAACTATATATTCTTGTTTATCCTAGTCTTTGAAATCCATTGTTTTTCTACAGTTAGCTCATAAATAGTTAAAAAAAATTAAAAGAAAACACAATAATAACCAAAATCCAGATTTTGTGTCTATTTTCTATCTTTACATGGCTTATTATATTTTTACTAATTCTTTTCTCTTTTTAAAGAGTTTCTCTACCTTCTTTCTTTTCTTTCTGAAGCTATGTACCTTTTACACACATTGTAACCCATTTGCAGGTTTTTTTTTTAATCTGAATCTGTCTTATTGTAAATCCTTAATCATTTTCCAACCAGAAGAGCTATAAAAATACTCACACTCTCTTAAAGAGCCACATAGTTTTTGCAGATAAACTTGAATACCTTATTGACTGTACCTAAATATTCTGGATTTAAGCTACCATTTAAATAATTAATCAGCTCTTTAACTAAGATATATTTTTGTTGTCAACATTTTCAGAAAAACTAATAGAAAGAGAGGCTATTGGGTTAAGTGTCATAAAAATAAAAACTCAAAAAGATAAATATCAGATATCTCTTATTTATGTACACAGACTTTTACAAAAAGATTGAAAGTAGATTGATTTTTGTGGCAAGAGAAGCAATGTTCTGGTGAAAGAAGAAGTAATAGACGGGTAGGATCCCCCCATCTCTTTTGTGACCTGGATGACACTGTCAAATGGAAACTCACTATTAAGTAAAATGAATATATGATAAAAATGAAAAGTGACAATTATAAACTTAATGCTCTATTTAAAATTAAATAAAAAATGTTAGTGAATGTTTGGATATCAGTACTGGTAAAGTGGCAAATACTTTCAGAAATATTTAATTTATCTTCATACAAGTATAATCAATATACTACCCAGCCTATGAAAATGACCTGGCTTTAATTTTAAAGTAATTTTACAAATGTGAATAAGTAAGTACAAACACATGGATATTTATTAATTTTGATACTTATAATGAAAAATGAGTAGACATTAGTTACTTAAAGCAAGGACAAAAATACTGCTTTGTCTTCTTATCTTTATACTACAAAAAATTTATATAAAAGGCTACTGAGTCAATGGGTTTAAGATGACAAAGTGGCATCTTCAAGGCATTATATACTTTGTATTTTCCCTTCTCCTATAATATTTAAATTCTCCTAATTTCAATATCTTAAGCAATACCATTCATGGATTTGTCTTCTGTAAAGTCATTTTTTTTATACAATGCTGTATTGTGTACATAAACATGAAAGATAGTGAAATGGCTATAAGAATAAACAAGCACACATGATAATCATGACAATAAAAAACAAACTGCTAAGAACCCATGAAAACCTTGGTGAGATTTTATATATTTATACTTATGTGTGTGTATCTTTGTATTTCAAATAATTATATCTTCTGTGATTTAAACAAAAAGGTTATACATATATAATATACACAATAAATTTAATATAATGAATATAAACGTAATAGATAATATATACATATAATAATTATATAACTTAATTTTAATGAATTTTGAATGAATAGACTCCTTTTTGTTTTATAGAAATAGAATTTCTCTGATCAGCACAATCCACCAAAATTCCAAAATTAGAAAACCCTCAATTTCATTTTATTTCTCATACCACAGTGAAGCTAATGTCTAAGGACCCTGTTTCAAGAACTATATTTCATATTTATACAAAATTTGATTCAGTAAATACAAGGTTATTATATCTTTTACTTTTCTATAATAGATTTTGTTATATTTTTGTTTTAGCTTTTCTTTCAAATTAATTGTGAAAACATTTTGGTATAACTTATCAGCTCCTTTAAAAAAGATTTTCTTTCTCAGTAAAATTAAGTCTTTATAGCTGAGAGATGCATTCGTCACAATATTAAAACATTTCTTAGTTTTAGTTTTATATTAATATCATTATTTGATAAAGAATATACTATATAATTTACAATTAAATTTGCTATCACTCTTCAGATTTACTTTTATTAGATAATCCTGAACATTATTATTATCAACATTTTCAATGGAAATTTTACTTAGTTTGTGGTAGGATTCAGGTGTCAGCTGATAAGGTCGGAAGACACTTATCCAGGGTCCTGGGCTCCTGAAGGGAGTGTGGCCACCTGGGATATTGAGCAGCCCATTTTGTTCCTGCCTTCCTGAGAGATTGGATCAACATCCATCCCTTGGACCATCTGATCGCTGAAGTATGTTCTTAAGCTATAACCTGTTATTATGAGTGCTAATTTACATTCGATTAAACATTAATCCTGTATTTAATATATCGCATGTGAAATTTGTTGCGATATTAGTTATTCACAACATACTCTTTATGTTTCTTATTTTAGTCATACTTACCACTGTATAATAGTTAGATCTGTGCCTAAAAATAAATATAACTACCACACCTCATCAAAGCAGCTTCTCTTTTTAGTAAGTGGAGACTGTCACAGAAACCACCACTGGAAACTTTACATATCAATAGGTTATGGGTAGCCCAGTTACAGTTATTTGAACATAGACCCCACACACTTTTGCACTTCACTTACAGCTCAATGTACATCATAGAAGAGGAGTCTGAGTGATTTTAAGTTCCAGTATACTGGGAAGTCAGCTGTGATACAATTCCTGCTGGAAATAACAATATAAACAAGACTTGAGAAAATGGTAACATCAGTGAATTTGCTAGCATGGAAGGGGAAAATTTCACAGGGTCTCACTTCTAGACAATGAACTACATGCAACCAATGACTACTGCAAACTCAGTCTCTCCAATTTATAAGGCTGCTAATTCTTCTCCACCACAAAATTGTCATGTCTGAGACAGGATATACACCAATATAAAGAGAGAATTCAAGTGGTTGTGTTTATATATTTGTGCTTATATGTGTGTGTGAACAACAATAAGAAAGTTTGGGGAAGGGTGCATAAAGTGTTGAAATTAGAAGTATTGAGAAGGGCTGAATGGAAGAAAGAAAACAGAAAAGTGATATAATTATGTTTGATTTAAAATGAGTAAAAATAGTAGCAGTAAGTTGAAAGTCTGAGACTAGTAAGGAGGAAGCAATATCACATAAAAATATCCAGTATATTCTTTGTTGACAAAAATGTTTCTATATGCTTTTTATGGCCAAATCAAAATTGTGTGAAGAAAAAGAATCAATGCTCTGCCTTTCATCTAACTCAAGAACTATTTCTCTGTAACAATTCATCAACATCTGTTCACCATCTTGGTCTAGATCTGTAGAAAAGATGTTGTCCTTTTATCATCAAGATGAACTGGAAGATTGCCTGATGCTCTTTTTATGGATTGCATGCTAATCACATTCCTGAAATAGCTGGTCATTTTAGCCGAATTGAAAACACTTGGAGATCAGGAAACTTGAAGAAGCAATTCCCCAAGAATATGATAGCTTATTGCTTCCTGGCAGAGCTATGGTATTACTGATAAACTAGTCATGTAATTTTAAGTATTTTGTGAATGTAGAGAGTGAAATAAATGATGTTGGGTCAGCTTTTATATATAAATGTTTCTTCAGTGTTGACACAAAGGAAAATTTATAAAATAATACAGCAAAAGTGTTATTCAGAGGTTAGTAGAATAATTTTCATGTCACTATTTACCAAAGGGGAAATATTAATACTTCTGTGTAATTAAATTTATTCATCTATTTTACTTCCCAACTGTAGTTTCCCCTTCCTCTTAAACTTTCTAGACATAATTACATGCTAGCTTTGTGTATAGGTAAGAATACAATAAAAGTATTTTAATATGTAATGAAGCTTGTTTTTGTATAATTTTACCATATTTTCTGCTTCTACTATTAAAATATTATTATAGTAATGTCATACATACAAAAATAATTTAAAAACCATGTGCACAAATGTAAGGAACTGGACTTTGAATTTGAAGATAGTAAAATGCAGGCTACTGCAACCTAGTTTCACACTGAATTCTATAGTGGGATAGATTGAAAACAAAATAAAATGAACAGATGTTTCTTATAGAAACACCTTTGTATAAAGTATGAGAGGTGCTAGCATAATATCACAGTTCCAGTGGTCTAAAAATTTTTTCCATTAGAGTGTAAACAAGCATATCAACTTGTATACCTCTAAAGCAGTGTCTTATTGAGTCCTAATGAATATCAGAGTGCATAATCACCCACAGCCAAACTCTGAAGGTCAGGGACTAGGGACCCACAACATTAATCCAATCAATAGGATGATAGAGATCCTTCTGGATCTTGTGACTTCAAGGTTTAACAGCCATGCAATGGTGGCACACACCATTAGTGTCAGGCCTTGGGAGGCAGAGGCAGGAGGATTTCTGTGAGTTCTAGGCCAACCTGGTCTACAAAGCAAGTTCCAGGACAGGCAGAACTTTTATACAGGAAATCCAGTCTCAAACAAAACAAAACAAAAATGAAATGATCAAACAGAAGGCTGGAGAGATGCCTCTGATATTCTAGATGATTTTTTTTAATAAAATATATAATGTAGAACCACAAAATAGAAATAAATAAATTGAGATGATAGTGAAGTACAAGACATAAATTTATGTCCAATTTTTGTTCAAAATTCATACCTATAAAAATACTCTAAATGTGAAATTTTGTCATAGATTCATTTATATGTGTATTATTTATTTATTATAACTGTTTCACAACAGCAATATTTAGTTTGTGCCAAAAATATTTATTTTCATATTAATGCTGAGAAACTATGAGTCTTTTATAAGCCTTTATTCAAACAGATGGGGTTTGGACTAGAATTAATAGGCTCATTTATGGTCTATAAATGATATGATTATAAGAAAAAGAGCATGGATTTAGTGGATATAAGTGAGAACATTTAAACAGAAAGAAAACTCACCTTCAAAATGTACCTTTTCCAATGACAGATTCTTCATCTTGTAGGAGATATTCATAGAATGACTAAAATTTCTTTTCTTTGAAACAATTATTTTATACATAGAGAATAAGCCCTTCATTTGGTACTTTTACCTATTTTCTTAACTTTTGTTAGTTAGAGCCCAAAGGAAATTACTGTCTTAACATTTCAGCTTATGTTTGCTTGGCCCCACCTGAAAGCTCATAGTAAAAGAGAATTATATTAGGATCTAGTAATTCAGTCCCTGGATGTATCCTTCTGCTATTGTGAAACATACAAGAGATAGTTTGGTCTATGAGGAGAGAACTTTGGGCAACATAACCCGAGAGTTGATGCTATCAAAAGAAAGTTATCTACACTCTCTCCTAGTGGCAAGACAAGAAGTCATACTATAGAATGGAATGTTAGAATGAACCAAGTAGACCTGGCATTACTTATAATTTGTGTATTATTACAAGTATTTTCCTTTCTGTGCTACCAAGTGCTGCTCACATCACTTTAAAACGTCAGTATCTCATATGAGGTCCAAATCCTTTTACATGTCTGAGAAGATAGGTGCATGTATATTTGTGTGTGTGTGTGTGTGTGTGTGTGTGTGTGTGTGTGTGTGTGTGTGTGTGTGTAACAAACTTCAATGAATTTTCTTAGGGCCTGAAATTTTAACTCATTTCAATTATGTATTGATAGTTTCTAAAGACCTACACAATTTTTCCTTACTAGTAAAACCAAGATCAAGTGTACTAACACCTCATGTGTTTCCCTGTAGTAGTGGGGTTTTTTGGTCTCGGGCAGCCAGAGGCCCAAACTCTGCTGTGCCAGACTCCTTAGCCACCTAGCTGCCAACTGCTCAGGCTCCCAGAAATAACTCAGATGCTTATATTAACTTTATGTTGTTTGGTCTATGGCTCAGGCACATTGCTTGCTAGCTCTTACATCTTAAATCAACCCATTTCTATTAATCTGTCTGCCACATGGCCCGTGGCTCACCTGTGTTCCTTACATGTTGCTCCTTTGGGCTTCAGCTCAGTCTGCCTCTGACTCCACCCTTCCTTTCCTATCTATTCTGATTCCTCCTCCTACTTTTTCTATGGTGCCTGTCATGGGTCAAACAATTCCTTTATTTAAAGATTGAGATTCACAGCATACAGAAAGGCATTCTCATATCACTTCCGCCTTTCTTTCTAATCAAAAAGGAAGGTTTCAATTTTAACATAGCAAAATTACATATAACAAAATAGCCATTAAGCAAGAATTATAGTTATAATATCTAGTCTATTTGTATTTAGCAAAATTTAAAAAATACTCTTAATATCTACCTTATCTTTATGAATCTAAAGTTTTATATCCAATATACCTTTTAAATGACTAAGAAAAACTTTACCTATAACTATCTAATCTTCAACTATATCAAATACCATAGAAGGATATATTTACCCAAGTAAACCAGAAGTGCAAGCGACTTCTAAAATCTAGAAAGGATAGAGATGACACCTATCTGCCTAGACAGTCACCCAAATTTCTTTTATAAAGTTGGGGAATCTATCTTTAGCCTACAGGCCCAGAGTCTCTTTTTTATTTCAGTGAAGCAGGATATCTGCTCTGCCCATTTTGGCACAGTTCATCAATTGCTTCTCCGCGAGTCCTGAAGAATGTTTGACAGTTTTCTCTGTAAAGCAGGAATCTGAATGACCATCTCAGTTTGTTTTTCCAAAGTTCAGAGGTCATCTTTTTATGGAACCTGCATGTCCAGTTTAAACAGCATACTGTCAAGCAGTCAATATAAGAACAGGTTCATGTGTATTGGCTAAACATTGTCATAAATAGACTCCATATGGAGTTTCTTCAATGCCCATTTTTTTGAATGTAGATTGGTGCTGCCAGGAGCAGACCTGTCTCACTGTCTAGAAAAGTCTAAGTTTTTAAAATATTTTTAATTTCATATTCTGTAGGTCTTAGAAGTATTTGAAGATTATCTACCTAATTGAAATATATCTTTGTATATCTAAAAATCTAACTAACATGCATTTCTTAATTATACATTACAATTCTAAATCAGTTACATAAACATCCTATCTTAAACAGGAGTAGAAAAATACATACAGCATAAGAGAACTGACCTTAAATTTGTATCAATAAACCAAAATCTATACCAATATAAAACATTTTTAGATTAACAGCTGATTTTCTGAACTAAGTAAATTCAATAATCTAATTTTTTAAAAAGTCATTTATATACCATATCCTCTTTTTTTTCTTAGAAAGAGATTATATATGATCATTAACCATTTATAATGAAAACAAACATCTAGAAACAATATGTGGGGAATTTGGGCATTGTTTTTTATTACCACTTTTTGCTGATTAAGGGGCATTGAAAATCTTACGGTTGTTGAGACTGGATCAGTCTGCAGCTCTGAAGCTGATATGGCCATCTCTCTTCATCATGTTTTCTTAAGGGGTCTTAGTTGATGAAACCATATTTGCTTGGAAGCAATCCACAGGTTCTCATCTTCTGTGGAAACAAAAGCAGAACTCTTTTAAAGCAGTAAATCTTTAGACACAAATTTTAAAATCAAAATATATTTAAAATATATATTCTTGTTTAACTTAGTAGTCTTTTCATTTGTAATCTATTGTCTTCTGTAGTTAGCTCATTAACAGTTAAAAATTTAAAAGAAAACACAATAACAACCAAAATCTAGATTTTGTGTCTATTTTTTATCTTTATGTGGCTTATTATTTTTTATTACTCTATTATTTTAGACTTTATCCTCTTTCTATTCTCTCTGAAGCCTATGTACCTTTTACACATATTGTAATCCATTTCCAGGTTTTTTTTTTATCTGAATCTGTTTATTGTGAATCCTTAATCATCTTTTAACCATAAGAGTTTTTAAAATACACTCTCTTAAAGAGCTGCATAGTTTTTGCCGAGGAAGCTGAATCAGTAAGTTCTCTTAAAGGGACCAGCAAACAGAGCACACTTAAGAAAATGCTGCTACTAAGAAACTAAGAAACTGTCTTTGTTTCCTTTTTGTTCAAAATAAACAGAAATCTAAAATCAATCACATGCAATTGAGTCTTCTGTAAGACTTCAGGAACCTGCCTGATTGCAGCATACACTGCCTGCTGCCAGTCCGCCGGTACCATTTTGAATGTGACCTGGACGCCAGGCTTTCTTTGTACAATGACTCACTTCGTATATACAATTTGGAAGCTGCCTTTGTTCAGTTTTTGCTAAAACCCTTTTTAAACTTTTTCAGGCATTAAGTGGATATGTGCCCCACATTTGGCGCCTTCTGTAGTAGTAGGGTTTCTTGGTCTTGGGCAGCCAGAGGCCCAGACTCTGCCATGCCAGACCCTTTATCTGCCCAGCTGCCTGCCTCTCAGGCCCCCAGAAATGACTCAGATGCTTATATTACTAACTTCATGCTGTTTGGTCTATGGCTCAGGCACATGCTAGATAGCTCTTACATCTTAAATCAACCCATTTCTGTTAAACTGTCTGCCATGTGATCCGTGGCTCACTTGTGCTCTTTACATATTGCTCCTTTGGGCTTCACCTCAGTCTGCCTCTGACTCTGCCCTTCCTTTCCTATCTGTTCTGATTTTTTCTCTTACTTCTTCTATGGTGCCCATCATGTCCCAAAACAGCTCCTTTATTTAAAGATTGAGATTCACAGCATACAGAAATGCATTCTCACATCATTTCCCCATTTGATATTCAAGTAATTCTAACTGAAGGATCAGGCTACAATTATTTATCATGATTGTGTTCACTGTAATTACCACTTTGATTTTTATAATATTTTGTATGTGTATTTTATTAATTATTGCTTTCATACAAGGTATTCTGATTATAATTCCCATCACCCAACTACAACCACTTTTCACCCATCCAAATCCACTTTTCAAACTAGAAGTAGTTGCAATAACAAAAGAGAAAGTGAGATTACAGAAAGTTTTAGCAACATTGTCTCCCAAATGTTCTAATTCTCAAGTAATATTAATATTATATTCACTTTGAATGACTCTATTCTATTCCAGGTTTTCCATACATTTGACCAGCTGTTCAAAGATAGATTGCTTTGCTGCTCTAACTCAATTTCTTTCCAAATATTTTAAATTATTATATTATTGGTGATATATATATATACACCACTTTTTAGATATTTACTGGCCACAACCCTACCGAATCTATTGGGCTTTGTGGAGAACTCAGTTTTTAAAGAGTAGACATGATTTTGTTATGAGAATTAGGAGTCCCATTTCTACCCAAATTCTCAATCTCAAGTCTTTCTACTCTTGAAGAGACATTATTCTATTTTCCTTATTGATAATGTGATAATGTATATAGGACAGTCTAAAAGATTACACACACACACACACACACACACACACACACACACACACACACACACACAGAGAGAGAGAGAGAGAGAGAGAGAGAGATGTCTAAATAGCATTTTAAGTTATACTACCCCATAAATAGACTCTTATTGTCTTTTAAAGCCTTCTACTTATGGAATCTGGAGGGAAATACTGAAATCAGTGAACCACAAGGTCCATTAATAAGTCAATGAATGGATCTTCTCTGTCATTAACCATTCCTTTGGTCTGAAGCCATGCTTTATGATATATACGGATACAGTGATCATTATGCAAGTCCTGTAATGGTCATTCTGGTCGATACTTAAAAGTTAAAGGAGAAAAGCCCCAAACTAGAGTAGATATTGACTCTTGATATGGTTGTATTGCATCCATTTACATAATGGAAAAATTATGTACATATTAATGTTACATATTGTTCTTGCTAATAAATTATCAGAAGAAAGCTTTCCCTCTGCAATTTTATATTATTTAGAAATATAAGACTGTCAAAATATTAGTAAGGAAAACCTTTAGTGAGCTGTTGTATGTTTCTATTCCCATGTTGGTAAATGAATGTGTTTGACAGACATACAAAATGTCTTCCTCACTGCTAAGCTGTGAAATCCACTTTTAGTAAATGTTCTCAGATGGTCACTAAAGAGAGACAAGAAGATCAATATGTGTGTTCCCATTTTTCAAGTCTATCTAATATATGTGTCCTTTGGACACTATGATATTTCTTTTATTCTCTGGTGTATTGACCTGTTTCTACAGTCATTCATCACGAGTAAAGAGTCAGTACTTATGTATGCTTTATACCATCTCTGTGGTCTAAATACTAATGGCAAGCAAGAATTTTGCTCACAGTATGTAGCTTGAATATTGTTCTCTTACTGCTTCCTTACATGGCAGTTCATTAATAAATGTAATGCAGACGCAATCTATAGAGGTTCAGACTATTGTGAGCCTGACCAGCACCTTCCCACTGGTTCCTGGAATCAGACAGAATGAGGAACTCTGCATTCTCAGTGAAAAATAAAAATATATACCCAAAAAACTAGACTAAATAATTCTTCTTAAAATTTCCCATGATATTCAGACAAGATGAAATCTGTCTTTAAGTATTATTTCTATGCCCCAAATTATATTACTTCTCTCCCTAATACTAAAAATCTATGATTCTGCTAGAGCTGTGAAGATTAGCTCAACACTTGCTGCTTCTGTCCATAGCCACTAGATGTCCCATGTTCAGTGCACAGCAAATAGTTGCACACCAAGATCACAGTCACTCAGTGACAGCGGGAATGTGAGAGTCTCCTTTACGACTGTCAAATAGGTATCTATGCTTCACACTATGCCTTTAAGTTTATAAGCTCCTGCCATTCACTTGTCACCGTGTCTACAGCAGTTTTATTTCCATGGAAAATTAAGTTACTTTAAATTTGGGGGTAGTTATAATTCAGCCAGACCAGTCTCTTGATCTATCTTGTCAGTTTTTCTCCTGCTGTAAAAGAACATCTTAAAACCATAGATCTCTCAGAGAATATTTATTTTTAACAGTTCTGGAAGGAGAAAAAAAATTATGATCAAGGCCATTGTTGGAAAAAAAATGAATGCCATGATAGAAGGCAAATGTGAAGAAACTGCAAACAAATAAATAAATGATAAATAACTAAATAAATAAAATAAGAACGGCATGATCACTGCTATAAGTTCTACCCACAAAATAGCAAACCATTCCTGTGGTGATGGGATTATCCCATTCATGAGAGCTTAATCTTCTTTAAATCACCCCATAAAGGTCCTGTCCATCAAAACTTCAGCACTGAGAATGAAATTGCTAGCCATTGAACTTTAGCAGAAGTATTTAATCCGTGTTAATCCCCGGTATATTCTTTTAACAAACATATCATAATAGTGTTGCTACATGTCAGAAACTACCTTATTCCATAATAGCAATGCTATTTTTATTGTGCTCAAACCAGAATGCAAACTGATTTCTAAATCCTGTCCTACATACTTATTTTTCTGTTCACTGACTTTACTTACTGACTTCACATACCTAACAAAATAGAAATGAAGTGAACAGGCATATGTGCTAGCATTTTACAGGAACTTTTTTTGCATTCCAGAGAAGTTTAAATGATGTGAGTGAGACTGGGAAAGAACTAAAATCTGAGTGAAGAGCTTCCAGTTTCATACTTGGTTGTTGGCCTTTCCAAACTCACAGTCTAGAGCATCTTAAAAGAACCTATGAAGAAACAGAATATAACAGTAATTAATAGGTCAAATCCTTCTTTCTCTTTTATTATTACAGAGACCACTAAGTTCTTGAGTTCTCAAAGGGGGAAAACAATAGTCAGGAGACACAAAGAGCTAAATCAGAAATTTATTTAAAAAAATAACATTTCAATGTGAAGTTGCAGTGGGCTGCCCAATATAGTGGGGGGAGCACAGGGGGTGGATTCAAACTTCTTTACAAACATTTATAACTTAGCATATATATGGAGTAGATTTCTTTGATTTCCAAAATTGTCCTTTTAGCACATTTCTTACTATCAGGGGAAGAAGGAAACACAAATCTTTTGTAAGTGCATATTTTTAGAAAATGTCCTTGATCATTTAATTTTCAAATATTGAGGAAAACCTCTGTTGAAGTTTCAAAGAAGTTTAAGTTATGGTACGTTTTGATAATCAGGACTCATGGCTACAAAGTACAGTCTGAATTTTCTAGGTTACCTCATCATTTTGAGAATGCTCTTGGTCCCATTATTGAAACATCCAATTAACATGTATTAATAAATATAAAATATTGATTTAAACTTGAAACCATTATAAACTTTGAGCTTAGAATTTTATAATAGTTTGTCAAGCTATTTAAATGGGAACAGAGCTTAGGCTTATCTTATACAACTCCTATCTCTTGGCTCAACTGCTCAATTCTATTTTCTAAATAACACTATATCTTGTCATCACATTCAATTCCATGAATATTGACTGTGCCAAATATCTGTGTTGAAACATCTAGATAAACAGCAGCATATGGCAAAACCACTGTCTTTATAGTCCAATATGTCAAATGAAAACTCAGTATTATCCTTTCTAGGTACCTGCTTATGGTGCTTTAACTAGTTTATAATTAGAGACAGTATTGACATTCGCTAATTTACCATTTTATAATAACAATAAACCTTTACTAAAGAGTATTCACAAAACTAAGCAAAGATAGCCTGAGAAAGAATGGAAGGGAAATCCTTGGGTAGCTCATTCTCTGGTTCTAATGCATATTTGTAACTTACTACCTAATTGTGCACAAAAATTATTCTACCCAATAAAGTAAACATAGCCAAATAATAGTTACTGAGTATTGTGAAAATTGTACACACTCATATTTACACAGAGTATTTTCCAAGTCATTGGCAAAAAAAAAAAATGTTCTGAGAATAAATGGCAAATACTAACCCTCTGTAAGCCCAAATCAGATAAAATAACAGCACAAGAAGTGGGCTTGAGTAAAAAGATCTGTCACTAGCCCCAGAGCTATTGGCAATTGTTTACTACTGGGTAAAGGAGAGATTTTCCTAAGAATGTGTAGCCCCTGCTAAATTTACCATGATCTATTCAAAGACCAGACATTCAAAAATATTAGGTGGCACAGATTGAACTTGAAAGATAAAGAATACAACTCAAAGAGTCAAGATAAACAAAACACCAAGTTGTATTGTTTGGAAGATGGATCTGAAGACAGTTGAAGAGGGGTGAATACGGTCAAAATTCAACGTATAAAACTATCTAAGAACTAGGTTAAAAATGAATTTTGCCCTTGAAAATATAGGAGACTTAATCTATTAAATATTACCACCCTCTTCATTTTTAACATTAGATGTTTCTATGTATGCTTTAATACTGTTTCATAACATTTAAAATAGGTTGTTAGCCCAAAGATTCTGCATTCTTTTTTAACATACTTATTTTTCCAGTGTTATCTGTATTTATGTGCAAACAGAACAAATTGGATTTTTCCCAAGTTATTCATAGCAGTCATGAATACAGTAGATGCACTAGAATCCAATCTGCACATTGGAACCAGATGCAGAAAACTTGGTAACAAATGGTTATGAGGCACAGTGGAATACCCAGGACCTAGACTTGGGATACAATATAAAGATAATATTTTTGAGATATTTGACAGTTTGGAGAAAAGATATTTGGATAATTTTTATTGTATTTCATTGTAGTTTTCTTTATTTTAGAAGTTTCCATTTATATATAAGTACAATGAAATATATTGAAGATTATATTTCCCTATCCACCTTTCACTGTATATTCTTTGTTAATCTATCTCCTGATTTCATGTTGTTTTTGCTTGTTTGCTTACTTGCTTGTTTGATGTGTATAAGCAGATATTGCCAGTAAGTTCAAGGTTAGTTGTCAGACCATTCACAGGGTCATGGGAAAGTTACCATTTGCTAACTTTTGAACACAGAATATTATCCCACTCTTAGAAGTAACTCCCTGCCAATAGCTTTCTAGTAGGAGACAGGGCCATTGAGGCATCTACTTCATCTGTGCTAGGACTTGGCTTTTTTTTTTTTTTTTTTTTAATCTTGTATAGATCTGGTATAAGTGTCCACAGCTGCTGAGACTGAGATCAGATATTACTGTTATGTCCAGAAGGAAGAATTACAGCACTCTTCCTGACATCCTGCTTTTACATTCTGCTTTATTCCTTTTTAAATGATGTTTATGAAACTTTTGTTGGGGTGGTGATATGGGTATAGGTATATCATAGATATAATATTTATGTTTGAGCACTAAGTCTCTTGTACTACATTCTCTGAACACTTATGTGTGTCTCCATTGACATCTATCCATGGGGGGGGGGAGGGTTACAAGACCAAATGATAGCTGGTAAAGCCTATAGATACAACCATAAATATTTAGAAGACAATTTGACATCATGAATGATTAAGAGTAATAACAATTTCTACCTTAGTGCTATGACCTAGGTCAAGCCATGGGAATTTAATCAGGATTATAGTACCAGGCATGAAGTGGCTCATAGAGCAGGCATTAAATTAATTCAGCTCATGATGAGTTTGGAGAGCCTCAGACTTATTTTCAGTATGGCAAAAAGTCTTGTCCTCTTACCAAAAGTATGTAAGACCTTTCTTTTCACCACTACGTGCCAGAACTTGATACTTTTATATTCTTGATATGGTTATTCTGAATGGGCTGAGAAAATCTTAAAGCCCTTTCACCTTAATTCCCTTGCCAGCTAAGGATGAGGAACAGATTTTGTTAGCGATAAAAAAACCCTTTATTCACAAAATAAGTTAAGACTATCTATGAAACATTATAATCACCCTTTGTAATTAAATACACATCACCACAGATACAGGCACTGACAATATTTCAGAATAATTGCAAAATATGTGTGTTCAAGTTCAATTTTCATACTATTTTTGGAATTTCATAAATGATTTATATATTTACATCATTTTCACCTGACTTCCTCTTCCTTCCAATTATCCCATGGCCTCTCACTGTCTCTTAAATACATGGCTTATTATTTTTTAATACAATTACCATTATTACATGTATAAATACATGTCTAAGAAAGCCTGTTTAGACCTTTTATGTTTTGCAAAATGTTTAGGGCTGACCGCATAAAATTAGGTAATTTAATAAGGAAGTTAAACCAAGAACAGGACTGATTTTTTTCTCTCTAAAAGAAGGCATTAGTGATATATAAATCTTCATCTAAGTGTGGAGTCTAATGGACAATCCGGACAAGTCAACTGATACAGTCATTGTGATGCTCTATTGTTAATCTTTCACAGATGCTGATCACTGCCATATGTAAGAAACATTTTTTCCTGCATACTACGCTGGTATTCAGAGTCTTACACTCTCTGTCCCCTCTTGCACCATAGTAGCATATTGTTTTGTGGATGTATCATTTGGGAATATATACCACATGCTTACTTGTCATATTGTGAATTTAATTGTGATCAATTATGAATCTCTAGGGTGCTCTCCATTTGGAGGAGAAAAGAAGGTTTATTAAGATAGGTGAGAGATGCAGTTATCTTTGGGCCTAAATATTGGTGTTAACAACTTATTTGAGGATAATAATATTTAAGAAAATTTCAGTAATAGATTCTATTTCAGCATCCACAAGCTTGCCAATTGTGATAAATTGGCCTGTTGTCCAGAACTAAGGATGAATTCCCACCGATTGAAAAGGCCTTAAGACAAATTGAATGGCTATTTTCTCCTACAAGATATTAGTTATCTCACTCAGTGGAATAACATATTTACCTGCAAATTTCATTGTTTAATTATATTTAGTGAGAAATATAATTCCAATCTATATTGCATCAATTTACAATCTCATCAGTTGTGACTGGGGTTTGTCTTTCTGCGTCCTCACTGTTTTCGGCCGTTTCTTTGACGTAGCTACTTTTTTCAGGTAATATTAGGAAGAAGAACAACCACTACCAATATTCCTATTCAGTACCACACTTCTATTTAAGCACTAGATTAAAAAAAATAATATAAGTTTAAGGAGACAAAAATAAGGAGTCAAAATATGTCTATCCACCTACAAGACAGAAGTAAAAGATTCCCAGAGTTCCAACACAGAGTAACTAGAAATCATTTATACTTTTAGGTAGGATACAGTATACAAATTTAGCCTACAAAAATCAGTAGCCTTTCTAAGGGGGATTGTAGTAGTGGGGTTTCTTTGGTCCCGGGCAGCCAGAGGTCTGAGACCCACAGACCTGCTGTGCCAGACCTCTTAACCGCCCAGCTGCCCGGGTCCCCAGAAATGACTCAGACACTTATATTAACCTTATGCTGTTTGGCCTGTGGCTCAGGCACATTGTTAGCTAGCTCTTACATCTTAAATCAACCCATTTCTATTAATCTGTCTGCCACGTGGCCCGTGGCTCACCTGTGCTCCTTACATGTTGCTCTTTTGGCGGCTTGCTCAGGTCTGCCTAACCCTGCCCTACTTCTCCTACCTATGCTCTGATTTCTTCTCCTACTTCTTTCTATGGTGCCTTTCATGGCTTAAAATAGCTCCTTTATTTAAAGATTGAGATTCACAGCATACAGTAAGGCATTCCCACATCAGGGGATCCATAAATGGATCCTTCAGGTTCCTCCTTGTTTCCTAACTTCTCTGGGGCTGTGGATTATAAACTGGTTATGCATTGCTCTTTGTGTCTTATATCCACTTATGAAGGAATACATTCCATTGTTGTCATTCTGGGTTAGCTTACTCAGGATAATTTTTTTTCTAGGCATTTGCCTACAAATTTCAAGATGTCAATTTTAACTGCTTCATAGCGCTTCATTGTGTAAACGTATCACTAGTCAAAGATAAGAGGCCATAAAAACTTACAATCCCCATGCAGTAAGTATTCACATACACACACACAGACACGCACACAGACAGAGATACACACAGACACACAGACACACACACACACACCATTAAACACAAATATATAACCCGAAATTATTGTTAAAATGATGCACAGTAGCCCACACTGGCAAGCAATATGTGTAATGAATCTGAAGCAGGATAATCACCATAAACAACAAAATCCTAAGAGACACCAAACTAAGAAACTATCACTGATAACATTTAATGAGATAAATGGGAAAATTCAACATGTTGCATCTTTTTAACTCTGCAAAGCTGTGTTACTGTGCCTGTCTACAACACCTGATGTCTAACAAAGAGCTCACCAGCCAATAGCAAGACAGGAGAGAGGATGGGCGGGGCTGTCAGACAGAATAAATAGAAGGAGAAGTCTGGGAAGAAAAGTAAGAACAAGAAGAGAAGGACACCAGGAGAAGTAAATTGTAGGATTAGTGTATTGCTACGTTTTAGATACTTAGTACTTGCTTTATTTTGTTGTCTTTTAATGTTTGTTTTACTTCTCAAATGAGAACTCCACAATTTAATGATTTGTCCTTTTGAATCACTGCATTGTTATCAATATGAAAGTTGTAAGACTGACTGGAAATGGACACATATTCTTTTAGACAGTCCCAATTAGTTGCATGTAAAACCATGTGAGATAGGAGAACAGCAAATGTATATACACATATTAAATATGCAGTACAAAGACTCTCACACACACAAGAGAGAAGGTTATAGTGCTTTGTCTTCTAAATCTATCTACCCATACAGAGTGTGTATATGTGATATGTATGTTACTCTGTGTTGTGTAGTTTAGTGGTTATACTAAAGTCCTATGTTTTACATACATTTATTTATTTCCTAAATCTTAAATGCAGAAGTTGGATTAACTGTAAGATTTATATATATATACAGATATATACATTTAACATAACTTCATTATTCACATTCACAATATATATATTAATGTTTTAAATATATATTACTTGTTGCTTTTGATTGTAATATGATTATCTCGAATGTTTATGTACTCAAATGTATGTACAGTTTCAATGTTTAAAAGAAAATCAATTCTGAAGCATTTCTTTCATCTACAGGGTTTTTTTTTAAATTCAGTTATGCGAGGGATACAAACCGTGATTACATTTTGTTATTTCAGTGTTCCAAAAGCAGCAGAGTTAAAATAAGTTGTAAATAAACATATACTTGTATGTATGTATGTTTGCATTTCTATTTGACTGTGTTCTCTAAGAGTCTGTGTTTACATTTTTTTTTCATCATA
This sequence comes from Phyllotis vaccarum, assembly GCA_033318265.1. Taxonomy (NCBI): domain Eukaryota; kingdom Metazoa; phylum Chordata; class Mammalia; order Rodentia; family Cricetidae; genus Phyllotis; species Phyllotis vaccarum. The sequence continues at coordinate 47,640,755 of JARWLC010000018.1, forward strand.
ATCTGTTGAAATGTGTGAACTTTCATCTCCTCAAGGTTCATGAAAAAAATACATGGTTCATCTAACTTTTTTTCAAATTTCTAATGGTTTTAAGGTTGCTTTCTCATTTTCTCTTGTTTGTTAACAACTGGTCAAGCAGAGAATTTTGGAGTAATAAACAAATGGGTGTTGAGTCTACTTTAGTGGAGCTAAGGAGAACTGGCTGAGCTTCCTTGGGGTAATTTTGTCCCCATTACGTCAAGCTGACATGTTTTCTAAGCATGTAACTCAAAATTTTGAGGAAAGAGTAATCAGATTTTTTCCTTTAAGATGAATGTAGATTGTCCTGACTTTATTTTTCAGCAGTGCTGTGCTGCAAGTACACAGGGACATTGTCATCTTATGTTATTCTGCTCCTTTCCTTGTTTATGGTCAGGGTCATCCATAATGTGAGTGTGTGCTACAGTGATTCTAAGGTGACATTATTCACTGTCAGATACACTGTTCTCGTCATGCAGTCTAATATTATGATGATAGCTTTTCATGTCAAGGAGCCTGAATGAACATCTACTTAAAATTATCACTTATATATTCTTTTTTTATTCAAAATATGGTATATGCCTTAACATTTTCTAATGTTTAACTTGTCATTTAACAAACCTGTCTAAATTTTACAGAGCAGACATAGTAGATGAAGATGTACTGTGTGGTTAAGATCACACAGTAGAGGAAGAGAAGGGTAAAATAAAATGTATTCATAGATATATGTGCACTTTTAATACTGCATATTGTACTAAGTAAGTCAAATTAGCTAAAATATTACTTATATTGTTAGAAAACTGTAAAAGATAGTATTGTGGGGGGAATTCTGTGTGCTTATGAGAAAACTCAAGAAAATGTAACAAGAGTCTTTTGATTTCAATACCTTCAAAAACAGAGTTATTCTTGGGTTCTGCTTTTTTGTGCCTCTCCTGAGTGAAGCAGTATCATCTTAATTTAAAGTACTCAGTACAACTGACTATTGTTATTTTTCTTTTGCCTATATGGCAAGACATGCCTTTGCCATGTGAGACTTATGTTATCTTTGAACACTTTATTCATGTGATTCTTCCTATCTCTCAGAGTATAAATTGTTGGAAGATCTGAGCAAAGTTGGCTATTGCATAATACTTGTCTAGTGGATTCTTAGACTTCATTCTTTTATATTCAAATAATAACTAGAGCAGTAAATATTATATTATTATTGTTTGCATATAGATATAACTTTATCTGAACAATTCTTTCATTTCAATTAGTTTTTTGTCCACCATTTTGCATAATATCACAAACAGTTCAAGTCTTAAGTCTTATGGTGAATCATGTCAATGTTTATCTGTGGTTAGTACTAAAAGCTAACTCAATGCATGGCCTATCATCTTCTCTTGAGGTTGAATTGCTTGTACATTCTTCAAATTTAGATAATTTTCAACAATTTTAAAACTTGCTACTATTCTACTATTATTGACTCCCTCAAACTTGAGACCTGTCAACAACATGACATTTTCCTCAGTGTCCTTGGTTTTTAATACTATGAGTATTACTGTTTTAGGAAGTAAGTACAAACAATTATTTAATTTTTTCAGCAAAAAGGAAATTTAATTTCTATCAGAAATAGTTTCCTGCTTGTTGTGTGTAACAGGATTTTTATCTTCGTTTTTAAATGTTTAAGCTGGCCTTCTTGTTAATAGAACTTTCTTATTACCCCTGTGCCTGGCACACTAATGACTTAATTTTGCCAAGCCAGGTAACTTTTCTGTATAGCTTCTTTTCCAAAGATGTACCACAACTAAAAATACATCATTAACTAGTCATATTTTCAAAAACAAAAGCAAAATTCATCTCAGAAATGTTCAAATCAAAATAAAAATAGCTACATAGAACAGATTTCCACTTAAATGCATAAGTTCAAAGAATAATGCTCAAATACCTAATATATGTGTGTGTGTGTGAGTATGTGAGTGTGTGTATAAATAATAATATAAAGTGAACTATGTCATGAAAAGCATCCCAACACATTTATTTTATTTTAATTGATCAGAAATCTTAGGATTTCCCTATGAAAACAGTAACAGAATTATGAAGACATAAAAGGATTATTAATTATTTATTTCTGAGGTTCGCTTGCTGTTAACTGTCTTATAAATAAAAATAATATAAATGGCTGTGAATTTGAAATGCAGAGGAATATTTTTGTCATGAGAAAATGGTTAGCTTTCACGTAAGTGGAAAATGTAAACAGAGTGTGTACTGTAATGTAACTTAAGGGTACTTTGGAACCTACAGTAGACAGCCTTAAGAAAGATAGCATTTTAAAATCTGTTTGACGGGAAGGCAATTAAAAATTTTAATCATATTAATAAAACTAAATATTTTAGAATGAGTATCTATAATTATAGAGACTCTCACATAAGGAATCATAAAACATATATTCTATGCAAATATTTCAAACAATGAAAACTCTAAAGTATTATTTGTAATCCCAAATTACATATATATATATATGTATATATATATATATGTATATATATATATATATATATATATATATATATATGAATTATACTAAATTTGTGTGAGGCTGTGTAGGTCTATAAAAAATAGTTTGCATTTAAAAATGAAACCTAATATATAATTAAATATTTACAGCTATGAAGCCATATTTAAGTAAGCATGGTGAGAATAGCGCCAGAGAAAATGTGTTTATATGTTCGAAAGTTAATAACAGGAAAAACATCGCTACAAATGCTAAGCTTAAAGCAAGGAAATAGAAACTGTTAAACTATATTAATGTACAAAAAACACAGAGCACAGTTGAAAATAAACTATTCTAAATTTGCAGGAGATAAAAATGATGGAATGTTTGTCCACGATTTCAGTAAAATTGATGTGGCTATGTTAATAATCCATAGTCAGTTTAGTGAGGATTTGAAAGCAGTAGCATGAGAGTGAATTTCTTAAATATGTGTATGAATTCAAAACTTTTCTGACTTTGAAAAAAATGCTGCCAGTTGAAAGTGTCCCAAGCTTTCTATAGCTCACTGGCTCTGGCTTCACCTAGGAAGAATCCCGAGGGTTATCTCATTGTAGCGGAAAATGAAAGAAGACTGAAAGATGATACCAAGGTAACAAGAACGGCTTCATTATTGAGTGAGATTTGGAGTAATTATGTTTGAAGCAAGACGCTTTTGTGCTACTGCTCACCTATCTCAGCACAGCCATGGCCTTTTCTTATTCTTCCGTACTTGAGTTGAACAAAGAGGAGTGTATTCCATTTTGAGGCGTTCACTGGTACACATTGAGCTTCAAAATTTTACAGTCTGACAAATATAATTTCTTGTAATTTACCTTACGTTAGTGTGTATCATTCCATCTTCATGTGACACATTTCTGATAACTGACTATTCTTTAATTGGCAAAAATCCCACATAAGGTTTATGATAAAATAATAGTAAGAATCCTTTGAGTTTTTAATTTGGTCAAGTCGATTTTCTTTTCTTAAGGACATCATTAGGAAATGCTTTGTGTGACACAGGATTTGAAAAGCAGCACAGTCGATGGCTTTTCCCATTGTCATGAAATAATAGGTCTCGCTCTTAATTATATTTCAAAAGGTAACAACAAAAAAAATCTCAAAGTGCAGAAGCTTCTTATTACAGCTTTTCATAGATCAGGATTTACAAAAGTATGGGTAAAAATTGTTCTATTTTGAACATTTAATGTATATTATAGACTCACTCATGTTTTTATGTAATGTTGTGATAACTGTGGGGTCATTGTGATTTATATGGGCAGATTATATTATATTTTATATTTTTTCTCCATCCTAACATATACAGGCAGATTAAATCACTTAAAATGTTTTTTTTAGTTAGATACTCTTAATGATTTTTTATATTCTTTTTATTATATGAATTGAAAATGTTATTTTGTAAAATTATCTGATTTGTAACAAAATGGATCTGAACACTACCAAACATACACTTAAATAAATTTTATCCTTATAAATATAACTTTCTAAATAAGCATAGTTAAAAAAGATAACAATAAAGTTTTATAGCATTACTTACATAGCATCTTGCACAGCATTGTTATTTACTAATGCAAACTAAGAGAGATCATAACACATATTGCTTAAATATGTTCTCATCTACTTAAAGTAATCTTACTATCTGTATGTGATCTTTTGTAAGCCAGCATAGATAATATAGAATGATTAATAAGTGGGTTTGGATAGGTGCATGTAAAAATAGTGTTGATATGAATGAAATTCCTTAAATGTTAAATTTACTCTTTGTAAACATTTCCATCTTGATAGAAACCAATGTCTCATGTGGGAAAGTAAAAGTAAATGGAGCCTGACTTTGATTTCATAAATGAGGATGTGTTTTATATTTAGATCCAAAATGTGTGTATCTGCCTTTCAAATGTTTGTAGAGATAACTATTCAAAATGCTTATGTTTCTCAAAATCATCTTAAAGAAATTTGAGTATCTAATTGTAAAGTATGAAGTGTGATAGAAAAGATGACCATTAAGTTAACTTCTCCTTCATCCTCTCCAGTCAACCCACTCTCTCACAGGCAGTGAGCAATTCTTTCCTTTCATATTTAACATCATAAAATAATGTGTGAAAGGTGATATTTTTCTAAAGTAAAATTTTATACTTAAAATAGTTTAATTTTATATTCAATGTCATATTTATTAATGTTGTTTGACATTTTCATACTCTTTTAAACTATTCCAAGATGCACCCCTGCTTCTCACCTTTCCAATTCCATGTGATTTTTTTTAAACACATACACACAAACACACAAATGTGCACACATAAACCAACAGATAGACTTCAGTTTGTTCTGTTTGTATATTCTTGGCTGTGTGGCCAAATACATTAATCATGAAATAAAATTTTGTTTCACATATGAGCTGTACTGTTATCTATAGTTTAAAAAGGAGGCCAATACAGTGGAGAAAGCTTCTTCAACAGATCGTGCTGTTTAAACTAGATCTTTAGATGTAGAAGAATAAAATGTTATAATTCTATCTGCACAAATATTCAGATGGATAAATCCTATCAACATAAACCCCAATACTCCGAATCTTAAAGAGGAAAATAAAATAGGACAGGCATTTCAACTTTAGGGAGGGTCTTTCTGAACTGGACCCTTGTAATGAATATATTAAGACTAAGACTTGAAAAACGAGGCATCATGGAATTAAAAGCTTCAATATAGCAAAGGAAACCATGCTTTGAAAGAAAAGGTAGCTTGCAAATTTCGAAACATTCTTTACCAGCTCTTTGTCAGAGAAAATGTTATTATCTAGAACATACAAAGAAACACACACACAGAAAGAGAGAGAGAGAGACAGAGACAGAGAGAGACAGAAAGAGCAACAAAAAGTTCAAAAGAGATATCAACTTATCAATGTCAGAATGGTTAATATAAAACAAGAAAAAACAAACAAATAACAGCAAATGCAATTATGGGAAATAAAGCATTCACTGTTTCAGGAAATGTAAGCTAAAAGTAGACCTTCCACATAGCTTAGCTGTATGTTTCTTGTATCAATATCCAAAGATTCTGTGTCCTACTAAAGAGATACTTATTCATATTCACTGTTGCTCTGGAAAGAAGATCCAGGAAATGGAAATAACCTAGATGTCTAACAATTGATGAAGCATACTGAAGATGTTGTGGTGTGTGTGTGTGTGTGTCTGCGCATGCTCGCATGCCCAAGAAAAACCATGGAAGAGAGATTGTGCTTTGGCTAAAAGCCAGATATGTGCCTTCATACAGTATCTCGTAGACATGACAGATAATCTGCACCCATAGAATCCTCAGAAAACCATTGCCTTAGCAAAAAATGCATAATGACAACAGTTCATATTCAGAGACTATGTGGATATTTTAAAACATTAAACTTTAAATAAAACAACTTTTTATGTATAATAAACTATTTTTAAATATTCTTACTATTTTATATATTTATATACAAGTAGATGATGGCATTCTTTCTTAATTTACTCTATTTTTCTTGTAATTGCATTATCTGGAGAAACTTAGCAGTTAGCAATTTTACAAAATATACATACTACAGAAAGGCAAAGAGGATGATTCTAAAATTTATTTCTAAAGCCCAAATGGTAGAACTCAAACTGTGAATCATTCTTAGAGCCATGTGTGTACATTTAAGGAATTACATCAGTTCTAAAATGGGAATTTGCCTGAAAAACGTCAATGTAAATTCCATATGTTTATGTCTTTGTTTTCATCCATGCAACAAACATTTCAATTAGGTTAAAAGTGATTACATATTACTTTAATTTGTCACAAATACAGAAATTGCTTTGGGTTCATTAATTTAAAAATTAAGTTTAAAAAGAGGACCTGAAAGATGTATCAATAGATGTCAGTAATTACCCCATAAATCCTGACAACTTGTGATAGAGCCCTGATATTCATGGTGGAGGGACAGAATTCACTTTGAAAAGTTGTCTTTGGAGTGCTACATGTCTACTCTCCCCCACAGGAAATAATAACAAGATGTAGTTCAGATAACCGAAATGTAAAGGAAAAACAAATATACAAATATATGTTGAATTTACCTAACTACCATGTTAATAGGTGACTAGAGTTGCCAAGGACAATAAAGGTTCTATTCTGAATATACTCAACATGTTTCATTAACATAATACAGATTCTGTGCTATGGTATTATTAGTTGCTCTTAGGGATGGTGATACTGAAGCACTAAGTACCTATTTCAAATCTACTCCATTGATGCAGTTGTGAGCATAAATTCAAGTCAAGGTTTCTTTCCTTGATCTTGTCTCTATGCTCTGGGCTGTATTTCGGAAGCTCCAAGGAGACCATGATTAGGATTGAATAAATATAAATTAAATGAAAATAATCAGAGCTTAAATTTGACTTAATTTTTCCAATAACCACCAAAGGCTAGTCTTATTATTGTAGTTTATACAAAATGAATCAGGAAGAAATTACTGAAATCATATATTGTATAAATTATATAAAAAGTTTTATTGTCAACAAAAGTTATTTCTCTACAAATTCTGTGTGTTTTTCAAGATTTTATGTTTCTTGCCAATGTTCTCTCTCTATTAAGGGTAGTATATCAATCTCAAATTGGAGAAAATTGATAGTAAGATTTTTTAAACAGATTACTTATATTCAAGTTTTTTTAAATTTCACAAATACAATGTATTTTAAAATGTTTTTATTGTAAGGCATTTATTATATAATTTCTTCTTTCCCAATCTTTTTCCAAAACTTTCCAAGTACCTTCTTTGATTTCTCTCAGACTCATTGTCTCTTTTATGTCAATAGATAGCACATATGATATGTTATAACATATATATAACATATATAGTTTTAAACACATGTATGTTCAACTCATAAATATATATTTTTGTATACTTATGATTTTATTATACTTATTTTCGTGAACATTATGATAAATCTGTTTCATGTTATTTGTAGATATAATATTGAATTAGGTAACAACTGGTGACTACTTCCCAGGAAGATTATTACTGCTTCTCAGCAGTGTTCCTTCTACAATGCATTTTTATTATTTCTGTCTCTCTTTCTTTTAAATTCTCCTCTATCCCTCTCTCAATATCTATCAAACTCAGATCCTTTTCCTCTATAATCCTCTCCCCACCACATGTACAGACACACATGGATTCATGCAGTCAAAAATCCAATTAGTTCACTAAATGTTGCTTGTATGTATGCACATAGATATAAAGCTGAAACTAGGGCATAGTAAAATGTCATTGGGTTGACATCTGATAAAAATACCTGACTACCTTTCTCAGCAGCTTTTGGATGTCTATTATTAGAGATAGGACTTCTGAGCCCTTCACACATTAATATTGGGATGTTGCCTGATATGCCCTTCTGCAACCATACCTTTAAGTTTATGGGGAAAGTATCCCTGTTGCATTGAGAGGACACTTTTTCATAGCAGTGTTCTAGGTCATATAGACCTCATCTGTACCTCCTTCCTTGATGTTCACAGAATATTTGGTATTACAGATATTCATATTGGAGATGTGCGCAAAACAATAACTTATTCTCTGTACTTTCACTAGGTACTTCTTTAATTGTTTGTTTAATAAAAAAAGAAGCTTCCTTTATTGGGTAGGTCATGTTAAGGTGTTACTGAATTACCTGTATGTGAATAAATATTTAGATAGTAGTTGGTTACTGCATCAACTTGGTAAAATGATAGTAGTAAACGTTTTTCTTGTGTCTATGACTACATTAGTTATGGGTTCTTTGCTAGGCTTACAGTGTCAAGCATGAGTTCTCTTCTGTTCAGTGGGTCTCAACTCCAATCAGGTAGCTGCTGGTTAGTAGAGATACTACTGCCACTGTTGCAGTTAGGGACACCTTCTGGTCTCATTGTTACTGTAGTTCACAGAATTTTTAACTGGCTAGGATTGATTGTTTTTATTCTGGAAGCAGGATAGATATTTCTGACAGCGTGAGAGTTAGCAAAGCAGGAGGAACCCTCCTGGTCAGTGCCTGCTTGGCTTCTTTCTGTTTTGTCACCAAATCGTTTGAGGCATCTCCAGTAGTAAGATTTTATCTTCAAGTTCTGGAATGAAACTATGTGGCATGACAATAGTCATGTTATTTCTTCACCAAAAATGTCTTACCTTCAGGTGATGAATAATATCCAATAGCCTTGCTGATAATGTGTGGCATTTGTGTGAATTTATGGAATATATTAGGCCAAAGACTCAACAAAATATAATGGATTCCTGTCATTAGAGGTGTTAGTAGATGTGTTGTTTAATTGAGGCATTATCTTCCTCATTATATGGTGACTCCATTTTAATTCTTATCACATATTTTTGAAATCTTCTATAGTAGTAGGCTTCCATATGGGTTTATTAAAGGATTTTGGTGTTAGTCGGCTCTACCCATATTCTAACAGCTAAAAAACAAACATAAGATAACAAAACTGAAAAATGTATTTAGTTGCTGAAGTTCCCCATAAAGAGAACCAGTTGAAATTTGACCTGCATGTGTGTGTGTGTGTGTGTGTGTGTGTGTCTGTGTGTGTCTGTGTGTGTCTGTGTGTGTGTGTGTGTCTGTGTGTTGAGAGAGAGGAAGAGGGAGTGAGGCATGAGAACCAGGAGGTAGAGGGAAACAATTTTTTTTTTAAAAAAAAAAAGTTTTACTTATTCAGGAGGTTAGTTAATTCCTTAGAGCGCTTAAAAAAAAAAAAAATTCCAGTGGGCACCTCAGCATGTAGACCATTGGGTTTCTTCCAAATCAATTAATTCTCAGTTGGGTGCAAGTGAATTCATTAAAACAGAGAATTGTATTGCCTCTGAGGACTTGTGATATGGTTCATATCTTTCAGAAGAGTAACAGTCGAATGAGCATGTAATGCCTATTGTAAGCTCCTTGATTCCTCTGTCCTAATTTAGGTTGATTCAAGGTGAGATATAATAATGCTAAAGGGTAATAATCATTGTTACAACAATGTAACATCCCTGTAGCTTTTATGAATCCTTTTACCAATTTCTTATTTGATTGATAGGTGACATAAAAACATTAAATCAGAGGCACATATGTTAACAGATCAATTTTCAATAAGAATAACTTATGAAATAAATTTTACTTCTGCTTGCTTAAAAACATACCTGTGAATATTAACTCTGAACAAAAGGGAATCTGTGGTTTCAGGCAGGAGTGATAGGACTGTAACAATCAAATGATATGTTCTCAGTTAAGTAAATGAAAATAATACCATATAGATGATGTTTCTTCTTCTGCTTTTTTGCAAGAGCATAAACTATGCTGATAGATATTACATGAACTCACTAGTGTAAAGACAGGGTTACATAATAGTCATATACTAGACACTTTCTTAAAATATTGCGCTATTACCTGGGACCTAATGTATGCTCTGTCCAATAAAACCCCTTATTCTGCTGTGATTGTATTAGGGTGTAATATCGTTTTAGAGATAATCAGCATTAAATAATGTCCTTGGGTAAAGTCCTTATTAAAATGATCAGTGCCTTTATTGGAGTCCAAAAAGGACGTGTGGTTTCTTTTTGCAATAAAGGACACAGGACAAAAGCAGAACTTCACCAGGCATTGATTCTACAGATATCTTGACTACATATTCATTGTTTAAAGCACATAGTTTATAAAAGTTTGTTATGGAGCTTGGACTAAGAGTAGCATTACCAGATTGTGTACATATTCATTTCTATACTTTTTTTCACTAATACTGTTTTCTAGTATAAATATAGCCTGTGTTTTCTTCTAAGTGTCAAATGTTATGCAATAGAGACTATAATTTGATCTAACAATTACTTATATTAAATTCTTTATTTCCATAACTGGAAGTATTATGGGGAATCCAATATTATGGATATACAATATTATGTATATGTGATGAGCCCCTGGCTATAGGTTAGATTCTTATATAACTCTTAAAACCTCATGTTGTCAAGATTTAGAGCCTCCAAAAGTGTTGTAGGTGGTAATAGAGACCATAAGAACAAGAATGGAAGAGCATTTCCTCTTTGGATTATTGTCTTTTCAAAGAACTGCGGGTTGCACTGTTTCCTATTTTCTCTTTTGCTTCCTGGAAATGATGCTTATTTAGCTGATTGATCTTAGTTTTCACTTTTTAAAAGTTAAATGCTTCAATACAATATACTCTGATTATAATTCCTCCACAACTCATAACAGATCTTCACCACACTGATATCCACTTTACATTCTTTACCTTTCAATGGAAGAAACACAATAAAAACTAAGCTAAAACAAAAATATAAAAATTTAATCAATACAAACCATATTATACAATTAATACAAAATTACCCAAATAAAACACAGAAAAAATTTTACGAAAACATCACTGAGTTTGTTCTTTCTATTGGTCAATTACTTGGGACAAGACCTGCTGTGGAGTGTGGATGATATATCTAGTTACACTCTATGAGAGAAAACTAATACTTTTTCAAAACAGGTATCAATGACACATGACTTCTTAGTTTGTGGTGGGACTCCATGTCCACTTCCCCTTCCCTGTGAAGAACTCCTGTCTGATGTGAACCTGTGCAAGCCCTTGGGAAAGCTGCCATGATGTTTGAGTTCCTGGGTGTATCAATCCTGCTGTTTCTTAAAGATACTGTTACTTGGACTCATCCATCATCTTTGGCTCTTAAAATATTTCTGCTTCTTCTTCAGTGTGGATCACAGGAGTGTGAGGAGACATCTCTTTTAATCTGAATTTTCAAAGATCCCTTGGTCTCTGAAACTTGTCTTGTTGTGGGTCTGGGTAATTATCTTCTACTTCAAGAAGCCTTTCTGATGGAGGTTAAATAAAGCATTGGTCTGCAAATTTAAGAATTTCATTTTACTTAAGAGCTAAAAAATATTCATTGGTAATCATAACACAATTTCATGATCCATTAATCAGTTAATGGACATCTAGGCCTTTTACAATTTTTGTCTATTAAGAATATATGTAGCAATTAACATGGATGACAAAGCTTCTATATAGTAGGATAATATAGTCACTTTGTCATATTTATAAGAGTAGTATAACTAGAACATAAAGTAAACTAATTACCAGTTTCTTGATGAACTATAAGAATGGTTTCCACAGAGGATGCATTTTTTTCCCCTCTCTCACAAACAAGAAATAAATGTTACCCTTCAGTCACAACATTGGCATCATGTGTTATCTTTTCCTTTATTGGTCTGGACCATTCTGCCTGTAATAAGGCAAAACTTAGAGTGGTTCTTTACCATATTCCCCTGAATGATGCTCACTCCTGGCCCAAAGCTAAGAAGGGAGTCAGACACTCATAGAGTAACATCTAAAGCCCAAGGGCAGAAGGAATCATCTTCTCTTAAAATTGTTACATTACAAAAAAGCAGACACTTATCTATCCAAGTATATTTATATCCAATATTATAACAAAAATCATCTTTTGGATTTTAAATAACTAAATGTGAATGATCTAATAAAGTAATAATAGATTAGAATATTAAATGTTTATGATTTATTAATGCAAAAATCTTTCAACGCTTCATGATATATTTAACCTTCAATTACTACTTTTTCACATTGTAATAATAATCTTTTTATTAAAGAGTAAAAATGCAATGTTCAGGACATGCTGTTACTACAAGCCATTCACAATATTTTCATTAGAAAGACATTATTATGCAAATATGCATTTGTATAATCATTCTTCTAGATTTTAGATGGTCATTCATGACCTTATTCTTCCCTCTACCAATCTTACTTGGTCCTTCATCCCCTGCTTATCATCCTGGACACCTCAAGTCAAAATTGTCTTGAGTGCAAATTTGTTTTTCCACTCCATTCTTATACTTTCTTCAGCACTTGGTTATCTGCCCCAGGTACTCAGTGGTCTCACGACAGTGTTCTAGCCTGTCATTGTTCAACACAGTGATATCTCATTCTGCTTAAGGAAAGACCACAGAGATTTAGTGTGGCAGCTCCCTCATCTAAAGTGGACTTTTTACTAATGATGGCCAAAGATGGCATTGTTTCATTAAAGATGGCAGAATTTCAGCCGCCACTCTATGGATACATGGAGGGTAAGAAATTTTCCTGCCCTTCCTCAAATAACAGATGGTTTTCTTTATGTCAATCAAATGTCTAGCTGCAAGCTCTCTGAGCTCACTTAATCTTTAGAAAGATAAAGATGTGTTATATTAAACACAGTAATTTCTCAATACCGTTCTTGAATTACTCTCATAGATGCCTAATTATTTTACTAGTACTTTTTTTTTTCCCTGAATAGGTCGTGAAAACTGTTTTTTGCAGGTATTCAGAGAGCATCCCTATATCTGGCTCAATAGGTGGTTGAGAGATTCTTGTTGATCAGGCTACCCTGACTCTACAATAAATGTCATTTATGGTCCCCGAGACACTTATTTTTAATTGCTTTCAATTATCTGAGCCCATGTCCACCCAAGCAAAATGAAGTGGCAAATCAAGCAATCGTCTTCTGTATGTGATCAATATAGAAATTCAATATGGATAATTAAGGCTGCCCCGACTTACTTTTTTCCTATAACAAGCTTTCTTTTCACCAGAATTGTTCAGATAATTGCCTCAAATGTCCATTTTGTTTTGCATCAAATGCTCAAGTCTGTAACTAGCCTAATGGACCATGGAAAAATAGAATGGCCAGTGCATTCCTCAGATAGAGCACTATTAGTTCATTTGCCTGTGGTATTTCTGGATAAATCTGGATGTCTGGACCTGGAATGTTTCACTGATGAATGCTCTCTTCCACCGTCCAGTTCTGAGAAACATGGAGGAATGGTCTTGATTTTGTCATTTTTCAATGGGATATGTCAACCAGAATCCTCTAGCTGGGATTAAATATCATACAAAAGATATATGGGGAGGGTTACTGATTTATTTGAAATGTACATTGTTAAACAACCAGCAGAGACATTTGGGAGCTTATATACTTAAATAGAAAAATAAAATGTGACAACAAAAGTAAAAGTCAATCTTGTTTATCATTAAGTTGCTAAAAAGAAATGAGTTTAGGTCCATTCAGAAACTCTATTAGGATACATTAGAACTCAATAGTAAGGTAAACATCTGAGCATAATGTAAACTTATAAAATATATACTGTGCATTTTAACTTCAAGTGCAAGATAGATGATGACATATTATTACTTTGGTTTCAATAATTTCTTTTAAAATTATGAGCTAAATATTCAGTATATTTGATAGATCATGAAATTATAATTGGGGTTTCTATAGATTACTGCTTCAACCAATCAGAAGAGCTACATAGCAGATTATTTTTAAAGATGCTTTAAAAGCAAATATTTACAATATGGGGAACATAGTTCCAACATAAACATTGTGAGAAACAACTGTGAACCTACGTATATTACATGCTTAATCTGTGAACACACTAAGTGAAACCTGTTCATTTTTAAGACAACCAACCACCAATGTATTTTAGGATCATATTTATTTATATTTGGCCACTAAAATCTCTGTGCTTCTATAAAAATAAAAAATGTGTAATCTCTGACTGCGTACTACCTTTGTAGTATGCTTTATGGCATGTTTGTAGAAGAATTACGATAACATGGAAGAAATTGCACTTTAAAATACTTCTGAGTTTATACTTTAGGGACTTTTTTTTTTTTAGAAAAATGGAGTCATTTTTCAATGAATGCAATTCATTAAACGTAACTGTAACTAATTATCAGAATTCTTCAAAACCTGGCAAAAAAAATATTATATCCATGGTGAAAATAAAGAATAAATTAATCAAAATAAACTTCATGCCATAGATTTTTTAAATGTCTGAAATTGTGGAGAAATTTCATCTATCTCACTGCCATATCTTGATTTTCCTTTTTTGGTTATTAAATAATGAATATACAGATGCAGGAAACTGACACTTCCTAATTAACATTCAGAGTGATTTGTTCTCTATTTTATCAAAGAATTGTTTTTCTAAAATTTCTTAGAGATATACACAAGCATGCATTTTACTAACATATGCATACTCTTCTGGAATTGTGTTCACTTTGAGGTGATGATCATTAAGTATCTTAATTAGAGGGCAAGACTCAACTTGGAACCAGCTCTGTCACTCAGATCAAATATTCCCGTCTTCTCCCCACCTCATATGTGGAGCAAACTCACTTTATACACAAATAAACATTTCCTAAAAGGGATCCATTAAGAGAAAGGACATTTGGTTCTTGAATTATTCTGGCAGCTCTCTGTTCTCAGAGGCTCTCCCAGATCCTTACTAAATGATGTTATTTAGCATGTGCTGAATTGAAAAGAAATGAAAGAGACTTTTTGTACTTAACCAAGTTCCATTTATTCTAAATCTCAAAATCCCCTAATTTTTCTTAGTGTAACTCTCCTTTGTTTGCTGTGTTTAGTAACCAACTGTGTTTTTTAAAGAAAGCAACACATTAAAAACAATTATGGACCTAAACTACCTACACATCCTGAATTTCAAAGCATGCAATTTAGGCCACTCTAGGAAAACCACAGAGACCAGGTGGGAAGGATTACCACCTTTAGCAAAACTCAGCAAGAGATAAGTTGAAGATTGAAAAATTCCCAGGGTATGAGCTAATTAGAAGTCTTTAATAAGTGGACTAAGAAAAAAATTGTCAAAGAAGCTGAGGATATAAAAATTAGAAATAAAAAATCCTTAATGATAATTATTTAAAACTTTACAGATATTTAATTTTATCATAGTTTTTTATTATTCTTTAAAAATTAAAATATATATTCAACATAATTTTATCTAATGAACTTCTCCTTCTTCCCCTTGCCACCACTGAAAAATCTCTCAGGGACTTAAAACTACATTCCCTGGAAACTTCATCTATTATTATGATTAATAATTATTTCAATACATTATTCAGTATGTCTACTCTGACCATAAGGTGTGAATAATATATAGTAGGTCACATTGACATCTTGAAAGTGTCCTTAATGGAAGTCTAAGTTTGGAAATAGCAAATGTCACACATAGGTCATTTATATTAATCTTGATTGATTGGTATGATTTGGCTTTCCGATTTTGTGTTAAGAAATTGATGTAATACATATCAAGATAAGTCAAACATTAAAATAGTCAGATACATAGCCATAAAATGCTTTGTTTTGTTTGGGAAACAAATTTTTACTATACAGTCTTGGATAGCTTCAAATACACAGCAATCCTACAGATTCTGTTTCCTAAATGCTAGGATAAAAGGCCTATATATACAATCCTCCCTACCCCAAACATTTCTAGCTACTACATTTTAAATGACCAAGTAAGAACATATTCTACTAGTATTGTAAAAAATGTTCTAAATCAACATAATGTACTCATTTATGATGAGTAAGTGAATTCTAATATATATATTATACTTATTTTACTTTTCTCTTGTACATCATTGGAAACATAATGTCTGCTTTTTTATTTAAAAAAAAATACCCATTCGTTGTAATTATATGTTTTTTTTGTAACTTGACACTATATAGAAAATTTCCATTTCATAGAGCAATTTCGATATGTTGTTTACTATGAACACAAAGGAGCAGACATCTCTTTAATAAGATTATTTTTATTTTTTTGAGTATGTATCTATCAAATATATTCTTGAGCCATATAGCCATTCTGTTTTTAAGGTAACACAGCAGTATGTAAAGCAGAGGAAATCCTGATATATGAAATCTCAAAGCAATATATTTTCTTGACATTAGCCACCCATGTAAGTGGCCAAAAACTCAAAACCATAGAGAGTTGGCAAAGCCTTAGCCTCGGGGAATGCTCAGAGTTATGTCAAAGGCTTCATCTGGACTGAGTGTGAATGTTTATACTGTTTACAGAAAATATCCACCTAATTTTCTTCCAACCCAACAAATTTAATGGCCTGAAACTTCTCCCTTATAGAGACTGCTTCTATCAAGATTAACTAAATGTGTCTCCTTTCTTATTCACTGTATACCATAAACTCTTGACTTTATTCATCTCTATGCAATAATCCTGCTTCTTTGTTGATCAGTGCATAACAAATACTCTTGAGTTTCTGGGGTGTGATATGTTCATCATCACAAAGCCTTGTCCAGTCCACCCAATTCCAGCTTTATTATGCCTCTCTGTAATGATCATTTTTTTGATTCCCTTGCTGCTGAGCCATCCTTCTGGGACCAAAGCTTTTCAAAAAAGTAGCACAACATTTTTTTTTTTTTTAAATTAAAGCCATCCATGCAATGTCTGACCATTTTCTAATATTCAGTGAAAAAAAAAAATATTTGTTGAGGTAATTTATTCACTTTTTTCTTTGTTTTATTATTTTTTATTAAAGATAATGTCTTTTATATCCATGTATCTCCCTCCTCCCCTTCCCTCCTCCCAATCCCCCAGTCAGCCTTCAGCATCCCTCTTACCATACCTCATCCCCTCCCCCAAAATGGCAAGAAGTCCCAAGTTGAGTCAGGTCAGTGTGGCACATCTACTCCGGGCAAGTTTTCTCATCCCCAAATCAAGACTGGGTTAGGTGTTCCTCTGCAGGAAATGGACTCCAAGGTACCAGCCCACGCAAAGGAACACAGTCGGATTCCACCCCTTGAGGCTCGACATACTGCCCATGCCAATGAACAGTTTGCCTACCCTTGGAAGACCTAGCTCCTTTTTCCACTGGATATCCAGTGGCTATTCTTGATTCAATGAGCTCCCTAGCGCTCCAGCCAGCCATCACTGTGGGAATTTTCCTCACAATTCCCATCCCCTTGCTCATACAGATTCTCCTCCCCTGTTTTCAGAGGAAGCAGAAGCTCATCCCAGTGCCCAGCCATGAATCTCTGCCTTCATCTCTATTCATTGTTGGATATAGGTGCTGTGATGACACCCAGGGTAGTTATTCATTTGATTATAAGGGAAATCCTCTTTACTCACTTTTAATACTACTGTTTCTATTAACTTTCACAGTTTCCTCATATATTGTAGATATTAGCTTCTGATCAAATGTACTCATTTTAGATGTTTTCTTCTGGGTTACAAAATTGGTGAAAATCATGGACTAATGGGTAAAAATTGTACCAGATGATTACACTGGGTATTGAATGTATGCTGAATAAATACTGCACTGAATATTTGCAGTGTTTGAAGAAAGAAATTTTTAAGGTTTTCCCCTGTAAAGTGGTAGCAATTTTTAGCTGTGGTTCTGCTAATTAGAATGAGTAGACTCACTGAAAATATACATGATATTAACATGTCATTTTGTTCAGGAGAATATATGTCCTTCTATGTGTGTATGTTTGGTTATTGCACCGATATGTTCTGTACTATTTTTATGTGAGTAAAATTCTAGCCTGACAAGAGAGCATAAGGCTATCATACCAGCTTTCAACATTCTGAGGCAAGACAATCTGAATTTCATTGCTAGCCTGGGGCACATAATGAGTCAATATCTCAGAAAAATTAAGCACTTCAAAAAGCACAGAGACTATAGCAACAGTAGAAACAAAGCAAAAAGTTGCTAAGCATTACACAAGTAGACTGGTATTAATTTATTCTCATTCTAAGAATACATTGCAATATGCAAAACAGAAATCAACCTGTACAGCATAACAAAACCTAATTTGGAAAATAATTAAACACATGCTAAAGTTATGGGGACCTGAAGAAAGTGAAAAGAACTCTAACCTGTAACATCTTCTTTGAAATAGCGAACAATTATTTTTCTAAGTGTTATAAATATTGAAAATTTTTTTAAAAAATCCTTGTTTATCAAGTAAGTGTGCTCCAGGGAAAGTTGAGTAGTATTTTTAAACTCTGAACATACAATTTGGTAAATTCTATGAATATTGCATACTACTTTTGACATTTGAAATACATTAGTAAGCTAAGAAGCAATAGCTTTTACAACTATAAATCATAACTCAAATTGATTCTTATAATGATAAATCATAACATACAATCAGATAAATGGAACATCTTAAAAAGTATATAATATTTCAGAATGAGTAGGGTCTAACACAAAACATACAATATGTTATAGTGTTAGAAATCTTGACGCTGTGTTTTGAATAGTATGATCCAGATGAATTACTGAAAAATTGAAATTTGGTCACATAGCAAGAGTGGGAAGTTTAGTTGTGAATAGAGTTCTGAATAAGTTTTTGATGCTAGTACTGAAGAGATAATTATATGAAAATTTGGGAAGAGACAAGTCAAAGAGGTCAGTGCGTGTGGAATGAAACATGAAACTGAACAAGCCGTGATACTTTCTTGGGAGTGATATGGTGTTAATACTTTCTAATGTATTATAGCTTACAATATAGGTAATATAAAATTGTGTTTGTTGAGCTAGTAATCATAAATCAGGATCCACAAGGATGTCAATCACCTGCTACCTTTTTTTAAAAAAATTAACAGATTGTTTGCTCCCTCTTCTCACCTCCACTTCCATGCAAACCCACTTCACCTCCTTTTCACTTTAGAAATTGCAGGCCTCCCAGAAACCACAAGCAATTATGACAAAACAAGATAAAATAAGACATGGCAAGTGTCCTTATATGGAGGTGAACAAGGCATCCCGATAGAGATAAAGAATCCCCAGAGAAGGCCTGACACCTTTAAATACCAAAAGTTATTAGTGAGTGTAGTAGTGGGTTCTCGGGTCCCGTGCGCCAGAGATCCGGGACCCACAGACCTGCCGCCCGGGACCTCTTAGCCGCCCACCGCCGCCCAGGCCCCCAGAAACGACTCAGACGCTTCTATTAACTTCATGCTGTTTGGCCTATGGCTCAGGCACATTGCTAGCTAGCTCTTACATCTTAAATCAACCCATTTCTATTAATCTGATGGCCACGTGGCCGTGTGGCTCAGGCACATTGCTAGCTAGCTCTTATATCTTAAATCAACCCATTTCTATTAATCTGTTGGCCACGTAGCCCCGGCCCATGGCTCACCTGTGCCTCCTTACATGTTGCTCCTTGGGCGGCTGGCTCAATCTGCCTCTAACTCCGCCCTGCTTCTCCTACCTAAACTGATTTCTCCTCCCACTTCTTATATGGTGCCCGCCATGACCCAATACAGCTCCTTTATTTAAAGATTGAGATTCACAGCATAAAGAAAGGCATTCCCACATCACTTCCCCCTTTCTCTCTAATCAAAAACGAAGGTTTCAATTTTAAAAATAGCAAAATTACATATAACAAACAAAATAGCTATCAAGCAAGAATTATAGTTACAATATCTAGTCTATTTGTATTTAGCAAAATTAAAGAAAATATTCTATCATCTACTTTATCTTTATGAATATAAAGTTTCATATCTAATATACCTTTCAAATGACTAAGAAAAACTGTACATATAACTATCTAATCTTCAACTACATCAAAGACCACAGAAGGATATAATATTTACCCAAGTAAACCAGAAGTGCAAACGACTACTAAAATCTAGAAAGGACAGAGATGACACCTATCTGCCTGGACAGTCACCCAAAGTTCCTTTATAAAGTTGGGGCATCCATCTTCAGCCTATAGGCCCAAAATCTCTTTTCATTTCAGTGAAGCAGGAAATCTGCTCTTCTCATTTTGACACAGTTCATCCGTTGCTTCTCCTTGAGTCCTGAAGAATGTCTGACAGTTTTCTCTGTAAAGCAGGAACCTGAATGACCATCTTGGCTTGTTCTGTCAAAGTTCAGAGGTCATCTTCTTATGGAACATGCATGTCTAGTTTAAACAGCATACTGTCAAGCAGTCAATATAAGAACAGGTCCTTATCTAGTGGCTAACCATTGTCACAAAGAGAGTAGACTCTATATGGAGTTTCTTTGATGCCCATTTTCCTGTTGAAGTAAATTAGTGCTGCCAGGAACAGACCTGTCTCACTGTCCAGAAAAGTCTAAGCTCTTAAAACATTTTAAATGCCATATTCTGTAGGTCTTAGAAGTATTTGAAGATTACCTACCTAATTAAAATATATCTTTGTATACTTAAAAATCCTAACTAACTTAACTATAAGTTTGATTATCAAAAGTGACTATTAACCTTTATTTCTTAATTATATACTACAATTTTAAAACAGTTATATGAACATCATACCTTAAACAAAAATAGAAAAACACATACAGCATAACAAAATTGACCCTAAATCTGTATCAATAAACCAAAATCTATACCAATGTAAAGCATTTTGAGATTAACAGCTGATTTCCTGATCTAAGTAAATTTAATAATCTAATTTTTAAAAAATCAATTTTATACCATATCCCCTTTTTCTTCTTAGAAAGAGATTAACTATGACATTAACCATTTATAATGAAAACAAACATCTAGAAACAATATTTGGGGAATTTGGGCGAAGTTATCCATTACTACTTCTTGCTGATTAAGGGGTGTTGAAAATCTCACGGATTGTTGAGACTGGATCATAATCTGCAGCCATGAAGCTGATCTGGCCATCTCTTCTCATCAGAGGTTTTTTCAGGGGGTCTTGGTTGATGAAACCATATTTGCCTGGAAGCAATCCACAGGTTTTCATCTTCTGTGGAAACAAAAGCAGAACTCTTCCAAAGCAATAAATCCTTAGACACAAATTTCAAAATCAAAATACCTTTAAAATATATATTCTTGTTTAACTTAGTAGCCTTGGTATTTGCAATCCATTGTCTTTCTGCAGTTAGCTCATTAACAGTTAAAAAATTAAAAGAAAACACAATAACAACCAAAATCTAGATTTTGTGCCTATTTTCCATCTTTACGTGGCTTATTATATTTTTATTACTCTATTTCTCGCTTTAAAAACTTTTTCTAACCTCTTTCTTTTCTCTCTGAAGCCCATGTACCTTTTACAAACATTGTAACCCGTTTACAGGTTTTTCTTTTTATCAGAATCTGTTTTATTGTGAATCTTTAATCATCTTCTAACTTTAAGAGCTTTTAAAATACATTCTCTAAAAAGAAGCACAGTTTTTGCAAATTAGGCTGAATCACTAAGTTTTTTTAAACGGACTGTAAACAGAGCACACCCAAGAAAATGCTGCTACGAAGAAAATTTGTTTCTTTTTTGTTCAAAATAAGCAGAAATCTAAAATCAAATACATGTTACTGAGTATTCTGTCAGTTTTCAGGAACCCGCCTGATTGAGGCTGCAGCTTACACTGCCTGCCGCCAGCTCGCCTCCGGCGCCATTTTGAATGTGACTCGGACCATGCTTTCTTTGTACAAAGACCTGCTTCACATACACAATTTGGAAGCTGCCTTTGCTCAGTTTCTGCGATCTAGAACCCTTTTTAAACTTTCTAAGGCATTAAGTGGATAATCGCCCCACGTTGGGCGCCATCTGTAGTAGTGGGTTCTCGGGTCCCGTGCGCCAGAGATCCGGGACCCACAGACCTGCCGCCCGGGACCGCTTAGCCACCCACCGCCGCCCAGGCCCCCAGAAACGACTCAGACGCTTCTATTAACTTCATGCTGTTTGGCCTATGGCTCAGGCACATTGCTAGCTAGCTCTTATATCTTAAATCAACCCATTTCTATTAATCTGTTGGCCTCGTGGCCCCGGCCCGTGGCTCACCTGTGCCTCCTTACATGTTGCTCCTTGGGCGGCTGGCTCGATCTGCCTCTAACTCTGCCCTGCTTCTCCTACCTAAACTGATTTCTCCTCCCACTTCTTCTATGGTGCCCGCCATGACCCAATACAGCTCCTTTATTTAAAGATTGAGATTCACAGCATAAAGAAGGGCATTCCCACATCAAGTGAGTCTGAAGTTCTGTTTTCTGTCATTAAATGGAAGAGTGTTTATGATGGGAGTGGCCTCAGTTTTTAGACAAATGTCCATCAAATCCAATAATTCATCTAAACTTGCTAAGGGAGCATAATGAGAACATTCTAGACTATTTATTTTCTAGACAGAGAAAAATACCCACTCATTTTATAGATTGATTAAAAAAAAAAAAGCAAGTCTAGAGAAAACTGGAAAAAAACTAGCAGAGAAAGGGGAGACGTGTGCTTAAAGAAGAAAACTACAGAAATACAAGCAGTGTAATTAAAAGTGATGAGACACTTCCTCTAATAGCAAATTAAACTTTTTTTCCAAATGAATTGGAAAAATATTGAGCAAACAGAGTTCTTAAATCAGTTAACAATCAATGCAATAAAGGAAGCAAGATTGAGGTTTCAGAGAACCCTGGCTAGCAATGAACTGGTGGACGAACATTTGATGTCTAGGAAATGAAGACCTAAAACATGACTTTCTTCCGAAAAGAAAAGCTGGAATGTTTTGATTTCTTAGTAATAAACTTAGTTTTTTAATTTTATATGAAAATTCAATGTTCCAAATAGACTCACAATGACTTTTTTTTTTAAATATGAAGAAAGGGCCAATCCAAATAAAGATGGAAGTGGGTATCTCCAGGGAATACGTTATACAAGAGAGAAACAAAGCAGCCAGCCATGCCTTAAAGTCTGTCTTTACTCTACAACCAATGATGAATTTAGCAACAATAACCTGAATAATGGTAGCTTCAATATAATACTGTGTCTTATCACCTAGACATTGACAGGTCCTGCAAATATCACATCTATGAACTTTCTTTAAAAATATGCATAGATATCTCTGTTTACAAAAACTTCCCAGGGCACCTGTGCACGTGTGTCTTATATGTCCAGATCTTTGCCTGTTCCCAGTGAAAATATTTGTTTAATTTCATTTTGACATTTGCAGCTGTGTCACTAAGACTGAGTCTTGATGGCTAGAGATGCCTTTATTCTGCACTATGGGCACTAAGAAATCCTGAAAGAAAGCTTTTCTATTTCTGTGTTTTATAAACTTACTACAGTCAAATCAACCAGGCACCAAAACAGTTTTGAATACCAATGTAGCTAAGGATCACCTGGAAGGTAATTGATGCTGAGTCAAAAATGAGCTCGGTGGGATTTAGACTGCTCTTTAGATTCTTATTCATTCCTTTTTTAGCTGCTAGATAGAAAATGGGAAAGCGGTGGTAATATTGCAATAAGAGGTCACCCTCAACCCAGAGAGTCACCTCATTAAGTTTCAATTATTTCGCCACTTTGTAAAACTGCAAAATTTTTTGTGTTTCTTACATTTCTGACACATGTAGGTGGTTAATATCTCTCCACATATGTTTCACAGCAGGATCTGAACTATTAGAACACATTCAGCTTTCGGTAGAGCATGTAAATGTGACCCCTGATGGGTGGTGTTTCTTCAGACATGATAAGAATCACAGACTCAGCCAGTACATCAAGTAAAGGAAGTCGTGCTTATTAAGTTTCATAAGCATAGACTATGACAAATAGACCACACAAGATGTTCCATGATATGTATTATGTTTATTTGAATAACCCACTGCCAGTAAAGTACATGGTCAACAGACTAGTAAGAGATCATGAAGTTTTCTTATAATTATTAAATATGATAAAACATTTAGTATAGTGCTCTGAAGCTCTATATGACTCAATCTAATTACTTATAGGAGTCACTTGGCTTTCCCAAAGAATGCAACTTATTTTGTAAAGACCAGGTGTTTTTTTCAATTTTAGAAAATCTCTCATTTATATTCTTCAGCTAGCAAACAATATTAATAAATAATACATTTCTAATTACTTGACAAGCATTAGTCATGGACGTCGTCTGTGTCTAAATTTTAAGAGTCCTCCTGGTATTCAATAGAATAAGTAGTTGAGTTGTGGGGATGGAAAGATGGATATTTAAATCACAAGCAAGATTATATAGTTTAAGGTTAGTCCAATCTTACCTCTGTTCCACTGTATTTGAAACAATGTTTTCTCATGCTATACAACTGTTTTTCCCCTATTAAGATCACAGCATGATGTAATATTGTTCAATATTTTCATATTTTTCTTGGTACTCATCCATTAGATAACCAATAAATATCTAACCAACTTATTAATTCCATTCTTTTCTTACACGACTTTGTTTAGCAATAAGAAAACTTGTGAGAACTCTGGTGACAACTATGTGTGATTATTATAATCCCATGAGGCATTCTTTAAGACAATCGTGAGAAACCATAAAAAAAAAGATAGGACAGTGACCTGGTGACACACACTCCTGTGTTATAAGTGATGGATACTAAAACGTTGGTTAAGAAAAGAGATTAAGAACCTCCACAAAATTATGGTCTTGTTTTGTCTTTTCAGGAGAATGAAGGTATCCAGCTAAGAAATCTAAAGAATACCAGACAAACTTTGACTTGTGAAGAGAAAAGGGGAAATCAGCTAGAAAAAAATGTCCCAAGACAAAAAATAAAGTATTGGCCTATTAGTATATCACATTTTTAACAGGATAAAATCTAGGGACTCTTCCTAAATGCTTATTGCTGCTTTTCTCTACGGACCAATAATGCAAACAATCTTTTTGTAGTTCCAGTTCAATTGAAAATTAAACAATGGCTTTGGAGTTGGAATGTGTTTCTCTCCTCTGAACATGAGCATGCTTGTTTAAGTAAAACTCAAAATTTTTATTCATTTTAAAGGAGCTACCTGGTAAGGGATATAAAAAATAAAATTTAGGAACTATTTCATTGCTGCTAATTTTATAACTCTTTGATTCATTTTGACTCTATAACACTTAAGGTATAAATATTATCTTAAAATTGATAAGTTTGTATACACATGCACACACACACACACACACACACACATATATATGCGACTTTTTGTCATCATATTAATGATCATATACAGTATCAACTAATTCTAGTAATAGCTTCATCTGGCTTTTGTGTTTGAGTCTTTAGCCGGTAAATAGGAATTAAGTGTTTGTACACTGAATGTACATAATAAACATTGATCATTTAACCTCTTTAAAAACTGTTACATATGACATTTAAAATGTTTTACTTTTATGCAGTGAACCATGACCACACTTAACAGTGACCTTTGAAATCTCCAAAAGGGGGATGCAACTCCAAAATGAACATTCCAGCAGAACTATGTTAATGCTACTAAGTTGATGTAGTGGGAGTTCTCGGTCCTGGGCGGCCAGAGGTCCAAGACCTACAGACCTGCCACCTGAGACCGCTTATCCGCCCAGATGCCCAGACCCCCAGAAATGACTCAGACGCTTATATTAACTTTATGCTGTTTGGCCTATGGCTCAGGCACATTGCTAGCCAGCTCTTACATCTTAAATCAACCCATTTCTATTAAACTGTCTGCCACATGGCCCGTGGCTCACCTGTGTTCCTTACATGTTGCTCCTTTGGGCTTCAGCTCGGTCTGCCTCTGACTTGGCCCTTCCTTTCCTACCTATTCTGATTCCTCCTCCTATTTCTTCTATGGTGCCTGTCATGGCCCAAAACAGCTCCTTTATTTAAAGATTGAGATTCACAGCATACAGAAGGGCATTTCCACATCACTTCCCCCTTTCTATCTAATCAAAAAGGAAGGTTTCAATTTTAACATAGCAAAATTATATATAACAAAATAGCTATCAAGCAAGAATTACAGTTACAATATCTAGTCTATTTGTATTTAGCAAAATTAAAGAAAATACTCTATCATCTACCTTATCTTTATGAATCTAAAGTTTCATATCCAATATACCTTTCAAATGACTAAGAAAAACTGTACCTATAACTATCTAATCTTCAACTACATCAAAGACCACAGAGGGATATTTTTACCTAAGTAAACCAGAAATGCAAGTGACTTCTAAAATCTAGAAAGGACAGAGATGACACCTATCTGCCTGGACAGTCACCCAAAGTTCCTTTATAAAGTTGAGGCATCCATCTTCAGCCTACAGGCCCAGAGTCTCTTTTCATTTTAGTGAAGCAGGAAATCTGCTCTGCCCATTTTGGCACAGTTCATAAGTTGCTTCTCCTCGAGTCCTGAAGAGTGTCTGACAGTTTTCTTTGCAAAGCAGGAACCTGAATGACCATCTCGGCTTGTTCTGCCAAAGTTCAGAGGTCATCTTCCTATGGAACTTGCATGTTCAGTTTAAACAGCATACTGTCTAGCAGTCAATATAAGAACAGGTTCTTGCTAGTGGCTAACCATTGCCACAAAGAGAGTAGACTCCATACGAAGTTTCTTTGATGCCCATTTTTCTGTTGAAGTAAATTAGTGCTGCCAGGAGCAGACCTGTCTCACTGTCCAGAAAAGTCTAAGCTCTTAAAACATTTTAAATGTCATATTCTGTAGGTCTTAGAAGTATTTGAAGATTACCTACCTAATTGAAATATATCTTTGCATATCTAAAAACCTAACATGCATGCTTTTCTTAGTTATACATTACAATTCAAAATCAGTTACATAAACATCCTATCTTAAACAAGAGTATAAAAATACATACAGCATAAGAGAATTGACCTAAATTTGTATCAATAAAGCAAAATCTATACCAATGTAAAGCATTTTGAGATTAACAGCTGATTTCCTGATCTAAGTAAATTCAATAATCTATTTTTTAAAAAAACCATTCATATACTATATCCCCTTTTTCTTCTTAGACCATGGCTTTGGACTAGAAACTGCTCAAAACAATTTTAAGTTGGCTAGCAAAGGGGGTTCAGCCTCAAAGACTGCTCTAGTTAGGACTTGAGGCAAGACCTATACTTTACCATTAAATGCAGACTAGACAATAAATGAAAAATTTTCCTCTCCCAGAAATTACTTAACCCATTTCTTTCATGGTTCCCTAAAGATGCTGTCCCTCTCATACAACAAAGAGAAAATTTAAAGACAAGATTCCATATTTCCAAAAGGTAGGGAGATTTGGTTTTTGGTATTCTATGGATTATAAATATGTGTCATTGTTTAGGGTTTTTATAATTTGTTATTTTGTTAACTAATTTACATTTTTTAAAACTTTTGCATAGAAACAAATGAGACTGAATCCACTCTCTTAGGGCAAATAGTAGCCGAAACTGTAAATTGTTTACCATCATCAAAATAAAAAACATTAACACATATTATGTTTCATTATAAAACGTAAATATTGTCTAAAAGTACAGATATCATTAAATTTCAAGTCCTAGAACCTAATAAAATAAAATTATTGCTTTTTCACAATATGAATTTGTGCATATATTACTTAAACAACTAATAAATTGTGCAACACATTAAAGTAATGACACTGATGTTCATAATATCATTTTTTTTGAGAAACTTAAAACAGATTGCTTGATTAGGCCTAAATTTGATCTTAAAAGTTAACCTAAAAAGCCTTCATTTGATTAGATATGTCTTTAAATTACAAATACTAAATTTAAAAAATAATGTGGCAATACTGAAATTGGGTCAAGCTATTAATATATCATTTTATTTTTTCTAATCATCATATCTATTACAAAGAGAATACAAAGTAAGAATTAATATGTTGTGATATGAAATATCATAACAGTATACTTAAAATATGTCAAGTAAATGATATTTAGTTAGCAATCTAAATGAGAGCATGGATGTTACTTGAAAACATCATTATCTTTAAAAAAAACTTGGTTTTGAATATAAGACTGGAGAAAAATAAATTGAGACATTTTAATTTTTATACTTATTTTATCTAATTTGCTTGAGTGTTTTTACTGATGTACTTATGTGCTCTTCAGTGTGTGCAGATGGGCATGAGTCATCATGTGGGTGCTAAGAACTGCAGCCAGGTCCTTTGCAAGAACAGCAAGTACTCTGATGTGTGAGGCCATCTGTACAACATTTCAAAATAAGAATTTTATTTAAATTGTGGTGATTTATTCCCTAATATCAAAAGGAACACGTAAATATTATGCTGATAATCAACTCTTTCTGTAATGTTTATTTTAAATAGTAAAATTAGAGCATATTGGAAACTTTTATCTGTATGTATAAAATCTGTATCTTTATTAGGAAATTTATATTCACAAAATATATTTAGTGATACACAGAAATTTGTCTTTCAATGTCTTTGACTGCTAAGATTAGAGATATGAATGATGACATATACATCTTGAGATGTTCTCTAAAATATGAAGTCTGACTGTAGATTAAATTTATGCCTTGTGGAATCTTCTTTTATCCTTTTATTTATATGAATAAATGATCTGAGATGCTACGTTGCTATAATAAGTATAATTTAGCATTTACTAACCCTTCCTGTTCAGGCAAGCCCTGAAGTATCTTTCAGGGCAACCTTAATCCCATTATACACTCTTACTCAGGACCAATTCCTTGGTAGATACCACTAAAGGAAATTATTTCTATTTCAGAAAGTCTAAAACCCTGCATTTAATTATCTTCTTGTTTCATCAGGGCAAGATTTTTAATGGTCCCTCTTAAATATTCTACTAATTAATATGTTTTGCAGTATGAAACAAGAAATAGCTACCAATTGATGGCACATGAGTATTCATTAATGTTATGGTGCTGTCTAAAACTCCTTGAAAGGGCCATTCCTGCCTTCTCTGCTTATTCTACCTGTAAATAAAGCATGGCACAAAAAATTTAGAAAATAAATAGCATTGCTGTAATATCTTAAATCATTTTTTGTTATGCTATCAAAGTATTTCTGTTAATTTAAGCATTTGGATGTATAAAGTTTCTGAGTTTTTTATTAAATTATGTAAAATTCATTAAGTCATACATTTTTTGTGTTCTGTTTTATATATATTTGTTTGTTTCCAGAGTTGGCTGAGAATTCATAGGCATTTTTTTTTAAGAAAAACATGTTTTCAAGACCTTTTATAATGCAAAAAGATTATTGAGCTAAAAAGCATGAGGATTTTCCTGATGATCTGAACATATGTCTAGTCTTAGTTACCATGCTGTCAGTAGTCTCTGATAAATAGCCAGAGGATTAATGTTTCACTGAAAGCTAGCGCGTGGCTTTCAAAAGGAAACCTCTTCAAGTCAAATTCTCAATGTGCCTGGACTACAAAATAAATTTTAAATAAACATTGGGAAATGAAAACAAATTGTTATTTTTTCAATCATTTATTTGTCTCCACCAATTTGTCTACAAGGTGAATACTCACAGATACAAGTTATTCACACACAGACACAGATTTATAAATAAATTTCTAGACAAAATCCCAGGCAGTCACAGTATAACAGCAATGCTAGTTATAAAAGGCAAGTATACATTTCTATTGTTAGCCTATTAAAAATTCAGTTACCAAGCAAGTCCCCTCAGAAAAAGTGTCCAAGATCTACTGAGAACATATCACAGAATCATTTTGTATTTTTTTTAAAAGTTTCATGACATGACTTCTAAAACCAAAATTGCACTTATGTAAATCAATGCATTGGTATAGATATCCTACTTCTTTTCTCCCAGGAGTTGACACATCACCTTCTGTCCAAGGTCCAGTGTCAATAACAAAATGACAAAGCAAAGACAGGAAGGGGAATTTCTCAAAGAAGAAAATAATTCAAGATTTTTTATATTATAATATGACACTACTAACTTTGATTCAATTTACAGGAGAAATAATGCATTTATTTTATAAATATTTAATTGTTCACTATTTACTACATAATTCTGAGATTTTCTTGACTTCTTTTTGTCAGTGTTGGAGTAGATTATGATAATTCAGTTCCTTTTCTCTTAAGAAAGCCTCAAATGATCAGGGTTTGTTGTTGTTTTTGAGTTTTTGTTTGTTTGTTTTTGCTGTTTCTATTGCTTAGATGCCATTATATTTGTCATCATAAAATTAAGTCTTTACAAGTTAAGTAGTACTTAATATAACATCTGAAAAGCTAATTTTTTAAATACCAGTTGATTTAAATTTTACTAGTACATAATGGTTTTCAGGGAGGTACCTTGAATGTTTCCAAATCTATTTTAGACAAGCTTATTCTGGAAATGTCCATGCTGTTACCTAATCTCATTCCTAGTGATTTAATTATTGTTTAACAAAGAAGTATTATTTTTCTGAGATGTATTTGTTTTACTTTCTTTGCACTGCCAATTTATTTTATTTATTTTTTTTATTTAAAAGTTTTTTTTCCCCCTAGGGCAAGGAATCCAAACATGAATCAGTTCAATCTGGCATATCCACTTGGGACAGTTCCAAGTCACTCCCCCTAGTATCAAGGCTGAGTTAGGCATTCCTCCATAGGGAATGGATCCCCAGATGTCAGTTACTGCACCCAGGAATAAACTCTGGCCCTACTGCAAGAGGCTCCACAAATTGCCTATGCCATTTGATTGTCACCTATATTTGGATGGCTAGTTCCTTTCTAGACAATTCTTACCATGAACACGTGTGGATGTTAAATATATTCCACAAAGTGAAGAATAATACACATTGAGTATATTTAGATGGAAGACTTTGCAAAATGAGAAAATAAGTTGTGCTTAATTATTTGTTAACACTTAATTTATGTATTAGTTTTAAGTCCTGCATGGGGAAGACTAAATAAGGTCATTCTAGTACACAATGGAAATGCTAAAATAGTTTTGGTTTCAATATAATTTTGAGTTTATTTATTTTGATTTATTAATGTTTATATAATTATTATTTTGTGTGCATGTTATATCAGTGTACAAAATTCATGCCTGATGCACAAGGAGGCAGAAGAGATTGCATTATCGAAACCATTTTTTTTCTCATTTAGCTTCCATTTCTTATCACCCCATAAATTACTTTGTAGTGTCAGAGGACTCTGCCCATATGACAGCCATGCAGATATAGGTTTTCAACATATACCAACGCTCTGACAAAATAAACATCATAATAATTTAACTTGCTTGTAGAACTTTCCACTAACAATCTATTGGTGGTTTATGTGACTTCTGTTTATTTCTATACCAGTTTCCACACAATGATTATGTATTTTTCGGCCCAGTTTTGTGATATGAAGACTGACTAAAGGAATGTGCTCTCAAATCATCATTGGAATGGCAGCCAAATCTGCAATTTTATATTCCAAACATACTCTGCAGAAAGAGAACAAAACAAATACATTCAAGATTTAAAACAAAATCAGGTAAAAATAACCACCCAACTACCATGTTACTGTTAGGAGAAAATTTAAAAGCAGTACAAGACTGTTATACAGCAATGCCATGAACTTTGATCTTTATCAGTATGCTGTTGGAAATCTGAAGTCAATATTATTGAATTCCTAAATACATTTTATGATAGCTGAAATTGATAAGAAACCATCCCTTGCATGTAATTTTTGTCTTGAGCACTTCTGATATTAGTTATTTGCCACATACATGGTAGTAGAACAGTGTAGAATCTGTGTCTTTTGGGGTAGCAGATTGAGATCAATGATAGTCTAAGTTGTGTAATGTGTGATTGGCCTCTTTTTTTATTTAAAAATGTCATTTATATCAATGTATCTCCTTGTTCCCCTTCCCTTCACTCCTCCCAATCATCCCAGTCATCTTTCAGCCTCCTCCTTCCCATCTCCCCATCCCTTCCCCTAAAAGGGCAAGAAGTCCCAAGGCGGGTCAGCTCAGCCAGGCACATCCACTCCAGACAAGTCTGATTTTTCTCATCCTAAAGTAAAGCCTGGGTTAGATGTTCTTCTGCAGGGAGTGGGTTCCAAGGTCCCAGGCCACACACAGGAGTACAGTCTGATCCCACCCATTGAGGTCTCATATACTGCCCATGCCAGACAAAAGTAGCCTACACTTAGAGGGTCTAGTACCTATTCCAGATGGATCCCCCATGGTTGTTCTTGATTCAGTAAGCTACTCAGCGCTCACAGTACACCTCTGTCTTTGCTCCTCTCACTCAACCACCTCCTTCTTTCAAAATTTGTTCCCAAATCTTCTAGGTTGCAACCCATTAAGACCCCATTTTGCTAAAGAGATCTTCTCTATATTCTCTTCTTAGGGGAGTCTCTGGATGTCTCTCTTAAGTTCCTTCTAATCCCAAGATGTACAGGGGTTGTAGTTTAAAATCTACTTACAAGTGGGTACATCCTATGCCTATCTTGCTGGATTTGTGAAACCTCGCTCAGGAGGATAGTCTCCAAATCCATCCATTTACCTGAAATTTTAGGATGTCATTTTTTTACTGCTGAGTGGAACTCCATTGTGTAAATGTTTCACAGTTTGTTAATCCATTCTTCAACGAGGAGCATCTAGGTTATTTCCAGGTTCTTGCTATTGTGAATAATGCTGCTATGAACATAGTTGAGCTTACAAATGTGCATCATTTGGGTCTATGACCAATAATGGTATTGCTGGATCCTTGGGGAGACTGATTCCCAGTTTTCTGAGGAATCGTCATACTGTATTCCAGAGGCTGAGGAAATACACAGCATCCCCATAGATGTGTATCAAAATTGAGTTGAATACTTTAGTGTTTCCAATATTAGATAAATTTGTTGATTTTAACAACACAGTGTTCCTGAAGTAAATGTAACTTTTTATAAACCAGACGATATACCTAGGCATGATATCCCGGATCTATCATGACTCACTGAAAAAAAAAAAAAAAAAAAAAAAAGGAGCTGATTCCTGGGGACCTCAAAATTATTCTCATCCTTTATTAACTTTGTTAACAATATTCATAAGCTTTGAAGTACTTGCTCATAAGAGACCAGGTTTCCCTTGCTGTAAACAATAAGCCTATTTCAAATAACTTATATATATATCATGATCATACATAAAATGGTGTATGTAAGATAACACAGATATGTCTTAAAAACATTGATTTAATGTAGTAAATGATAGTCATGTGGTAGTACATTTATATGTTGATAAAACATTAATGTCTTGATGCATACATTGTATATACTTGCTTAATATTCATGTTTAAGTACTATTAAAGTTGAATTAACATATTATGTATTAGTACATTAATTAAATAGTACATGCTTATATGCTAGTGGAAAATAATTTAATGTACAATATACATAAATGTATTATGTACTATATAAAATTATGTACAAGAAGTAGTTTAAGTAGAACGCCAGCTTTGGGTGCTGGTGGTAAAAGTAGTTTTTTCTTCTTGATGCCCCAAGAAGTTTATTCGTCTTCATTTCTGGTTTACAAGGCCAGAGTAATTAGTTATACTACAGGGGCAGTAGTGTAATTTGAGGATGTCATTTTCAATTATGCTAGCTATTGGTATGAAGATGATGATAATTGAAAAGTATATGATTGATGCGATTTGTCCAGTTGTTGTAAATGGATACTCTACTGGTTGGCCGCCAATTCATGTTAGGATAAGAAGGTTGGCGATAAAAATTCAGTAGATAGTCTGAGTAATTGGTCGGTATACCAGGCCATGTTGTTTTTTTGAGTTAATAAGTGGAAATAGGGCTAGGATTAGGATAAATAGAATGAGGGCTAGGACACCACCTAGTTTATTTGGAATTGATCAAAGTATGGCATAGGCAGAGAGGAAATATCATTCTGGTTTAATATGTGCTGGAGTGTTGAGTGGATTTGCTGGGGTATAATTATCGGGGTCTCCGAGAACATCTGGGAAAAATAAAACCAAAATTATGAGAACTATTAATAAAAGGAGCACGCCTAGAAGGTCCTTGATGGTGTAGTATGGGTGGAAAGGAATTTTGTCTGAGTCAGAGTTTAATCCGGATGGGTTGTTAGAGCCGGTTTCGTGAAGGAATAAAAGGTGAACTAATACAAAAGCTGTAATGATAAAGGGGAGGATGAAGTGAAATGCGAAGAATCGTGTCAGGGTAGCTTTATCTACAGAAAACCCACCTCAAATTCATTCTACTAAGGTTGTACCAATGTAAGGGATGGCTGAGAGCAGGTTTGTAATTACGGTAGCCCCTCAGAAGGATATTTGCCTCCATGGGAGAACATACCCTACGAATGCGGTTGCTATAGTTGTTAATAGTAGGATAATACCGATGTTTCATGTTTCTGATAATATATAAGATCCGTAGTAGATTCCTCGTCCTACGTGAATAAATATACAGATGAAGAATATAGAAGCCCCATTTGCATGTAGGTAGCGAATCAGTCATCCGTAGTTAACATCACGGCAGATGTGTGTTACTGAGGAGAAGGCTGTTGCTGTATCGGATGTATAGTGTATAGCTAGAAATAATCCTGTGAGAATTTGTATAATTAAGCACACGCCTAGGAGGGATCCAAAGTTTCATCATGAGGAGATGTTGGAGGGGGTGGGTAAGTCGATAAATGAGTTGTTAACGAGCTTTAGTAGGGGGTGGTTTTTTCGTATGATTGTCATTAAGGTTTCTATAGTTGAATTACAATGATGGTTTTTCATATCATTGGTCATAGTTAAAGTCTATGTAGAAATTATGATGGAATATATTTATATTTTAAGTTCTTTAGTTGTTTTGGGGTGCTTAGGGGTTTCTTTGAAACCATCACCTATTTATGGGGGTTTATGTTTAGTTGTAAGTGGTTGTTCTGGGTGTTTAGCTGTATTAGGGTTGGGTGGGTCATTTACAGGCTTTATGGTGTTTTTAATTTATTTGGGTGGTATGTTAGTGGTTTTTGGTTATACTGCTGCAATAGCTTCAGAGGAATACCCAGAAACGTTGATGTCTAGTTGATTATTATTTTTATTGATGATAATGGGGGTGTTGATGGAGGGTGGTATCATGATCATGTATGTATCATGTATCATATATATATAGGTGTTCATCTCAGACACAAATCCACAGACCAGGTGGGTCCCAATGTGAAATAGACCAGCTTCATTGGGTTTGACAAAGGTCTACATCAAAATACAAGATGTAAGTACCTGTACAGAAACAGATGTTCCACTTAGAATAACAACTCTTTATTGTTTTAAAGTTCTCAAAGTAAAATGGCATGAACAAATTCATCAAATGTCTTTGATCACATCAAATTTTATAGTCATCGTTAAAGTATGCACAAACCATATTTACCTTTTACCTCTCACTAACAGACATGGGGGAAGCTCCGTGGTGGGAGGGTTCTTTCTTATAGCACTGGCAAAGTTAATTTTTACTTTTTACTTTTTGTTTATTAATGTTTGAATATTTATTAATTTTCCAATTAAAAAGTAAAAGCAGAGACTATTTTCATATGTGTGGCCCAAGCTGACATCCTTTCAAGTTAGAAAAAGAAAAGGACCAGAGAGATGGTTCAATGGCTAAGAGCATCGCTGTTCCTCCAGAGGACCTGGGTCCGATGCCCTGAAGCCACAAGCTAACTCATACCTCCCTGTAATGTAGCTCCAGTTCCAGGGGGATCTGATATTCTCACACAGACATACATCTAGGCAAAACAACAGTGTATATTTTTAAAAAGAAGAACATTATGTTTTACTTATTTATGTACAAATTAATATTTTAATTTAATGTTGCATTTATGATAAAGAATGTAAAAGATTTTTTAGTATTTGATAAATATATAGGAAACAGATTGTTGATAAATTGGCTTTAATTTTCAAAGGGACTTTCTCATATCTCAAAACATTTCTTAAAAGTAATCAGTGATTAATACAGCTTAATTTTCTCTGTACAGGAAGTTTTATTGAGGGATTTATAATTCAATAAACCTTATTATGGGCTAGTATGCATTACAATGAGTTTCAACAAATTTGGAAAGTTATGTAACCAACATCAGAAAGGAATTGCATATTTTAACCCTCTGTCTGCTTCTCTATGACTGTGATTACCACTCCTCCTGCGGGTGTACAAATATTCATTGGCAAAGTCACTGGTTGGATGTCTGTGTCTTTCTGAGATGTTCTGAACCATCAGTGTATATAACATCATATATAATTTATTTTTAAGCATAATTCCTTCAGAATTTAGTGTTGTGTTACACATATCATTTTGAAATTTTATTTGATTTGTAAAGAATTTTGACCTTGGCTGTCAATTTCCATGGTTTATAATCACCTAAGGTCAGTTTTGGGTATGTCTTGGAGTGTAATTCCAGATTAATCTTTCTACCATAGATGGTTAACTAAAGGCAGAAGACCTAAATTCAGTGTGTGTGTGTGTGTGTGTGTGTGTGTGTGTGTGTGTGTGTGTGTGTGTGTGTGTGTGTGTGTGTGTGTGTTGTATGTGTGGGGTATCTTTTAAAAATCAAAAGACTTAAAAAAAGAGCCTGATATAAACAGCAGACCATTTTTTATATTATTCTGATTAAGTTTGTCTATCTTGATCACAGGGATGCTTTATTTCAGGATATTCTTTCCTTTCCATCTTCCAAACAGGATTTATTATCAGTGATTCTGACACATCACTGTTCTTTCAAGTCTCTGTCAAACTTGTTGGTCTGTGCAGTTCCTATGAGTTTGTGTGCATGTGTGTGTGTGTGTGTGTGTGTGTGTGTGTGTGTGTGTGTGTGTGTGTGTGTAAGTGTGTGAGAGAGAGACAGAGACAGAAACCAAGAGAGAGACAAATAGAAACAGAGACAGAGGTAGGGAGACAAGGATAGCAGGAAATAGATCAGATTTAGAAACAGAAATAGAACTTCTAAAAGGTTCAGATTTTCTACGTAGCCCTGACTAATGTAATAAGTTGGCATAAAATCTAGTATTTCTAATCCAATCCTAAATGTATGGATATTTGGGCACAGTTTAGAGTTACCATAAATTGAGTTACTAGTAGCAAACAAAAGTCTCTTTTTGTGAACCTATCACTTCTTTTCCATTGAGTAAATAATTGAAGGTAATATATCTGGGCTTCAGAGTATGTTACAGGTTGATAAGACTTCACTAAGATGTTTTCCACATGGGTTGAACTACTTGATCTTAACAGCTCTGGTCTGAATCCGTGCCAGTAATTTAATCGGGTCACTTGCATGTATTTCTTTCTTCACATGCTATTGAAAAGTACAGTTTTAGTGGATATCTCAAAATAACTAATTTCATTTTAAATTTACATTTTGTCACTGACAATGTTCACAAGTTTTTTATATTATCTCTTAATCATGTATTTTTGATGAAATATCAATTTAAATGTTCTAACTATATTTAAGTGAATTATTTAATTTATAAAAGTCATTTTGTGAAGACTCCAACTGGCTTTTAATAATGAGTAACTTTAGCACCTACACTTTATTAAAAATCATTTGATTACATGCATGAGTGGATGCTCTTTCCTTTGTATTACAGTGACCCACATTTCTACCTCTTTAATTCTACACTAACCTGTTTGCTATAGACCTGAATGTTCACTTGCTGTTACTGAAATGAAATAATACTCTAAACATTCATCTTCAGAGCTGAGCTGGGTGAATGCCAAGTTCCACAACCCTCTCAATCCAGATCTAGACCACATCCCACATCCATTGTCCCAGGCAATTCTTTACTCAGCCTGTGTTACAACCAACCTCTAACTCTCTTACTAGAGCTGCTGTGCGAGCCCAATGACCACAGGGCTTTCCAGTACCATATACAAACTCTTAAAACAGTATATTCAGATTATCTAGGGTGTATCTGGATGAATACATAGCATCTTTCCCTTCATTCATACTTCAAAACTCATAGATCTTCTATGAATTTATGCTCAGACAAGGATAGATAGCTTGCACATCAACCTAGCCACTGCTGTTCTCACATGAATTTCTTAAACCTAAGCCATATTGAACATCCTAGGCTCACACCAGTACATACATCTTCTCTTCTGCCACAGCCTTCTCTGTTCATATCAGACATAGAATTTATAACTTATTCCTACACCCAGATCTCATCACTAAAATACCAACTTGAAAGATCAAGTCAATATATTCTGTCCAAAGCCTACCAGTCCCTCAGAGAAAATAGATGGAAAAAAAATAGTCCATGCAAATGGGCCTAAGAAACAAGCTGTTGTACCATCTTAAGTTTTATGTCAACTTGAATCAATTGAAAATCATCAGAGAGGAGGGAACCTCAATTGAGAAAATGACTCCATGAAATCCAGCTGTCGAGCAACTTCTTAATTAGTAATCAATGTGGAGGGCCCAGCCCATTATGGCTTGGGCTTTCCCTGGACTGGTGGTCCACAGTTTCACAAAAATCAAGCTGATAAAGAGATGGAGAGCAAGTCAGTAAGCAGTATCCCTCCACTGCCTCTACATCAGCTCCTACCTCCAGGTTATATAATATTTGAGTTTCTGTCTTGACCTCCTTTGTTGATGAAGGAAAATATGGAAGTGTAAGTTAAATAACCCTTTTGTTTCCCAGCTTGATTTGTGATTACCATGTTTCATTACAGCAATATAAACCCTAAAACACTAAGGAAAGAACTTCAAAAGAACATAATCATATGAGAAAAAGAAGGACAATACATATTCCTCAATGGAAAAATAAACTTAGAAGACATTGTGATTCTATAGATCTAAGCATCAAAAAAATCAAGGCCACCAAAGTTCATATAAGAAACATACTATCCCTCACACACAGGTAGTGATATAATGTAATACTTCATTCTCACTAATAGATAGTTCATCCAAACAAAAACTAAGGAAAGAAATGCTGGAGTTAACTAGAATTATAAATTAAATAAAATTGTTAAATATTACAGGACATTTCACAAAGACAAAATAATATAAATTCTTCTCATCACTTCTTAGAGATATCACCAGATACTTGAACAAAAAGTTTCAGGAAATAAAAATTAGGATAACACCCTAAATTTTATCTGAATACTGTGCAGTCATAATGGATAAGTAGAGAAATAACAGAACACGTACAAACTCATGGACTATGTATAGTTCACCACTGAATAAAAAGTGAGTCAAAACCCATTTTTAAAAATGAAGATATTCAAGAATTAAATGAAGATGAATTTACAAATCACCCAGTCTAATGTGACACAGTGAAGGCAGTTTTGA
This sequence comes from Phyllotis vaccarum, assembly GCA_033318265.1. Classification (NCBI taxonomy): domain Eukaryota; kingdom Metazoa; phylum Chordata; class Mammalia; order Rodentia; family Cricetidae; genus Phyllotis; species Phyllotis vaccarum. Next base: position 47,680,047 of record JARWLC010000018.1, read on the forward strand.
GAGTCAGGATTATAATATGAAATGGCTGCATAAAAAATAGAGAGAGCTCATACTTATAATTTAACAGCATGCATGAAAGATCTAGAACAAAACCAAAAAATTACATTTAAAGTAGTAGACAGCAAAAATGAAAAACTAAACTCAGGGATGAAATAAAAATAAATAAATAGAATTAAACATATCAAAATACAAAGAATCAATAAACAAAGAGTTTGGTCTTCGAGAAAAATCAATAAGATTGAGTAACAATTAGCCAAAGTAAAAGCTAATAACTGTAGGCGGAGTTTACTTAGAAGGCACCAATACCAGATAGATATTTATCAAAATATAAATCAACTCTCACGGTACAGGTAACAGATTACAGTAGCACCTGAACAGGGACTGGAGTCTGGAACGGTGGACGAGCAATGGAGGGACGATGGATTCCGATCCTCTCTCCAACTGCCAGGAACCAGGAAGAGAGTGTCTCCTGTTCCAGAAGCCCCTTTTCAATGGGCTTTCCCCGCCCCCTTCCGGGGCCTGGTACCCTGGATAAGTGTCTTTTGACCTTATCAGCTGACACCTGAATCCTACAACAAATGAAAGAATATACAAATCAACAAAATTAGAAATGAAAAAGAAGCATGACAATAGACACTGAGGAAATCCTGATAATCATAAAGATCTACTATAAAAACCTGTATTCCCCTAAATCTGAAAATCTAAAAGAAGTGGATATTCTCCATACCTACCAGCTATCAAAGTTAAATAAAAGACAGATACACAATTTAAACAGATTTATATCTACCCAGTTTTATACAAGCAGTCATTCAAAATCTTCCCAAAAAGTGCAGGGCAAAATAGTCTTAGCACAGAATTTTACCAGACTTTTGAAAAAGATTTAACACCAATAATCCTCAAATTATTCCACAAAATATAAACAGAAATAACAATATCCAAATCATTAATTTTAGGCCAGAATTACCCTGCAATATAAACCACATGAGGAGCAAACAAAGAGAGAATTACAGAACATTTTTTGTGAACATGTATGAAAATTTTTCAATAAATTATTTATAAACAGAATCCAAGAATGTGTCAAAAAAGTACATGATCAAGTAGACTTTACCACAGTGATACTGTGATGGATCAGCATACATAAGCTGATAAATGTGATCCACCATAAAATAAAATCTTAAGAAATGAAAAAGAAACACATGATTACCTCATTAGAAGTCAGTGTTGCTGGGTATCTGTTCTCTGATATCCATCTCTCTTCCTTTTTCTACATCCTCATTTTCTTCTAATGTTTAGTCCCTTTGCTTGAAGTCTAGTCTATATCACTTTTGCCAAGATATAAGTCCTTCAGCTTTTCCTTTAGACCAGCGAGGTGTTATAGGCACAGCTTCACAGAGTTAAACAAATTTAACATCTAAGAATGTAACACATCTTTGCATTATTATACATATTTTTCACGGCATAAACAAATGTAACATATCTTAAAATAATTTTCTATAATGCTCATGGATCTGTAGAATTCATATAATAAAACTGACCAGCTTAGCAAATTTAAGCTACAGATTTAATCAAAATTCTCCATAGATAATGACTGGTTAATTATGAGCTTTATATCAAAATTCAAACATCCAAGAATAGATAAAATACTCCTAAATAGTAAAAGGTGGATATTACCAACCCTGATTTCAATTTATACTCTAGAGTTATAGTAATAAAAACAGCATGTTATTGACACAAAAATAGACACGATGATCAATGGAGTTCAAATAAAGATCCAGACACAAATCTACATACTGATTATTTTTAAGAAGAGCCAAAATATGAAAAATATAAACAAATTGTGCTGCTCAAACTGGATAGCTACATGTAAATGAATCCAAATAGATATGTGATTATCAAGCTGTACAAAACTCAATTTTAAATTGATCAAAGACTTCATCATGAAACCAAATACATATAGCCTGAGAGATAAGAATGTGGAAAATCAACTTGAACTAATATATTGCTCAAATTATACTTATTCTTATAATAAAAACCTGCAGCCAGATATTGGGGGAAAGCTGAAAGATCAGAGAAACCAAGGAACAAGCTACAGCTACTTCTCACCAATCAACGCCTCAGAAATGATGAGGCAAAATTTCTCTGAGCCCTTAGTCAAAAGGGAAGGTGGTTTCAGGCTAAGGGATGAACTCCTGCCTCCTTCCACCTTATATTTCTTTCTCTCTTATGCCATATCACTTTCTGTTTTCAGTTTCCTATTGCTGAGATTAAAGGTGCTCTGTGGTTTTCATGTACTGGAAACATAATCATGGGATCCCAAATTTGGGGTGTGTGCCACCACCACTTAGGTCTGTTTGGCCTTAAACTCACAGAGATTCAATGAATCTCTGCCTTTAACTTCCTAGTGATTAAAGTTGTAAGTAACAGCTCTCTGACCTTCATGGCTAAATCTGTGGCTGACTCTGTTTTATCATTTTTAGGCAACCTGTTTTAGATACAAAATATATCCCCACTCTCATTGGCACAGGAAAAGACTTTCTTAAATAAACACTATGATCACAGGCTCCAAGATCAACAGTTATAAATCATACCCCATGAAACTGAAACTTCTTTTAGACAAGGGACACAGTCATTTGGAGGAAACAAAAGCCAATAGTTCAAAGACATTTATGAGGAAAGCAAACATTCCAATTAAAAAATGGCCTACAAATCTAAATGAGAATTCTCAGAAGAAACTCAAATGTCTGAGAAAAATTTAAAAATGGTCAACATCCTTAGCTATCAGGGAAATAAAAGTGAAAATGACACTGAGATCCCACCTTACACTTGACAGAATGGCTAAGATCAGTAAAACATGTGGCACCTCATAATTGGAAGTATATAGAATGAGAGAAACACTCATCCATTGCTGGGGGGTGTGCAAACTGGCATAGCTTCTATGGAAATCAGTATGAGAATCAAAAATATGGGTATCAGTGTACCTCCAATTCAAGCTATACCACTGGTGGACATACACCCGAAGAGGCTTCATTCTACAGCAGAGAAATTTGCTGAAGCATGTTCATTGTTGGCTTATTTGCACCGTCAAGATATTGTAAACAACCTAGATACACCTCAAGGGAAGATTGCATAAACAAAATGTGATACATTTACATTACAGTGGAGTATTACATTGTTATGAAAAATAAATTCCTGAAATATGCAGGTAAATAGATGGAACTAGAAAATAATTACCATCTGTAAGTACATTTTATTTAAATCCAGCACCCTGTTTTGCCCTCCATACATAAGGACAATGTACATTATACACAGGCATACATAGAGGGAAAACACTCATGCACAATGCATATAACCTTTTAGAAATAAAATTAAATTAATAAAAATATCTTAAAAGGTGAAATCTAAATCACTCTTTTACAAATCTTCTTTGTGTTAAATTAACTGGTCTGAAACTGTAGCTCAAAGTATTCTCATTCACTAACTCTATGGTTAGGTCAAAACACTTTTGTTTTTCCCCTTAAAATACCAAGTTAAATTGAAAAGGGCACTTAATTATCCCTGCCATATTTAATTTTCTGTTGCCAATAGCATAGTGCCAGACATGGTGTAAAATAAAGAAAACCAATACATTTTCTTTCATGTTTCCAGCTACGGTTTAAGAGTTCATCCCTTGAGTGTCTTGATGACAGAGGCCATCATATAAACATCACTCGAAGGACACAGAGGTTCAAAACTGAATTATAATTAATTCATAATGTATCGAGGTGAATCATCTGAAAAAAGTTATTTATGGTGTTTGCTAATCTAAAAGTATATACATGCATATGGTCTGTTCTGCTATCTTTTCATATGTATGTGTGTGTGTGTGTGTGTGTGTGTGTGTGTGTGTGTGTGTGTATGTGTGTGTGTATGCTGTGATGAGCAATATATAACAATTTCCTGTATTGACAATAGCAGAAAAACCAGTGTAACTAAGAAAGACACATTTGTACTGTACCATTCCCACAAAAAGTTTGTTTTGAGGCTGAAATGTAATTATTAATAAAAATGGTTTTTACTATTTTTGAAAACTTCTTTATTATAACTTCAACATTTGGTATTTGCTGATATTAAAACATGTACATCAGAGAACAGTGAATTTCGTGAAAGGCAAACTTTTGTAGAAATTCAGAAACCAAAGTTTTGCCAAATTTAAACTAGATTGTAATTGTATTTAAACATTTCAGTGGGTGTTAATTATTTTTATTTGTATTGATAATAACCTTGTCATCTTTATAATCTTTATCCAAATGAAAAAAAGCATGGCACATGCATGTAATAAGGGGTACATATAGCGAGAGAAATTTTTATCTAAAAGGCACAACATAGATCGGTTTTCTTTGAACAGAAAATAGCCAGTCCCAGTGATCACCCACCGTGTCAGAGAAAGATTAAATTGAATTTACTTTAGCTTCTATCTATTTGCAACTGAGAGAACAGAGTCTTTGTACACCCATAACATTTTATCTTTGAACCTCCGACTAAAAAGTCTAAAGTTGTTAAGGCATCTTGTAGAAGTTGAGAGGTCAGTGAGGGGTTTGAACCTGAATAACATGGTACTCTTTCGATTCTTAAGTTCAAAATGAACAGAAGACACAGTAAGTTCACTGATGGAAGAGCTGCTTTACTTCTCTGGAGTAGATAATTCACATGACCTGTTTATTTCACCTTTCTTTTTTATATAGGCTGGATACTCCTTTCAGAGCCTGGTCTATAAGTCTGACTTTTCTGTTCTTGACCTACCACAGTCCCTAAGCTACTGGGAGATTTGTTGCTACATCAGCTCCAAATAATATCCTTTATTACTATTTGTCTGCATCTCTGCTTATTGAAGAAGTCAATGCACATCTGTCAGGTAAAAGTAATATTAGCATAGATATCATTTATTCCAGAAATATTTACTATGCATTGATCACAGCTTTGACTGTTTTCCCAGCAGAGGGTATACATACCATAGGATGTGTCTGGTATGACTCATGTTCACTACATATACATGCAAAGATCTAGACATTAGACTAGGTTTGTAAGATTTTTTTTTAATTATTTAGTTTCAAAATGCAATGTTACTAAAATCTCATTGTGTATTTGTTTTGTGGATGTGTTATAAACATTTACCTTTTATATTAAAGAATAAATTATAAATAATTTTTATTTTATAAAAATTATGTTTCATTATAACTTACTGTTTAAACCAATCATTTTCTTATTTTAAGAGATGTTAAAAGAGAATTATAAGAAAAACATTATATACTATTTACTATATCACCATATTTTAAAAAATTGGTCAAATATTTTAGAAACATAATACTGGCCCTACTATACAAATAATTTTTCTATTCTCTTGAACATAGGAAATTCATTATTTCTGGTCATTCTAGATGCTATAAAATCAATTTTTTTCAGCATAAAATTGATATATTTTATCTTAAAGATAGTTCAGCTAATCAATATCTGAATATAAGATGAGGCACATGCTAAGTTATTTACTCATATTTTCTATAGAAATATTACAATAGAGAGATTAGGAGAATAATTAATACATTATGACTAGTATGTTGAAGCTTTTTTTCAGATCCCCAGGATCCACAGATGGAAGGAGAAAATCTCCTCCAGAAGTTATTCTTTTATATCTACAGTACACATAGTGTTTATTTCCTTTCTCAGTGTTAAGATGTCCTTGTGTAGATCTTGTGCCTATTGTCACAGTCTCTAAGGTCATATGTGTAACAGTTCTTTCATGTCTAGAAGATGCTGTTTCCTCGGAATCATCACTACCTGTGGCCTTGCAATACTGATGTATTTCACTTCCACATCTATCCCTGAGCTTTGGGGAGAGGGATTTTGTGAAGACACCATGCATTACTGAATCCAGTGTCAGGTATTGGTTTCATTTTCTAGAGTGATCCTTAAATATAATCAAAAAGTGTTTGCTTACATCTGTGCTAAATGTTTGCTTACATCTATGCTACTTTTGCATCAGTATGCAAGTCATCTGCTGTTGTTTATCACATGGTTTTTCTGAGTCATGATGATTCCTCTACACAGTACTTTCAAGTACTATGTATGACGGTCAGTTGGAATGAATTCTCTATTTGGGCACTACCTCAATTTCTTCATTTCTGTAGCATAAATAAGTGGTTTTACCAGCAACAGGATCGAACCATCAGGTATAGGGCAATAAATAGCATTATCAGTAGCCTGTGTTGTTTGGCGGTAGATAGTTTGTGGGACTTCTTTAGTAAAGACTCAACAAGACGCAGCTCATTTCTTTCTCTGGTTTTATTTGATGGATGTATAGTTGGAGTATTGTTTCCCATATTCCATGATGATTCTTAATTGCTCTCATATATGCAAATATATGCTAGTACGCTTAGGTACGGGCTTTCAAAAGGCTATTAGTCTTATTTGTCTCTTCTGTGTTCTCTCCTGCACTGTTAACACCATTGCTCAGCATCTAACTTGGTAATTTTAGCTTTCCCTATGTCTCTCCATAAAGCTATATTCTATTTTATCTTACATAAAATGTCTTCTCTATAGTCCTGGTTTCTTACTGTGTTCCTAAGTTCTGTGATTATTTGAAACAATAAGGAAAGCTTAAGTGATAGCATACACATATAACAGAAATCAAACAATATTTGTCTTTAAAGTCTTGATTACTTCACTCAGGATAATCATTTCTAGTTCCATTCATTTACCTGTGAATTTAAATTTCCTGATTTCATTTTTTTTAACATATAAGGAGTATTTTATTACGTAAATGTACCACTTTTACATTATCCATTTGCCCATCTATAAATACCTACACTGTTCAATTTTCTGGCTCTTATAAAAAAATAGCAATGAACATGGATGATAAATTGTGTCTACAGTAGGATGTAGAGTCCTTTGGGTATTTCTTTAAGTTTTCCTCTGTAAATTGTATTTCATCTTTGGAGAATCTCTGCTGAGTTATGTAGCCCATTTTTTTAACCATGCTATTTACCATTTGATATCCAAGATTTTTTCTTTTTGTTGTTCTGTAAATATATTAGATACAATTTCACTATTGGAAAAATGATTAAGATTTATTCTCATTCTGTTGCTTGATACTTTACTAGAATATTAGTCTCTTCATTTAAACACAATCATTTTGTCTCATGGGGTTCTATTTATCAATTTTCAGTATTTAGGTTTTCTTACTTTTGTCACTTGAAAATAAAGATTCTTTGACTTTTTCCATATTTGTATTCTTTTGAGCTTCCTCAGCTGTCTTATTAATATACTTAAGACTCTACATACTGTTTTAAAAATGTATGGGGCAAATAGGTACTGATTTTATTGAAAATGCTTTGAGTATCTCTATTTAGGAAGATGTGTGTTTGAATGAGTGGTTGATGTCTTTTATTATGTTCAGGTTTGATGTCCCTTGTATCTAGTCATTACTAAGAAATAGAGAAAGCTTAATTATTTTCCTGTTAGTTGATGTATATAAATTAATTAAGATTTTGGATTTTTTGAGTTGCCTAAAAAAATTAGTATATAACATTCTGCACTGGATTATATTTTGATTTTAATTAAAAATTAAATATATAAAATAGTTGATCATTTCTAACTATATTTAATTAATATATTCTTGCAAGAAAAGAACTTGTCTTTTGGTAAAAGCTTTATTAGCAACTTCATAGTCATTTGGTAAAATTTCAAGTTAAGGAAAGATAACTCACAGCCTATAACAATTATGAGGAATCAGCAAGCATAAACACAGAATTTGTAGATTCTGGCATCTAACAATTTAAATCATACTACTCAAATTTTGCTAAAATGTCTTTCAGAAGTCAAAGATATATTAACACTACATATTTTGAAACCAAAGACTATGACTTCTTTCTAAAGCTTAATAACTACATTAGATATTTTAAATAAATTGTTTTATATATTTTAATGATGATTATTTTAAAATATTTATTATTTGCTCTATGGGAATATTTAGTAACAGGACTAATGTTTTCAAATTAGTTAGAATAAATGAGAATCATATATTCTAGGCAATTAAAATTAACCAAATATAAGTATAACATTATTAGCAGCCTAATAATAGGTCACTATGTTATAGCCAGCATTTATATTCACTATAAACATTTTAATATATTTTTGAAAGGAAAATATTTTTGTTTTGATTAACTCTTTTAATAAGCTATAAAATAATTGGATGTATTTTAAGGACATAAAATTTAAAATTGTTTTATAAAAATGCCTTAAGATTATTTAAGAATTTGAAGCAATTCATGTGGATTATTCTATTCTATAAGGAATAAAATATTAATACATTTGTTTAAGTAAAATGTTTGTGATGTTCCTTAGCACTTGGCAGTGGTATCTATGAGACTGGGCAGTTCTAAGACTTGCCTGCATGTCATTTTGTTCATGAAATGTCACTCCTTGATCATGTCAGCAACTTTGCTGGGTTAGAGATTTATATCAAGTACTAAGAGGAAGATTAATAAAATTATTTTTTAATTCACATATAATTGCCATTTTGGGGGGTTGGATTATTCTCCAGGTTAAAAGCCTATTCTAGAATAATTTATAAGAACAAATATTTCAGCGTAAGTATCTAAATTACAAAGTAAAACAAATGATTGGGAAATAATTTTTCTTTCCTGGAATGATTGCAGGGGATGAAAGACCATGGATTAACTTTCTAGGTTTCAGTGGCCAGAATGATTTTGGGAGGAAATTCATAACACAGTAGAAATGAAGTGGGCCGTTCTGAGTCACAGAGTAAAGTCTTTGCAAAGGTCTCACAGGATCAACTAGCTCAATTAGCTCCTGTCTGATTCACTAGATCAAATTTTGAGTGTATCTTGTGGTACACAGGATTTCTGTCTCAACAGCCCAACCAAAACAACAACAACAACAAAAAACAACCACTGAATACACTGCTTCACTAATTATAGGTATTTAAGAATGAGGACCCTGAGCTGCACATCTGCAAAGTCTCTTTATAATCCACAAATAAGAATCTTATATCCTATATTTAGTTTTATAATATGAACAAAATTTAAGTTATGTGAGACAAAACAGCATCAGCCTAATGGACATATCGTCATGTGGGTAATAAAATTTTGCATGCGTGCGTGCATGTGTGTGTTTGTGTGTGTGTGTGTGTGTGTGTGTGTGTACACACACACAATAAGCATGTGGGTATTAAGAGGCACATTATAGTGCACATTTGGAGGCAAAGAATAGGCACTAAGTTTGCACCTACATTATTATTCCTTGGTTAGAGGATCTTTCTAGTGAACAGCAGTACTGTGACAGCTATGCCTACAGTTAGCATGAGCCAGTATTCTCTTCTTTCCAGTCTCCATCATGTTCAGAGTGGGGGTAACATGAATTTAGCTTGTTGTTTGCAGTTTGGGAAGCAAGATCAGTTTCTTCTGACTGTGGAGCAATATTTCTCAACTGCTGTACTATCCCTACTACTTACTCTATCTGTCCTTTATATTTTATCATTAATTAAAATGATTTATTTATTTGTGTGTGGGGTGAGTATGTGTAGAGGATGTTTCATTTTGCTGAGTTTGGGTATTGTTTTCTACTTCAGTATTTTTCTTTTCTTTTTATATTGAAAAGAGATTCTACTCCCATACATTGCAACCAGTTTGCCATCCTCCCCTCCAATTCCCTAATCAACTCAATACCTCCACTCTCCCCCATATCCACTCCTGCTCCATTCCTTCTTCAAAAACCTAAAGGCCTCCAAGAGAGGTAGTGGTGAAACCTGACTGAACCAGATACAATAAGACAGGGCAAAAGCCCTCATAGAGATGCTGAACAAGGAAACTCAACAGAAGAAAGAGTCTCAAGTACAAGCAAAAGAGTCAAAGATACACCAGCTCTCATAGTTAGGAGTCTCACAAAACACCAGGCTAACAACCAATTACACATATAGAGGACCTGATGAAGACCCATGTAGGCACTGTGTTTTCTGCTTCAGTAGTGGTGAGCCTTTGTGAGCCCCGCTTATTTGCCTCTGTGAGCCATTTTCTCTGGTGTCCCTGATCCCCCTTGACTTCTAAAGTCCTTCTGTTCCCATTCCATCAGGGTGGATCCCCAATCGGAGAGACTAGACAGAGACATCTGATTTAGACTCCTCAACATAAATCACAGGCTCAGTATCTCTGAACCCACTTCCACCTGCTGCCAGGGGACACCTCTCTGATGATGGCTGTGCCAGGTACCACATGAGAGAATATTGTTATGAATCATTACTTTGAAATTTTTTTTCTGTCATGTTTTCTTCTTCAATAGATCATTGGGCTGTCTAGGCTACAGTTCCAGGCCAGTGTAAGGCATGGGCATCTCAGGAGTGGGTCTCAATTTAAACAGAGATTGATTGTTGACTTATAAACATTCTGAGTTACCATTATCTCATACCTTGCAGGCAGGAAGTGGAGGGTTTTAGGACTGGGTATCCTAAAAGGTTTCACTTCCCATAGCCTGAAGACTACCTTCTGATGCCTTAGAAACTAGAATGCAGGACTGAAGGTTCCAAGTCATTACCAGCTTGACCTCTCTAAGTTCAATGAGCTGTGTAAAAGATATCTTCTGCAATGAAGAGCCACTGTCAGTTTTCAGAAAGTTACCATCTTTCCTAGAATCAGCTTGAGTTTTTAGGGATCTACATGGAATCTGTTCTTCCTCACATGATGCCACACTCTGGAGGAACAGGCAGGGGAACTCTGAGTTTGAGGCAAGCTTGGTCAACATAGTGAGTTCTAAGAAAATCACAGCTACATAGTAAGACCCAGTATAGAAAGAAATAAATCATGCAAACAAACAAAAAGTGAACTCCCTCTCTCCCTCCCTCCCTCCCTCCCTTCCTCCTTCCCTCCCCCCCCTCACACACACAGGAAGAACATGAATTTGTGTGGGTAGATAGGCTAGTAGGATTTTTGAAGGAGTTGGGGTAGGAAAAAACATGAAAATATGCTCCAAATATAGGCTATGAAAAAATTACAAAAGGTATTCTTGTAAAGTATTTTTTTTTTCTTTTCTTGGTGGCTAATTTCATGTTTGTAAGTAGTATGCTGTGTTTTGTGGATCTTTCACCTAGTATGTGCTAGTAAAAGAGATTTGTGGTAACTGCATACTTGCCCTTTTCCCCATTTATACATTTGTTCTACACTACTTTGTCTATAGGTCAAGTCTGTAACTGGCATGAGGTAAATTATGTTTTCTTTAATATGTCCTGCATGTAACATGCTGGGCTTTATTATGTTGAATGGGACTATTTGCACATCTCATTTCCCTGAAGATTTTTCTCCATTCAATTTCCTTTTGCGTCTTTATCTTTTCTTTATTATTTTTGAGATAATGTCTTACTGTAAATATGGAAAGATCAACAAAGGTAATTTTCATGCTACCTTTAGTCTAAAGGCTTCCTGTCTGTGAAAACAAGAAATAGCTATGATTATGTTATTATTTTTAATATCTAAGGAACTAAAAAACATTTTTAAAAATATATTCACATGCTAGTTAAGTTTTGTTTAATAAATGTCAGTAGTTTCTGTTTTTATATAATCTTCCACTGTGATATTAATTGTACATAAATCAATTCAGGTTTTGTATGTATATACTAAAAATCTTACCTTGAATCAAATTTATTGTACTCCCTTCCTTGTTTGTTATTCAATGAACAAAAAAAATAAATTTAAAAAATTATTTTACTTACAATTCCTTTTATATGTTCCACTACTTGCTTTATTTCTTTTACCTTGTAGATTCTATATACACTGAGCATTCATTAAGATATCTGAATTATTATTTTTTTTTTACTGAGCTGCAAACACAGCGTGACAGATTTCTAACAGTTACGAATTTTATCTACTTAGTAAATGTAGAGGTTGCTTTGATTTTCTGTATTTGTTATTCATTATCTTGGATTCTTACAGCTTACATTTTGAAATTAACTTCTCAATGTTTCTATTTATACAAGGATAAGGTAAACATCTATCATAAAATAGACCTTTAAAGCTGTGTCATATTTAACTTGTTGAATCGATGTACCTTTGTGATCAAGTGATTAATCTATCTGCTGCTCCTACACTGGAAGCTATTAAACAGATCATAAACACAGCATTATGGAAGAAGTGTCACGATCTTTGATGTCTAACTAAATAGATGTATAACCTTGAACATGTGACATAATGTCTTTGACTTCAGCTTCATTATGTATGTAGCAAGACAACAATTATCTCAGTGGGAATCATTGCTTATAGGACTCTAGGATTTTATTCTCCAATTATCTTCAGATGAATTTTGCTCAAGGAGAAGAGCTGAATTGTAACATTTATGCAAATAGTCTTAAATGAATTATGGAGTTAATTTAACAAGCATCCTAGCTTGGGGGGGTAATTTTAAGAAAAGTAAATATTCATTTAAAAAATAAAATAATGGTTGCTATTATCAAATATTTCAAATATTCTTATATATTTTAGTATTTCTAAAACTTGCTTATCAGCCATGTGTAGTATGAGATTTCTGGCCTAGACTTTTGGGCCTAACCTCAAGGTTTAGACCCACAGACCCATGACCCACAGAGACACACAGATGCTTACAATTAGTTTTAGGCTGATCGACCTAAGGCCCAGGCATATAACTTGCTACCTCTATACACTTCATCTAACCCATGACTCATCCTGTTCAGCCATGAGGCTCGGTACCTTTTCTTAGAGCAGCATGGTTGTCGTCTGCTTCTTCTGGCTTCTCTCTGGCCTTCTCTGTGCTTCCTATTCTCAGAGTTTTCTTAGTCTGGTAGCTCTGACTACACTTCCTGCCTGCCTTTGGCCAATCAGCGCTTTTTATTGAACCAGTGAGTGGGATAATTATTTACAATGAAACAACACAATCTCCCACAGCCATGTGCTTTAAATATATTATTACTCTGACAGCAAAAGTTTCATTTTTAACGACTAACAGTTGTAAAGTTTTAGTAGCAAATGACAATTTAACATGATTTACGCTTAACTTGATATCAAAATATTTTTATATTAATGTAATAAATATATTTCTTTTTAAAAGACTGTAGTTTTGTAAATTTAAAAACTTATTTGTAAAAAGTTTTAAATTACCTATGACCTAAATTTTGGCTCTTAAAGCTGATGAGACAATTATACAAGTTTATCAAGCTATTTTTTTTTTTTTTGTAAATTTTACCATAGTGTTCAACACCCGACATTTGGTGACAGTAGTGAAAACACAGATGTGAAAAATTAGCTTGTTAGTATGTGATTGAATACAAATAAATATGAGTACATTTACATTGTCAGTGAGTAGTTGGTTTAATAGTCAGAGAACATTGAAAGAATTCCACCTGAAACATTTATATCTTTGAAGTATTATTGAAAAGAGTCAATGCTTACTGATTGCAATGCTGTATCAGTATTTTACATGAATGTATTCACAAACAGAATAATAATTATTACTATAAACAAAATTATATTAATGATAAATATAATAATGTTTTAATACTATATTTAAGAATCATAAACATGAGGTTAGAGTGCGTTTTGAATTATTAGTACACTGCATCTTTGGGATGAGTTTCTTTGACCCTCTTACCCAGTTGTCAGTGAGAGAGAGATATCTTGACATAATTTTTAAGAGGAAGCATTCTATGACACAAACTTTACCACAGGAAGAGTTAGAAAGAGTTCTTTTTAGGCAGAAGTCATGATTAGCCTTTCAACTTTTGCAAAGAATTTTCCTTCCTCTTTCATTGTGAATGTACCACTGCTATATCTGTGAACCCACTGCAAATGTAGAATGTCGTCAAAAGAGAAATTTGACAGAGTAAAAACTAACCTGTTTAGTGTGCTTCATTATTGCAATGGATTTTGTTTAATTTAAGATATCTCCCTGAATTAAAAAAAAAAAGCATCTTATTACATTTTCTGATTTAGCACTAACCCTTCATATAAAGGTTTGTACTTGTATGTGAATATTTACATGTAAACTGTACAGAATGAATTAATTCTGCTATCGTAACAAATATCTCATAAAAACAAATGACCAGTAACTTTGTATCCATTATATCTCTTTTACTTATCCAATCCTTGTGCTTCAATCAAGGCCCTAACTTATGCCAGCTTCAGCTGTATTACTACATTATATGCTCTTTCTTCTAATAATTTGAAATGGTTTTTTTTTAACATGTTTCCTACCATAATAAAATTTAAAAGATGACCTTAAAGTAAGGCCTTCAAATCACATTCTCAGATTAATTTCCTCAAGGAATAATCTTCATATGATGAAAAGTGTGCATTTAAAAATGATAGCTGGAATTTTCTTTCTCCAACAACACCAAAATACCCAGTAGTTGCTTCTCAAATAATTGACCCAGAGGCTTAATATTATAGTATACGCTGAACCAGTAGCTCATGCATATTACAAACTAAGTCTTACACTTAACTCATAATTTTATCTGTATTTATTGACATAATTTGGTACATTTTTCAGTAAGCCAATCTCATCCTGCTTCTTCTACATCTGGCTAGTGACTGTGACTCTGCCTTTCCTCTTCCCAGAATTCTCCTAGTCTAATCATCCTGCCTGTACTTACTACCTAGATATTGGCCAATCAGTATTTTGTTAAACCAGTACAAGTGATAAATCTGTACAGTATACAAGAGCATTATTCCACAACTTAAGCTCAATCCACATTTATTGTTTGTTACATATTGAAGACTGAGTTTGATTGGATAGATAAAATATGGGCATTTAAAAATCTCAACATAGTCAGTATTCATAGACATTTTGCATTTCCCATTCTCTGGTTTGTTATTCCCCTTTGGGGAGGAAGTGAGGTAGGGAAACAACATCTCAGACTCTAGGAACTAGTTGAAACAATTTATTGAGGAAGGAACAAACCTTATATACTCTCTACCCATCTAGGGGGAAAGGATATGATTTGCTGGCCTCTGATGATGTGGTGTAGTCATCCCCCTTTTGTCCAGGTCATCTTGCATCAAGACTCTCTGCCTTTGTTGTCGAGACCCCTAGGCAGACCCCAGACTAGGTTATGAGGAAGTGTCAGGTTAAAGGGCCCCCATGGCTATGAAGAAGTGCTAAAAATGCACCAGCTATAACCAGTTTTAACCGGCTGAAACCAGGCTTCTCCCCACTTCCCAGGTCCTTAGAAGCCTCTAGGGCCAATATATTCCACAATATTGTCTACTAGAAACATAAAAGAGATTCTATAAGTATATAGATGCCTGTATTCATTTTAGGCTTCTGGATGCTTAAAGAATAATGTGATTTTCAACATTAGATTTGTCAAACATTCAATTTTTAATGTATCCATGATATTTGTTAGTACATAATTAAAGAGAAATCATATGCTAATGTATTATTTGCTGAAATAATAAACATAAAATTGGTACAATGACAGTTTAAGAGAGGGGATGTATATGAAAGCTGTTGCTATGACATGTCAATATTAGATTAAAATGGTTGCTGTCACAAATAAAATAAAACATTAAGAAACACATATGTAATGTGTATATATATTATAAATGTGAAGAAGTTTTATAAGAATTTATATAAATTTATATAAGAAATTTATATAAGAATTTATATAGCAAACTTCATAGAATTACAGTGCTATTAACTTTAAATATAAAACAAGTATGTTTTTCTGTAAAAAGTTATATAATACCTGAATTTTTCTATTTAATAATACATTGTTGACCTATATGCAAAAAATAAGTTTTTGTTTTTCTGAATTTTTTTTTGCTTTTTAAAAATACTGTCACCTAATGATAGTCTTCTTCTGTGAACACCATGCACAAGCTACTATTTCTGAGTCTCTAAGTGTCTAGGAGATTAATTTCTAATATGTGATTGTAAACAGAGTAAAACATGTTTTAAAATTAATATGATCCTTTCACCAAAAAGACACAGCTCAATATGCAGAATTGAACTCTGTCTAATGGAGGTGTTGTGAGTATTAAGGATGGAGTGTATAAGATGCTAAGAAACAGGATACGGAACTCACTATTGAATACATATTCTACACTCTGTTCTACAAATTTCATCATGAAGTCTACCACTATAGTACTGCATAGTATTAGTTTCAGAATCCACAGATTAGCCTACAAGCTGGCTATATAATCTGGTACTTTGAGAGCCCCATTTTTAACACCAAGAAAGAACAACTCACAACCATCTCATAAACATACACAGAAAGATTGGCCCTTGGGATTGGAAACAGCACACAACTTTCTGCGGTCTCAGAAAGATCCCAACAAAACTGCCAGCGGTGACATATGCCTTTAAAGTCAGCACTCAGGAGGGAAAGGCAGGTGATACATATGAGTTCAAGGCCAGCCTTGTCTATAGAGCACCTAACAGAACAGCCAGGGCTACACAGAAAAGCCATGCCTCAAAAAAGAATACAAGCAAAAGAAATACAAATATTTTCCCAGTATAACTGGGATCTCTGCTTCATTGAGAAAGACTTCAGGAAGCTGGATTTAGAAAGACCACCAAGCGAAATGAGAAAATAGTGAACTATACAATGTGCTAGCTAAAGCTCATAAGCAGAACTGTACAAAATTCATAAACAAACCCAAATAAATTTTAGAGCTGAAAAATGCAGTTAGAAACATTTTCAAGATGTGCTAAAGTCCCTTGAAAGCATAATTTGTCAAGCAGAAGAAAGAATTTTTGAACTCAAAGATGGGTCACTGAAGTTATGCAGCCAGAGTTGAGAAAACATGAAAGAAAATAAAAGAGAAAGTATATAATTTATGGAACATGATCAAAAGAGTGTGCATTGTTGAAAGCAAACAAAATGTATATTACAAAACATCAAGGGTACAAAAGAGCCCAAGAGATCAGCATAAACAATTGAACAGGACAAATTGAACAAACAAGAAGAAATTGATATATTTATATAAACAAGCTCCTGCAACCTATTGAATCACAAAGTAAAAGAAAACCTTGTCTGAGCAATAATGGATAGAGATTGAATGCAATAAAAAAAAATATCACCAACAATGAACATAGCTCCAATAGCTTCGCTGTTGACTTATAGTGAGCATCTCAAGGGAATTAATGACAATCCTTTTAAACTTCCCAACAAAAAATATGATAAGAGGATTTTGATATTTATTTGATAATGTCAGTGTTATAAAACAACAACAAACATAGGAATAAGCAATACAATAAAGACCCCTAGGCTGGTTTTACCAATAATGTCAAGATTCTTCAGCAAGATATTATCAACAGTAAACATTGAAACATTGAAAAGGATGTTTTCATGATTTGTAAAAGTAATTCATTATAATAATTTGGCAAATAACATATATCATGTTTATGATATATAAAAAGAATATTAAGTATTGAAAGAAAATAACGACAAATTTAAAATTGATTTATAATTTTTAAGCTCAAATAATTCAACTTATAAGTAATGGAGATATGTAGTACCACAGACGACATAATTCAAAATCATATTCAGTCACAGAACCTGGAAGTTATTTTAAAATCAGGAACACTGTACAGATGCTGACATTATAACATGAGTTTAGCAGGATATTGGAAATCCTTTCTAGTATAATTAGGGAAGAATATATGCTTTTTGTAAATACATGAAAAGAAAAAAATATAGTTTATATCTACTGATTTTGGAATCATATATAGAGAAATACCTGTAAATTTCAGTTAAAATTGAAACTTTAAATGCAAATTAGTATTTACAGGAATAACACTAAGAATATTATGTCTTTATTGCCTACAACACTGAAAATAAAAATTGATAACAGTCCATGGCCATTTTTTCATTAATTTTTGTTATATCTAAATGTGTATAGGAATATGTTTATGCAAATGAATATCTATATGCATCATATTGCTAAATAAAACCTGTTATACAGTGCAGTATTTCTTCAATACCTTTTTTTCAGAGTTATTTGCTGTTGTTTAAACATATAGAGCTCTTTTCTGCATTTAAGACTATGTTTCACACTCTTCGATTTTCTTAGTTGCCTTTAGGTCTTTGTGTAAGTCTAAGGCTTATGGACATTTTCGCATCCATGCTCACATATCTATTGTTGCTGTCTTAATTCAACTTGTATTTAGGCAGTCATACTTTTGAAACATTTTAGATGTTGCTTCTCTTATTTCTAGGGGGACACATTCTCACACAAAATTTCCTTATATTGGGAATGGTCTCCCAAATTCTGCATTTCGATTGGTTGTGATGTTCTAAAATTGTCTCCATCTGTTGCAAAGGAAAAGATTTCTTACAGGGCGAGAAATGCACTTATTTTTGAATATAAGGACAAGAATTTTAAAAGGTGTTAGAGATTATGCTGCTTTAGTAAAGTTGAAGTTGTAGAGTATTTTTCAAGATCAATAACTTAATATCCCTGAATATTAACTAAGTTTTCAGCACAGGCATTATTTCCCTCTTTTTGAAGACATCTTAAGTTCAGTTAGAGAGCTGTCGTTACGACTAATGTATGTGGGCCACTATTGCACACTTTGTATTATCATATCATGCTGGTAATTCTTGTAGTTCACTGGCATTCTAGCTGGGCAGGACTGTTATTTGATTTTATCCTTTAGAAGCTCACATGGCGATTTATGATTCCATCAAAGCTCATCTTCATGTAGGCTTTCAGGTCAGTACCAGATCAAGGAACTCTGAGGACTCAGACTTTCATGGTGTCTTTAGTAATAGTAACTTCATTTCAACCTCTTGTGGCAACCAAGAATAATAGCAATAACCTATAATATATTAAGAGTCTCTTGTAAAATTCTGACAAAACTCCAAAGGAGAATTTCATACTGGTGATGATTCTTTGTCACATGGTCTTCGGTGTTGAAGAATATACAAATGTTATCTGTTTAGACACATACTATGTTTGCATATTGTATGCATAAATACATTTATTTGCTGAACTAATCCATGAGATGACATTGTCAGAACACATATGAGTAAGATATAAAACCTAAAACAATGGTTCTAATGTTCTAAAGATGCAAGGTTTTCAGAGACAAAGGCACAACAGAAATTAAAAGGAAAAACTGACACATCCCACTGTTGCATGAATAAATAAAACTCAGGTATATATCTCTGAGAAAGTCGGAGATATTAGAGAGAGTAAACACCACAGTCAGATCTTACCCATCTGTCTTCCAGCTTCCTCAGCTTGGCTTCTCCTGACTTCTGTCTTTCTACACTTACCTTAAATACTCTCTTCACTCAGTTAAGGTGTGGCCCCAACACTGCCTGCCTGGAAGCCTGGAACTCCTTCTGTAAACTAAGGGCGAATTAAACTAAGGGTGAATTAAGGGTGTAGGTCAAGGTGTGAATGACCACTCTCTGATCCTCCTAGACTGACTGTGGGTAGATCCCTCTTATATCTCCAAAACTTTTCGAGCTTTTTTTTTCAAATCCCCACATCCCACCAGGTTCTCAGATTAAATTTGCTAGTTAAATTATAATTGTCATTTAAATCTGACTTGCAGAAATGAAACATTTAAAATGTATTGTTACATAGAAAACATGCTCCCACAGTAAACAAATTGCATTGCTGACTAATAATCAAGCTTAAACTGAGCATCTAAATTTTTGGGGGGTATTTCTCTGGTTATCAGAACTGACTTTTTTCCCCCAAAATCAATCACATATTTCTCTGTCTAAAATATGATTTTAAGGAAATGTTTGGTGTTTTTTTCTCAATCAATATGAGGCATATAAGAAATATCTATATTTTAGATATACTCATAAGTATACATGTCATTCTCCAGTGACCATTGTCTCCAAAATCAATGATTAGAACTTCATGTACTAATAGGAATTCTGTGTCCAGTGTTGGAGAACTATAGACCAGGTCTATTCCTCTAACTATGTCTCCAATCTGTGTGCACAGAGACAACGTGAGCAAAGATGGCAAACATCTGTCTTCCATTTTGGTCTCTTGAAATTAGACCTTTTTCCTAAGACCATGTAATCAAGTCCATGATACCTAGTGAGATTCCTAGATGCAAGAAAAAAGAAGACTGAAAATAATCTGATAACTTACGGGCCGCAGAATAAAGGTGTTTTCCTAAAATAGTGAGAAAGATATATGGATCCTACAGTTTCTAACTGCAGGTTTCTTTCTGATTGTCCCAGTGCTCATCTACATTTGTGTACACACCTACACCAAGATTAATACTGAGAAAACAGTAAAAATAAAACACTTTAAAGAAAAGTATAAGTAGTTCTAACTCTTTTGTTTTTAAGGCTAATGTACAATACACTACACTTTTCTAATGTTGTTTTAATATAGTACTTTTAAAAAATTTTGCAATCAAAATATACTTCAATTGTTAATCCAGCATGTGTATTGATTTCTACCAATACTGAGCTTTAATAGGGAGTGGTTATTAACTTATAGCTGTCCCTTACTCTTGTCGGAACTTTATACTTTTCCATATTAAACAAAATCATGAACTCTATTAAAAGTCTAAGTTCAACTTATTAGATCATACATATTGTGGTATTTGGTAAATTAATTATCACATAAATTATTTTGTTTCATTTTGTTTCATAATAAATCATGATATAATTTTGTTTTGTTTAAATAGCTACTGATAAGTTATGAAAATCCTTAAAATTAAAGCCTCTTCACCCCTACTAGTTTTTATGAAGAAACAAAACATTTTTTATAGACAAAGAAGTTGAGAGTTAACAATAAACTTGATTCTCTCAAGTAAC
This sequence comes from Phyllotis vaccarum, assembly GCA_033318265.1. Lineage (NCBI taxonomy): Eukaryota > Metazoa > Chordata > Mammalia > Rodentia > Cricetidae > Phyllotis > Phyllotis vaccarum. The sequence continues at coordinate 47,700,838 of JARWLC010000018.1, forward strand.
ACCTAAAATAAAAGACCTAACATTGTATTTTCTTCTTTTTTGTGATTATAATATAATTACATTGTTTCTTCCTTCCCATAAACTGCCTACCTGGATCTTTTTCAAATTCATAAGTTCTTTTTTATATTTTATATAAATAATAATTATATATATATATAACCTTACAAACTTTGTCTTTGTATTAGATTTTGCCCTTAAGAGTAGAGAACATAACAAAAGTTGTAGTCATACAACTTCCTATATGAATTATCTGCTTTACGCTCCTGAGACAATATGATGAGGATCAGATATTTATTTGCATTTTCTGTGGGTTGCACCAAAAATGAATGTCGAAATCAGGAGCCATCAGATTTTCTGGTGCTACAATCAAATCTACCATCCCCCTCTCTTGAGAGACAATTCAATTATTATTATGCAGCTTTATATAATTCTTGAAGGGAAGTTGGAGTATATATGGGAGTTATGAAAGTGTATCTTCTCATCTCCTCTGTCCCCTCTCCCCCATGCTCCCAATTTATTCTAAATATCTTCTCTATTTCCCTTTCCCAGATGGATTTATAAATGCCTCTCTTGGGATACCCCTTGTTACCTAGCTGCTCAAGGGCTGTGGTTTGTTGTAACCTAGTTATTCTTTGCTTTACATCTAAAATTCATTTTTGAGTGAGTAGATACCATGTTTGTCTTTTTATGTCTATCTTCTGTGTTACCTCACTGTAGGTATTTTTTCTTTTTTTATTTTGAATTTTGCTGTTTATTATTTGTTAATTTCTTTACTTTTTTATTTAAAAAATATCTTTGTACCCATTTATCCACTTACTTCCCCCTTCTTTCCCTCCTCCCAATCCCTCCCAGTCAGCCTTCAGCCTACCCCATTCTCCCATCCCCTCCCCAAAAGGACGAGAAGTTCCAAGGTGGGTCAGCTCAGCGTGGCACATCCACTCCAGGCAAGTGCGATTTTTTCATTCCAAAGTCAAGACTGACTCGTTTAGGTGTTCCTCTGCAGGAAATAGGCTGCAAGGTATGAGCCCCCACACAGGAACACAGTCTGATCCCAATAATTTTTCTTGTTTAGGTGTAATATTTTTAACTACTGTGTAGTTCTCCATTATGTAAATGTACCACATTTTTAAAGCCATTTTTTGGTTTTGGGGCATCTAGATTTTTCCATATTCTGGCTATTATGAATAATTCTTCCAAGAATACAGCTGAGCAAATGTCCTTGTGCTAAGAATATACATCCTTTGGGTTCATGCCCAAGGTTGGTATTGCTGGATCATTAGGTGACTGATTCCAAGTTTTCTGAGCAAGCACCATACTGATTTTCATATTGGCTGTAGAATTATACCTTCCCACCAGCTATAAAGGAGTGTTCTTACTCCACATCCCATACAGCATAGGTTGAAGAGAATATGAGGGAATGGGAAGGATGAGTTGTAGAAGAGATAAAAAGGAAATGGTGAAATAGATGATATCTTGATAGATGGAGTCACTGTGGCTTTAGAGAGAAACCTGGTGCTAGAAAAATATCCAAAGTTCAAAATGATGATGCTAGAGATGACCATAAACAATAGTGGAAGGGTACCTAAACTGGCCTTTCCCTATAATCAAATTGACCAGTCTAATTATCATTATAGAAGCTTTATCCAGCAGCTGTTGGAAGCAGATTCAGAGATTCAGAGCTAAGCACTGGTTCAAGGTCCCAGTCCAGTCAAAGATTATATGAGCAAAAGGGTCAAGATGACAATCAGAAAACCCATAAAGAAGACCAGATCTATTAGCAGCTCACTGACACTTAACAAATAGCTGAGGATCCTGCATTGGACTTAACTTGGCCCCCTCTGAAATTTCAAGGCATGGCTAGTTTGTGGGGCCTTTAGCAATGGGACCAGAATTTATTCCTAGTGCATGAACTGCCTTCTTGGAACCCATTTTCTACAGAAACACACCTTGCTCAGGCCTGATACTGAAGAAAGGGGCTTGTTCCTGTATTAACTGGATATGCCAAGCTGCATTGATTCACCCTAGTGGTCTGTATCCTCTCTGAGGAATGGATGGAGAATGGGGTGGAGGGAAGCTGGGGATGACTGAAAAGAGAAGGAAGGAGAACAACTGGGTGGGTATGCTAAAATGAAAACTTTAAATTAAAAATATAAATAAATAAAAATGCCTACTAAATAATTGTATTTTTAATGATAAAAAAGATGATTTACATTTTTAAGATGACACACAATTCTGGCCAGGTATCTGTAAGTTCTTCTTAAAAGGAATCACTAAAATTAATCCAAAGCTGATTGGTATGCAAATAGGGATTTTAGTTCAGAAGATCCAACTAGTGCAGAAACCCAAGGATACCATGTAAAATATATGTGTATGTGTGTGTGTGTGTGTGTGTGTGTGTGTGTGTGTGTGTGATTGTGTGTGTATATATATAATAATAAGAGTATTTCAAATATGTACATGAATAATACATATATACACATATACTTGCACACATTTTATATATATATATATATATATATATATATATATATATATATATATATATATATATATATATATATATGTATGTATGTATGGCTTGTTCTTTAAAAGCTTTGCTACAGAAGTGCACAAATTTATGGTTCTTGACCACTGTTGTTTTTCCCTTCACTAGGAAAATGCAGATTCTATCATCTGTCTAGTAATATTGACTGAGCTAGCAAAGGAAAGAATGAATGAATGGCTGATGAAAGAATATTGTTCCAAACCGTTGGAAAATTTTCCAAAGATTTTGTCTTTGAATTTGTTTCAATCATATTTACTATGAATCTATGGTTTTCATTGAAAACCAAACTTATAAGAGTTTTTGTCATTATGACCCTATTGAGAGTCATTAATATAATGTGCACTCAAATATCATGAACTATATATTACTGAAACTCTCATATTTAAAAATCAGTTCTTATATTCTGAAAATAATGCAAAATATAAGACAGATTTCTAAAGAATGAAACATCCTGGTTATGTGAGAAATACTATTCATCATAGTCCAGAAAAGCAGGGAATTGGTGTTATTCTAAGAGGGAAAGGTAATCTTTTTATTATTTGCAAGTTTGAACAAATAGAAAATAGAATTATGAAACAAAAATATCTTTACTTTGTAACACTAGGTTGTAACCACATATTCTATTGTAAAAAGAAAAATATCAAATTCTACCACAACTATATCTTAAAATTTGTACAAAACTGTTTTTATATTTATTTTAAATGTCTTATTAAGAAAAGAGAAAGTTTATACTTTAAAAACTATAAAATCACACTGGAAATAAAACCAAAGTTGTTTTGTTAATAATAGTCAATAATAAAACATTAAAATGACAAATGTGTCTTAAACTAGAATTTCAATGGTAGAATTTTTGTATTATCTTTTAGATAAATTATTACATGTAATGAAAAATATTTGATATTCAATCTACATGTGAATGAATATCTGTGCTAATACATACAGATATATATATATATATGTACATGTGGTTACTAAATTTGTGGATTATGTGTTGAAGTTTTAATTTTGAAAATTATAGTCACATTAAAATGTATAAATTTTAACAAATATTAAGTTATTTAATGGTATGTCAGTAAACAGCATTATTTCAGGATGCTACTCTTACATATTCAGAACCCACTCGTACATACAAACATATATAACATACTTATATAGAGAGTGATTCAGTAAATAACACTACAAAATATTTGCATTTGGTTTATTTTACTAGAGGATTATTAATTAGTTATTACATTATTCTAGTTTTCAGGAAATTTGAAGCTATTACAATATTGGTGAAGTAATATTTACCACAAAATGTCCTCATTTTTAATTTTAGGACAGCTCAATTGTTATTTTTCCTACACCTGTTAGGGCATCTATAGTATAGAGATTTGAAATTGGCTCCTAAATTTGGGCTTTATAGTGTGTATTTTTGAAGCATTATAGATTATTATTGCTTGTTAGCTGTTTGTCATAAATTGCTTCAGGAACAACTGCAAGCATACCATTTCTAGAGTATAGAGGCCTTACTCAGGGAGAAGCATCAGAAAGCCCAGAAGCAAAATAAAGAAAAGACAAAAAAAAATGCATGTATGTTTCCCAATCTTTAAATTTAGTACTTGTAGCCTTTTGGTTTAGTAAGAAAAAGAGCAAGAGGTTTGAACTAACAAAGTGAAAGTCTGAAGGGGCCAAAAAAAAAAATGATTGGACTGCTTCTATTAAGGTTAGAAGTTAAAACAATCAATTGAGATAATGAAATACAGTCTGTGCTCTTTGATGTGTGTAGAGAAGGAATTGTGTTCAGGCAAGTTTAAAGAAACCATGAATCGTAAAAATCAATCAAAATGCCTATAGGACATGGAAAACAGCTATCAGCTGAAACCAGCTTAAGGCAGCTATTATTCAAAGCACAGCTATAACTAGCTAATAACAACACATCTATCCAATTTATTCTTCCTCCCCAAATCAATATTTTTTTAAAGACAGGTTCTTGTTATACTGTAATAGAGACAAAAATAATCAGCAATTATTGGTGCTAATTATTTTAGCAATTAATGATGAGTACTATAAAGCTATGATCTCTTGCAGAGCTATGGATATAGCTAATTCATTGGACACCTGTCTTTCAAGGTCCTGGTTTTCATATTTGTCATTGAAAAGTCAAATGAACTCAACTCTGAATGAAATTCCTTCTCACACATGGATTACTAAACTAACTTGACACTTCATTTGCATCATTTCTTACTACTTGAGAAGTAAAGAAATAAAAAAGAGTATTACATACTGCTGTGAAAATATCAGATATGCAAATAGAAAGGTGTTTTGATGTACATATAAGAAGGAATAACTGTAAAAACCTATGAAATGATTGTAAAGGCCCGCATGAGCTAGTGGATTTGAGTCAACTATCAAATATCACTCACTCCTGTAAAACACTAAGACTTTCAAGATATTTCATAGCTCTGAGATCTTCAGAATCCTGAGCTTGGTTGCAGCAATGGATGTAGGTGTATCCCAATGACTAAGCCAGGTTAGAAGGAACAGAGAAGTTTAAGCCTTGAGGTACTTACACATTAGACATAAAGGGAAAAGCTCAAAATTATAATTCCATTATATAAATCTTTGCTACATTGTTCTGTGATATTATGCTTACTTGCCATAGACAAGCAAAATCCAACAAACTCAAATCTCTACTAATTTTTAGCCTTCCTAAAATTGGTTAACAAATAACAAATGATTATCTCTGAAATTTAAGATTCAAACATTTTTATTTAAGTTGTTAATTAATTCTGTCTAGTAGAGTCTGTTAGAGTAACATATTTAATTATATACATATTTTAATTTTTAAAAAACCTGAGACAAAAGGCTGAGGTGTTATTTAATATAAAAAGAAGACACTGACCTCAAGGTTTTCCTTGTACGCCCTTGTTCCCCACCTGTTTCAGGACCCTCCTGACTGGGATACCACGGACCCTGCCCTGACTTCTCTAAGCCAAGATATGAGGCTACTTTTATGAGTTAATTTTTATTGACTGCTTTTTTCAATATTGTTTATAGCTTCAGGTATTTTAATTAGGCTTTGAAAATTTAGTTTTAGATACAGATATTTATAAATAATATTTTAAACTTGTTTTCGTATTGTCCTAGAAATTATAGCGATTGCTTCATTTAAAATACACATTTATTGATCATTCTTTTTGAATAAATTGTCTATTTATACTTGACAAAATTTATAATAAGTCAAAGAAGAGTGATAAAAGAAAGGTTATATTTAGCACATACATTAAAAAGTTTTCAGATTTAGTAATTACTTTACGGAAGAGGAAGAATATAAAACATTTATAATAATTTAACCTTCTACTTTATATTCAACATAACAGGAAATGAATGTTGGGTTTTTTTTTTTTTGATAAGGAAGGAACCCAGCTTCTCCTTACTTGCTAAAAGCTTGCAATTTACAACTTATATATTCATAATTTTAATAAGCAACTTACAAACTCATAATTTAAGCCAATGAATAATGGCAAAGTTGGTTTTCAGGATTAAAAGTTACTAAGAAGGTATATACACTTAAACCACATTTATTACACAGCCCCTATTTTAATTATTACATTATATTTACCTGCTACGCTCATAAAATACAAACTAACAAAAATATAAAACTTTATTATTATCTGAGGCACATATTAATTAAGAGATTTAGTTCTTTCTTCTATTGAGGGAAATAGAGAGGGGCAGCTTCCCACTGTATGGTTCTCAAATTGCAAGCCTCATAAGTTAGTCTCTCAAGAACTAGTGGGATGACCAAGCATGTGTGTGTTTTGTATTGGTTGACTATTTAATAACTTTTGGCTAAGTAAGAATATACAAACTTACTTAGAAAGACTTAGAAATCTCATGTAATGTATGTCAGACCAACTACATTCTTCTAATCTATAAAACATTCCATTGCCTTTGCACCACACACAAAAGCAGATTCCTAATTTAGATAGATGCCTAACATTTATCCTAATGTTTGCCACACACTACACTTTTTTCTATCTCTGGAAAACACAAATGAGTCAACCAATAAAAAGGTTGTGGCATGGGAATAAATAAAAAAGATTATGTATTTTATGTCTTAGTCCTATATTTAAGTAAAAAAGCACATTTCAAGGGTTTTGTCATGAAAGTAAAATCAAATAATTATATATGTAAGTCTGACTGCTGAATAATAATTCATTCTTATGTGATTTGTTTTTAATATTATTACATGAATTGAGTGAAAAAATTGTATTTATAATGAAGGAGAATACAAACTAGACAAAATAAAAACATATGAAAGTAGGATGATTGATGTCTCAATGAACTTTTTCCACCGCAATTTCATTACTAACTACAGAAGGGGCTATGATTTGCAAGAGACAATTATTATATGCTAATTTAAGCAGAGTAGTTGTAAGTATGAATATGTATTTGCATAAACGTACAATGTTTCAATACATTTCTTTCACATACTTTATAATCCCCAAAGAAATACTCTAAATACCACTTAATATAGTCAAAATATGATTTTGACTCTCGATTTTCAAAGAAGAAAGTATCATAAAAGTTAAATTGATTTCTTAACAAGTAATATGTAAAATAGACCTTCCTATTAAGTAGCAAAGCTTTGTTACTATCTCCAAAGACTAGGAAATGAACAAATGTACAGATAATAATAAAAAATAGATTAAAAATATTGAGAGCAATTTTGAAGCTAAATTGAATCAAAGGTAAAAATAATACCAACGAAATGAGTTCAGCCTCTGAGAGATGAGGGTCTGTTGGACCTGTTGCCTTCATTAAGGTCTCCTGATTCTAAGCACAGGAACATTAGCAAAGTACACTTAAAGATAATTAAGTCAAAGAAAGGATTGATATACAACCTTTTAAATAGGTGAATTTTCCTTGGTACTGTGTGTGCTTATAAAATTACAGTTACAATGATACAAGTTAAATATATCTATAATAAATGAGTATTTGGCACACAAAACAGCTTTTATTTTACATAAAAACTGATATTTTCTTTCAAACACAAATGTCTTAAAAGGCAGAATCTTAGCTTCTTTTTATTTATTACATTTCTGTTTAAATTGAGTTAAAATCAATCTGCCAGTGTTTATGCATTTTAAAATGTGGTTATTTTCATTGTCAATTTTTATTTAAAGTGTTGTTATTAGGAATTAAAAGAAGAACGGCATTGTCCACTCCAGAATGATTTCGTTTCCAAGTCAGGAGAAGCCAAATGACTTGTCTTTTCTGCAACTTTTAAAGTTCAAACTCTACAACTGGGTGAACAGCTGACATCTGACCTCAGAAAAATGTTTGTGCATGCTTTATTAGAGATGTATATGAGGGGTCATGTCTACTATAATGACTCTATCTTTCAATTCTTAAATGTATTGCAATCATTCATGAAAATGTCATACAATACAGACATTTTTAAAAAGAATTTGACTATATTTTCAATATGCATTTGAAAGCCAATTTTCAAATTTTAACATATTAGGCTATATATCTTTGCAATAAGCTGATTCTAGTGTACAGCAGATTGGGAGACTTTTTAAAACCTGTTTTATGGTGTGTGTGTATGTGTGTGCATGTTAAGATCATCTTTGTGATTTTTTATTATAATATGACCAAATTAATGTCATAGGATTCATATTAAATTTCACTATATATATATATATATGAAGATACCTATGCTTTGTCATAAAAGTCTTGATGATGAACTTTGGTTAAAAAATAAATTTTGGATAATCTAATGTAAGATAGAATTAGGGGTCCATTAAAAGATATTTCTAATAGACTTAAAAATGGGGAGCGTAGGAGAGGTACTCAGAAGAAGAATAATACAAATGGTGTGGAATCTTATGTTATCAGAGGTTTCTGGAAATGTGAAATCTCATGTTGGTATTATTCATGGATCAAATCACAGAGATTCAGGTAAAATATGAACCTCCTTGTTGTATCCTGATTCTGCTTACTTAATGCCATCCATTCACACTAAAGAGATGTCATCTTCCATGTTTGTTTGAATTAGAAAAACTGGGCATCTGCTTAATGATTCAGTCTACTAGTATGTTTCATTTATTTATGGAATCAAATACATTTATGTTCAACAATCTTGAAGACTATATGAATTACTGTTATATCCTTTATTTTAGAGTATCTAGTATTTTCTTAGTTCTCCATTGCTTAACCTATCCTAGTTATAATTTCCTTAGAGTCTATTGCATATGTTTGACCTTGAAGTATAGATCCTAAAACTGTGATGTACACGTGCACAGTGAGTCTCGGAACCCAATGGTCAGTCTTTTCTTTTTGTGTAGATGTACTTACTGACACTGTTTATATCTGCTTCAAAGAGAAGCTTTTTTGATGAGGGATAAGAACTGTGTTTGGGGCCTCTTGCAGTAGGATCAGACTATGTTCCTCATGCATGAACTGATATCTCAGATCCCATTCCCCACAGAGGCACCTAAACCAGTCATAATTCTGGGATGAGGTACTTGTACCTACCTCAACTGAATATGCTAGACTAAAATCACCCACCTTGGGACTCCATGCCCTCTTTGGAGAATGGACAGACGGAGGGATGGGATGGAAGAAGACTGAGGGAGGACTGGAAGGACTGGGAAGAGAGAAGGGAGGGGAAGCAGAGGTAAATATGGAAAAAAAATCTTGTAAATAAAGAAAATAATAGTAAAAAATAAAAGAACTGTGTTTATATGTAAGCTATAAGGATCAATTTTTGAATGGAGTTAGGCTGAATGCTGTTTTTATAAAATGATTATTGTAAGTTCTCTTCTAATGTCTATGTTCTTACTGCTCATCAGTAATTGGTTAGATTTCCTGTGCCAGGTATGATTTCCTTCTTTATGAGCTGTCCAAGCATCTAATTTGAAAGCTCTTGAACATTACCAAGTATGAGTGCCACTCTAGCACCCTTAGCTATGTTTTGCCATGTTTACCATTGTTGTGGCTCATGGCAGAACAGTTTTATAGACTATTGATTACTTTTTCCTTTTGGCAGCTTACATTGCGAAATCTGGCACTGTGAAGCTAGACTTCAAGAAGGAAGCTTTCAGGTCAGATTAGCTTAAAATTCCTGAGGACTGTGTCCTATGTATGCAGTATTTTCAGCAGGAGATACTTATCTTCAAACTCTGTGAGGCACCCAAGAGCAACAACAATACTCTATATTGTATAGGGAATCTCTATGACTATTGTTACTTACTAAGGTATCAAAAGGAGGATTTTCATTGTCTATACAGGAGGTTTATGGCTCTTGGGGAGAGTCTTATCAGTCCAAGTAATATAACTCATATATGCATGCATGTATATATATATACATGTATAACATATACATGTATAACATAATATAGTATAAAATTTTAAGTAAAAATTAATAACATTCCTTAAGGCTTTTAAATAAATAATAAGAGAAAAGGGGTGAGATATGAACAAATGTTTGAATATAAATATATCCAAATATGTAGGTACAGAAATGTTAAATGATCATAAAAAGTGGTGTTACATGTCACACCATTGACTGCTGGGAGCACAGGATATGAAACTCAAGCCTTGGCACAGTTTAACATCTTATGACTGAGCAGGGAAAGAGATGTAGAAAATAATAAGTTTAGACATTGTCTCATTTTATGAAGACATAAAGAAGTTAAACATGAGAAGAAAAATGTAATAAACTCCTATAAATCATTTTTTAGCAAAATATTTCAACTAAAATGCTTATCTTTGGTACTACAAAATTTAAAATATAGTGAAATTTAGAAGTTTTTAAAGTAAAACAAACTATAATATTTTATATTGCTTTAAAGTCATTGTTTATATAAGTCTGCTCAACCCAGAAAAAGAATTAGATATCAGTAAAGCCAGGTTTACTATAGCTAATATACATTAAGCAAGTTTTGGTTTTATAGATAACATTATAAAATTACTGTATCTTGTGAAAGATTAAAGACAATTCACAGTGTAGGTAGTTCAATTAATAAATGTCACTCTTCATTTACAAATAATATCTATATGCCCACTTATCTATTGCATTTTCAATAAAGTAAATACTGTAGCTTTATAATTTATTTCCACATCTGCTAAGTATAAAACAACTTGTCTCTTGATTTTGTGTACTGTTTACATGCACTATGTGGATTTTCTCACTGATTAAGCCATTACATATATAATTTATAAAATTCCTAAAATTTTGGTTGATGTGATACTTCAAAATATTTATAGTAAGATCTGTGTATGACTACTTCTTTTTGTTATTTTTTAAAATTCTGCATTTAAACAAAATAAGTATTTTTGCATATCTGGTGGTTTAGCAGTACTGTGATAATGAAAGTTAAAAATGACTGAAAAACTATAACTTAATTCACTGTAATTTTTCTAGTCATACCTCTGTTATTGATAAAGGACTACATATACCTGTGTAGTTATATGTGTTGTAATAAATTTCCCAAGCATCTCTAATGATTGAATGATTTCATTGTTAGACATGTTCTCCTAGATAAAGTACAAAGTCTACATGGTTTTAACTGTATCATTCTATCTCACATCTAAACTCTATTCTAATATTTTAGTAAAAGTGTTCTCTATACCTTTCAATCTATGATGCATTTATCTCCTCAAAACTCTCATCGACATATGTATTTGCAGCCATTCTCTCCTCATAGTCTGTATTTAAGAATGGAGGTGGGGCAGAGACAAGTGAATGTGATAAAGAAACAATGCGTTATATTCTTAAGAAATCAATTAAAAGATTATAATACTAAAGAGGAATGTTCCAACAGCATATAAGCTTCCCCATTCAATGTCTTGCAAAGAGTGATGTTATTAGATCATATCTTTGCACTGGGTCTCAGACTGTATATACCACTCAAACTCTGTGCCCTACTGTGATGGTCCTGTGGGATCCAGGTCATCCCAGTAGGCTCCTACTATAAGTAATCCTCAACCTTCTTCTTAGAACCGCATGTCACATTGGGTTCTAAGTCCATTCTCTGGGAGTTTTCTTCAATGTGGAGTTGTCATTTACTTTGTTAATTGTAAATTTTCCTCCCTTGCTTTCTGAGACATTTGACAACTGTTGTCTAAATCATTACTTTGTTCACTGTACTCACATTGCCTTTTATGTCAATTATGTCAATGGATTTTTCATTTCATGTATGATAGTGTGGCACTCACACAGTGAGAAAATAAATCTTTCAACTAGGTACAGCTACTTATTGATTTGCCTCAAAATATTATTTTCTCAAATATTTTCTAAAGAAAAAGACAAAATTTTAAAAAAGACAAAGGAAAAGTGACCGAGGGAATGTAAATTCAGGGTTGAAATTAAATATCTGACCACTATTCTATAATATCATGAAGAAAATATGTCTACGTACCCAATTATTCTACTATTTTTTTAAGATTACAATATAATAACATTTACCTATTCTCTTCTTTTATCTAAGTCAATAATAGCCTTTCTTTTTCTTTCAAATACATGGCCTTTTTGAAAATTGATAGTTATTGTATTCATAAACGCACATGTATATAAATATGTGTTCCTAAATATGACTTCTTCTATCTGTACAATGTTACTTGTATGCATGTTTTCAGAGCTATCCATTTGATTTTAGAAAACCCATTACTGTACTCTTCCCTGGAGAAACTGTTAATCTCCCAGGATTCCTCAGTTGCTTGTGATTCCTTGTGTAGGATTTTCTGTCTTCTGGCATGTCAATCTGTGCCACCTTATTCAGCTAATTTTTAGGTTGTCCTGTTCATGAGATTCTTTGGGTAAACTCTTTATATTACTAGGAGACACATTCTCAAAGCAAAGTCCATGATCCTCTGGCTCTCAGAGTCTTTCTGTTCTGTTTCCTCTTCTGTAATGTTTGCTGAGCCTTATTGTAAAAGTGTTTTTAGACTATCCACTGGGACTGGGACCATATCTCTGATTAGTTGTGGTTTTCTGTTGTGATCTATATTTGCTAAGAGAAATTTCCTTAATGAGAGGTGAATACTCTACTTATATGTGTATATATGGGTTTAGAATGAGACACTGCATGTCCAATAAATTTGGTTGTGTATTCTCTACAATAACAATTCGACTAGTATCTACCAGTTAGCTATGTTTCTTGTACCAGGCATGGTTAACCCAAGTTCAGTTTTTCTTAAGTCCAATTATAGAACCACTGTTTATCACCAAGTTATGCACGATATACATGCCTTTCACAACCAATAATGTACCCTTAGGTTACAGTGCCAAGTTCATCATTGATTTAGTTCATAAGCATCATAACTGAGTTGTTGATTGCCTCTCTCCTTTGGAAACTTGCTTAGTGCTTTCTGGCTCCAAGTAAGCCATTCCTCAGGGAGAGACATTCTAGAAAGTTCCAGCTCTAGAGTTTCTGATTCTTTATTCTGAAGTACACAGTTTCTTGCACCTTTAGAATACAACAAAGTACAATAGCAATAGGCTGTACTCCATTATTTTTAATTTTTAAAAATAAAATTCAGGTGTTAGAGTTTTTTTTCCTTACCCACTATTATCTAAAATATTATTACACTAATCTGCAGTATTGATTATTCACTTCAAGTAATAATATTTTACTTTGGTTTTTTCTTCCTTCCACATGAATATATATATATATATTTATATTCCTTCCACATTAAATATATATATATATATATATATATATTAAAGGATATCATATCAGGTTCAGAGAATCTGAGCGATTGGGTAATGCAGACTTATAAAACACATTTGATGAAATGAAATAATGTCATTACTTATTGATAAGAAGAAAATTATTGGGTACCACACAATCAGGAATGTTAATACACCAGGAATGGTTAATATCAATTAACGAATTTAATGGAAAGTTTTAAATAGAAAGATTAGGTGGGAAGGCTGGCACAATTGGGACAATACACTTAACAGAATGAGTCTCCTTCGAATGACAAAAGGGAAAAAGAGAGCAAGTGTACCCAATCTTAAGCTGCCTTCAGCCTCAGTGCTGCAGCGTTGATGGTCATAGGTGAATCCCGGAGCTAAGCTGGACAAGAGGCCATGACTCTTGTTCAAGGTGATGCACTTGTTCCTCACTACATCATATATTGAAACTTAAAATTCATGACCTCTTTTTATATAACTTACTATTGTATTAATATATGTCTATGTATATTCATATATATACATATATATACATATAACATACTCAATTTTTATGTATATTTTCAGGACCTATCCCTTGGTATTGGGTGATAAATTGGTATAATCTTCTTTGAGTAATACTGTTTCTTTCATTCCCAGCATGCCTCACTTGTCTATAGTTTTGGGTGTAGGGCAGAATCAGTTTTTAAAATTATATATATATATATATATATATATATATATATTTCAGACTACACATTTCCCACTTTTACAAAAAAAATTGCAATTATTTGGATTCCATATGTCCACCAGTGCTGAACTCCTCTTCACCCTACCCCTCTCCAAGCAAATATAGATACTATTTTATATTTGTGACACTATGCATGTGTTTAATATCTATTCCATAAATACTAATTGCAGTGATTAATCATTGGCTACATCTGGTGCCCATCGTGGGGCACACTCCCTGCAGTTGGCCCATGAGACCTCAGCTCTCAGCCTCATGGCTGACTGAGCAACTTCCAGCTCCCCTCTCCTACCTGTAAGCAGCCATCATGAGGCATCCACACTTTCCTTTGGCTACCAAGATGTCCCAACATTAAGAATACAATAATAAGTCACATTAAAAAGGCCATGAGTTCTAAATTTTAAAATATCTTCTATGTGGAAGTCTGTAATGAATGATTTGGAGAAACAAAGAGGAAAGAAAAATGTAATTGTAATCTCAAATTTAAATAGATAAATTATGATAGTAATAGCAATGTTTAATAGAATTTTTTAAGAAAAATTTTAGAATAGTAAATTTTTTAGATTTTTGTAAGCAAGGAAATCTGTTTCAGCACCAATTTGGGTAATTTACTTTTTATTTTTTTAGAACAATGATAACTGTCACAAACAATAATTGGTAAACCTTTGTGGCTATTCTCATTGCATTTGTGGACCACTCCTAGTTCTTAAGATAAAAACCATGAGAAACTGATTATTATTTATGCAATGGTTTAATCCATATAGCAGTGGGTGAGCTGTGTACTTATAACATATGAACTAAAAAGTGTATGCCTCATCTTTTTCTCCATTCATGATTAATTTCCCCATCCCATCTGACTTTGCTCTTAGGAGAATTAGAACCAAAGATATTTCTTAGACTGTTCCTCTCTAAAGAAACCCAAATCCCACAAAAACCATACATATATCCTAATCTTTTGAATATAGACACCTTAAATTTAACTGATGAATTTGGGAGAAGATTTGCAATAGTTTAAAGAAACACAAATTAATTATAGGTTATACCACTTCAATGTACTCTTTTGATGAGTTAGTGTATATTTAATTCAGACTGATATTGCATGGACTTTTAGTCTGATGGCTCATAAGGTTCTCAGTTGACCTTCCTGATTATAAGAAACTACATACAGTAAAATTCTAGTCAGATATGTATGTTATAATAAACACATCTATGTTTCTAGTCTGATAATTCAATAACAGCAATGTACAATCTCAGGATAAAGATAAAACGGCAAAGCCTTCTTTGTTTAAAGGAAGATTACTCAGGATGTGAATACAATGTCTAAAATAAACAAGAACAAAATACTCCAGCATTCTAAAGTCTTGTAGTGGATTGTTGTTAAATGCATTCAGTTGCTCTTATACCCCTGACTAAAATTGACTAGCATTGCTCACTCTGTCCACACTGATGGCACTGGTGTGTCCTGCAGGATTTTAGATCAGAACCCTAGGTTCAGTAGTATGTCCAAGCATTTTATCTCTGTGCCATGGGTAAAAGTATTTTGAGGCTTGGTTTCTGAGAAGGGATTTTGAATTTCTTAGGAAAGTTTACTGTGTTTTTCTTAGGAAAGTTTACTGTGTTGGACCCTCTAGTAATCAAAACAGATTTTATTCTTATCTATGTAAACATTGATCTTATTTGTTATATCTTTTAATCTGACTTTCATCTCTAACTCACTCTTATCTCATAGATAAAATATTTCCTGCTTTGTTTTTTAAAGTTGTCTACTTATATCAATTATCCCAACCTATCAACATTCCTTGAATGGAGTCCAAAGGATCAACCTGTGTGGTAAGATTTTTATTTTGACAAACTTTACTATACTTCTTATCTTTATGTCAAATAACAAGGTAATATATTGACCCACTTATATCCATGACTGGGGAGGTAATTTTCTGTATGTTTTTGCAATAATTTGAGAATAAGTAGCCAAAAAAATGCATATATTTGTTTGTTTGTCAGTCTTTTTTGATATGGGGATATTCATACATGCACATGCTATGGCATACATGGAAAGACATACACATGCCATGGCAAACATGGAAAGAACAATTTGTGGGATTTAATTTTTTTTCCAACATGTAAGCCTTTTGGGATTGAACTTGAATTGTAAGAATTAGCAAGAAGGGTCATTATCCACTGAGTCATTTCACAAGCATGCCCTCTGTAAGTAAATCAAAATCAAGATAAGATACAAATAATATTCTAAATTATTTCTCCTTTTTTAAAAGATTTGTCCTTTGTATTTATGTATATGAGTGAATTTTCTGCATATGTTTATGTATTCATGTGAGTGCCTATTGTCTGCACAGAAGAAGAGCATGTCAGATTCACTACTGCTGAAGTTAAAGACAGTTGTGAGTGGGTATTAGGAGTTGAAATCAGGTTCTCTGCACAAGCAACAAATGTTTTTCTGTGCTAGACAAGTCAAATTTCCGGCCCTAAGACTCTTGATAAAAGTATGTATCTCAAATAATAGACTAATAACTTTATTTTTAAGGCTGACACAATTTGAAACTAAAATGTTTAATTTCATAAAGCTCATTCAATCTGCCTAATAATGATTACTAATAAATGTTATAGTTGGGAGCTTAATATACAGATGGAAGAGTTTTATACAGAGCCTTCATTTTCTGATATAATTATTATAAAAATGCACATGTTTAATGAAAGAAAGTGTATATATTTGGAAAACAAATTTATGGAATACATACATGTCTTAAATGTAAAGTATTGCTTAGACAAATTATATAATGTATGTTCTTTAAATTCTTTAAAAATTAAAGGGTCTGGAGAAAGGCTCAAGAGTGAAAATCATGCATTGCTTTTGCAGAAGACAGTTGTTTGGTTCCAATAACTCCCTTGAACTATTCAGAACCAAATTTATATCAAGCATCTGTGATTACAAAAATAATTAATAATTTCAGTTTGTCTAAGACACTAAACTAAGAAAAATACTTCTATTTTAAAAAACTAAAACTGAACACCAAAATCAATAAAGGGTCAGTTTATAAAATGCAATAGTTGAGTCAGAAATTAAAACAAAGCAAAATAAATATAACATACAAATAATGAAATTTATATAAATTTACAAAAGTACTTAATACTAGAATTAAAGGAACTAGTCGAGAAAAAAATAAAATTTCTGTATTTTACATTATTTAACAAATTGCAAACAAAAGCACAATTTCTTATTCCTTCTGACATAAGCAATGTTTTCAAGTATGGCCATAAAATATCAAACAATATTCATATGACATTAGAGCATACAATACGAACACCAGTTTGGAGATAAATATACAGCTCAGTCTCACAAACACAGACACAAAATTTTATATTTAATTACTGTCCTAGTAGCTTGAACACCAAATATGGTCCACCAGGAACATAGGTACTCCAAGGAATTTTACTGATAATATCTGGTAAATTCAAGAGAGAATAAAAGGTATATAAATAATCAGAAATAGAATAAATAGGAATTTCCATGGAAATCAAGGTGAATCACTGGAGGTGATAGGTTAGATCTTTGGGAGATACATATTTAACTAAACATTTTTATTAAAAACATATTTGATGTAGGGCTGGAGAAATGGCTCAGCAGTTAAGTAGACACTTGGTGTTCTTGCTGAAGACCTATATTTTCCTTCCCGCACATGCATGGCAGCCTACATTTGCCTATAAATTGAATTCTAATGGATTTAATGCTGTCTTCTCACCTCTGTTGGTACCAGGAATGAATGTAATGCACAGACACACATACATGCAAAAAAAATCACATATGTATGAAATCAAAATAAATATTTTTAGTACAAAAATACATAAGACACAAGTTAAATATAGTTTAGATGCTACATTTTAGCTTACATAAGGATAGATTTTTGGAATGATAGGATAAAGTGTAAATCTAACCTTAAAATTAAAGTAAGCATCCGAAATCAGGAGGAGTAATTGCCAGTGAAATGGACGAAGCATAGAAGCAAGGAAAGGCGTGTGTAGTACTAAGTTGTAACAGTGTTTCTCAAAAAGCAATAGGGAAGTTGGGATTCTGTGTCATTTATTATGATTTTAATCAAAGTAGGAAGGACAGAGGAAACATTCAAGAAAAATTAAAGGACATGCTAAAATTATACTGACTTCTCACTGAAAGACTCGAACAGAAATGAAAATATTTCCCGTAATTGACTTCTATATAATTTATCCAGTGTCAAAATCTCTATAAGATCTCTACCTACTCCAGCATACCAAATCCTAGGCAACATTGGTATTCCTATAAAATTCTGGATATTTGGACCCTCTACTCAGTCCTCCAACTAAATGTGCTCCCCCAGGCACTTCCCTTTTGCATTTTTTATATGTAAAATAAGCATCAAACATACTCAATATTATTCAACTATACAACTTTCTATTGTCCTCACAGACCAGTATTTTGAATGAGAGGAAATATGTGTTTTTTTTTAATTCCCATAGATGCAGTTTGTATTTTCCTAATATAGAGTGACAGTAAGAAAGAACACGGAGTTGGAACAGAGGCGAAAGCTGGAGGATCGCAGCAAAAGGAAGCCAGTCCAGTGGGAGCAGGTCTAACCACCATCAAAGCTGATCTTCAATTTTGAGCCCTCACAATTACGTGGCTTGTGCAAGCTGACAGCCACTCAATTAGCCATGTCTTCCAATGGGTTATAAGACTAATACACAGAATATTAGTATGTAAGAATGCTATGATGATTAATTCAAATATTATGAAATAATATTGGCCAAAGGAGATGCAATTTGATCATCCTTAAACCAAAAATTAAGAATTTTGATCACTTTTATACTGTTGGTACCAATTTAATATTCTCACCTCATTGTTTATTTTATATTGTGTAAACTAACAAATCAGTATAATAATTATTTCAACTAAAAAATTACCACACCAAAAAAACTGCCTACTGTTTTGGCAATTGTGTGGGGCTATTAAAGTTGAAAGAAAATTTGTATCTTTAATTTAAATAAAAAGAAGAAATAACAAAAGGAGCAGAGGTACTTTAACTTCATGCTTAAGATTAGTGATAGAATATTATGAAAAGAAATGCTAAGCTTGGAGTGGTGACAAATGGCTGTAATATCTGAGTTTACAAACAAGTCAGGAAGTCATTGTCATCCTTGGCTGCATAGAGATATCAAGGCCACCATGCTATCCGTGAGGCTCTGTCTAAATCAATCAAAAAAATAAGTAAATTATTAATTTTAAAAACTCAACCTCAACATAAGACTGAAAAAATAAACTCATAATATGTATTGAACATTTTCAAATGTAGAATAGTTAAAGCTTTAGTTTTGGAATGCTGGGAAGAAATGCAACATTCAACAAAGCTGAGGTTTAGAGAGAATGTCACACACATCGATTACACCGGACATCCCTTTGCTTTCGTACCTGAAAGCTAATGCACCATAAAGATATATCAGAATTGCTCCAGTCGTGTGTCTCTCCAGATTGCATACTGTATTAGAAAGAAGATTGTCCATTCATGTTAACTGCAATAGTAAGAAACAGTCCAGAAATCTGTTAGAGGCTTAGGAATCAGCAGTTAATTAACTGAATGAATTTAGATAACGATAGCACATACATCTTAAAATTTCAGTGAGAACTTGTGATATAAAATGTGTAGAGCTTTCAACATTTGCTGAAAGCATGTGAAGCCCTCATTCATTATTACTATGTATACATTATTTTAAATTTTATTTAAAATAATTTTTTTTACAAACCGACTCCAGTTCCCATTTCCTCTCTTCTTCCTATTCACTGCCCCCTCCAACTCCCCTCATACTTCCATCCACTCTTTAAAGGGAATAAGGCCTTTCACCGGTAATCAGCAAAGTCTGGCAGGGCCAAGTTGAGACAGGGCTAAGCTCCTTCCCCTGTATCAAGACTGAGAAAGGTGTCCCTCTATTGCGAATGGGCTCCAAAGTGCCAGTTCATGCACTAGGTATAAATCCCGAGCCCATTACCAGAGACTTCACAATCTGTCCAAGCTACAAAACTGTCACCCACATTCAGAGAGCCTAGTTCTGTCCCATGCAGGTTCCCCAGCTGTCAGTCCAGAGTCAGTGAACTCCTGGTAGCTTAGGTCAGCTGTCTCTGTGGGCTTCCTCATCATAATCTTCACCCCTTTCCTCATATAATCCCTCCTCCCTCTCTTCAACTGGACTGGGAGCATGACTCATTGCTTAGCTGTGGATCTCTGCATCTGCTCCCATCACTTGCTTGATGAATGTTCTGTGATAACAATTATGGTGGTCATCTGATTACACAGTAGGCCTGTTCAGGCATGCTCTCCACTATTGCTTGGAGTCTTAGCTGGGGTCATGTTTTCTATTCTTGGGAATTTTCTTAGCACCAAGTTTCTTCCTTACCCCCAAATGGTTTCCTCTGTCAAGATATCTATATTGTTTTCTTCCTTCTCTGTTCTTCCCCCAACTCTACCATCTCACTCCCTCATGCTCTTGTCCTACTTCCCCTTATCACCCCACCCACGCTCCCAATTTATTCAGGAGAAATTATCTATTTCCTCTTTCCTTGGGGATCCATAGAAATTTGTCTTATGGTTACTTGTGTTCTCTAGGGTTGTGGATTGTAGCCTGGTTATCCTTTGTTTTATGTCTAATACTTACTTATGAGTGAGTACACATTATGTTTGTCTTTCTGTGTTTAGGATACTTCATTTAGGATGATTTTTTTTGTAGTTCTATCTATTTGCCTATTTCAAGATGTCTTTCACACACATGCACATACACACACACAAATATGAGCTAGAATGTGAATCACAATGTGTTTGAATGCCTGGTCTTAGGGAGTGGAACTTGATGGGAAAAAGTGTCACCATAGAGGCAGACTTTGAAATCTCCTTAGCTCAAGCTATTCCAGTGTGGCTCACAGTTACTTCGGCTGCGTGCAGATCAGGATATAAAAACACTTATTTAGCTCTTTCACCAGCACTGAGTCTGCCTGCATACCTCCATCATTCATGAAGATAATAAAATGAACCTCTGAAACTGTAAGCCAGCACCAGTTAAATGTTTTCCCTTATAAAACCAAAAAGAAAAAAAAATGAATGTGAGCTTACTTTGTTGGTTTTAGGAAAAATAAAACAGTGTATGATATATGTTACTATCATCCACCACTGTCAATAATACTTAAGTAAATATGGCTTGTAGAGTTTTATACAGATGATATTTTAAAGTATGTCATTGCCAACACAGTGTGTTTCAGTGTTCCTGTGTCTATGCAGAGTACACAGATTTACCGTTTTTACAAAAGTGGAGATTAAACCACAGCCTAAAAGTTCAGACTAAACTCAAATTTTTTTCTTTTTGTTCCTTCTTTTTAAAATTGTATTATTTTATTAAAAAATTATCCAATAATAGGCTTGAACTATATTCCTCCTCTTTCCCCCGACTTTTCCAGGCTCTTGTTTCTATTTGTTTGTTTTACCTTTTAGTTTTGGATTTTTGTGTTATGGTGCTTTGTTTGTTTGGTTGTTTGTTTGCCTGAGAGAATGTGAACTCAGTTTCTTCTATCACTATTTTTTTCTTGATATTACATTTGTAAGCAATGGAACCGTTGATTAAATAAATTATGTCATCTACTTTATGAAGACAAGTATATTATCTGCCGTAATTTTTCCAGTAAGCACTCGAGTAAGGATTAACTATTATTATTAAAATCAACATAAAATAGGTAAATACAGATTAAATTCTTTTCTATATATTCACTGTGGACCTTACATTATTATTATGGTAATATTCTTTTTTTTTAAATTTTTTGCTACTGTCATTGAGACCAGGGCCTAAATCACAATAAATTCACTGTACACTTTAATATTTTGTCTCTATTTTGCCACTTAATATAGAATACACAGAAGATGATTTTTCACTCAAACATTTTATCCATCATTTTCATTAAACTCTAGTTTCAGATACAAGTAGAAAGAAAGTATATAGATATTTTTGAAGACATTTTAATTTTATTTCCCTTTATTATTAAATAAAATTAAAATCTATGATAATCATCGCTTTCTAGTGTTATGTTTTATTCAAGAAGCTGTCTGAATAAAATCTAAATAAGTTAAATTTGATGGTGTCTAATATTGATAGACTGTTGGGAAAGTGTACCTTTGACAAAAGTATCAATACCTCAGTCTCACAACCTTGATGCTATTCATGGAATATCATGCTAATATGAAATAAAACTGTTCAGTTAAAATTCATTTAGAATAATAGTTTAAGTATAGGGATGGATTACACAGAGGCAAAAAACAGAGTGGGGTTATCTCAGGAAGACTGGAAAATGTATTAATCCCAAAACTATGTTTTGACCAAGCAGCTATTAGTTTAGGATCTGCATTTTTCAGAAGCCCAGATTGTAATCTTTCTATGTTTTCCATGCAATTTCAAATAACCTCCAAAATAGAGTACACTTGTATTTTCCTCCACTATTATATTTACCTATTTATAGCCTGCTGAGTGTCTAAAATAAGAATCTTCTCTCTGAAGCAAATCAAAATTGCTACCTGTGAATTTTTAATTTTCCAGTTCCAATACTTAGTAGAACCAATAAGCATACAATCAATTTTAATGTAAATTGAAATCCACAGCTGTATTTACTGTAGATGGTCTTTCAGGGAAGTGAATCTCATATAATTTCTTCACTTCTCTGATCAGATTGAAAGGTGTTACAAGGACACTCTACAATGAAAGTAGAAGAGATGGTGCATTTTTGTAATTTTTTATATTGCTCTGCTATCAGCTGTAAGATTTGCATAAGACTCTCAAGTTGAACATGCTGTTACATATTGTTCCTGTTTCTAATAATACAACTTAGAAGACTGGCATTCTTACTAGGAAAGAAGGAAAAGTTCTTAGAAAACATCTTACAGAGACTTAACCATGCACGGGCTTGTTATCAAAGGTTTGGTATTGTGCTTCACTGTGCACAGGAACATTACATTTATTTTTGTTTTGGGGGTAGTCCTTTGTTTTTTGAATTAGAAAAATAATCCGAAGACTGGGTTAGATGTTCCTTTGCAAGGATGAGGAAGCCGGGCTTGCCAGGAGTGTATGTGCCACACAGAGCTGACCCACCTTGGGACTTCTTGCCCTTTTGGGGGAGGGGATGGGGGGATGGGGAGGTGGGGAGAGGGAGGCTAAAGGCTGACTAGGAGGGGTTGGGAGGAGGGAAGGGAGGAGGAACAAAGTGACACATGGATAAAAAAGACATTTTTTATAAAAAATAATAAAATGAAAAAAATTAAAAAATAAAAATGACATTTTAAAAAAGAAAATTTAATTATGTAAACAAGAAGGTTGGGGTTTTCACTTTCAATAACAAAACTCTTCAGCTACATATATATTGGTTTAGATATTAGATTATCTCCATCTGATTCATTAAAAATACACTGGACACTACAGGGACATAATTTGTAATTATGTCTATTCTTATCTGGACTTTATTTTTTATTCTCAGAAAAGTCTTTATATATTTTCTGAAATTCTCACTACTTACTTCATTTAAACATTACTTATCAGAGATCTCTGTTAGCAAATACAACACACCTAGTATAGAGAACTTAAGTTCTCTGGTCTGAAGAACCAGTCTAGGAAGGATACTAAAGAACAGGATCATGCAAAAATGTAAAATGAAAAGGGAGAAAGCTTAAATAGGGGAATAATAACTTGCATTGTAAATAATTTTGTAAGTTTTTGACGTGTGTATGTTTTTTTGGAAAATTATTGAGATTTTTCATCTTAAGGTAGGTTGCTTTTTTTAAAGAATACTATTTTGAATTTTTTACATTCATTAAATGAGGTTAGCATCTTAATTAATACGGAACTGGAAAGAGGAAGTGGTGTCCTTCTCTTGCCCCAAAATATGGGGTGTTAAGTAAGAAAAAACAGGACTGGAAGAAAAGGCTCAATAGTTAAAATTGAATACTGCCATTACATACAGATCCCATATGCTTCCCAGAATGGATATCAGCAGGCTCCCAACTGCTTTTAACTCCAGGGAGATCAAAGACATATGTCCTCTATGGGCACCAATATGTAAGTACATAACATAATATCACATCAATTCTATTAGTACTAAATCTTTAAGAAAAAAATATAGCATTTTACAGCCTTGCTTATATGATTTCTATAAATTATTGAATTTTTAATTTTGTATATTAATGTGGCTATATTTGTTTATATGCAAATGAATGTAGATCATCAGATGCTCCTGGATTGGAAATGGGCGGTTGTGAGCCAGTAGATATGGGCTCTGGAAATTGAGCTTGGGTTCTTTGCTAGAGCAGTATATACCTTTAATGACTGATACATCTCTGATCCATGGTGCATGGTTTTTGCAATTACTTCTGGCAGTCTTAAAGACCACTTTTCTGCCCACACTGATTCATACGTGAAAGTTTGATTCTGAGTGAGTGGTATTAGAACCTTTAAAGATAGGACCTCAATAAAAGCAACTGTTACCATTGCTTCTTCAAGCTTCATTCATATGGCTCCAATAATATAACCTGACCAAAGGCAACTCAGAGGAGAAAAGAGTCTATTTCAGCCATCAATTCCATATTGAAGTTAAGTCCATTATTTTATGGGAATCAGGGAAGGAATATCAATAACTAGTCATATCTGTCCAGTCAAAAGCAGACAAAAAGGGTGAGTACATATTCATTTGCTTGTTTTTTATCTAAGCATTCTGTTCTTCCTCCTCCTTAAATAGTTCAGAACACTGCCTAGGTCTTCCCACATCAATTAACTTTATTAATATAGTACCTTACAGAGGAAGCCAAGGTACACAATTCCTTATTAAGACTTTATTCTAGGGGATTCTAAGTTGCATTTGGTTGACTATTACCAAAAGTAACCCTAACAATTGCTTGATCATCTCTCTTGGAAGACATTAAGGTACATTTTAAATTTTTAATTTGAATTTTTAGAACCTTGCATTTTTAATTTACACTTTACCCTTCCCATGGCTGTGAAAAAGTCTTTAATTGTTCTCAATTATAATCTTTTATAACAGTGGTTCTCAATCTTCCAGATGCTGAAACCATAGTGGCTATACTGTTTTAGAAACTTGAGTGTATATGATCTAAAATTCCTTTTGTAAAATAGTGTAGTTCCCTTCCCAGTAACTCCAGCATGGCTTGAGTGTAAAAGCAAAGGCTCTACCCCTTAGGATCTGACTTTAGTTCCCAACACCCACAAGCATCTTGACAGTATCTATAGCTCCAGCTCTAATAAATGCAACTCTTACTCTAGATTTTCTGAGAACGAGGCACAACCATGTACATACGTGAAGGCAACCTACTCATACCCATAAACCAAAGTGGTTGAACAATTAAGTTTTATGTTTTTATGGTGAAATATATATTTAGAATTAATCAACTGGACTCCATTTAAATAATTAAAATTTTGTTGGCAATGTAGTCAAATCAACCCTTCTTTTATTTGTCAGATCTTAATAGAGTATTCATTTGGGTAATATCCATGTTATAGTGTTTTTTTTTTGTTTTTTTTTTTTTACAGCCTGTTTGATTTGGTGCTTGTAAACTTAACATCTACAACGAATATAAATATATTCATGACTTCTTCATGGCTGACACTTTGTTCAGAGAAACCTTGAGGGAGGCATAGTGATCAGATGTGCTTCTCTTGAGCATTGTACTCATTCCAGAGACTCATGGTTTTGGGATTCTGGAAGGCAGATGATATGCAGATCTCTTGTGTGTGTGTGGCTATGGATGCCTTTTGGATATAGCTTCTTGGCATTCAAGGCCATGGTATCAGGTTTGTCCCTGTGAGGAAGGGACTTCCTCTTTGCTTTCAGTGTAATTTTACAATTCTCACTACAAAAATACTAGCTCAAAATTATTACTTAAGTAGCTCCTATGAAAACTGACCCAAATTTAGAAACATGATATCCATAACATTTCCACTAACAAAGATTTCTTTTTAAGTAAGACATAAGAAAATAAAACCAACTTGAGAAAATTGTGAACAATGGTTCTGGCAAAGAAGCAGGTCCACTTACAGATTTGCTTATATATTTTTCACATCCTCTGATTTATCTAGAAAAAAGTAACAATCAAGTCAATATTAGTTGACATAGTTTGGAACCATTAGTTTCTCACTCTGTATTTAAATTTAAATAATTTTTGCCTCTGACAGTTTTACACATAACATTTTGTCAGAATCATTGGGCAGCAGTTAGAAGATTTTAGCCTTAATATTCGTATCTAGTGAAATAAACAATAAAAAATGTCTATCCTCTCAAATTTAGACAGTTGTTTTTCAGCAAAGCGTGGCAAAAATGCAGAACACGGAGGTGAGACAACAGAAACTCATATCGGAATAGATCAGTGTGGTGCAGAGACTGAGAAAATGCTACACGCTCCCAGCTGGGAAAACTTGTAATTGCAACCAGCCAGAACATTGATACAGAGATAGCAAAATTACTAACAAGGGAAAAGAAATTTTAGGAGACAAATAAAGGAAGTGTTTTTCTATGTATGACAAGGACCCTAGTAACTAATGACAAAGTGTTCGTCAAGAGCAGACGGCTGAACTGGCGTGAAGAAAATATAAAATTGATTACTACAATGACAAGGCACATAAAATGCCATAATAACAGCATAGAAACTCATTTCAAAAAAAAAGTGGAATAAAAACACTCTCTCAAATTAGGAGGAGAAATGTGAACAAAACTAAACTTCTTGCTTGGGGCTATTCTTCTAACCAGAAACTGTAGTCAAAAGCAATCAAAGCTAATGGTAGCATTATCATAGTAGAAGAAAACATAGGGCTCTAGGGGGTTTTGTAGTATATACATCTATTGCCTGAATTCCTGAAATATGGGGATAGCAGCAGTCTAGGAGCTAATACCCCATTACAGTCCAATTCAAACACAGCTAGGCAATCATTTCATTTTTAAGTCTCAAACTATATCTTCTTGATTCACACATAACAAAATACAGAAAGGCAGGGATATGATTCAGTTATTAATTCAGAATGTTAGCACTATACATATTGATGTCAAGTCAGAATTCACGATTACAGGTGGTTATCAGTAATGCCATCCTTTTTAAAAGTCAGAGAATTATAAGGATCAGAAAGACCGCGTATCTCATTTACAGTGGTTTACACTTGAAAGCAGTTTTGCTGATAAAGAATTTCAAACAACTTGGTGAGCAATTGCTAAAGAGCTGAATGTGTGATAAAGACTCTATTTGTACAATAAGTAGCTATAGAGATTTAGCTATACACTACTGTAAGTTACTCCATATTTAGGGAAACCTTTCTTTTTCAGGCTGTGCCTTTTCATGATAGACTCCATGTTACAATCAGCTTTTGACAAGAATTTGAGAGTATCTGTGATTGTAGGCCTCAGTCAACCCACAAACATCAATTTCACACTACTGATGCTGCACAATTTTATAAATCACTTATTTCTAGGAGTGGAAAGAGTTGCCCAGACATTTATTGAAATTGAGATTATTGGAGCTCCTGGAGGTAGAGATTTCCTATCAAAAAATCTGCTTCAAAGACTTAAACACTCCAAAGCTATTAAAGGACATGTGGTGATATACTGTCAATTTAATAAAAAAAATAGTCTGGAATAACAGAGAACAGAGCCACCCACAGAGCCAAAGTATGAAGATCATGGAGTGGTAACACACACCATTAATCTCATGACCTCTAGATCTCTATGAGTTCAAGGCCCAACAGATCCAGGTAGAGGTGACATACACCCTTAATCCTAGCACTAGGAAAGTTGATCCAGGAATTAAAAAATAGCTGCATAGTAAAAGAAAAATAAGGAGGAGAAGTCAGAAGTTCTTCCCTTGATCTGCTCATATAGTCATTTTGGGATCTGGTAGAGAAAGGACTTGCCCTGTTTTGCCTGAGGAGTTGGCTATGTGATAATTGGCAATGGTTGGGTCACAGTCTCTCAGACAATTGAGCTTTTCCCAATATCTGGCTCTGGGTTTTATTATAATACAAAATAGAATCTGTCCAATAAGGATGTTAACTCCCCCTCTCCATCTGAAATCTATAAAGTAGTGTGTACTCAGGGAAGCCCCACAAATATATCATCTAATACCTGATATGCTAGCCAAGAACCCAAAGGCAAATAATTCCCAACTAACCATAGAATTTATCTTGGCTCAATATTTGGTATATGTGAAGCCTACTGGACAGCTTTCTGTTCATCCACTTTATTTCTCCAACTGACTCACATCATTGTTTCTGTACAAACCTACCTTACTCTTTCATCTCTGCAGGTAACTAAATCTCTTCTCTATAACTGGTTTGTGTCTTTGACCAAATCAGTATAGAATCTATGTGCATGCTTATATTAGCAAGGATTCGCTACAGTCACAGAACTTATGGAATATATATATATGGAATATATATATGGAATATATATATATATGGAATATATATATGGAATATATATATATATGGAATATATATATGGAATATATATATATGGAATATATATATGGAATATATATATGGAATATATATATATATGGAATATATATATGGAATATATATATATGGAATATATATATATATATATATATATATATATATATATATATATATATAAACTTTTGGAATTACTTACAGACTGCAGTCCAAAAAATGGCTTGCTGTGAGTGCAAAGTCCAAGAATCTAGTAGTTTCTCAGTCCCACAAGTTTGAGTGTCTCGACTGGTCTTCTATATCTGCTGGAATCCCAGTGAAGGAATGGATGTACTAGCAAGGCAAGGGCAAGCAGGAGAAGAATGAATCCTGTCTTCTTTCATTGAACTTACATTGGCTTCCATCAGAAGGTGTGGCCCAGATTAAAGTTGTGCCTTCCCACCTCAAGATCTAGATAAAAGGCCTCTGTCTTCCTGCCTCAAGATCAGATTACAACTGTGCCCTCTATGTCTAAATTGTAGTTAGTTCCAGATATAGTCAAATTGACAACCAAGAGTAGACATCACAGTGTTCATCAGCACACTTCTGAAACCTGCTACACTCTTTGGTAGGCTCCTGAATTTGTATTCATTCTGTAAAACACAAATAAGCAGAAATACAGATTGATGTACATATCTATACATTTTCTATGTGGTATGAGAGTTATTAGTAAACAACAATAGAATGAAAGAACCACATTATATCAGCCATCACACAGATTATTACAATAGGCAGAGGATTATCTACTATTCAGAACAGTGTACCCTGAAAATATGTTATTAAATGAATTCTGACATCATGAAAGACACAGATGTGTTCCTATTTCCAGGACAGCATGTTCAAGATAATAGCTTTCCCTAAGCAGTCAGATTCTTCTGCACAGGATTAGCAATGGGAATGCACTTAGGTTTCTATTGAAGATGGCCTGGCTGTTGATGTGGGATGTCTTTCTATATGCTATGAATATCATTTGTTAATAAAGGAGCTGTCTTGGCCCATGGCAGGCATCTTAGAAGTAGGCAGGTAAATCAGAGATAGATTGAAGAAGGAGAGTGGAGTCAAAAGAGACACCATCCAGCTGCCCCAAAATCAACATGTAAAAGAAATACAGGTAAGCTACTGACTATGTGGCAAGACAGATTAATGGAAATGGGTTGAGTTAAGGTGCAAGAGCTAGGTAGCAATATACTTGAGTCATATAACAAGCAACATGAAATGTATATAATTGTCTGAATCATTTGGTGGCCTAAGCAGCAGTGAGGCAGGTCCAGATCATGGGGCTAGTCAGTCTGGGACTGCAGGTCTGTGGGTATGGACCACCAGCCAAACAAGCCAGAAACTTTATACTACAGGCTATCCTCACTTAGACACCCAGTTCTTAATACCTCATGTACTCCTGGATTTCAAATATTTTCCTATCACACTTACTCCAAACACAAGAAAGTAATGTCCATATGAAAAGCCAGGACATTTCCTAACTTCCTTTTCTCTTACAACTTTAAGCTTAGAGAGGACTACTTTTTTTTTCCTCCTTGGTACTTACATGACATATAACTACTATGCTGGTTCTTCTGGGTTTAGTTTCTTTTACATCACATGGTAATTTACTTCAATGGGACTTTTCCCCCAAGTCCATCCATCCACTGTGGTTGCAGTATGTATTGTTAATTTCTGAATTCTAAAGAAAAGACCACTTATTGCTAACGAGAGAAGACAACTGGATTCAGCCTAGACTCTTTTCTCTATATTGTGCATGAACATAGGATTGCTCACTTCTTAGTGCTTGATAGATGTGAGTTTAAGCTGCCTATCAACATACCAGAGTTAATAATAACTATCTGTAGATGTATCAGCTAGTTATATGCCACCGAGACACAAACTAGAATCATCAGAAGAAGGGAGATTCAATTAAGAAAATGCCTCCATTTGGGACAGCTGACATCTTCTTAATTAGTGGTTAGTGTGGGAAAGCCCAGCCCATTGTGGATAGTTCCATCCCTGGGCTGCTGTTGGTCCTGAGTTCTATAAAAGGCAGGCTGTGTATGCCAGTAAGAAGCTCCCCTCTGTGGCCTCTACATCAGCTCCTGCCTCCAGGTTCCTGCCATGTTTGAATGTTTCTCACTACTCATTTTTTGTTGTTGTTGTTTTTTTTTTTTTTTAATGAAGAGTGATATGAAATTGTAAGCCAAATAAACTTTTTCTCTAAAACTGCTATTGGTAATGTCCCAAGAATAGAAACTATAAGATAGTGAGTAGACTTTTGTAGCTCTGTTCCATGTAGTGAAAACAGAAAATTTTCTGATTTTTAAAATGCCTGTGAATACTAGGGAAATTGATCATGAATTTAAAACACTTTGCGTGAAACACAGTTGTGGAAACATACATTATTTGCTCACAATCTGATTATATTAGACCGTTATTACATTTAATGGTTTCGCGTGGTTTCTCTTCTTGTGATCTTCTAAGAGAAGACAGGCCCCTAGCATTATGACATTAAGAAGAAGTAAAATGTGAGACTTAGATCATTCAATTGTGCCCTCAAAAGCATTAACATATTTATAAAATCCCTAAGTTTCTATCCTAATGTGATTTCTTATTTTAAAATGAGTCAATTTATCCTTGTCTCCAAATTGTTGTCTGGTGATGTGATTACTCCAAGTCACGAACTGTCCTCTCATTTTCCATGAACAATGTTTCAAGCTTGTGTTAATGCCAGGTACTTGTGTGTTAACGAGTGTTCTCTAAGGGAACAGAGTTGATTTACTGAATAATTAGATGCCCGGCTACTACCAGTCTAGCACTGGAGAACATGAGGCTTAGCTGAAAGTCAGTGGCCTTTTACTTCTATTGGTGTTTGGATGTCAGAGGACAGTAGCAGCTGTTGTAACCACAGCAGGATAGATGCAGTCAGAAGCAGCACGGTGAGGGGTCTTCTTAGAGAAATTGGACCTATTATACCCATGAATTTCTTTATTAGCAGGCTATACTGAATGATATTACTCAATACAGGGAAAATGTGTCTCTCATCAGGTGATTCTTCCTGCAAATGTCCGAAAAAATACACCAAGAAGCATGAGTTATTTTTGAGACCAGGTCTAATAAGCTGAAATTCAAGATTAGCCATCAAACCAAATAAATATAAATCTCTTCCCACTGAACAGCATATGGACTCAGACATTTTTAGAATAGCAAACAAAGTAAACTACTAATTAACTAAATGAAAATATTTGATGACATCTCACTTAGCTACCTGGGCAAAGGAAGAAAGAAAATTATAGCTGAATACTATTTAGCAAAGGACAATAATAAGAACCAAATATTAAAGAGTTACACAACTAGAAAAATTTGTAGTTAAGTAAAATTTATAATAACATACATTTGTGAACAAGCAATATCAGAAAGATAAAGGAATCCATTAGATTAAATGTAGAAAATAATGCTAATATGATGAAAATTAAGAAATAATTAATGCAAATTTAGTGATTGTTTTATAAGAAGACAATGAGAATCTAAATGTATAAACGATACCAGACAATGGACTTATATTCATTAAACTCACACAATCTGAAAGGTTGCAGTTTTCAAACACTCTTTCTGAGAACTGATATATTCCCTGAGGCTCCTTTTAAAAACAAATTTGAGGAAGTCCTGAACCTGGTATTATCTGGTTATGTGCTAAAGAATAACTTATATGGATAAAGTGCAGTTTATCAACCATAGAGTAGACATCACAAAATATAACCTGAAGTAACAGTCTTTTCATGACCAAAGAATGTTCAAACCCATCAGCTTCAGATTCTTAGGTTAAGTCATCTGATCCAAGAACATTCCTGAGGTCATCTCTGTAAAAGATGAACAATAATTACTTCTGACATTTTTTTAGTACAGTGCCAGCAAGCCCTACCAATGAACTATATAGACTGCAGCCCAGAAAATACATGTCTGATGTGTTGAAAATATTCTTTAAAGTTTTGTGGCATAGTTAAATAAGAGAGGAAAATTCAAACCCACAAGTGCTAGGAAGAAGAAAACACAAATCTAAAATTACATCAAGAACTTATTTTTTTTCCAAACTACATTTTTAAAAATCACACGTATTGTATTTATATTTAATTTATAGGGTAAGAAAACAAAAGCAATGCACGCATGTTCTGTACCTATCCCATACCTCATTTATTCCTTATTCAAATTGAGGAAGATATGCCAGCACAATAAATATGAGACCCTATAAAACATATAAAAGATCATATAAAACTAAATAATAATGCACAATTCAAAATTTTGATATACACATGAGAAATATACATATATCTTTATGTGTGTAAGTATATAAAAAACAAAATTATATATATATGTATATATTTCATAAAAATGAGGCACAATACTCAACTGAATTGTTCCTTATCGGAGGGATCAACTCTTATCTATTAAGTAATCACACAGATATATCCCATTGTAGCTCCTTTCAGATTATTTGAAAAATCCTTTGCTTTTTGAAAGTCAGGCCTGTTGTGAGGTAAGTGATCTTAGTCATCAGAATATTCTGGAGTTTTTAAACAGTTCTTTGTTGCTCAAGTGAGTTCTGCAGAAGCAAACAGATTCTTCAGTGATGACTGAAGATTATTAATGGAGGACAGTTTCTGAGGCTTAGTCTTCCTATAGTTCTAATTCTTAAATATCTAGTATCCAGGCTCACCCAAAGTGCAGTTATGCATAAACCAAATGTCTAATTTACTTATGTGTGATAAATTACACAGAATTTCCCAACAGTGGTGTCACCAAGAATTGAACAAACCTAACAAACTACAGAAGATGTAATTGTAGTCTTTTATATTGCCACAGGGTATCTTATCTCAGCTCTAAAATAATATTCTTTTTTCCTCTGCACTTTGTATAACGAACCTATTAGTTATTTTTCCAAAGACTGACACACAGTTCTCTTGAGAATATGTTACTTAATCTCAGATTTGACTTCTGTTTAAATTTCTGGATTAGAATTTTTTCTTTTCTCTCCTTTTTTTCCTTTATCTAATACTGCTCACTCTCCCAGTCCTCCTACAGCCTCTTTCCTTCCTCTACTCCATCCCCCAAGTTTACTTCCCTGAGAAGGTAAGGAATCTCAAGGTGAGTCAATTCCTTTTGGCATATCCAGGTGAGGTAGGACCAAGTCACCTTCTCCACATATCAAGGCTGAGAAAGATGTTTCCCAATAGGCATGAGCTTTGAAAAGCTAGTTTATAGATTGGGGATAGACTCTGGTCTAATTGCAAAAGGCTCAAGGAACTGCTCACTCCTTTTGCCTGTCATCTACATTCAGAAGGTCCAGATCGATACCATGAAGGTTCCTCTGCTGTTATTCCAGAGTCTGCTAGCTCTCATCAACAGAACTACCTCCTCCATGGGTCTCCTCATCATTATCATGATCTCTTTGCTCATGCAATATCTCCTTCCTCTCTTCAGCTGGACAAGTAGCTCTGCCCAGTATTTAGCTATGTATCTCTGCATCTGCCTCCATCAGCTGATAAATGAGGGTTCTATAATGGCAATTAGAATGGTTATTCATATGATAATTTTTAAAAGGCCAGTTTAGTCACCCTCCTTACTATTGCTTGGAGTCCAAGCTGAGCTCATCTTGTAAAGTTTTGGTTGTTCACTAGTAACAGGTTTCTCTCTAATCCCACAATGTTTACTCTATCAGGATATTCATTTCTTTGCTCCCCCTCTCTATTGTGCCTCCATAATCCCATTCTCTCATGTTTTCTTCTCACCTACCCTCATTCCTTGGCTCCTTTGCAATTTTGTCAAGAGATCTCCTTTGTTTTCCCTTCCCAGGTGGAATCTAGGGATATCTCTCTTGACTTTCTCCTGTCACCTAGCTGCTGGGCGAGGGGGGGGGGGGGGTTAGATTTCAGATTGGTTATCATTTGCTTTACATTTAAAATCACTGATAAGTAAATACATATCATGTCTGTCTTTCTGGGTCTGTGTTACTTCACTCAGGATGATACCCTCCAGATCCATCCATTTTTACTGCTGAGTAGTAAGTACTGCTTTATATAAATGTACCAAAATTTTATAATCCATTCCTCAACTGAGGGACATCTATGTTGTTTCCAGGTTCTGGTTATTATGAATAATGCTTCTATGGACATAATTGGGCTAATACCCTTGGTGTAAGAATGTGAATCTTTGGGGTATATGCCCAATAGTGGTGTTGCTCCGTCGTTGGGTAGATTGATTCTCATTTTTCTGAGAAACCACTATACTGATTTCCAAAGTGGCTGTATAAGTTTACACTCCCACCAACAATGGAAGAGTATTCCCCTTGCTCTACATCCCCTCCAGTATAGGAAGTCATCTATGATTTTTTTTTTAATCTCAACCCTTCTGAGAGTTGTAAGATGTTGTTTTGATTTGCATTTCTCTGATGACAAAGGATGTTGAGCAATTCTGTGTCTTTCAGCCATTTGCAGTTATTCTGTTGAGAATTCCCTATTTAGCTCTGTAGCCTCTTTTCCAATTGCGTTCTTTAGAGTTTTTTCATCGATAGCTTTTTGAGTAACTATATATTTTAGAGATCAGTCCTTTGTTGAATATAGGATTGGTAAAGATATTTTCCCATTCTATAAGCTGTCATTTTGTCTTATGGACTTCTGCCTTACAGAAGCTCCTCAGTTTTGAAAGATCTCATTTATTTATTGTTGCATTCAGTGTCTGTGCTACTGGTGTTATATTTAGAAAGTGATCTTTTGTGCTAATGTGTTCAAGGGTATTTTCCTTATTTTTTCTTTATGGTTCATCGTAACCAGGTTTATGCTAAGGTCTTTGACACACTTGTATTATGCAAGGTGATAGATCTATTTGCTTTTTTTTACACTCCACCATCCAGTTAAACTAGAATCATTTGTTGAAGATGCTATCTTTCTTTTCCCCATTGTATGTTTTTGGCTTCTTTATCAAAAATAGAGTTTTCATAGGTGTGTGGATTAATGTCAAGGTTTCTATTTGATTCCATTGATCTGCAAGTCTGTTTCTATGCCAGTACCCAGCTGCTTTTAATTACTGTACTGCTATAGTAGAGCTTGCAGTGAGAAAGGTGATGATGCCTCCTAAAGTTCTATCATGGAACAGAATTATTTAAGAAAACCATGATTTTTCATTGCTATTTCATATGAAACTGAGTATTGTTCTTTCAAGGTCTGTGAAGAATTGTGTTGGGACTTTGATGGGGATTGCATGGAATCTGTAGATTGCTTTTGATAAGATTGTCATTTTTACTATGTTGATCCTACCTATCCAGGAGCATGGGAGACTTTTCAATTTTCTGATATTGTCTTTAATTTTTTTCTTCTGTAACTTCTTTGATTGGAGTTACCCTAAGATATTTAATGCTATTTGCTGCTATTGTAAAAAATAATGTTTTCCTGATTTCTTTTTCAGATCTCTTATCATACGTGTATAGTGGTGCTATTGATTTATTTTTTAAGTTAGTCTTATATCCTGCTCCATTGTTAAAGATGTTTATCAACTATACGAGTTCTTTGGTACTTTGGGGGATCACGTAAGTATACTATCATATCATCTGCAAATAGTAATTGTTTGACTTCTTCCTTTCCATTTGAACTCCATTACTCCATTAATCTATTTTTGTTGTCTTATTGATTTAGTCAAACTTCAAGAACTGTACTGAGTTGATATTTGGAGAGGACAGCCTTGTCTTGTTCCTGATTTTAGTGGGATTGCTTTGTGTTTCTCTCCATTTAGTTGGGATGTTTACCTGTTGTATATTGCCTTTATTACGTTAAAATATTTTCCCTGTATCTCTGATCTCTCCAGATATATATATATTTTTTTTTAAATGAAGGAGTGTTGGATTTCATCAAAGGCATTTTCAGTATTTAATGAGATGATCATTTTTTTCTTTCTGTGTGTTTACATGATGGATTATGGTGAATTTTTAAAAAAAAATATTTTAAATTGATTTGGCCAGTATTTCATTGAGTATTTTTGCATCAATGACCATGAGGGCTAATGGTCTATAATTTTCTTTTTTTTGTTGTTGCTGTTGTTTCTTTATATGGCTTGGGTATCATCATGACTGTAGCCTCATTAAAAAAAAAAAAGTTTACCAATATTCCTTCTGTTTCTACTGTGTGGAACAATTTGAGGAGTATTGGTATTCCTTCTTCTTTAAAAATCTGGTAGAAGTCAGCACTGAAACTGTCTGACCCAGGGCATATTTTGGGTGACAGTCTCTTTAATAACAGCTTCTATTCCCTTGTGGGTCATAGCTCTATATAAGTGATTTTTCTGGTCTTTATTTAATTTTGGTAAGTGGTACCTGTCTAGAAAGCTGTCCATTTCTTCTAGATTTTTTAATTTAGTGAAGTATAGGTTTGGAAATTATGACCAACTGATGATAGGATGTTCATCTTTTCATTTCATTCAGATATTTGGATTCTCTCTCTCTCTCTCTCTC
Organism: Phyllotis vaccarum; assembly: GCA_033318265.1. Taxonomy (NCBI): domain Eukaryota; kingdom Metazoa; phylum Chordata; class Mammalia; order Rodentia; family Cricetidae; genus Phyllotis; species Phyllotis vaccarum. The sequence continues at coordinate 47,737,829 of JARWLC010000018.1, forward strand.
TCTCTCTCTCTCTCTCTCTCTCTCTCTCTCTCTCTCTCTCTCTCTCTCTCTCTCTCTTCTCCCTCCCCCCCCCTCTCCCTTTTGGTTAGTTCACATAATGCTTTGTCTATCATGTAGACTTTCTGAAGAACCAACTCTTTCATTCATTGATTCTTTTTTATTATTCTTTGTGTATAAATTTTATTAATTTGAGTTTGATTATTCCCTGCCTTCTACATTTTCTAGGTGAGTTTGTTTCTAATTACTCTAGAGATTTCAGCTGTGTTAAGTCTCCTGTGTGAAAATTCGTTTTTTAATGTTGGCATCTAGTGCTATGAATTTTTCTTTTAGCACTGCTTTTACTGTGTCCTATAAGTTTGGGTATGTTGTGAACTGATTTTCACTAAATTCTAGAAAATGTTTAATTTCTTTCTCTACTTTCTCCACGACCCAGAGGTGGTTCATTTGAGAGATGTTTGGTTTCATGAGTTTGTAGGCTTTCTGTGGTTTGTGTTGGTTTGAACTCTAGCCTTATTCCATGGTATCTGATAGGATAAAAGAGGTTATTCCCATTTTGGGGGGCAGTTATGTATTTGTATGTTCTGTATGAAAGAGTAACTGGTCAGATTAAGATAAAGTTTAATTCCTTTGTGTTTGGGTATAAAGATCCATATATAACTATTAAGTCCATTTGAGGTATATCATCTGTTAGATCCCTTATTTCTTTGCTAAGTTTCCATCTGGTAGACCTATCCATTGGTGAGAGTGGGATATTGAAGTCTCCCACTATTAATGTGTGGGGTGTGATATAAGATTTAATCTTTACTAATATTCTTTTGCATATGTTGATGCCCTTGTGTTAGGAACATACATGTTCAAGATTATGACTTTATGTTGGTGGAGTTTTTATTTAGATGAATAAGCAACGTCCATCCTGACTTCCTTTGACTGATTTTAGTTTGAAGAATATTTTCTTATATATTAGGATAGCTACACCAGCTTGTTTCATAAGTCCACTGGATTGGAAAGTTTTTGCCCACTTCTTTACTCTGAGTCAGTATCTGTCTTTGAAGTTGAGGTGAGTCTCCTGTATGCAGCAGAAGGATGGACTCTGTATGTGTATCCATTGGGCTGACCTGTTCCTTTTTGTAAGTGAATTGCACTCATTGGATTTAAATGATAGTAATGACAAGTGATTGTTAATTTCTAGTTTCTTTTTTTTTTTTTTTGGTGGCAGTATGTGTATTTTCTTTTTTGGTCTATTTTCCTCTCGAATTATTTATTGCTTGTGACTTCATGGGTGTACTGGTATATTTAGTTTTTATTAGTTGGGGTTTATTTTCTAGTGCTTTCTGTAGGGCTGGATTTATGGATAGGTTGTACAGTAGGGTTTCCAGGTCCCGGGCGGCCAGAGGTCCAGACTCTGCCATGCCAGACCCCTCAGCCACCCAGCCGCTCAGGTCCCCAGAAATGACTCAAACACTTATATTAAATTCATGCTGTTTGGCCTATGGCTCAGACACATTGCTAGCTAGCTCTTACATCTTAAATCAACCCATTTCTATTAATCTGTCTGCCACGTGGCCCGTGGCTCACCTGTGCTCCTTACATGTTGCTCCTTGGGTGGTTTGCTTGATCTGCCTCTGACTCTGCCCTTCATTTCCTACCTATTCTTATTCCTCCTCCTACTTCTTCTATGGTGCCTGTCATGGCCCAAAACAGCTCCTTTATTTAAAGATTGAGATTCACAGCATACAGAAAGGAATTCCCACATCACTTCCCCCTTTCTGTCTAATCAAAAAGGAAGGTTTCAATTTTAACATAGCAAAATTATATATAACAGAATAGCTATCAAGCAAGAATTACAGTTACAATATCTAGTCTATTTGTATTTAGCAAAATTAAAGAAAATACTCTATCATCTAACTTATCTTTATGAATCTAAAGTTTCATATCTAGTATACCTTTCAAATGACTTAAGAAAAACTGTACCTATAACTATCTAATCTTCAACTACATCAAAGACCACAGAAGGATATATTTACCCAAGTAAACCAGAAGTGCAAGCAACTTCTAAAATCTAGAAAGGAAAGAGATGACACTTATCTGCCTGGACAGTCACCCGAAGTTCCTTTATAAAGTTGGGGCATCCATCTTCAGCCTACAGGCCCAGAGTCTCTTTTCATTTCAGTGAAGCAGGAAATCTGCTCTGCCCATTCTGGCACAGTTCATCAGTTGCTTCTCCTCAAGTCCTGAAGAGTGTCTGACAGTTTTCTCTGCAAAGCAGGAACCTGAATGACCATCTTGGTTTGTTCTGTCAAAGTTCAAATGTTACCTTCCTATGGAACCTGCATGTCCAGTTTAAACAGCATACTGTCAAGCAGTCAATATAAGAACAGGTTTATGTCCAGTGGCTAACCATTGCCACAAATAAAGTGGACTCCATACGGAGTTTCTTCGATGTCCTTTTTTCTCTTGAAGAAGATAGGTGCTGCCAAGAGCAGACCTGTCTCACTGTCCAGAAAAGTCTAAGCTCTTAAAACATTGTAAGTGCCATATTCTGTAGGTCTTAGAAGTATTTGAAGATTACCTACCTAATTGAAATATATCTTTGCATACCTATAAATCCTAACTAACCTAACTATAAGTTTGATTATCAAAGGTAACTATTAACCTTCATTTCTTAATTATACATTGCAATTTTTAATCAGTTACATGAACATCATACCATAAACTAGAATAGAAAAATACATACAGCATAACAAAATTGACCGTAAATTTGTATCAATAAACCAAAATTTATACCAATGTAAAGCATTTTGAGATTAACAGCTGATTTCCTGATCTAAGTAAATTCAATAATCTAACCTTTTAAAAAATCATTCATATACCATGTCTCCTTTTTCTTCTCAGAAAGAGATTAATTATGACCATTAACCATTTATAATGAAAACAAACATTTAGAAACAATATTTGGGGAATTTGGGTGTAGTTTTCCATTACTACTTCCTGTTGATTAAGGGGCATTGAAAATCTCACGGTTGTTGAGGTTGGATCAGTCTGCAGCCCTGAAGCTGATACAGCCATCTCTTCCCATCAGGTTTTTTCAGGGGGTCTTGCTTGATGAAACCATATTTGCCTGGAAGCAATCCACAGGTTCTCATCTTCTGTGGAAGCAAAAGCAGTACTCTTCCAAAGCAATAAATCCTTAGACACAAATTTCAAAATCAAAATACCTTTAAAGTATATATTCTTATTTAACTTAGTAGCCTTTGCATTTGCAATCCATTGTCTTTCTGCAGTTAGCTCATTAACAGTTAAAAAATTAAAAGAAAACACAACAACAACCAAAATCCAGATTTTGTGTCTATTTTCCATCTTTATGTGGCTTATTACATTTTTTATTACTCTATTTCTCTTTTTAAAGACTTTCTATATCCTCTTTCTTTTCTCTCTGATGACTATGTACTTTTTGCATACATTGTAACCCGTTTACAGGTTTTTTTTTCATTTGAATCTGTTTTATTATGAATCCTTAATCATCTTTTAACTAGAGGAGCTTTTTAAAATACTCTTACTGTCTTGCCACATATTTTTTGTAGATACCGCTGAATCAGTAAGTTCTCTTAAAGGGACTGCATCTGTTTGTGGCCAGCATACAAAGCAGACCCCAGAAAATGCTGCTACTAAGAAACCATCTTTGTTTTTTCTTGTTCAAAATAAACAGAAATCTAAAATCAATCACATGTTACTGAGTCTTCTGTGAGATTTCAGGAGCTGGCCTAGTTGCAGCTTACACTACCTGCCGCCAGTCCGCCGGCGCCATTTTGAATGTGACAGGGCCCCCAAGCTTTCTTTGTACAATGACCCCTTTTGTATACACAATTTAGAAGCTGTCTTTGCTCAGTTTCTGTTAAAACCCTTTTTAAACTTTCTCAGGCATTACATGGATATTCGATCCACGTTGGGCACCAAATGTAGGCAAAGTTTACTTAGAAGGCACCAGTGCAGGATAGATATTTATTAAAATATAAACCAACACTCACAGTACAGGTAACAGTTTATAGTAGCACCTGAACAGGGACTGGAGTCTGGAATGGTGGACGAGCGATGGACAGACGATGGACTCTGATCCTGTCTCTTAACAGCCAGGAACCAGGAAGCGGGCCTCGTGTCTCAGAAGCACCCTCTCAATGGGGTTGGTCACACCCCCTCCAGGTTGGCCACACCCCCTCCAGGAGCTCCGGACCCTGGATAAGTGTCTTAGCACCCATCAGCTGACACCTGAATCCCACTACAATAGTTATTGTTTACGTAAGTCTGGTTTGTCATGAAATATCTCATTTATTCCATCTTATGGTGGTTGATAATTTTGCTGGGCAATGGTCTGGGCTGGAAACCATGGACTTTTAGAGTCTGTATAACATTTGACCAGGATCTTCTGGCTTTCATTGTTTCCATTGAGTATTCAGGTGTTATTCTGATCTTCTGCCTTTAGAGGTTACTTGGCTTTTTTCCTCTGTATCTCTTAATATTTTTTTTTCTTTATTCTGTAGGTTAAGTGGCTTGATTATAAAGTGGCATGCTAACTTTTTGTGAGGCCTAGTTGGTCTGGTTTTCTGTAAGCTTCTTGTACCTTTACAAGCATTTTTTTTTTCTTTAGATTGGGAAACTTTTCTTCTATGATTTCGTTGCATATAGTTTCAGTGCCTTTGATCTCTTCTTCTTCCTCTTTTTCTTCTTCCTATTCCTCCTCCTCTCCCTCCCCTCCTCCTCTTTCTCCTCCTCCCTTTCCTCTTCCTCCTGTTCTTCTTCTATCCCTAGTATACTTAGGTTTGGCCTTTATGATGGTGTTCTGATTTCTTAGTCATTTTGTGGTATGATTTTTGGTTTTAGTATTTTCTTTGACTGACATATCTATTTCCACTACTGATTCCTTCACACCAGAGAGTCTCTCTTCCATCTCTTGCATTCTGCTGGTCATGCTTGAATCTGCAGTTCCAGTTCCTTTCTTAGGATTTTCTATTTGCAGCATCGCCCTGCATTTGTCTTCTTCATTTCTTCTATTTCAACCTTGTGTCCCGCGCCCACTTCTCGCCCGCAAGAAAAGGCACGACACACGTAGGATCCTTCTGCAGCAAAGCTTTAATGCATCTTGAGGGAGAGCATTAGCTTATGGAAAATGGAGAGGCCACGAGGTAGGAAAAGCCCAATTTTTATATAGACCAAAGACCTCTGCCTTGGACGTGTCATCTCCCTATAGGCTGCAGCTCATTATCTCACATGACGCCACGGGAGAGGCAGAGAGACCAGTCTCGCGAGAGTATCAAACGCATGTGCTCTTGTTTTGTTTACTGACTCAGGCAGGCTGGCCAGCACCGGATATTGGCGCCACCTTGAGGAGCTGGGGCCAGCGGCTCCCAACACCCCCCCCCCTTTTTTTCTTTTCTAAGCAATGAGGGAATCCTGTAAGAGGGTGGAGGCAGTGGTTATCCCCCAGAAAACATTGTGGACTTGCGTGGGCATCATCTCTAATCCCTCGACAGATCGAGATGCCCCCAGCCTGTCCTCTCTGCCTTTTGTTGGGAAGGGAGTTAAGGCAGGCACCCTCATGCAGGACAACATACCTCCCAGGACATAGCTATGTCCTGTGCGATGCCCTTGGCTCAACACTCCTCTCAGGAAAGGGGCCGAACACTCCACCCAGTGCAATGGACAGGACTGACCTAGGTGTGCAGGAGCTGTTCGAGCCAAAATATCCCTATTGCTTTAGTATAGGTAGCCACACATCTACCGAGGCTCCTGAGTCTAGAGCCATTAAGGCTTGAGCCAAAACTGTTTTGTCTCTCGGACTTTGGATTCTGAGCCTACAAACCATCTAGAGAAGAATGACCAGTCCTCCGCAAAGGCTAGGCCAAACATACCCACCCCCACCCATTCCTTGGAGTAGGGGAAGGCTGAGGAAATCCACGTAGAAAACTCTCTGGTCAGCGACAGGTCTAGCCGAGTGGAATTGACCTGGACGATCGCCACCTGCAGGTCACGAAGGGTCTGTTTAAATTCAGACGACCAATTCTGTAACAAAAATTGAGAAAGGCTTCTCGAAAGATTAGCTGCCTTTGTAAAATTTTCATATTGAATAGAGGTTATGCATAAGCCAGCAAGTTTTTGCTCACACCCCAACTGTGCCATTTATTGAGGCGGACAAATCATTAACTGCCTGCGCAGTCTGCACTGTCCCTGAAAGCGCAAGAGCTGAGGCAGTCACCGAGGCCCCCATGGCAGCTGTGGCAACAATCTATAACAGTAGAGATTCCAAAATCTCTTTTTTGTCTAAATAGCTGCAAGCTATTGGGGGACTCTACTGGTATGGGCACAAATTGTGGCATGTGGGCCACTACTTCAAAGAAATAAAGCTGAGCATCTCAGCATAAGGCATAAAGGCAATTATCAAATTTGCATCTCAATTCATCTATAATTTCTGAAGCATTGCTAACAATCTAAATAAATGGTGGCCAAATTGGGAGGAAATGAAAATATTTTGGGCGCGGCCTAACCTATACTCCTGGATTGGCAACTGTTACATGGTAAAATTGAATCTTTATCCGGCCTGCCTGAGCAAAAGGGAGCCAATTTTGGTTTTATCAAACTCTGTTTCTTTTTGCCAGGCTGCCGAGAAATTTTTTAGTAATATACATGAACTATTTTCAACTAAAACATAAACTTCCCTTTAACCCCAAACTTCTATTTTCTTTAATGCTAGGCCTAAATCCTTATCAGTGGTAAAAAATCGAGGGAAAACTTGTGTATTACACATCACCGGCTTTGGCAGAGGGAAGGTGGACATTATCCCCAACCGCTGTTCTCCCCGGGTGTGATATGTTAGTAACATCCAACGCGTCAACTGGAGAAGGCGAGGGCTCTTCTTCTTGTAATATCTTCCTGGTGAGGCGCTCTGGGACCCAAACCGGATTTTTTTCATCCTGTGGAAAAACACAAACAGCTCCCCTGGATCTTATTAAAATAGGATCCGGGCCTTTCCATTTATTTTCCAAAATATCTTTCCATTTTACTAGCTCTTTTGGCCGTTGTGGTTCTGAGCAATGTCGCTCAGCAGCATTTTGATAATTATCATCAATATTTAAAAAATTTATGGTAAGCAATGCCAGGGCAATTGACACTCTTGGTGTTGGGGGCAACCTTATTCCCCCTTTTTGTTTTAACAAATAGGATTTTAAGGTTCGATGTGCAAAAGCCAGAGGTGTAAGAAGCAGCAGCAGCAGCAGCAGCAGCAGCCAGGCGTGTGGTTTGGTCAGCCAAATCATTTCCCCTGTTCATAGGGCCCGGGAGTCCCGAATGTGCCCGTATATGGGTAATATAAAAAGGCTCACGGCGTTGCAGCAAACAATCTTGTATGGTACAAAACAGGGCAGACACTGTACTGGAAGGATTAATAACACCGGCCGTTTCAAGTAATTGAAGAGCATTTACCACATAATGGGAATCAGACACAATATTAAGCGGACAATCAAACTTTTGTAAAACTTCTAACACAATTAGTCATTTAACAATCTGGGGTGATCTTTGACCAAAGTCTTTAAAAAATGTCTGTGAATTTATAACATAAGCACCCCTTCCATTTCTGGAGCCATCAGTATATACAATTAAGCCATCTTTTAAAGGTACTGGGGAAGTAACACGTGGATATATCACAGGGTGATAGGCCACAAACTGTAACAAAGGATGTTTAGGATAATGATTATCAATTTTTCCAGGAAACATAGCAGTTAATATGGCCCAATCATCATTGGTAGCAGCTAGGACCTGAACCTGATGGGTGATATAGGGTAAGATCATCAAAGTGGGATAAGTACCAAAATACTCAGCCGAGGCCCTCAAGTCCTTTTGAGATAACTGGGCAACGGCGGCTGGATACCAGGCAATAACCTACTGGGGTGAGGCTGGGGGATGAATCCACAATAAGGGGCCTGCCTGCCATAATACAGCAGTAGGCACTATTCTTGTTTTAAAAACACATAGGGAAAATGGCTTATCATAATCGATCTGAGCTAATTGGACCTTCATTATAATCATGTGTCAATCTTTTGGCAAGGCAGAGAACATGTCGAGTCCCCGCTGAATGGGCCCAAAAAGATGCATCTGCACATTAATAGCTCTTAAGTCGTGTAACAGACGCCACCTTCCGGATTTCTTTTTAATCACAAAAAAACCCAGGCCCTGTCTTTGTTTAGGAATCTTGGGCGTGGTTCGTCCTTGCCCCAACCGCCCCAGGCCCTGTCTTTCCTCATACCACGAGGAGCCAAACTTTAAATTTAAATTTTCAAGTTCCTGTACAGGGTACAAAGTGGGGGGACCAGGCTTTAGTTTCTGGTTCCCCAACTCCCCCTTATTTTTTATTTTACTGGGGGGTCCTTTTTCCTTATCGAGTAGTTTCTGGTTTCTTAACTCCCCCATATTTTTTATTTTACCAGGGGGTCCTTTTTCCTTATCGAGTATTGTTACTTTATGGCGCGCGCGCCTAACCTCACATGGTGCTCGGTTTCTGACATGCTGTCCTGAACTTTTCCCATCACATCTCGCCCTTTAGCTATCAGATCTTTACAGGCCTTATCTTCTACAAAGTTCTTTAGGTTACGCTGTGCCATCTTAATATCACGCTGCTTAAGCAAGGAGTCTAGTGCTGTTACGATAGACTGAGAGGATCTCACAGCCCGGTAGAAGCAAAAAGAAACCACAAACAACAACACTGCTAAGACAAGCATCAAGGCCTCAAAAAATCCTTTCCAGGGTGGCAAAAGTCCCAAACCAAAGTCTAGTTCAGACATATCTCTCCGAGCAGCCTACCTGCAGTTCTGAATCCACCTCGTCTCTGAGGGCTCTCCGACAGTGCAAATGGTGTTCAGTTCCCGGGTTTCGGCACCAGTTGTCCCGCGCCCACTTCTCGCCAGCAAGAAAAGGCACAGCACACGTAGGATCCTTCTGCAGCAAAGCTTTAATGCGTCTTGAGGGAGAGCATTAGCTTACGGAAATGGAGAGGCCACGAGGTAGGAAAAGCCCAATTTTTATATAGACCAAAGACCTCTGCCTTGGACGTGTCATCTCCCTATAGGCTGCAGCTCATTATCTCACATGATGCCATGGGAAAGGCAGAGAGACCAGTCCGGAAGAGTATCAAGAGTATGTGCTCTTGTTTTGTTTACTGACTCAGGCGGGCTGGCCAGCACCGGATATCGGTGCCACCTTGAGGAGCTGGGGCCAGCGGCTCCCAACAACCTTGCAGTGTTTCCTTCATCTATTTAATTGCATTTTCTTGGTTTCCTTTAATCTATGTAAAATTTCTTTAATTTCTTAAAAGCATAACAACATTTTTGTGATTTAATTAATATGATTAGAATGCCATGTTCATTTTCTTTGTCAAAGGGAACTGCAGTATTTGACATATTATGGCTTTATACTTTTATGAAGCTGACCAGACACATTTTGTATGAATAGTTTTACATTTAAATCATATTCAACTGTTGTTTATCTACACATTTATGATTTTTTAAAATTTACTAAATTTTCTGAAAAAAATGTTTTAAAGTACAAAATGAACAAATTTATTTTAACAAGTTTCAGTGCATCATTAACTTGATAATTATTATATTGCATATTTAGTAAGTATAATACGTGCCTGATTCATAAAATGAGTCATAGAGTATGGTATTTATTATTCTCACAGGATAAAAGTGTAGTGGAATTGGAAAGAGTTGATCACATTTATATCATCAGGTAAGTTAGATATAGACTACAGATTGAAATTATTTTTTTGATTAGTGCCTTTTATTTTTGTTTCTTTAAAATTATTTAGTGTCTGCCTACTCAATTAAGACTACTCCCAATAAACTGATGCTAGGACACTAACCATGACTTACTTATTGATTCTCTTTTTTTGTGAAAGAAAACACACTGAACTGAGAACTACTATATTGGGTTTGCCATAATCACACCATAGTGTATTTCCCTTTAATAAGGCAGAACACTGAACTGACCGTGTCTAGGTTTAAGAAACACCAAGACCAAAGTCTCTGACTTTATAATATCTCTTTAACGATTTTTATGGTCTAACTGAACTTTATTTTATTTTCTCTTAAATTCCCAGCAAATGTTTTGGGTCTCATTATCTCATCAGCTGTCCCTGTAACCAGGGAAAAGAAAGAAAAGCAAACTGGCTTCTCATAGACCTTTGCTATAATTGATTCTCAGGGGTGTCTTTCCAATGCCCTATTATAGAGCTGTTGTTGTTATGATGATAATTCTCAGTAGGAGTGTTCCACATAACTGATGAATATTCAAAGCAGCAAAATGAAAACTTATATTGTTCACTTGGTCCAGACCTAAGATCTCCAGGCTGATGAAGGAAACAAAAGAAAAACGTAGCCATTATTATTTAGCAGTAGAACTGAAATGCAAGCTCACCCACTGCTATATGAATAGTCAGTCATGTAACCTGTCACTGCTGAAATCTCCTCCATACCACGTTAGTGAGTATGCCTAGAAAACAGTAGCACTAAAACTTGAATAAAATCCTTGAGTCTTTAGTCTTTTTAACTGAATATGGAGGAAATCATTTCTATACTAATTTTATTTGTGACGTCTTAATTTATAGAACTATTTTACATTTCTTAATTTATAGAATTATTTTACATTTCTTAATTTATAGAAATATGTATATTTGATATATTATATTTAAGTTTTTATGTTAAAACCCTCCTTATACTTAAAAAAAATGAAAAGAAATAAAACTGAATGGTTTGATTATTGTCCTGATCTGCAAAACATAATCAAAATAAGCTATTGAAAAATGAGAAATATAACATTATGGTTTTATTATACCATATAATCATAATACCCTAGATTTGACTTTAAATAATAAGCCAAAGCCCCAGAGACTGATTTGAACAGGGAGGCCAACAGGACTCCCCCATGGGCCTATGGCACAGCCACATGGCCCCTTTTGTGGCCATGTCACATATGCTTCTTGGTTGCTCAGTGAACAAGAACAAAATCACTAGAGATTTCATGCCCACTGACTTCTCACTAGGCAAATTCTAATTTGGCAGTGGTTCTGGGATCTTCATGGTGAGAAAGCTGCTTCTGGCAGAAGTTCTTCTACTCGTGGAAGTAGGAACTTACATTTATGGCTCTGTTCTCCTCAAGCCAAGCTTGAGATCACATCTGTTCCTGAGGCTTCAAGCCTGAAGAAGCGCTGGAGTAAAGACTCACACAGAGAACTCCATATTTTCTGTTAAATACCATCGTCTGCCATATGTCAAAACAAATGTACTTTGGTACCTAATGACCCTGACTATTTCTCTTTTAGAATTAATTTTTACTTGAGATGTACGTTAAAAAAAAAAAAAAAGTCCACTTTGACTTTGTTTAAATGGTCAGGGAACTTTTTGCCACATGTAAAAGAAGTAAGAAGACATCTACATTCTTCTGTTCTAGCATGACTATAGAATGAACATTAAGATAAAGTATTAAAGAAAAGACTGATAATATAAAAAATAACAATATTGAAACAAGAACAGATGTTTAATGCACTAGCTTTGTTAGTGCATTAAACAAAACTACTTCCCCCCGCTTACCATAAAGTATTTTAAATACAAAAGTATTCCTGAATAAACTATGAGAGTTGCAATATGTATTGTTGATTCTTAGAGCTGCTAGCAGTTCATCCCATACTGCCACAGAAGTATTCTCTATAGATGTCTGAGATGAACATAATGTGCAATTTTTCTGGCTTATTTGAAAAAAAAATAGTGTTTTGCAAAGAAAAATATAAATGTATTTCTTTGCAAATGCCCCATGTATAACACAGGAGTTCTAATAAGTCAAAGATGTTTTAGTAAATTCTCAACTAAATGTTACATGGTAGAAAGTAAATATTCTTTCATTTTACTCCATCAGACACATCTTGAAATACATACAATGCCATGTATGAATGGTGAGTCTTTGCACTAATATATCTTCATAAAACCACAGCCAAAAGTGAAAATAATTGATGTGATCTCTTCATACTCTTTATTTAAATAGCTTTGTATGTATGGTAGAGATACAGGTGCTTCCTAGAGAAATGGCAAATAATCAGCTGCATAGTGTGTATGTGCTGCCTGTGGCTATTTTACAAGGAAATCTACCAGCTCTCAATAATGTGAAAGTCTCCTTGAGAGGTACTGTGGCTCAGCAAGGCACTGAACCAGAGAAATTCAATTTGCCTACTGTAAAGTATGTTTTGTCTCTTTCAGAAAGCTCTAATTCAATCCAAAATTACTTTCTGGAAGCAGTTACTCTAGTCAAGAAAGGGTGTTCTGAGGTCTGGGATAGGACAGAACACACTGGGATAAAACTGTCAAAAGTATTCAGCACTGTCCTCGCTGGTAAGTCCTGATGCACACACCAACCTGGGGATTCTGACCTCTCCCTGTTCTAGTTCTGAGCACATTTGTGATTGAATAACCTTCTGTCACTTTTGTCTTTGATTTACATTTACTCTAAGAATGTTGAGAAAGCTGTGGGAAACAGAGACTATGTAAGGTTAATAATATGTGGATGGAAAAATAAACGTTTCTGTTTGAATTCCGTGAAATAAATAAGTAACTTTGAGGATGACTAGATAGTTTAGAAAAAAAATCTCTAAAAGATATCTTTGTGTTTAATCATGATGCTCATAAAAGCATGGTTTATCCAAATCAAATCAAACCTTATCTTTCCACTAAATTAAGTGGTTCAATATAAATAATCAAAACAAGGCAGAAGGTGTCCACCATCATCTCTGAGCTCTTTCTTTATCTAGTAATAACAATACTAAGTTGCCTGGAACAGTGACATTAACTTAATCCCCTTTCTGTGATCAGAATACTGAAGGGGGCTTAAAAATTAACTTTGAGTCTTTGGTATTATTTGCATATCTTTTTCACTGCCTGGAAGGTTTTTTAAGTAGTTAAAATCCACAATGATAAGAATCTTTAAGTTGTCTAATCAGTAGGTAAGGTTATAAGTGGAATGTAGAGAGGCTTCTAGGTAACTGGAGGCTAGCTGGGCCTCACCCAGTACAAACTAGTGATAACTGGTGCCATAAAATGTGAGTATCTAAGCATTTTTTTCCCATAAACTAATCTGGGTCTGCCTGGGGCCTTGACAAGGCCAGAGTCATGATATAAGGTGACTTAGACCAGCCGAGAGACCATTACCATAGCCAAAGAAACTAACAAATCAAGTTCTTTCCCTTGGCTGCAGGGAAGGTCTGGGATAAAGGATATTTAAGACTCTCCCTTCCTTAATAAAATTGAAATTTCTTGTTTCAACTTGTTCCCAGAGACTATATCCTTGGTCTGGGCCATCTTGCTCTCATCCCCAAGAGGAATTAGCAGACTCTGAGCATAGATGCAACCCCAATACCTGGCCCAGAATCAGGCCTCACCCCAATATATATAATGTGAAGACAAATACTGAGTTAGTGTTACAGTTGCTGGGATAAAATATCATGACCAAAAGTAACTTGGAAAAAGGATAAGATTGATTTAAAGGTCTATATCATTCACTGCAACAGTTTTAGGCACTTTTGAGCAAGATTTAGACATGGCTTTGAAGTTTTGAGGACCCTTATTGGACAGTGGTCACCCCTTTTAAAAGACTAGTTGTATGCTGTCTGTATTTTTTGTTCATTTTTGTGATTTCAGAGAAAAGATTGTCACTGTCACCAAATACAACAGTTCAACTCTCCCCAAAATTAACTTAAAGTTCAATTTTATAGCAATAGTGTTTACATAGACCTCATAATAAATATTAACCTTTTTATATAATCAATTACCAATAAATAATTCTTACAGTATCTGACATCTTTTAGTGGGCTTTCCAGACCTCAGAGATAGGCAAGGACAAAACCTCATAACGCCAGGGCCTGTGTCCGGGTTTCAGCTCCTGGGTATGAAAGGCCTTGCTAAGGACCACTCATGAGTTCCCAAGAGACTTTGATATTAAAACTTATCTGTTAAAAAGTAAATTAAAGTTCAAACTTTAGCAACTTAAAAGAAAATATTTTCTGTCCAGCAGAGAGGCTTGGTGCATTGTGCTTCCACTGCTGTGTTTCCTGCTTCTCAACAGCCTATGTCTTGGCATGTGTGTCATGCCTGCTGTTGAGCACCACCCTCCCGTGGACGAGCAAGGGTCTGTCAGCTAATACAAATGGCTGATATCTGTGTATCTTTTAATGTGTATTTTTGATAAATTGTTCTGATTTTATAAAATACGCCTTTTGTAAAGTTATCTTCATAAAAGGCCAAACTTAAAATTTTAAGTTACATACTCGGACTAATTAGAGTGATGCTTGTGACCTCTGCTAACCAAATAGCACCATTACTTCTAGTCTAAAGTAAATCATTCATCATTTATAATATATGTGAGGATTCAATAAAAGCTCCAGAAGTTCTGGAGATCTAACCACAGTCAATCTAGGAGAATCAGAGAATGGTGATTCAAACCTTTAGTCCTAGCACAGGAAGTATCCTGGGAGTGGTGACCTATGCCCTTAATCCCAACTGAGTCAAGGTCACTTTAGAATACAGAAGGAATTCCAGGCTCACAAGCAGGCAGTAGTGGGGCCACGCCTTAATTTACCAAGAGAGTATTTAAGGCTTAAGGCAGGCATAGAGCTGGAGGAAGCCAAGAGAAGCCAGGCTGAGGAAGCTGGAAGACAGCTGGCTAAGATGTGACTGTAGTGTTTATTCTCTCTAATGTCTCCGACTTTCTCAGAGATCTATCCCTGAGTCTCATTTATTCATGCAACAAACATATATAATTTTAATAATAATAAGTTATTCAATAACATCAGTCAATACAAATTTCCAAAATTTTTTTACTGCTATAATCAAAAACTTCTTGCATAATTATATTTTTGAGAGCTTCATGTTCACAGTCCTATTACTTTTTTGTAGGCGGAGTTTCACCAGATGTAGGCGGAGTTTACTTAGAAGGCACCAATACCAGATAGATATTTATTAAAATATAAACCAACACTCACAGTACAGGTAACAGATTACAGTAGCACCTGAACAGGGACTGGAGTCTAGAACGGTGGACGAGTGATGGACGGACAATGGATTCCGATCCTCTCTCCAACATCCAGGAACCAGGAAGAGAGTGTCTCCTGTTCCAGAAGCCTCTTTTCAATGGGCTTTCCCCACCCCCTTCAAGGGCCCTAGGCCCTGGATAGGTGTCTTTTGACCTTATCAGCTGACACCTGAATCCTACAACACTTTTTGGCTTGAGTCTAGATTTTATATCTCAAAAATAGCCTGTTACCTACACTAAATATAAAATATTAATTGACATGAAAAAAGACTTAAAGTCTAAAAATAAAATAACTGCTTTCTAAAATTGCATAAATTGACATAAAAAGTTAATATTATAAAAATTTATTATGACAAACTTTCAGGTAAATCTTCCTCCTTAAACACAAATATTAAGACCTTACAAGAGAAGCATAAATCTATAAAACTCTATGTTAATAATAAAAATAAAAGTTATTAGTTCCTTAAAATCACCAAAATATTGATAATTTAAAAGATTCAGGCCCTAAAATAATCAATAATTTCAAAATTTTCAACAATGAAAAGACTGTTTTACTATAATTAAAAAAATATTAAGCCATGATCAATGCCTTTTGGTATTGCCTAGCTCTTAGAGATGTCAGATATTTTAAGTTTAAGACAACTATCACTAATATCTTACAGAGATGAAGAATATTTACCTAAAGTTGTAAACATAAAAGATATTTATCACCTTCTGTAATCTATCCAGTTACCATTCAAAAAACCATACATAGGATAAATCTTAAAGCTTTATAAAATACAATTATAAGTCTATACATATAAAAAGTATAAAAGACGGAAAAAGCCATATTACTCCTTAAAAATCCACTCTACATATTTAAACAAATATTAAATATGTAGTCAACAAAATATAAAATAACTCCTAACAATAAGTACAGTTAATAACTACTACATTAAATTATAGCCAACATTTACAATAAAAAAATTGACTAACAAAAAGGCTAGGACCATCAAACAACAAAAAAGATTAGAAGTTTTAACATCTCTCAAGACCAAATCCTTTGTAAACGTTCATTTGCTGATACAAATCTTCAGACTCCTTTCGATAAACATACAGTGCTGTTATACCATGCTGCTACTTTAAATGTCTGACAAAAGGTTCTAGAACCAAGACAGAAAATTGAGCCCGTACACTAAAGTCAGACAAGGCTTAAAAAACACCTTATACTGACTTTCTGCAGAGAATAACCAAGACAATACAGAGGAGCCCTTTCCCTGCAGAGGAACACAATATCAAATCCAAAAGTTAAAATCAACTAATTTTTTCTTTGACTTTTGATCATGCTAGCATAAAGAACCATACAACATTAAATAGTAAAACTTTAAGTAAGATCAAAATTTCCAAAGAAACCCAATAAAACTAGTATTCTAACAGACTTCCATAAATAAACAAAAGTCAAAATTAAAAAGACAAATCAATAATATTTCATAACCCTACAATCATGACATCTAAAATGACTTGTAAAAAAGATTGAAGTTCAATTTCTAAAACACATCCAACTAAAACCAAATATGAAATAGTTTAAATACATAACACAAAAAGATGAAAGCCAAATAGGCTAATATAACAATAAATCTATAGAGTTGTAAACATCTACAACAATAAAATTCCCAAATTAAAATCCCTCCAGGCTCAGATATAAACCATAAACTCAATTATGTTTTTAATAACAATATTGTAGATATTATAGGAAAAACAGTCAACAGCCATTAAAGTTATACAAAAATACAGTACAACAGCTACTATGTAAAAACACATACAATATTACCTCTAAAACGGTTAACAAAGTTGTATGATCTCAACAATAAACTTTAACAACAACAAAGGCCTTCAAACACCTACTACAAAACAGTTATATGCTCAATATATTAAAAACATCAACCAGCCCTTAAAACTCTTCTATATTTGTCATAAAAAATCTAAAAACTAAAAAAAAATAGTGTCAGATCTAAACCAATATATAAAGTAATTCAGCTAATGAGCTCTTTACAAGCTAAAATTCCTTTGCCTTCCCTCTTACCTAAGAGATGGGTCACTATAATTATTAATTTAAAAGTTCTCTTTTTTTAAGCAAATGTCTACAAAAACATAACAAAAAAGATTTTCCTTTACAGTGTCCACTTATAATTCTCAGCCTATAAAAAGATATCAATAAAAGTTGACTTAAAGTTCAGCTTTATATCAATGCCTTAATAAATATTAATCCTTTTAAATAATAACTCACCAATAAATAATTCTTACAGTAATGAGGGAATCACTGTAGTAAGGAATCAAGACAGGAACCTGGAAGCAGGAGATAAAGCAAACTATGAAGAAATGTTGTACTTATTTAAACCTCCTGGCTTGTTGAACCTGCTTTCTTATACCCATAGGACCACCAGCCAATTCAGGAATGTCACTGCCTAAAGAAAGCTGGCCCTCTCATATAAATAATTAAGCGAGAAAATACACTATTGTCTTGCCCAGGGAACAGTCTGTATGGTCATTTTCTCATTTAAGGTTTCTTCTTCTCAAATAACAATAACATATATCAAATTGATATAAAAATAGCCACCAACTTTTGTGAAGTTAATATTGTGATGCTCATTTTTCTGTTTGTAGAAAAATATAAAATCTAGTTCAATATTTTTATACATTTATTAATAAAATAAATGTATTTCAGTATTTATGGAAATACTAATATCATCATGTATAAGAATCTTTGGACATATTCTACAAAACAAATCTCAGTAACTGATAATAGCCCAGATGAGAACAGTTTCCTATGTAGAACACAAAGTCTGACATTACCAGGCAGCATAGTAAACAATTCAGAGATTAAGTGACAAGTTACTACTTGAGAGTACTACATGGAAAATAAGATCTTCACAAAAATAAATAATTTTATGTCTAAAATATGTGTGCTACAATAATATTTTGATAATATACCTTTTAAGAGTGCTTGAGATAGTATATGATTTATTGGGGGGAATGAGTTGTCAGTTATGAAAGTGTCAGGAGGCCACTTGACATATTTTCTCATGTGAAGCATGCACATTTTTCCAAATAGAGGAGAATTAAGGAAACAATCATAAATTTACAAGATTTAGCAATTTAAATGGCAGCAATTTGCAGTATATTACGAATGCAATCTGCTAGTTCATTTTCCCACACATTCTCACTATTCATCATGTTTTTGGCCAAGGCCAATACACATTCTTTTATTCAAATCATTAAATAAAAATGTTAGCTGTTAGATCACATATTACTTATCAAATATATGTATTGTGTGTGTGTGTGTGTGTGTGTGTGTGTGTGTGTGTGTGTGTGTGTGTGTGTGTGTGTGTGTGTGTATTTAGGGAAGCATGTTAAAGAGTGACTCCAAAGAGTTTTGAGGCTATAGAATAGTTGAAGAAATATAACCTCTATCAGAAATAAGATAATCAATCACCAAGGAACCTGTTGTGTTATGAGTTAGGCCACTGCGGGTCACATATTAGAGGACAAGGCTACAGAGCTGAATACAACTGTAGAGCAAGTGGGCATAACTATGTCGAGATGGAGGGACAAGGAAATGGAATGATGCAATTTCAAAGAGGTGAACAAGAGGATGGACTGGTAGCTACTCTAGTAGGATGCTTCAATATTGAGCCCATAGTAAGCTCAAGGCTCTTGGAGTTTTTACCAAATATCTTTGTCATACAAGCCTAGTGGTTAGAGAGATGGTCAATGGAATCATTACCATTAAACATTTTTAGTACCTATTTCTGCATGAGGTTCAGGTGAAGACTTTTTAATCTTTGCTCTGCTATATTAAATAAATTTTGGGATTGATTTTCTGATATGATTTTAATATATCTATATAGCCCTAAAATCCAAACTCAACCTAATAAAGGTCACTCAAGAGATTATGGTGTTACTTATGGACAACTCTGATCTCAGTAGAAGGCCATTACATAAAATCAGATCTCTACTAATAAAAGATAAGACTGATCTTTTTAATAGTGCTTAATGTCTATGCTTCTTTAGTAGAATAACTTATTGAAATAATGTGAATGATACTTGTGACTGAACAGTAATTTGTTTACTTACAATCCTAATTTAAAGGTAATTAGTAATTTTGATCTAGTGTTAATATGTGAAACAGCTTAGTAATCTCTGAGAAAGTTAATATTTATTTTGAACTGAAGCATGAATATGTAAAATATTCTGTTTAACTGAGAAATATCCCGTATTATCTCAAGTATTTTATCACTTGGCTTTATCAGTTGGTGCTGTTTGACAGTAAGGGGCAGCCATGCTATAGGAGTTATGTGTCTAAGATGGACTTTGAAGCTCAAAGCCTTTCCTCACTTCCAATTCACTCTGTTTATCTCTTATGTGTGAAAGAAGGTCCAATTTGTTGGGCTGCCATGTTTCCCTGCCAGTACGGACTCACCTTATTGAATCATAAATCCAAACAAACTGTTTTATAAACTTCCCTGGTCATGGTGTTTATCACAGAAACAGAAAGTGAGTACTGTGTCTGACATTATTCTACAGAAACCATTAGTATATTTCTTTCTTATATACAAAGTAGAAAAGTAAGCATTGTGTCACATATAAGGATGGGGGGAAAGTTCCTTAAGGAAGACTAGAATTTATTACAATGAATCATGTACCATGTTTCCAGCATGTAAAGCTGACCTTATTGAGATGTATAGCAATAATAGTTAAACAAAGGAGCCATTGCATGGGCAGAGATATTATTAAGCAATATTAAGGGACGCTCATGTCTCCAGGTAACTTGTCCTATGCTTTTTCAAGCTCAACTAGATACATTTTTAAATTTCATGTCATACCCATTTCTTTCTATCTCTCAGAAGTTTAGTCAGATGATCCACATATGCAACTTAAGCAGAAGGATAATTTTCAGCTAAAAATGTCTGAGAAATGGAGACTATCAGACATGGGGAATTATCCAGTTATCAGGGTTAGAGCTTGTGTTCTGGCATCTAATAACTTCGATAAGCCAGGCTGGGCCAACAACCTTTTAAAGGCCAATTAAAACAAAATAAGCTAAGACCAAAATACAGGAAAAAATTGATTTATTAACATTTACAGCCACATTGGCAAAAGATATAAAAGAGATTCAGAGACACCACTCCATGCCCGGATCCACTTTCTTGGATATGGTATGAGGTTTCAGGCAGAGAAGCAGAGTTACACATGGCCAAGCAATCCAGGTAAAGGTGAAACCCTCACTGTGATTGATGAATGACCATCTCAGTTCTAATCACTTCTGAAAGATGCTCTAAGAAGTACTAAATCTCTTTCAAAAAATGGTCTGCCTCTTGCTGGCCCAAGTTTTAGGCTCCTTCTTCTTTCTGTGTGAGTTTCTTGGATGATTGCATATTTTTTGTTGTCTACCTTTGCAGTTGTCTGAAAGTCAGTGTGAGGGGCACAAATGTCTTTTAAAGCATTTTTCTTGCAACCTTGTTAAAATACGGTCAAAAAGAGGATGAAGAATGAGCTGAAAAATGGATGAGCAAGACTGCACTTACTCCTTTGATTCCATATATATTATATATATATATATATATATATATACATATATATATGAAATTGTTTGACACCTATTCTCAGAAGTTAAATTATTGTTTTACTTTCTCTTGGCTCCACAAATTTGTATCTTTTTAAAAAAATGTTGTGTATCAGCCCATGTTTAATCATTCCTTTGAGACACTTTGAATTTTTCCCACCTATATAGGTCAGACATGTCAATGAACTGATTTTGTTAATCTGTCTTTTGTCAGTCTAATTAACAGGGAATTTAGTAAGCCAGAACAAAAAGATCTGTAACAGTCTTACACTGTCTGTTGCCAAGGACTTGAGTGGCAGCTGTATAAAGATGGGATTCCTTTTCTGGGTCTAAATAATATTTTGCAATGGAGTCATACTTAGCCCCGTATTCAGTGGGACTCCTCATACTGAGTCACATAATAGATTATTGTCTCTACTCTACTCTCCTGACCATTTATTTAGTAATGTTCAAAATATAATAAAATAAAATAAATGACATGAAAGAAAGGTAGTGTAAACTTTACACTTCAGTGGATTATTTGTGTTTGTGTGTTTGCACTTAAATTCCTTGGGGTGTCTTATTTGTTTTTAAAATTCTAAAGGTTCATTGATTAGAACTTCCTGATAACATATTTGCATATTACAAATACAAATTGAGAACATTATTTTGAGCTATCTGTTGGCAGCTTCTGCATCTTAGTTACCATCCTTGTGACTGTGAGGTGAAACCTCTGGAAGGAATAGCTTCAGAACTCATGAACAGACCACTAATATGCTCTAGCATGAAAGGTAAACTGTCTCCCTCATGTCTCCGCCAATGTCTTTGGTAAGCTGATTAGTTTATTACTATCTTTTGTGTGTGTGTGACTACAAAGTACATATAGCATTCCAGTATGCTGTGTCACTTAAGAAATCGTGCGCCCTTGTTCACAGATGGATCATGGTCTCAAATACCTGCCTCAGACAAACTATTCCATTTAGAGAGAGAGGTTGTTTGGGGGCTGACAGATTTTGGTTTATTTTGATTTATTGTTTCTCAAACAGCTGAGGATAAAATCATTTATTTTGTGTAAAGCATGCAAAGTATTAAATCTCAAAACTATACTGTGCAAATCATATTTTTTTCATATAAGGTTGTTGAAAGGCAACTGGTAACAAATGTGAAGGTCTTTCCTGCATACTTGAAAAATCAAATAGAAGTCATTTGAATTATTTAGCCATTTGTTTATTTATTTATTTGATTTGGTGTTTTATTAGTCATATTAACCTCTCTAAGACTTCAAGTAGCAGGGACTGTAGACAAGCACCATCATATATGGCTATTAATTTGACTTTTAAAATTTCTCCACATGTCAATTATATAAATATATATATGAATAAACACTTACTAAAAATGTGTTTTTATTGGCCTGGTATGTACTTCTCCTTGCCACACAGTTTAGAGGGCCTCTATATCAGATAGCGATGTTGTGAGACTGGATCTCACTTGGTATCTATCCTGTAACCTAGAGTGGTCTTGAACTCATGGAAATCTTTGTGCCTAAGCCTTCTGTGTGCTTGGATTCTTTACATGAGCTACTGTATAAAATTGAAAATTGACTTTTGGAAGTTAGCTTCTGAAGCAGTGGAACTCACTTAGAAAACATTAGTTAGAAGACAATTTTAGAAAGTCCTCTCCCAACATCTACCACGTGAACCTCAGAAACCAAACTCACACCCTCAGGTTTTTTTTCAAGTGTCTTTAGTCAATGACACCTCTTATCATCTTTGAACATCTTTGTTTTACTGTTTATAAAATTGGAGATTTATACTACCTTCTCACGATCATTGCTGCTTTATATAAAATATCAAGAAATATGAAATAAAAAGTTTTCAGAATCTAGACAACAGCAAAATTAACTATTTAGCATTAGGAAGAAAAAATGTACCTATGATATTCATTTTAAGTTATTATAACTGTTTCATGTATTTTGGTCCAATTATTCACCTGTTTTTAAAAATTAGTATCAACCTCAGCAGGTTCTGACTCCTTATATTTTAAATCCTGTGTTTGCATCTCTGCTAGACATCTAAGGGAAGGTCACTTAAAGACCTCTTTGTACCTTCTCTTCATAATAAAAAGTTTGTTAGGATGATACTTTATTTTTAGTGTCAAACTAAAAGTGTCTCATTAGATACATAAAGTCCTTCTTAAAGTATAAGTGGTATGGACTACTAGGCAACCATTGCTGCTGCTTGGCAAAGTTCTAGCATTAAACTTTGTGGATTGCATTTTCCAGCACCCTTTTACTTTCACTTTTTTAATGAGTTTTGTTATGCCCAGATTGCAGGACCCTCCAAAAGATCACCATGGGGACTGAATCCCATATGTAAAAGCAAAGAGTCTTTATTCAATCCTCAGCTTGGACTTCTTACATGTCTGATATAGTAATAAGAAAGGAGAGTGCCCAGCCAGGATGGAGTAGAGTTTTTATCATAGCAGAATTTCGGGCGAGGAGATTCCCAGGATTCAATACCCTGATTGACATTTGTCTAGGGGCATTTTGGCAAAAGGGAAATATGTATGTGCTGAGATCAGGAACATCTGGTAATCTTATCAAACACTTAGGTTTGGGATGTTTGGAGTCAGATACTTCTCCTTAGATGCTGGATGACCTCTGGGTAGTGTTAGCTTGTGACTTTTTCTAGGACTCTTTATTTCCTTCCGGTTGACTCTGGTCTGTTTTCTGACTGGTTTCTATTAAGCCTGTAATGGCATCAGTGTAGCCAAGCTGTTCTGGGAACCCCACATTCTCGTTATGTGTTGTGGAAGTTCCCTTATGAATTTTCCTTCAGGAATTATATGTGCACTTGGGAGAGGAATGAAGATATACAATGGCAACCTCTTTAAAATAAAATAATTCTTCAGAAAAAAATTCTAGCACTATAGAAACATATACCACAATAACTCTACCTAGTCCCACACAAGTTAATACTAAGCTCCTAGAAAATTTAGATAAGTAACATACGCTCAATAAACAAGGAATTTTTGATAATAATTAACAATTATAGATTTCCGAGGTCTCAGGTTCACAGTAACATTTGTCTAACCTTTTCTGTTTCACTCTAAGCTTTAGGTAATCGGCTAAACTAAGTCACACCAAAAGCTGCAGAATTCCATGATGGACAATCTGGTCCCCCAAGAAAGTCATCTTTTCACGGACAACCATCTTTTTTTTTTTTTTTTAAGTCCCTATTTCACTGGGGACCTGAAGAAAGTTCCTAGTTGCTACAAAGGGAGTCATTCCAGAAAAAAAGACCTTGTGTTCCTTTCATTGACATATCACTGTGGTGCCTATTAACTTGTCAAGGTCAATGCTAGCTTCCTCAAACTTTGCTCACAAAACCTCTTCCTTTCATTTAATCTTTTGTGCAATTATACAGTATAAAAGGTATAGCCTTTTCCCCAATATATGGACAGCCATCCTGAGTAACCCTCAGATTGTGTCTGTCTCCTTCCTTATTCTAATCCACATGTCTTCTTTAGGATCTGAAGCCTACTGGAACTGAACTCTGACATATACTACTGTGCATGAATATCTTGTCTTTTACTTTCATTTTTTTTTTCCTAACAGCAAATCATTGATCACCTAAGTCAATTTTTGAGGTTTAAAAAAAGCACAGCAGTGTCTGGAATTTTTTTAAAATTTTCATTCTGCAATACACAATCTGTGGCCCAATGTCTGTTAACTCATCAAGACTGGCACAGATTTTTCATAAATAAATGAGCCAACATCCTGTTATATTTCCTCATGTGAGTAACTCATTAAAAATAGTTGATATTTGCTAATTAACAGCATATATTAATTGCACAAACTTTTAATTACTTGGTCACTTTAAAAATATTTTTTTCCACAAAATTTAAAATTTGGCCTTGTGTCTCTATTATTTTTGGAAGGGATCACTCCCTGAAATTATAATTCTCATGACTATCCTGTAATTTTTGTAGTGTGTGAGAACCGAAGTTACATTTTAATTACTTTTCCTAAGAGATCCATGAAACAAAATACCTCTGATCTGCAAGCCCTTTGCTCAAGGACAAACAGTTCTTGAAATGCTATTATTTATGGGAGATAACAAGCCACCTGCTTGTATTCCCCTAAACAAGTTTGTGGACCCATCTGCAGGGTGTGCTTGATCACAAGTGAGCAGGAGCTACCTGTAGGAAAAAAATATATCAGGATGTACTCTTATCCCTGATTAGCTGTAACAGGAAGTATGCAGGCAGGAAGTAAGTCAGGACGTATGTTTCACCCTGATTGGACCTCATGGGAAATTTAGTAAATTATGGGTTTGTCCTTTTTAAGCTCCTGAACAATGTAACTTGGAATCATTTTCTGGAAAACCAGAGATGGACATGGTGAGTGTTTAATTAAAACTTTCTTTAAATTCTACTTTTAATTGTAGTAGTGGTCTTATTATTGACCACTGGTGGCATTAACGGTGTCATTAACTAGTTCCTGTCTTACCACTTTAACTAGAAGAAATGCAAAGCTGAGCGTTCCAATTGAAAATGCTCAATTTTGTAAATGCCTATTAATTTTCTCTCCATAAATATGTACCTAATCTCATGAACAATCTCAGAACAATTTAGTGGTGACAGTGAAAGTGGAGGTAATTTCTGAGGCGGGTGGCATCCTCTCTCCACAACTCTAATTGCCTCTTTTAAACAAAGCAAGACCTTGTACCAAAGAAACTGCTCCTACCAGTGTCAAAGCAGTTATGAGTTTGTTTGATTTCTCAGGAATTATGATTTACCTATTGGGTTAGAGAAAACTGTCTACCTAATAAGATAATAGGTAACATCACAAATTTTACTTTGGATATCAGTAGCTATTTTTCTAAGTGTGTTGGGCCAAGATCAAGTGGAAAAACTATCCTTCAAAACATAAAATAGTCCTTTAGAAGCTTTGAGACCTAATTTCTTTTTTTTTTACATGAGTAAAATTTATTTGTAAGTAACAAATCCATATATTTGTGCAATAGTAATATTCCTCATTTTTTTAATGGGTAACACAATATAGTTGTTATATCTCCTTTCTATTATGGATTATGCTGCTCTTATGTCTTCACTAAGCACTTTAGTTTCCTATGGCTCTTTTCCTGGTGGGGTTCCCCATAGCTTCCTTATTGAAGAACCTGGATCGTGGACTGCACTTCATGGATACTATTGAGATCATCTTTTGGTTTTAACTCATGGCATGAGGCTATGCGTTTGGAGTCTTCTTTTCTGTTCTGTGGACTGGAAGTCCAACTTTTTCTTCCTTGTCGGTTCCATAATGTTCTTTGGCTGTTGATTTGGGGGAATAAGAAGCTCAATGGAGTTAATTGGCAATATAAACATCTAATTCAATAAAATCATTATTCTTTTTCCTGGTAGAAAGTTTCATTTTTCTGGAGTTGACATCTAGGACAGCACAACATAAAGATGTTCCAAAAGAACCAAAAATCTTTCTACTGGTTCATTGTATCTACAACATTATGGAAAGCCTTGTATGAGACAGGAAAGGTATCGTCACCTAAATGGTCTGTAATTATTAGTTCAAAGGGCAATTCTATTAGAATGGTTGTTTTAGGATTGTAGAAAGAGCAGAAAAACCAGTTAATTGCTAACTGAGTTCCTTGATTAGAAACGATGTAGTATAAAACAACATGTGGATAAAGCATCCTAAAAATTCATATGATTTTGAAAAAGCATTCTATGCATCATGGACAAGTTCATTTCCTGAGAAATAGAAAGTAATGCTGTCTGCTTCATGATGGAAATAGTCAAATAGAGCTACCTTGGCACTAGCAAGTTTGCTGACTGCTCTGGGGAATGTGCCATAATTGGGCTTAGTGTTGGTATCTACTGCTGGCAGATTATTTACTCAACAGTGTATATAACTTGTTTAGTCTTACTGGGCCAAAGTCCTATGTTGTAATTTCAAAGAACCCTCTTCTGACTTCAGTTAATATTTTATATTTAGTAAAATAGTAGAGAATCTCAGAGAACAGAGCCGTCTCTTCAGCTCTTGGGTTTTTTTGTTTGTTTTTGTGTTTTGTTTTGAGATATATATATATATATATAAAGAGAGTGGGGGGCATTTTATAATAGTTCCTGACAGTTCTGGAACTTGCTTCGTAGAACTCAAAGAGATCTTCCTGCCTTCTGCCTCCCAAGTGGAATTAAAGGCATGTGCCACTACTGTCTGTCTAACAGGATTAAAAACTAAAGTAAAATCTTGCTGTTTTGAAGCACCTTGGAGACACTTCCTTCCCCCTCCCCAGTATTAATATATTTTTTATGGGGACATTTCCTCTTTGAATATC
The DNA here is from genome assembly GCA_033318265.1 of Phyllotis vaccarum. Classification (NCBI taxonomy): domain Eukaryota; kingdom Metazoa; phylum Chordata; class Mammalia; order Rodentia; family Cricetidae; genus Phyllotis; species Phyllotis vaccarum. Next base: position 47,764,877 of record JARWLC010000018.1, read on the forward strand.
CCCTTGGACATGTCTGTTATTCTAATCTCCCACATGGAAATATTCTATAGACAAGCCAAACATACTTAATTGTTTGTTTTATAATCATTTTCTAGGTCACAAAAAGGTGTTCTGTGCTGTCTTCTAAAATAAATTTTTATTGAGAATAAATATGACCTTCTAAATATTCATGAGATTTATAATAGCTTTCAGGTTATGCTTGTCATTAGAATACATCTATTCTGTCATAAGTTTTTCTTAAATATCTATATTAATTATGGTTTATAAATTGTCTACTTTTTCTGATCCTTCTTTCCAATGCAATGATCTTTTATCAAGTTTTATTTAAAGGACTTTAGATTATCAGTTGTATATTCAGTTTTCAAATTAAAAAAGTATGTACTGCTTTTGGACGTTTTAGTTTATAACACAATTGAGAAACAGGTACAGTTTGGACACAGCTCTATTCCCCCACATGTACAACCCATTAAAGCAAACTTGCTGCTCAAAATGGTAAGTTTGATGTAATTGGTATGTTTAACAGTAAAGTATATTATTGTTAAATGTTCATGTAGACTAACACACTATTCATTTATGTTAGGTTAAAATAACTGATTAAGAGTTTGGTTTTCCTTGAAGACAAAGAAAATGTTTTCTACTATCATTTTGTACTTCAGTTTCTTTGGAGAAATATTTTAGTAATATTTGATCATAGACTTATATTTATGAGTATAGAAGAAATCAATGTAATGATTTTTACAATCTGAACACACCTGGAAATTTCCCAGAGCCATATAGTCCAGTAGCAAGTAATACAGAGGAACTGGGGGTGGTATGTATGTATGCCGATACATTGTAGATAAGGTTTAGTTCCATTTACTGGAAAACTACAATGAAGAAGATTAGATAACAGTTCTCAGAAATGTCAGGTGCTATTCCTTAAACCTATAAATTTCATCTTCTATGGGAATTGAGTATATGGAGATATGATAAACATTTAAAAATAGAAAAATTATTGAATTATCTAAATAGTTCCTAGATATGATAATAAGTATCTTTGTATGACGGGGGAAATGAATCAAAGAATATCAAAGGGTATTTAAATCTAAGGTCTAGAAAAGTGATACAGATGCAGTCAAAGTCTGTTCAGACAATGTCTAAGTCAAGGAAAGTCTCTTCAACAAGTTATAGAGAGAAAGGGGTCTTCCCACTGCTCTGACATCTGTTGTATAGATTTCACTGGCCTGTGGAACTATAGGAACTAATTTACAACCCACAAAATTCGTAGTAATTTGTTATAACAGATGTACTTAACTGAACCATCTTTAATCCTTGGATTTCTGCACCATGTGACCTCAAATAGGCATTTTATTCCAATATTTGATGAGGTTTTACACAATTAAAATATAGTATGTTCTTAAATTATAGTGTGTTAGGCTGCATATCATTTGTTATTTTTTTGAATTAATGTTAAGCAAATTCAGTTCTAAATCTTTCCCTTTAATAATAACTTTATTACCCATGTGCAAGACTTTGCTTATAGTTGATAGTAGATTTTATTTGATGAATGAATCCTTATTTTTGTAATTTAAAGCATTATTTAATATCTGCCCCTCACCATTGTAGTGACACCTCAGAGAAAATTTTAATAAAATTAAGAAAAATATAAAACTAAAACAAAATAATAAAATGAAATAAAAAATAAAAAGAATATCAACATTAATTAAAAGCAAAAGAAGCAAATAAAACAGACACACACAAAAAAATCCACTTGATGTTTTTCTTTGATGCCTTTTTGTCACCTGCTTATTACTCTTAGTGGCATTGGGAACTGTTCTGTTTCATGTAATATGCCACTTTTTTATTTAAAAGATTTTTTTTAACTTTACATACAAACCACAGTTCCCCTCCTATCCCATTCTCCCGCATAACGTCCAGTTGCCTCTACCTCACCTCAGATCCACTCCTCAGAAAGGAATAGGCCTTCCATGGGTAGTCAACAAAGTCTGGCATGTCAAGTTGAGGAAGGACCAAGCCCTTCCCCCCTGGATGAAGCTGAGCATGGTATCACTCCATGAGTTCCAAAGAGCCAATTCGTGCACTAGCGATAAAGGCTCATCTCACTGCCAAAGACCTCACAAACTGCCCAAGCAATACAACTGTCATCCTCATTGAGGAGACCTATACAGTTTCCCCAGCTCTCAATCCAGAGTCAGTGAACACCCAGGAGCTGAGGTCAGCTGTCTCTGTGGGTTTTCCATCATGATCTTGACCCCTTTTCTCAAATAATCCTTCATTCTTATTTTCCACTGAACTGTTAGCTTGGCCCACAGCCTATCTGTGGATCTCTGCATCTAATTCCATCAGTTCTTGGATGAAGGTTCTATGACAAATATTGTGATCAGCAACTGGATTACAGGGGAAGGCCAGTTCAGGCACCATCTCCACTATTGACTGGAGTCTTAACTTGGTCATTTTTGTAAATTTCTGAAATTTTCCCTAGCTCCAGGTTTCTCCCTAACCTCAAAAGTCTTCCTCTATCTTGATATCTATTTCATTGCTCTCTCTCTCTCTCTCTCTCTCTCTCTCTCTCTCTCTCTCTCTCTCTCTCTCTCTCTCTCTCTCTCTTCCAATTTACCACCCCATTCCCTCATGTTCTCTTCCTACCTCCCTTTCCACCTTCCCACCCCCTTGATCCCAATTTACTTGGGAGGTCTTATCTATATTTTTACGAGGAGGAACCATGGATGTCTCTCTTAGGATGCTTCTTGTTACCTAGCCTATCTTGGGTTGTGGATGGTAGCCTGGTTATTCTTTGCTTTATGTCTATTATTTACTTGTAAATAAGTACATACCTCGTTTGTCTTTCTGGGTCTGGGATGCCTCACTCAGGATTCTTTTTTCCAATTTTATAATTGGCCTGCAAATCCAATGTCACTTTTTTCTGCTTAGTAATATTCTATTGTATAAATGTACCACAAGTTTCTTCTCTTTCCCACTCTTTGGTTGAAGAGCATCTAGGTTGTTGACAGGTTCTGGCTATTACAAATAATGCTGCTATGACATTTGTGAGAAAATGTCCTTGTGGTATGAATGTACATCCTTTGGATATATGTCCAAGAGTAGTATTCCTGGATCATGAGGTAGATTGATTCCAAGTTTTCTGAGAAATTGCCATACTGATTTCCAAAGTGATTGTACAAGTTTATACTCCCACCAGCAATGGAAGAGTGTTCCCCTTACTCCACATTTCTTTCAACAAAGGCTGTCATCCATGGTTTAGAACTAATCAGAACTTATTCTTACAGGTTTAAGATGGTATTTAGCAGTTGTTTTGATTTGCTTTTTCCTGATGGCTAAGGATATTGAGAAGTTCTTTAAGTCACTTTTGGCCATTTCGGATTTTTTTTTGTTGAAAATTCTTTGTTTGAATCAGTATGTCATATTTAATTGGATTATTTTGTATTTTGGTGTCTGTTTTCTTGAGTTCTCTGTATTTTAAGATCAGTCCTCTGTCAGATGTAGGGATGGTGAAGATCTTCCCATTCTGTAGGATGTTGTTTTTGTCTTATTGACTGTGTCCTTTGTCTTACAGTTTCAGGAGGTCCCATTTGTTAGTTGTTGCTCTGTGTTTGTGATATTGGATAGAAGAAGTGGTTTCTTATGCCAATGTACTAGAGGGTATTTCCCACTTTCTCTTCTGTCAGGTTCAGTGTAACTGGATTTATTTTGAGATCTTTGATTCACTGTGGTACTTTTAAGATCAGAAAGTAGAGTAAGTTAAATCTTTAAAAACCATGTAGTGGGATTTTTAGTTCTATTGTTCATTCTCTTGTGTTTCTTTCACTTACTTTATTTGTAATGATCTCTCAGGTATCCTCGTATTTCTGATCATATTTTGAGTAAGAGAAAAAAGATAATACAGCAATTTGGGAGGATAGCTTTTGTTGTTTTTGGCTTTTTGAGACAGGATTCTCTGTGTAAACTTGGCTAACCTAGAACTCACTTTGCATGCCAAGCTGGCCTAGAACTCAGATATTCTCCTACCTCTGCCTTCCGAATGTAGGACTAAGGCCTTACACCTCCATACATGCTGAGGACATTTTGAAATTGTTGTTACAAGTAAGTTTTTGAAGATACATGATACCTTCTGCCTCTGAGAACGTTTTGCTTCCTATCTGAGAAACATAACTGATTTCATACTGTTTGTACGTTTGTCTCCTTTCTTCACTCTTCTCTTATAGAATATAGGAGTAAGGCTTCTGTATATCTGTGCTAATGTAGAGAGGAGGGACATTCTCACCTCTTGTTTCTTGTTCCCTCGTTTCTGAAACAAAATCTTCTATGTCTCTGAATTAGAAAAAAAAATGGTGATGAGTGATAGAGACATAGATATATGGGTATTGGTGACAGTTATAGACACAAAAGTAGAGACAATTGAGAGAAGGTGTCAAACTAAAGACAAAAAATAGTTGTTGTAGTCTTTAGATTTAGAGGCATCATTTATAAAAATGTTATTATAAGCTAATATCTATGCTCTCATTCAAGACAGAATAAGGTGGAGACATAATCATTATTTGGCATGTTTTTTCCTTCTAAGTCTAACAAATATTAGAAGATACCTACAGGTGTCAGAAAATGAAGATGCTGTCGTTAACTCTAATAACAATAACATACAGAGTTAATGTTAAACATGTCTGGGCATCTCTCACCCAACCAAGTTGTACACAAAATATTCACTATAACAGTCTCTCACTCAGGCATGGATCATTTTTTTCGGCATCAATAACAACTGAAAGTAGAAAACTGCTATCTTAAATCTTAGTTTAAAAAAAAAACTAAATTCTTCAATCTGGAAGATTTGCTATATGGATCTATATCAAGAATCAACAGATACAGAAAGTGACTGGCACTTTAGAGACATTGGAGTCTCTCAGGTCTTTCTAGAGACATCCACCTGTCTACTATTTTACTGATGTGTTTCCAAATGGGCCTCAGTATAGGTTAGCTGGTGTTTTTCATCATTTAGGTAGTTAGACTGCTACCATAGGAGCTGCAAGAGATAAATGCATATGCTTATTGACTGAATAGCAGCATTATCAGTATTTGTGAATTTTCTTACTCAATCCTGTGTTAGTATTTTATCAGAAACAAAAATAAAAAAATCAGCGATACATAGTCATTATTCAGTGTATGTCAATATATCTATTTGAGTCATTTGAGAATTTAAAACAAAACAACTGATATCACAATTTCTTTAGACCCTAGAAACAAGTCCAAAGAAATTCAAAGAGATTCCTATTAATAACAACTTTTTAAAAACTCTTTATTATTTTTATAGAATTGCAAAGTTACATGGAGTCCAGCATATAAAATTGAGAGTGCTCACATCATAACATATTAATAGGCAGATGGAGATAAAAAAATACAATTTTCTATGGGAACATTAATCAACTCTAATGGAGCTAGAATTAGTACAGAAACTATAGTTAGAAAATGGAGACATAAAGTTATCATAATTATATTTCATATTAAGGAACATTAATGAAGAGAGAAGTAACATGGAAAAAAAGACTATACCTTTTAACTTCTGCAAGTCAAAAAAACAGAGTTTATGTTGAAGCATACATTGACAATAATTAATGGCCAATTAGACATGGCAGAGGGACTTTGAATGTATAACAGGATAACTAAGTGTGAGCTCAGAGAAAAGATAAGTTACTAAATGAAAGAAGCATGATGCAGTATTACAATGATGTGGATTCCAAATAGAAAGAGAATGGAGTAAAACACAGGTGACTGAATGAGCAGGGTTCAAAGAATTTCATAGATTTTATAAAAATAAATAAGAGATTGAGTATGAGAAACAATATGACATTTAGGGAAAACGTGAGGGGCATTCTGGGACCCAAGTCTATGTGACAATTGCTCATATCTTACTCCTTAACCACTGCTGATAAGTTTTAGACCTCAAATTTTAAATAAATACACTATATGTATTGTATATTATTATTATTTTATGTATATATATACCTTAAAACATATGTAAATAGAGATATATAATAGGTAGAGGAGAAACATTTGCTATTAGACATTTATTATGTGATTAACTTTCTGACTCCAGAAATAATCTTTTAACAACAGGAAAAAATAAAGGTGAAAAATAACCTAAGGAAAATGCAAATAGTTGATGTATAAAAGAAAAAAAAGACATTTCGCAGACAGTGAATGTAACACATTTTTGGGAAATATATATTAGAACAAACAAATTCTGGTTAGGATTCAGAGTGAGAGAATCAATTTCACATTTCTGGCCAATGATAATGCTCTATTTATCCAGCAAAGGGTATGAAGTTTCTCTCTTAAAAAGCTTTGTATTTTCTATATGACCTAGCAATTGTGCTTTGACATTCATGATGAAAGATCAAAATTTCTTTTCCTACATACCATTTTACTGTTAGGATAGTCCCATTTATGATAAAATAAATATCCTATAATAGCATATCAACAATGATCCAGATATTCTTTTAGATGAAAAGCCAATAACCTGAAGCTTGTCTATTCTCTTAGATTTTTGGCAGCAAAGAAAATATAGAAAGAAATATAAAAGAACAATTTGGTTGAACATCAAGAAAACATTGCAGGTCACGTAAGAATCCTTAGCTATTTACTGTGCCATTGGTATAACATTTTTTGCAATAGCAAGATTATTGTTACAGATAATTTGAAAGAGGGAAGTCATTGGTAGTTCCTGTATAGCAGCTATCATAGTAATTCCTGATGCTGATGAATCTAAATGCACAGGGTATATGAACATTTGTAAAATTTGAAAAAAAAGGCATTTTATCCATAGCAATATTTTTTGGGGGGTTTACTATATATGTAAGTTGATACTGTTTGAAAATTTACAGTTAATAATATTCAGAATTCTCAGTATTATATCATACCAATGCATGTGAATCTAAGAGTTAGTGAAATTTACTTGAAAAGAATGGCAGAATAACAAAGTATTTGGTCCATGAACCACAATTTAAGTATTGTTCTGTTTCCTCCTGCTGACCCTGGATTTACAGGTGCCAAGGTGCAATCTTTCCTCTCACCTAATATTTTAGCTTGATTAAGACTAGTCCTAAACCTTCCTGTAAGTATCTATTACAGCAATTTTGTCTTTCAGGATTTCTGAAGAAAGCTTCCAGCAGATTGAAGAGACATGATGTCAGGTGAAAAGGCAACTGAATACAAAACTATTTAGAGAACAGAATTCACATTGTTGAGCTTAATATTCTCTAAAATTAATTTTTTGTTAAAATAAGTCCAGTGCCAGAGATAGTGTAGATGTCCATTGTTTGTACATCTGTGGAAAACCATATGAAAGTCAATGATCTATGCAGCCACTAGCTGTTGTGGAAAAGGAAGCATCTGGTGCAGTAATATCTGTGACTCCTGATTCATAATTGAGAATGAGAGGCAGTGAAAGATTCTGCAATAACCTCCCTCATCCCAAGAGAAAAGAAACAGTTTAGAAAAAACACCGTTGAGGAAAGGCCTTAAAGTTTGTAATAATGAAGTTGAAATACAGCCTTTTACACTTGTTGGAATCTGGTGGGGGAGAAGAAAGGACTAAATTATTTGTAGAAGACTGTCCACTGGGAGCTTGACCATGATCTAATGTGTATCTGCCCAACACAAATTGTACTTGATGTATTTGGGGGTTGGGAGGTAGAAGGTGGACGTAGGGCATAAGCATGGGAGGGTGGAACTGGCAGAAATAGGAAGCAAGACTGATAAGGATGCATCATAGACTCCAAATAATCAATAAAAATATTATGTTGCTAAAAAAAACAAAACAAAAATAATAAAATATTTACTCTAATCTTGCAAAGTTAAGTTATAGGTATATAGTTTTCCTTCATTACTTTAACATTCCATTGTAATTTTAAGTTTTATTTACATGTTAAAATAATTACCCATATTTGGAACACATAAATGTTATTATTCAAAATAAAAAAATAGTAAAAATAAATAAATTTTTGAATATGTGCATAAGCTTGACACATTGTATCAACAGTTCACTTTTATAATACACATTCTTCAGACGAGTAGAATATTCTCAAATTGATATATATATATATATCATATGCATATTCATATATATATATGTATGTATCTGGGCGGCTTAAAGTGAAACAATATTATGAGTTTGCTTCATAAGCCTGAAAATCATTAAAATAAATGAGAACATTTGAAAAACAGCAAAGATTTTAACTCTCTTCTCTTAAAATTTTTATACTATACATAACATAGTGTGAGATCACCTGAGTGTTAAAACAGAAAATGTTAATCATGGATATAAATACAGAAAGCCACAAAGTAATAAACACATTGTTCTACATAGTAATATATAAAATAATTAATTCATTTATCAAAAATGACTAAGCTATAAAACAGGAAAAGAAGTCTAAAGCCACGATTAAGAAAAGATTCCTTCTTGGGTGGATTTATTGCAGCAGTGCTTAATAAGGTCATGGAAAATGAGTGAAGTGTTCCATGGGAGTAGAAATGTGGAACTTTCATGAGGAATGTCAGGACAATGACCAGGCCATATGTGAGTCATAGAGATTTTTTCAGAAAGAGAAAGTGTCATGTTGTTTGCAGAATATATGCAGAATGAAAATGATAAAAAAGGGAAAAGACACAGTATATTATACTAGACGAAAATGAAGTATGTTCTGCTTACCAGAGTCACCTTAAATATAAAGCCATTAGATATAAGGATGTAAATAATGCAGCTATCTTGCAAGAGCAAAGCACTTGTATTAAGTAAAAAAGAAAACAAAAAGAGATCCATAAAAATGTGATTAAAAAAGGCATTTTCATCAAAAATATTTTGCATGTAACAGTAAAATTTCAAAAAACATAAATAAAAACTTAAAGTACAGGAGTTGTAAGGATGTCAATAATTATTTCTGGATAATTGAAAACCAATTAATAAAATAATTCAAAAAACTCAGGAAGGGTAGAAAATAGAAAATAAGAGTGGGTTTACATCTACAAAATCCTCTTCAGGGAGTTGAGTACACTTTCAGTCAAGTAAAACAGGTGTGCACAAAGACAATGCATATTCTGACCAATAAGATTCGAGAAACTGGAAGAGGTTGCAATCCTACAAAGTAAGTTATCTAACCATATTTTTCTAAAGGAAACATCTCAGTGGCATCTCTGGAATGTGTTTTACTTTGAAACCAAATAGGACTTGTCTAAACCTAACAGGAATCAGAAATAAAATAAAAAAAGTCATCAATTAACTTTATGATATGAAAATTCAATATATACTTTTATATAGGTGTCACTAAAACAGTATTTAGGGAAATTTTAAGTTAAATACCATTTTAGAAACTGAGCTATCTCTTATAATTATAAACTAGCTAAGCTCAGGGAAAAATCTATTTGTCAAAAATAAATAAACAAATATAAAAAAAGTCAGTATAAATTAACTTTAAGAGAATTAAAAATAAAATAAGATTAAAATTAAAAGAAAAAGAAAAAAGCAATGGCCTAAAAATGATTCTGTGAGAAAATAAATTACCATAATGGTAATTCAGATTTAAATACAATTGTTGCTTATATACTAATAATGCATACATGGATACCTATGTAGACACACACATACATATGTGTACACATTTATTCCTAAAATATTGGATATTGAAACATTATTCACAATGTAGAGAACATTTCTGTTCTTGACCATTTTTAAAAATATGCACTTTATTTGACTTACACTGTGTCTTTGGACTATTTATGTTGATATCTGTAGATTTCTGCTTCTACTATCATAGATCAAAGAAGCTTCCTATTGTAATATGTAGTAGTTTAAGCAGACATGCGCTGTTGTTGAATGCAGTGCTTAGAATAAAAACTGTGTGAGATCAGCCTTACATGGGACAACTGGATTATCTACCACTCTGTGCAAGGCTCAAGAAGGAGGAAAGGGCAAAATGGTAAAATGCTGGGAATACCATCCTCTGGATGTGTCATTTCTGTAGCAAATATGAACTCTCAATAGCTCTAGCTACCTACACAGGATTGCATGAGATCAAGTGAGTGAACATTCGTAGTATCAATGAGTAGGGGCTCCCACTGCCCCGCTCTAGATGAGGAGCTATTAGTAGTTGATGGCTGTGAAGTGAATGAGAAGCACTTTTCTATAGAAGGGTGTCAACTGTAGGTTTCCCCCACCTCACTGAATGACTATATTTGCACATATGAACAGTGATAATTATACTGTGAGATAAAAATTAAAATAATAAAAATAATTATAAAAAGACCATGAATTTTAGAAGAGAGAAATAGAGGAGAGAGAGAGATGTAGTATTGGTAGGTAGATTTAGAGGTGAAAGTGATGAAGAATTATAGTAAGCATAAATTGGATGAACAACAATTTCAAAAAAAAAGTAAAAAAACCACAAATCAAAGACCTACAATGGATTTGTTATAGGCTACTATGAAATTATCTAGAAATCATTTATCAATATTTACTCTTGTCAAATTCATCAGGAATGTATAGCAAAACACAGAATCAATGTGTTGAGTTGAAATTATTTTTATTCATGAATATGAAAAAAGAATAATACTATTATGCCAGTATATCAGACAATTTATATGCAAAAGATAAATTCATTATAATAGGAAACAAAATAGTAGTCATAGAAAAATAGGTAACATGAATAAATTAGAAAAATAACAGTAATATGTGAAAATTATAATGGTAAACCATTACAACTAAACTGTAATTATACCATTCTAATAATTTCAGTAACATTTTAAAATGAAAATAATTGTAGTGTTAATCCTATTGTGTCTAATAAGATGAAATAAATGTTCAGTCCCAAAGTTCAAGTAAATGAATTTGTATTTATAACACATCCACAAAAATATCCATGGCTCAATGGAATTACAGGTAAATTCTGACAAGAGATACATCAATGGATAATCAGGGGACACACACACACACACACACACACACACACACACACACACACACACACACACACACAAGAACTGTTGAAACTTGCCAGGACAAGGTAGGGTGGTCTTTATGAATATACTGCTTCACAGAGAAGTCTGTCAGGTATGCTAGGTCAAAGATGGGTGTTCCAACGCTGCAGAGGAACGTTGGGTGACTGTCCAAAAAGCCAGCTGTTTCATTTGTCACATTTTTTGGAAGTTGCTTACTTGCACATCCTGTTTACTTAGTTAATATTGTTCCTTCTTGGGTCTATGAGGGAGCTGAAGATGAGGTAGTTATAGTTTTCCAGTGATCACTTTAGAAAAGAAACTCACTTAAAGGTTAAAGTGTATAAGCATAGTTTTCAGTTAGTAATACAAGTTAGATAGAAAGTGAATTAGGTACAGTCCTTAGGACTTACCAAAATAGGATAAATAATGGAATATTTTAGAATTTGTAAATTGTTAATGGACTGACTGAACATTAATAATGCAATTATTGCTTGCATATATTGTATATAATTATTGTACTTATTGTTTATAGTTTTTCTTATGTTAGTGATAAGCTTTTTTATTTTGAGACAAAAGAGAATATGTGGTGACATATTGTATAATTAGTATATCCAGAGATGCCACAGAGACACCAGAGAAGCAGACACAGAGGACATCTAAGCTGCTCTGAGAAAAGCTACTGATCTGTATGGCTGAAGAGTATAAGAATCATGGGTTAATTTAAAAGCAAGAGCTAGCAAGTTATATGTCTGGACCCTATTTGTTGTATTATTTTTCTGGCCCAGACTTTGCAGCCTAGCCTCAAGGTTTGAACCTGCAGACCCACAGACCAGCTATCTGCAGACCCTCAGAACCACAGTCCCAGAGACCCACAAACCCACAGAGACACACAGATGCTTACATTAATTGTACACTGATTGACCTGGGACCCAGGCATATAACTTGCTAACTCTTTACTCTTAAACTAACCCATGACCCTTATCCTGTACAGCCATGTGCCTCAGCACTTTTCTTTTTAGAGCAGCAGAGTTGTCCTCTGCATCTGTGGCATCTCTGTGGCATCTCTGTTGTACTAGGTGTCTGGCCTGGACTTTCAGGCCTAGCCTTGTGGCCCAGACTCACAGACTCACAGTCCCATAGTCCCACTGAAATGCACAGACACTTACATTTTATGCAGATTGACCTGGGGCCCAGGCATATAATTTGCTAATTCTTGCTCTTAAACTAACCCATGACTCTTATTCTGTTTAGCTATGCAGTTTAGTACCTTTTCTCAGAGCAGCATAGTTGTCCTCTGCATCTACTGGTTTCTCTGGCAGCTCTGTGGCATGTCTGCCCTGTTATTCCTGTTCCCAGAGTTTTCTTATTCTGGTAGCCCCGCCCATATTTCCTATCTGCCTTTGGCCAATCAGCATTTTTATTAAACCAGTGGGTGGGACAATTATTTACAATGTAACATAATCCCACTATATATCTCTCTTTCTCTTTTTAAAATAAGAACCCCAAATCTAATTTCGTTTGTAAATTTTTATTTACTATTATTTATAAGAACTTGTTACCAACACTGTAAACAAAGACAAACATTCATAATCCATTTTGGGGGGGGAATGTGGGTGTTATTCTCTATGCTACTTCTTGCTGAATGGAGGTGCTTGCAATCCCATGGGAACCCAAAGAAAAATTTAGGATTATGGACAAATCTTTAGTGAAGTAGTCTCTAAGGCTGGGTAATTTTAGCTAGTATCCTTGAAGTTGTTTTGGATGCAGAACTCAGAGGAAACTGCAACAGAGGTGATCTGAAATGTTGAATTATCTGGCCATTTCCATTTCTACCAAAGACTTTTCAGGTGGTCTTCATGGATCAAATATTATTTTCTTTAACCAAGAATAAATCCATAGCCTCTCATTTTCTGTAGAAATAAAAAGAAAACTTCTCCAAAGTAGCATATCATTTTATCTCAATTTTAAAACCAACCCATTTACAACATTTATAGGTTGGATTAATCCAGCAGCATTTATAATAAATTGGCTTTTTAGCAGCTTTTACTACTTTATTTTAAGTCAAAAACCCTAAAGATAAGACAATAACATACAGTATCCAGGCACTCTTGGTAATTTCTAACTTTACATGGCGTATTATTTATTTTTTTACTCCATTTCTTTTTTAAGTATTTTCTCTATTTTTTTCTCTCTCAAGCCATGTATAATTTTTAACACACTCTAAACTATTTAGAGTTTTGTTTATATCTATCTTTACTGTATATCTTGTATTGTTTTATCTTTTTCTATTTCTAACCCCACCTTTGCCTGGTTAGGTTGGCGAACTCTTTCCAGCTCCCTCTATTTCTTTCTGTTTCTGCCCACACCTTTTTCTTCCAAAGTGTGGCTAAAAGATTAAAGGCTTGAGTATGATGGCTTGCTGGCTCCACCCAGTTCCTAGTCTAATTTCATAGAATTTAACTTTTTAGTGGAGGTACTATTAAGACCCACAGTTACCACTCTGGGAAATTTTAGGGTTCATATAATCATCAAGTAAAGCACTGCCATCTCCTGCTCATAAACTCCACTTAAGTATTTGGCAACAAGACCTCTTAAAAGACTCACAAGTGTTTTGTCATTAGGCTGAATCAGGAAGTTTCTCTTAAAGAGCCAAGCATGAAATTCAGGAATTTAAAAATCATTATATTAATAAACAACCAAAAACACACAAACAAACAAAAAGATTCCCTTTACAAATCTAGAAAATATATTTCATAAACTAAGTAACTTAGGATCACTAATCAAGTAGTATGAGAATAAGTTTTCATTTTTTTCTGTGAAATTTCAGCACACTGTAGTTGATGTAGCATCAAATCCATTATTATTAGAAAAATAATATAACATATTTCAGTGTACAAATAGACTAATATATAATTTATTATTTAAAATACATATACTCTTTGACTGATCATCCAATAATGACATACCTCATAATTCTTCACAACAGTTCCACCAAATGGGAACCAAGCATTCTAATATATGTGACCATAGGATCATTCTTATTTAAACCACCACAGAAATATAAATGTTACTGTAGAACAGGAGAAAATAAAAGACCAAGAAAGTAAACACTAGAAAGAACAAATGAATGAAAAAGAGAAAGACAAAAGTGTCAATCCAAAAGAGTGAAATTAGACAAGTAATAACTTAGCCCGAATTCTTAGAAATTATATTTAAATTACATTTTGGCTCGGTGTGATAGCTCAGCACATGAACTCCTTGCTCTGAAAGCCTGAAGATCAGAGTTTCATCTCCTTTACTTGAATAAAGGCAGAAGTAGAGAATCAGTTCCACACTCTTGTCATCTGACATTCATACAAGCATCCTGTAACCTCCCATACACATACATCAAACACATAACACCAAATTACTTTTCAAAAAATCCACTAAAATTGCATTTTTGAGAATTTTATCATAATAACTACCCTAAAATATTTCATTTTCAACATAGTATTAAGATTATGCCCTGTGTCGTAATAGAGACTCTGAAACACCACAAATATATATATGGCACATATGGAAAACTGCCAGAGTGCGCCTTTCAACAATGCTCTGGTAGCAGAGAGTTTTGTTTGTTTGTTTATTTTTTGTTTCCCACAGATCTCACTGAAAACAACTATCAGCCACAAAGAGGAAAGAAACAACATTCTTTATTAATCTACAGACATTTATGAAAACAACTTACATGTATTACTTTAATATAAAAACATAAGTGCTTTAGAAACAAAATATTTGAAACGATTTTTATTCTTTATTATGTATATGCAAGAATTTCTCTCTCTCCCTTCCCCCCTCCCTCCCTCTCTCTCTCTGTCTCTGTCTCTCTCTCTCTCTCTCTCTCTCTCTCTCTCTCTCTCTCTGTGTGTGTGTGTGTGTGTGTGTGTGCGCGTTTCTGATGTGGCCAGAAGAGAGTATGAATGTCACTAAAACGGTCAACTTTGAGTATCTCTATGTGGGGCTGTGTATTGAATTTGTGTCCACTGCGGGAGTAGAAAGAGGTTTTAACAACTGAAAAATCTCAGCAGAAGTCCCTGTTGTAAATATTTAGATTGATTCAAATTTGTAGAGGCTTATAAAGTGTTGCAAGCTCAGAAAAAGAACACATTTCATTAAATATTCAAACAATATTTTGAAAGATATGACTTGTTTGAATGACACACCAAAAACGTGAGTATTAGCTATTTATGTTTCAAGTAAAATTTAATAAACTATTTATTCAATAATTTTAATAACTATTTATTTAATAATTGTTAATAAGATAATGAACGAATAATTGTGATATGTTACATAGGGTCTAGCCCAATACAGATAACAGCATGAAGAATTACTGGGTAAGCTAGAAATTCCTCATGTTATATGTGCATATGCACATAAATATGTATAAACGTATATAATTATATATTTATATTTATTTGGAGATAATACATTTATATGTCATTTTGAATATAATGTTTGGTAGCAGAATTTGATCAATTTGTGACTGTGAATAAGGCTGTGACCATCTCCAGGAATAATAAAAAGGGGCTTGAGGAATCTTTAGGGGTGATACGTGTCCTTACTGTCATCATTTTGATGAAGAGCTATCAGTATTTAAGTACCTGCACCACATGATAATTTTTACATGTTAAATATACTCATTTATTCATTGTCAATTTCACATCATTATCAAAATATGTAGATTCTTGAGTCATCTGGTCTGCATTCCCTGTTTGTATATCCCAGTCTGTGTCTTATCCTCGTAATCAATTAAAAGTAGTGTATCATTTTGTGGAAGTAGCTCTTTAGTAGACTGAACATTTACCAGGTCACTCAAGACTGCCTGCTCAATTTGCTGTTCTACTATGTACTCAGTCTCTCTGAGCTTTTAACCTTCCTTTAAGAAAACAATTCAACTAACCTTAACTTGCCCTGGATTTCCTGTGTAATTGGCTTTTACAACTTAAAAACATATTTTATTTTTAAACTATGTGATGTTCATTCTGTGATGTAGATACATGCCTTTTTGTGTACGTTGTGGTAATTATTTGCTAAAGGCAGCCAACCGGTTGAGAGTGTCTTAAAACAAACACCACCAATAATATGGTAAGCCACATGTTGATATAGTTTGGTCGCTTCTGTGTTGCTCTTTGAGGTGTATTCTGAGACAGTAAAGTAACTTCTTCCATTGTAAAACTCACTGTTAAATTTTCTGTAGAAAAGAATTCCTCATTCTTCCCCCATACCATGTTTTCTATGTTGTTCAATAAATGTAGAGTAAAGCCCTTTGTTAGGGACAGCCAGGCAGCACAGACTGGCAGCAGAAACAGACACAGATCAAACACAACAGAGAGATAATAGACAGGTCACAGGCTCCAAGCCTCAGATAGATGGGAAACAAGTACAGAATTGGGGAATTTAAATTTTGCCTGAATTTTGGACTAAAGTACTCCAGGAAAATGTCAAAAAGAGAATCTCTGTGTGTCTCTGTCTGTCTCTGTCTCTCTTTCTCTCCTGCCACCTTTTCTGCTCATTCCTTAATGCAACATCAGTGCACCGAACTGTATCTATACCCGACTGCAGATATGGAATCAAACAATAGATGTCACCTTTTGGTCTTAAGCTGTATGTTCCCAGCAAATCAAATTTGAAATACAGAGACCCAATTTCATTTCTAAGTGAGCACTTGCCTCCCATAGGCCTTTTCATTTATCACTGCCAAGGCATACAAGCCATGTGCAGTAGGGGTACAGCTTTGTGTTGATGGCTGTGAGCCTTTCTTCAGGAGAACCTACCTATGGTGTTTAAAGGGGAATTAAACCGGCGATTGCTCTGACACTTAATTCTCCGTCCCAAGATCTCTGTCTATCTTGGAGGCTGTTTTTGACAAGCTTGTACTACAGCACACTCTCATCATAAAACAATAGAAGTTTCCAATTTGTTATTATTTTGACGGCTTCTGATGTTTCAATAGTCAACTCTGCTGTTTACAAGTGCATGAAATTTGTTTGTGTGATGAGTTTAGGGCATTATCTGCACTTTAGGCCTCTAATGAAGAGATTTTAACAGACAGTATCTTTTTTGTTGTTATTGTTTTGTTTTATTTATTTATTTTTTGTGGGGGTGTGAAACATATACGTGATAATGACTTATAGCCTACTAATGACTTAAGCAAGCAGCTCTGTGCCTGAAGCAACCTTGTAGGCATGTTTTGAAATTACAAGGGCCTTTCTCAAGTATCATTGGGAATAAGTCATCTAGTGTCTCAGGTTAATACATCAGTGCAGTTGCTGCCACTATGAAAAATTGGATTTTTTGTTTACTTAAAATTTGAAATGCCATGATTTGGTACTTGAAAAATGAGGTAGGAAAAATGAATGTCCTTCTGCTTGTGAAAAATGGGGATTTTATTAGAGCAAAGGAGGCAGGAGGAGCGAGGGCTCATCTGCTCTGATGGAAGAGTGTTTACACAGGAAGAAATACAACAATAAGTAGGCCACAGGGGACCAGGGCAGCAGAATCACTTAGGGAGCTGATGACAACAGGAGGTAAAAAATTCTTCTTCCCGGATCCAGACGGACCCACCTCCTATTCTCCATATACACATGGTGGGTAAATGCATCTTGAAGTAAGACTTATGTTTCATGGCAGTGTGAGACTCCCCAGCTCGGCTGCATCTGTTAATAATAAAAATTTGCCTTCTGGAATGAGAGTTTAATAGCTCTTGTTCATGCTTTAAATAGGAGGTCATAGCAATCAATCAGCATTACAATTTTAGTAGGTAGTCACATGTGAAATATATTATTTCTGACATTTAATTTGGTCAAAATTAAGTTAAAATATTCACTCAGAGGGACATATTGATAAAGTGATAGTTGTAAGCGTATAATCTTAGGAATATTGTATGTTGTGCATGCATTCTTAAAGACCATTATATTAAAGATAATTATTATCTTTAATGTAATAATAAAAAATATCCTATTATTCAGTTCAATTTTAGAGGCTATATCAACTGCAATTTATTACAATAAACTTCAGACAAGTAGTGTTGCACGTGCTTTCATAGTTTAATATATTCCATTAGCATATCTGTTTGTTTGTCCAAGATACCATTTGAAATAATATCTAATTTATGCTTTTATGTGAATCATCTGAATAGCATCTTTATGTAAATTCAACCAATTTATATACTTCTACTACTTTTATGCATACACTCAGATGCACACATAAATGTATGTATAAAATTATTAAAGTCCCATAGACATTTAATCTGATACCTACATGTGAACATCACTGCTGTGGTCTTAGTACATACACAGGTAGGCATGGAATTATTTGAAAAGACATGTTTTATATCTGATTTGTTTTTTTAATGCATCGTATGAAATGCAATGTATTCATTAAATCTAGGTTCATAGTAACTATTTTGTCAATGAATAAATATTTAAATAGTATGAATAAAAGAAAAATGGATAATAATTGAGGAATAATAATGTAAATCTATCCAATGAAACAGAATCAATGGTCAGAGCTTATTGATTCTTCTAAATAAATCTGTATAGATCACTCTCATCCCAATGAGAAAACTATAATTTATACTGTCATAGAATACGTTCAATTGCAGTCCATGTATCCTTGAAAGCTGTAGGTTTCCTAGATTGAGAAACTGTATTAGCAGTTATATATTACAGAGTAGTCTCAAAAATTATCAGTGGTTGTTATGCTGAATTCATCTAAATACGTTCGGCCTTGTCTACTAACCAACTGATGAATTATAGTTTCATTGACAAGGAAACATTACAATACTGTTTATAGTACATGTTTGAACATATGTATCAATGATATTTATGTATTAAAATCACTGAATTTACTTTGTGTGTGTGAGAGAGAATGTGTGTGTATCAGACCACATATGCATAAGACAGATGATACACTGAAAAAGACAATTCACTTTCCACCATGTCGTGTCCAATTATTAAACTCAAGTCATGAACCTTACAGCAAACTCCTTTACCTGTTGAGCTATCTCACAGGACTATTTTTAAAACTTAATGTTAGCTAAGTTATAACATTCTTATTTCTATAATATTGACCTAATTTAATTTGATGCAATAAATTATACAGTTGTCACATTCCTCTGATAATTTGCCTTCTCTCATCTAGGAAGTTAGCTCTTTTCAGAAGTTTCTGTGTCCTGCCTGGCTGGTACCACAGTCTTTCAGGCCCAAATAATCACACAAGGTCTTATTATTAATTGCAAGCTGTTTGGCATATGGCTCAAGCATATTACTTGCTAACTCTTACTCTTAAACTAACCCATGATTTTATCTTGTTAGCCACATGCCTTGGTAATTGTTGTCAGAGCAACATTCTTATCTTTCCTCTGTGTCTGCTAGAATCTCCTGCCCTGCTATTCTAATTCCCAGAACTTCCCTAGTCTGCTTGCCCCACCTCTACGTCCTGTTTTGGTACTTTGACCAATCAGTATTTTATTAAACCAATATTTACAATAACAAATATTTACAGTGTACAGAAAATACTCCCACAGCAGTTATAATATTATTTTCCCAGCCTGGATCTCTTTCATAACAATTCTCCTGAAGGCTTTAGTGACATCATCTGGCTAAGTAAAGCTTATAATCTGATAATGATTGTGAAGAAAGTTTTTAAAATTTTAAATGGACTCATTTTTGACACTATACATTAATGTAATGATATAGGAAATACTAACAGGCTGGTAATAGAGACTGACAATTCAAAAATACAGTGTATTTTTTAGGTGAATCTTCTTATTTAATAGAACAAGGTGATTTTTAATTTTCCTCATGGATGTCAAAACATATAAACTAAATTTACATTGTATTCTGACCTTTGTCAAAGTTTTAAACAATAACACCAAGATGAAAACATTAAGAAACAGGATTTTGTGTGGCTACACTAATATCAGACAGAATCTTACTTACAGGAGAGATATTTGATCACATTAAGGTGAATCCATGGATAAAAATAACAATTATAAAATTGGTGGACACAACACAATAAATGCAAAAAAAATAATGAATTAAGATCAAGTCTACACATGAAAATTTTGTTAAAATGAATATGATTTCTTCTAATAAGCATATATTAATTTTAACAAAAGCATTTAAAATTGATCTATAAAACAAGTTAATTTAATCATGATAAACTTTTTAGAGCACGTCAAATAGTTAACAAAATTAGTCATAAATTATTCGTACTACCTTAAATTTGCAATATTTTGAGTAGTAGTCAATAACATGAAGCAATTACCCATGAAAGCAGCAACAAATGACAACTAGAATAAAAAATAATATGAATATAAAATTAATATTATCTTTAATAATATATGGATAACAAAAGACATGAAAGTAGGTATTCTCCAGTTATCTACAAATGAGGACATAGACACACCATGTGTGTACACTGAGCTGTTCTTGTACTCATGAAGATTACGTGGGAAAAGCAAAGGCAATTAATAATAGTCAATTAGAAATGGAGAAACCTTTCCTACCAATTTAAAAGTAACCTTGTTTAAAGGTCTCTTAAAATGATACACTGTAACAGGCTGAAACTTAATACAGATTTGGCTTTTAGTTAATATAAATTATTAGAAACAGCAGTATTACATTCTGCTATCACCTCTAGGTTCTCACAACTTTATTGTGCGTGTTATTTATTCAGAGATTTGTATTTTTAAGGATCATTCAGTGTATTTCTACATAATTTACTAATTATTATTTCAGTGATTTACTAGTCTTTCTAATCATATATTAAATTGCATGGTCATGATTTAGTTATTATTGCTTATGGGCTATGTCAGAACACTCATGAGTATGGACTACAGAGAAATTAAAGACAGTGTGGGAAACATGCTTGTATGTAAGAAAAGCACAGGGGAGTTACTAAGATTAGGATTTCAGTATTTTTAAATTCAGAATAAAATTTCCATAGATTTCCCACTATTTTACATCTACTTATTCACAATGTAATTCAAGAAGGTAGTGAGCTTTGTTATTCAGAAAAGTAATATCACTGAATTACCTTAATGGAAACATATGAGAAGATCAATTTTATAAGTAGGAGAAAGTGCATACACTTGCAAAAAAAAAAGTATTTCATCTAGGAAAGTTAATTCCTGCTATGAAAGCATTTCAAGCATCCACAAGACCATAAAAACGTGTTTGAACCAGAGTTCCTAAGTTGAGAGGCCCTTTGAAACAACCATGGACCTTCATTAATGAATTACTAAAAGCAGTAATTTCCCGGGGAACAGGACTTCTCCATCAATTCTGGGATTGAGGAAGGACTGCAGCTAGCTGAGCAGAGCATATTGGTACAGAATTTTTAAGAGTTCTCAATGCTATATTTTCAGAATCTTCAGAAACTGAATAAATGACAAGAAGGCTACTACAAACAACCAAATGTAGTACAAATATTATGATGTTCTTTTCAACTTTACAACAAATTACTAAAACATTAGACCAAAGACATCTTATTCTTGGGGTTATAATACAAACATGTATAATTTGGCAATTGCTAATTTTTCCTTTTTCTTTAGATTACATATGGAATATAATAAAATGTGGTCTCTATTCTCAATTATCTGGTAATTCTAACTTCTTAACTCCATTTTCATTTTTTTCACAGCTTCATAAATATAATTAGTATATGATTTTCACAGTATTTTTGTACATGACTTCACAGTCAACCATTGGTACATGAAATTCTTACTAGTGGTCACAATTGGGAAAGAATAAGTCTCTCTCCCTCAAAGTTACCAACTGCCAAACAGCAACTGAATTAAACCTGGAGATCATCTACCATCTCCTTTTGCAAAATTTTGAAAAGTTTAAACTTGCACAGGGAACTATGTGTTCTTAAATGTAGGAAAGTCTGGGCACAATCCTTGTTGTCATTTATCTGGATTTTACAGACAGGATTTCTCAGTAGAGCTTACCAAGAAGCTAGTAACCCTGCAAGCACCAGGGATCTGCCTGTCTTTCTGAAACCAGTGCTGAGATTACAGGCATATGTCATTACAGTCAGCTTTCCATGTGTTTCTGGGAATTGGACACAGTTCCTCATGGTTGGAGGGCAACAAATTTATCAACAAAGCTATTTTTTAAGCCCAGGGAATGTTGCTAAGCTGTCAGGAGAAAAAGGGATATGAATATAAGTTATTTAAGACACAACCATATGTACAAGTATTGAAAAAAAAAGGTATATATCACACCAGCAGGATTTAATTGAATATGGTTATTACAAATCCTGTCTTGCATGTAAATAAAATTATCAATTAAATTTTTGAATATACTGTTTTTAAAAAAAGAAAAATAATTATACTGAGCAATTGTTTTTCCTTGATATCTATGAGTTTCTTTTTTTCTTTCTTCTCTGTTCTTCCACGTATTTCAATGGATTTTTGGTGTGAGAGCACATCCCAAGATTAAGATTCTATTTAGAACAAATAACTGATAAAGGAATTCAAAGACAAGAAAAAAAGCCAAGCTTGACAGGGTACTGCATGGATTTCTAAGGAATTACAATGGAGTGTTAACACAGAACATGGCTTTACTCAACTACTAAACTGTATCACTAGAACTCGTTTCTCCAATGTACTGATGATTTAGAATTTTATATGCTGACTGTTTTGAAGTACCTGTAACTCATTGATCAAGTTAGGGCTATATTGCTGTAAAACAACAACAACAAAATACCAAGAAAAGCAACTTGCAAAAAAAAGGGGGGGCGGGGGTTAAGTTGCTTATACATGCAAATCACTTTCTAAATAGGAACTCAATCTGAAGGCAGGAATAGATACAGAATATAAGAACTCTGATGATTATGGGCTTGCTCATCATGCCTCAACCTTTCTTATAAACCAGAACCTCCAGCTGAGAAATGGCATGATCCACAATATGCAGTGCTATCCAATCAATCACTAAATAAAGAAATACCTTACAGTTGCCTAGTACCTGATCATATAGAGGTATTTTATCAGTCTAGGGGTCTGCTTCTCCAGGGTCACTGAGTTCTGTCACACATCAAACTAGCTAGCACACTTTTTTATCTACATACACAGAGAACTCTAGAAAATAGTTAAATTCAACCTCCAGTAAAGCCAAGAAATGCTTGTTAGTGTCAACTTTGAACCACTAAATTTCATATTCTGCAACAGACTGTATTAAAAACCCATTAACATTATTCTAAGAATCCATTAATATGTGATCTCCAAATATTGTTTAAATATAAATTTGAGAAAAAGAAATTGCATAAGGAGCTTTTCAGGTTTCTCTCAGGTTCCTCCTTGTTACGGAGATGTTCAGGGGTTGTGAATTTAGCCTGATTATCTTTTACCTTGCTTCTAAAATCCACTATGGAGTGAATACATATTATGTTTGTCTTTCTGGGTTTGTGTTATCTCACTCAAGTTGATTTTTTTTTCTAGGTCCATCCATTTGCCAGCAAATTTCAGTATGTCATATTTTTACTGCTGTATAGTACTCCATTGTGTAAATGTACCACTTTTTTAAAAATGCATTCTTCAGTTGAGCGGTATCTAGATTGTTTCCAGGTTCTGGATATTGCAAATAGTACTGTTATGAACATAGTTGAGCAAATGTCCCTGGAAGAAGAATGTGAATCCTTTGGCTATATGCCTAAGAGTGCTATTGCTAGATTGTTGAGTAGATTGATTCCCAGTTTTCTGAGAAATCACCATTCTGATTTCCAAAGTGGCTGGACAAGTTTACATTCCCACCAGCAATGGAGGAGTGTTTACCCTACCCCACATCTAGTCCAGCATAGGTTGTTTTTGATCTTAAGCTATTCTGACAGATGTTAGATGTTATCTAGGAGTTGTTTTCATTTGTATTTTCCCGATGGCTAAGGATGTTGAATTAACTTTCTTTTGTTCATTTGAAATTTTTCTGTTGATAATTCTCTATCTAGCTCTATACCCCATTTTTAATTGGATTATTTGATTTTTCGATCTCTAGTTTCTTGAATTCTTTAAATATTTATATATCAGTCCTCAGCCAGAAGGAAGATTAGTGAAGATCTTTTCCCATTGTGTAGGCTGTCATTCTGTCTTACTGACCATGTTCTTTGCCTTACAGAAGCTTCTCAGTACCAAGAGGTCTCATTTATTAATTCTTCTCAGTGTCTATGCTACTGGTCTTATATTTAGGAAATACTCTTTCTGTGCCAACACATTCAAGGCTATTTTCCACTTTCTTTAATATCAGATTTAATGTAACTCTGTTTATATTAAGGTCTTTGATCCACTTGCACATGAATTTTGTACAGGGTGATGGATGTATTAGCATTTTTACATGCTACCTTTCAATTATGCCAGCACAACTTATTGAAGATACTTTCTTTTTTCATTGTATATGTATTTGCTTCTTTGTCAATGGAAATACCCAAGAGTCCATGAAGATATTCCCAGACAGGACTCCAAGCAATGATGGAGAAGGTGCCTAGACTCTCCTCCCATATGATCAAATTGATGACCAGCCTAATTGTCATTAAAGAGTTTTAATCCAGCAGCTGATGGAAAATGATGCAGACATCCACAGCTAAGCTCTGGGTTGAGCTCTTAGTCCAGGCAAAGAGAAGAAAGAGGAATTGTATGAGCAAAGGGGTCAAGATTCTGATGAGAAAACCCACAGAGACAGCTGACCCAGCCTAATGGGAGCTCACTGACTCTAGACTGACAGCTGAAGAATCTCCATGGGACTAGGGTAGGCACTCCGAATGTGGATGACAGCTATGTGGCATGGGTATTTTATGGGTCTCTGACAGTCAGACCAGAATTTAATCCTGGTGCCTGAACTGGTTTCTTGGAAAACTGAAGCTGGAAAATTAATTGCACAATGATAATGGAAAAAAATGTGTAGACCGTGGGGGTCTGAGAAATATTCTATGCCATCTGGATGCCTACTGATTATTTCCCAGTGAGAGATTATCTCCATGGGACTTACCTTGTGGAAACATGTTGGATAAGCATTTATATGTTGATCTGAAACTAGGCCACATGACTCTCAACACGTTTAAATCTAGATAGGTTGATAAATTTGAGGTGGAATACTTTTTGTAACTAAGGATGAAATATCAAATGTAAGAAGCCTAAAAAGTTAATGCTAATTGAACTTTAAGCTTTCCTTTTTTTTTCCCTTCTATTTTCTTTCTATCCTTTGTTTTCATTATCTTTCTTAAATTCTTTATTTTATTTTATTTTATTTTATTTTATTTTATTTTATTCGGTAGTAAAGAATTCTGTCATGACAGAGACTCTCAAATACTCTCCAACCACTTCCCAAGTAATAGAATTGAAGGCTTAATATTATAGTGTATGCTTGGCCAGTAGCTCAGACATATTACTAATTAGCTCTTAGATCCATTCTTTAGCCATGTGGCTCGTAGATTCTCAGTCCAGCTTTCTCATCTTGCTTCCTCTGCATCTGGCTGGTGTTGGCTTCTCTGCCTTTCCTCTTCCAAGAATTCTCCTCGTCATATCACCCTGCCTATACTTCCTGCACAGCTACTGGCCAATCAGTGTTCTATTAAACCAATATGAGTAACAAATCTTTACAGCGCACAAGAGCATTATTCCACATTTTCCATCACCCTTTCTTCCTCTTCTATCCCTTTTATTTTTAGCTTTTTATAAATCCATTTTTGATTTAAAAATATTTTATTGAAAATTTTTCATAAGTAACATTTATTTTCTTATTTGGTTAAGAACTTATCAGAAACTATCCTTGTATGCTACTCACAGTTTAGTTAATTATATAAAGAGAGTTTATTATACTTCCATTCTTGGATCACACATTGTGGAAGAAGAGAATTGACTCTCAAAGATTATCATCTGGCCTCCATATGCCTGCCTTGGCACTGGTGTACATAATTCTTACAAAGTAAATATTCTATTTTAGTAAGGTGTTGAATAAATAAATGCAATATATATTTCTATCTACTATTATCATATAGAATGTTGCTGAAACAATAAATTTGCTCATGGTGATAAAGATATTTATAATTAAAATATATACTAAGACACAAAATTAATTCCTAAATTTTATGATAAATTTATGTTTAATCTTTCAGTTGATAAATAATATCATTGAGCAACTCTAAAACAATTGGATAAAATAATTTAATATACTATTAATTATTTAAGTTTTATGTAATATACCTTGATTATATTAAACCTTCTACTGTTTTTCTTCACAGTGATGGACCCACATAAACATTATGTTTGAGTCCAATTTGATGTTTTCAATATTACATTTAAAATTGCAATTTATATTACATATACTTAACTAAGTATTGGTATACATATATGTACATAATTCATTGTTCATCATTTACAAGCCTAGTATTATGTTATTGATATAAAAGTAAATTATTATATGAACAAGAAATATATGAAATGTAAAATATTTTATTACCAGATTAGTGCATTTTGAAATTCAAAACATACACTTAAAAGAGGTATTTGATAGCAAATATAAAAAGCCCTTTCTTGTTGAACGACAATATATCATTGACTAAAAGGGGTTGGAGCTGTGTCTGGTTGTGGCAGTAAGATTGCCTTATTAACAGAGGGACCTTGGTTTGATCCTTTGAAATCAATATCAGTGATAGACATGGTGGTAAACACTGTGATCCCAGCATAAGAGATGCAGACACGATAGGATATCTGGCTAGCTAGTTTAGAATTGGTGACTTTCAGTCCATTGAAAAACCTGTCTCAAGAGGTGTAGAAGGACTTTCTGAGATACACCAGAGGTTGACCTCTTCCACATACATGTAATGACATACAGACACAGATGTGTGCATATACAAACATACTCGCAAAAATACGATTGGCTTCTACTGATTTGCTAGGATTCATTTCTCAATTATTAAACTCTATAACTTGGGGAATGTGTCTAGTTAAAAACAAACTCCTAGAAATTATATTTTAGGGGCAAGAAATCATAGTACTAGTAGACAATTTTAAAGCAAATTCAGCTTTTTTATATTTAAGGGTAAGAGCAGTTAAGTCTTTTATATAGTGTCTCCTTTTTAATTACTGATATGAATCAAGAAATGTTTCAAATTGGTGATGTTTCCCATGAAATGTCAAGAGTGCTGTAAACCTCCATTTTCTTTTCTGGTCGGTTTCTGTAGTTCAGAGTTTTCTCCCGAGTTGCTGTGTTACAAGCTTTTATCCCAGCAAGTAGCATGCCCATAGGGCTCATGTCAGGTCTCTCCTTGTTAACTTGCTTTGTATTGCAGATCTCATGTTAGCTGTGGATCCAGGTTGTTCTTACCCTTAAGCACTATAAGTTAAAAAAAAAAAAAAAAAACAAGTTGCAATTGAAGCTGCTTAACATATTTTGCATGCTTACATTTCACATTTCCAACAGATCCAGAAAGGCATTGTTCGTACACATTTTATGAAAGCAAATAAACCTGTACTCTTTAGAGAAAACTCTCAAATTTAGATGATTTGACATGCATCGTAGCTGTTGGTGCCCCAATAAGGCTCAGCTCTAAAATACGACGTTCTTACTTGTTAGCGAATAACTGGACTAGACTCTCCCTTCTGCTCTAGTTTTAACTGCTTACATTGTCATAGTATGCCAGCAGTGTGAATCATTTGTGCTAGGTTATTGATTCCTGTTTAAATTTTAGCATGTTAAAATCTAATATTTTATTACTTCTTAATACTGATTAACAAATTGATTTTTATTACTTTAGTTTGTTAAAAGAAAGAACATTAAATCTTCTGACATAAAGTCTTCAGAATATAGTAAAACTTTTCCAAATTGCAAAGGAAGATGAAATTAATATTTAATTACATTCATTGTTCTCTTTGAGAAAACTAGTGTAGAATCCTAATTATAGGAAGGCTACAGACTGACATCTTCTGATTCCTTCTCTGCACAGCACTAATGACTTTTGTGTAATCTTTACCCAATATGACACTTCAAAGCAAGTCTAGAGAGCACATTAAAATGAATCTGCTGAAGGTAGATTCCATAAAACCAAAAGTTTAATGAATAGAATTTTATCAGCTTTAATAATTTGTTTCAGTAATATTAGACATTTTTAAAATAAATGAATAATAATATAAATTTTGAAAAAAAAATTTAAAAGGAACAGAGAACTCAAGTTTATGTAATATAAAGTAATATAATATAAAACAACATATTTTTAGATTTAATATTATTTCTTCAATCCAAAGAAATGCCTTTTGGCACACTTGCTTACATAATTAAAATATACAAATACAGTTGAGTAAAACTATTCTTTGATTTTTTTTTTTAATCAGACTATCCAAAGATAAATATAAACTAATACCTAAGTCAAAGTGGATTTGGGATGTGTTTTCTTGTGGAAATCTTTTCCAAACTCAACTTGTTTGCTCTCTCCCAACTTATCTGATTAGTTTTAAATTATTTGGTTTACTTATTTATTTATGTTGATAGTTAACATTTAATGCATTTCAGAGTTACAAATTTTTTTTTAATTAAATTGTTTTACCCAACAACGCTTGTACTTCAACACTGTAACTGACTCTTCTCCAGGCATCTAACAAACTAACACAAATCCATAGGGGGAAAAGTATTTGTTTTTGAGGAGATTAAAAATAAAAATAGTGTCAATAGGGACTCAGAAATTGTGAATTGCTAGAAGAATCAGTGAGCACTAAGTGGATTAAACAGTATTGACAATTTTTATACTGTTTCTACCTGCATCTAATTTGAATTGCCCTAAACATATATTAAGTTTAAATGATGAATAAGAAAGGACCCCAATTGGAATAATCAATGAAGAAATGTATTTTTATTTATGTATTGTCCTTCATTCTGCTTTTTAGTGACTCTGACTTTAAAAAGATGGCAATGGCTTCCAAAATTAAAATCAATGCATTTTTCCAATGTAATATTTCATATTTATGGAACCCTTTACTTGTTACATTTGGGTTTAAACAATATTTTGAAATGCTGACTCAGAAATTTTTGATTTGCTGGTCATTTCATAAGTACAGCAGAGAATGATTTAGACCACAAAAGAAGCCTCTCTTAAAGATCCTGTAAACCAAAGAGGAAGAAATGCTTTACATGCCAGTAAAATCAGAAGGAGGAAACGAAGATGGTCAAGGCAAAGCATGGCTACTGTGGTGGGCTAGAGGCAAGGACAGAGTCCAATCTCTCCCACAACTACCTCACCTCCCTCCCCAGTGACTCCTTGAAATGAATGTTTGCATGTAAAGTGGCTAAGTGGGGCTGGCAGTGTGGTAAGCAGCAGCCTACAGCTCTTATTGTCCCTTCCACCTAAAGCCGCCTAAGTGTGTGATTGCCCTTGTTCTGAGTAACAAATGGGGTACTGTTAGTTGGTTTAGGACTCACTGAAAGACCTCCATGTTGTATCTCGGAGGCCACGCTGAGTTGATATCCAGGATCCATGCCACAACCAGGAGATGCCCTAGTATCTATGGTCATTGCTGCTGCTCCAGGACATATGGATGGTCGAGTTCCAAGTAGACATTCATGATCTGTGCTGCCACTGAAGGCCATGTTGGTTCCCATAGCCAGTGTTACTGCCACCGCCAGGTGGACATGAACAGTAGAGGTAGAAAAGGATTCGGTTTTCCTTAAGAGAGACCAATTGGAGTTTGCTTATGCTCCAATGAGTATATAGACAACATGATTTGGACTGAGTATTTTTATTTTATTTTATTTTATTTTATTTTATTTTATTTTATTTTATTTTATTTTATTTTATTTTATTTTATTTTATTTTATTTTATTTTATTTTATTTTATTTTATTTTATTTTATTTTATTTTATTTTATTTTATTTTATTTTATTATTCTTTTTGGGGTAAGTTACTAGGGTATGGGAGTGGACCCAGTAGACATGGAAGTGAATATGACTGGAGTACATTATACGAAAATCTCATACAATCAATGAAATATGTTGCTAAAAATGAAAGTAAAGAAGATAGCAGTTAAATTAACGTTTATCTTCTAATTTTTATTTTTGGCCTGAATATTTCATATTTTAATTTTAAATATGCTGTAGCACTTAGGCTCAATGTGAAATCCAGTATTCTTTCCATCTTAGGATATCAAAAACTATAAAAAGGTTTCTATTTTTTATTTCTATTTCTATATGTGTAGACATACTTTAAGAGATTTATTTTTTATCTTCATTTTATATGCACAGTCACGCTAGCAAGAACACTTAGTTCAATGTGTATAATTGCTTTTAACTTTAGCTTAGGTATTATGTTTGTCCATATTATGGTGGTACATTTACAGCATAACCCCAATGTTTGGATTGATGCTTAGCTTAAAGTATCAACACTAATTATAAATAAATCTATTGATTTGGATGTAAATAAAGAAGCTTGGTGTGTTTTTGTTATTGTTTGTTTGAAACAATTCTCATTCATGATGGCAAGTTTTTTTTTTCATTCCTCTGTACCTTTGTATTCCAAGACCACTAGATATTAAAATCTTCACAGTTCAGCTAGTCTGACTCAAGATAGACGTGGCACCCCAATACCTTGCCTGAGTGCATAGTGCTTTCTTTATATACAGAGTTATGATTCAAGCCTTTGCCTCATCCCTAGAGACTTGAGTCTTCTTAGCAAACTGTTATCTGTGAGGGCAAAAGAGCTTTGGACTAAACATCCTAGGGGTCACAACTTTCCTCTTGAACCACAAACTTCATCCTGGCTTGTCTTGCTTTTTACTACCAGTTAATTCTTCTCATTTTCAGAAGACTCTATCCCCAGAGCATTTGCCTTTGCTCTTCGCTCCAGGTATCATTAAAAGTTCAGGATCATGTCTGTCTATCTGTCTCCTTCTTTGCTTCATTCCATTCTATCTTGTTACTTTACTTTATTTACATTTTATTTATTAATTCTAAATCTATATCTCAGCTTGATTTTTGGTGGAACCTATTAAAGTAAACTTCTATGTCCTTTCATTAGGGTGATATTTTGATTAAAACACAACCCAGATAAAAATGTAAATATCAAGAATATACTATGATATTTATCTTTTAAGCGACATCACTGTTCTAAAGCCAGTGTTTCAGAAGGCTACATTAGTGATACATATTCAATGTATCGGAATTTTTTATTTCTGAAAAACAGGGTGACATATGTATAAAGTTTTGTAGAAATTAAAGAGTTAAATAGTATTCATTTTGCCATTGTTTATGTATACTCACTCATTTGGAACAAAAGTTCTTCTTTCTCATCTGTGTCAAAATAAGTTCTTTTTAAAAAATGTACATTCTAGCTACAGCAAAGAAGCAAACAGAACATGATTTATAAACAACACTTTGAAATGATCATGAAATGTAACAATTATATAAAAATTAAATTGGTAAATATATCCCATATTATACATCATAATAACTTTAAATATTCAGAACTGCTGATACGTAGGAAAGTAAACAAACAAAGGAATAGTGTGAGCCATCACTGGTGACTTTTGTAATAAATCACTTGTATGTAAAATATTTGGCATATGTTGAGCTGTAGTAACTGGCAACAGCTCAAGGTAAAAACTGCCAAAAGTTTTAGGGTTATTTCCGTTAATTAATGCAGAAATTGGTATTTGATGTTTGCCTATGCCTAAAATCTAGAGAAATAAGTGCAAACTCATTTCATTTCAAAGAAATTCTCTCCTCTCTGTGGATTTCTGGAATTTAAATGCAACCATGGAGGTTAAACAACCCTGTTTCCGAACTTTACCAAGTTATGTGTGTACATGTTAAAAAAAATAATAAATACAAAGCTCGTTCTTTGTTGTCAAATAAGAAACAGTAAATTAATTTTGTCTTTGAATTATGTGGGATTGAATTATACAAGAAAATCTTGGCTATGTTCCTTTTCTTAATTAACGATTTGTCAGATCATCAATCTTACTTTCTCTCTGTGTGCTAATACACGATTTGTTTAGTATTTACTTAAGCCACATCTCCTTTCTAAAGAGGAATTCTTATCTAGTTACTTAAGCGGTCTCCAAGTACACAATAAGAGCAGGTCAGAAAACTTCCCATCTAAATTTAATAACACGAGGTGCCCAGTTCTCCATATTGAAATCTAGAGTGCTTTCCAATGATTTACTTTACAACTTACATTCAAGATTTGCTCGCAACTATAATTGGTAGCACTGTAAGAACTAAATATGGCAAAGGTATGTTTTATTTTAGCTCTGTTTCTCTGAGGCAAATATAATTTTCCTTCAGAAATATAGGCAGGCATGAATTTCTCAATTTCGTTACAGAACAGAGAACGGCTTTATCCCGTGGTCACTGGCTTCACCCAGTTCAAAGGCTTTAGACTGCAAATATTAGGAGGTGCAATTACCTCATGGATCAGTGACTGCTAAGCTGATTCGCCATTGATTTTCTAAATCACAAGGGCCATGCGAAGCATAGCTCCTCTGGATCAAATGTCTCGGTCCTGTCAGTGGCTCTTTTTCCCATGTCTTTGCTGTACCTCTATGTGGAAGAATCAACCTGATAGGAAAGATTTGGGTAACATCTCATCCGCAACAAGCAAAGAGATGAAAAATGGTGTCTTAAAGCTAATTTTTTTTTAAATATAATTTGTTTCATCTTATCTTTATGATTGATGGTCTAAATGTGTCGGCAGAGTTCTAATCATAACCTTGGCGGCAAATAAAAACAACGAAGTGAGAAGAAGAGATTGGCGCCTTAATTAAAAACTAGGATTTCAGAGCATCCAATCATAAACCCCAAATTGAGTAGTCATTTCGATAGTCACGTTACGTTAGGTGAGATTCAGTTCTTTCAATCTAAGGGAATATAAACACAAATACATACATGAAAACATACACACACACTCAAGAGAGAAAGAGAGAGACATCGACATCAAAGCTGTGGGAAAACTGTGGAGCTGAGCTAAGAGTAGAATGTAACACAGTGTTGATAGCATCTTTTAAAATGGTGTAACATTTAGGTGGTTTTAGTTGTCTTTCAAATTATTCCATAAAATAATTCAGTTCCATGTATGGTACAGACATACATGCACACTATACACACACATACACTATGGCAGAAAACCTCCAGTTGAAAAGTTTAAGAAATGAAACTCTGAATAATTGTACTTATCTACATTAGTATTATTTTAAAAATACCCCCCAAAGATTATTCGATGCACAAATGAAACTTACCTAAAGTAAATGAGGTAGGACAGTAGGATGCAAGGGAGGACGTGGGTGATGGAAGGAAGGCAGAGAAAGAGAAATGGAGACTTGGAAGGGAAAAGACACTCTTACTAATTTTTCACATTTATCTGATTAAATAGTTTAGGTTTCCTTTGGAAAAAAAAAAGTCTGTAGTTATTAATCAAATCCTTCACAGTGCTCAGTCTAAGACAATTAACATTTTGACACTTCTCATAGTGAAAACACAGTTGACCATAAACTTAAATGGGAAATGTCATGATGACTCATTAAAATTTTCCAGGTATGTCATCCCAGTGGAGATAATGAAAGATCAGCGGAAGATAGCCTAGATTTGAGCCCACTTCAACTACTTACTGATTGTGAAACTTCAATTCTTTCACGTACCTTCTATCATAGTTACTATGAGACACAATTTGCAAACTTCCTGTTTCTTTTGAATGTATAAGGTTTTTTTCCCTAGTGGATTTATGGTGAATATATTAACAACTTTCATTTATCTTTGATGAGTTACTTGAATGCAAGGAGTAACTTGAACACACACAGTGTATGTATTTGTATGTGCATGTATTTCTCAACCTTAACGTTACTCTAGAAACATTAAATTGTTTTTTTCTTCTCGTTCAAAAAAAAAAAAAAAAAAACTTCTGGTAGAAATCTTAACTTGTCTGTTCAAATTCATTGTGCAATGATGTTCTTTGCTTAAAAGAAATGCCATTTCCTTTTCTGCTGTCCTTCATTTTGTTCATGTTAGTCTGTTATAGATTGTTATATAATGACATATTCACCGATATTTCCCTAATATTTTAAATATAAATAATTAGAAATAATTATTACCAGAAAACAATTAAGTAGTGATAACTAAAACAATATATCTACAAAATATTGAATTACAAACCAATTATATTTTAGGTATGCACTCTAAATATTATGGCATGGATATTTCATTATGGAAAACTGAAAGTAAAATATTTCATCTCTTCAATTCTAAAATCTAATTCCCTACTTTTCTGCTTGAAGTTACTTTAATCTACAACGAAGTAAAAAGTAGGCCAATATAATATTTAAATATGATAAATGGATACATGATTTTGAAGTACTTTTAAAATATGAATTGTTTCTCAAAAAAAAAAATTTACAACATATATTCTACAATTTTTGTGTAAAATTTTGACAAAGTTATACTTTTTGGCTAGATGGAAAAGAAAAAAACTAATATCACTGAAATTTTTTTTACTGATAATTTTAAGAGAACTAGGAAAACAAAAGAGTAATTTTCAGGAATTATGTTACATTGTAAATAATGGTCCTGCCTACTACTTTAATAAAAATGATTGGCTAAAGGCAGACAGGAAGTGTGGGCAGAGCTATCAGACTATGAAAACTCTGAGAACAGGAAGAACAGGGCAGAGATGCCACAGACACACAAGGGAAGCTGATGCAGAGGTCACCTATGCTGCTCTGAGAAAAGGTACCGAGCCACATGGCTGAACAGGATAAGACTCATGAGCTAGTTTAATAGCAAGAGTTAGCAAGTTATATGCCTGGTCCCAGGTCAATCACCGTACAATTAGTATAATTGTCTGTGTGCTTCAGTGGGACTGCAGGACTATAGGACTGCAGGACTGCAGAGACTGCAAGCCTGAGAGTCCAGGCCACAAGGCTAGGGCAGAAAGACAGGCCAGAAACGTAGTACTACAAGATTACATTGAATTATGAGATGCTTATAAATATGTTCAAAATTTAACAAACCTGAGAAATACAGACTTGTTGACACTGCAACAAATGTTGAAACATCACAAAAAATGGAGGTAGCATGAGATACATGCACAGCAAGGGCATTTGTTCCACATCAACACACCCCTGGATTTTGTAGTCTAGTTATATGTCAAACCTGTAACTGTTACATTTGCAATATCTACTTTTTTTAAAAAAAAAAATACAGGAGACTTGCTGGTATTTTAGTCATTATCTCTTTTCTGGACATGAGCTTGATGCTTAGCTACTCAGTAGCCATAACAAGGACACAAAGGATTCTAATCTAAAGAAAATAAACTATAGAAGGAGAATTTAAGTTTCTAAAAGAACTCTTGAGTATACACTGAAATACTTGATATCTTATATTGGAGATTCTTTCACTATGTTTAATGATGCTTCATCCATAATAGAAAAGAAACACACTGGTCTAAGTAGCAACAACAGATAAATGAATAATTAAAATATGGTGTATATAAACTGTGATATTGGATCCAGCTGGATTAAAAATTTAAATCACAAAATTCACAGAAAAAAATGGGTAAGTCTGGAAAGTATTATCTTAAGTGAGGTAACAGCCTCAAAAAAAAAAAAATCAGATATGATGCTAGGTGTTTGATGTGGGAATGCCTTTCTATATGCTGTGAATATCAATCTTTAAATAAAAGAGCTGTTTTGGCCCATGACAGGCACCATAAAAAAAGGTTGGAGGGGAAATCACAACATAGGAGAAGCAGGGCAGAGTCAGAGACAGACTGAGCCAGACGCCCAAGAAGTATGGGCAGAACACAGGAGAGCCACAGGCCACATGGCAGACAGTTTAATGAGAACTAAATTGAGTTAAGATGTAAGAACTAGCTTGCAATGTGCCTGAGCCATAGGCCAAACAGCATGAAGTTAATATAACTATCTGAATCATTCCTGGGGGCCTGATCAGCTGTGGGCAACTAAGGGGCTGGGGCTGCAGGTCTGTGGCTCTGGACCTCTGGTGACCTGGGACCAAGAAACCTCACTGTAACAGGTGCTATTTTAAATTTTTATTTAAAAGGTTTATATACCCTTTCTACCCCCAACTCCTACGTTACCAGCCATTCCATATAAAATGGTATCTTGTTCTGCCTTGATATTTCAATTTTATTTGACCTGTTGAGATTTGTTTTGTGCCCAAGTATATGGTAATTTTAAAGAATGCTCCATGAGAAACCAAGAGGAAATTATATTCCTTTGTATTCAGGTAAAATGCTTCGTAAATGCATGTTATGTTCGTACAGCTTTTGATCTCATTCAGCTCCAGCATTTCTCTGTTTACTTTTCATATGGATGACCTGTCAATTGGTGAGATTGGGGTATTGAAGGCATCCACTTTCACTGTAAGATTTAGTATGTGATTGTAGTTATAGTAGTATTTCTTTTATGAACTTGAAAGTCCACGTGTTTGGTGCCTATGTTTAGAATTATATTAGTGCCCACTTAGTAATTGTTGCCCCAAATAAACCAAATCAATTTTGAAAATAGGAACAGGAAAATAAATATTCTGATTTTTCAAAGGAAGAAAAAGAAAAATACATAGAGGACAGAAGGAAGAGCTAGACAGGAGAAGATATGTCACATAACCTCTTAAATTTTTGGCTGCTCCAAAATATGAGAAAAATCATCCCTGATAGCTGTGAAGTCATGCTATATGAAATCATTCCATTCGTAGAAGCTGGGTCTTGTAGAATTAAATAAAAACATCAGTTAAAAGCTGGTTCAGAAAACAAAAGCAGACAGAGGCTTCAAGCGTTTTTACTGACCTTCTAACACAAACCAGGACCTATCTATCTTCTAAAGCCTTCACAGGCTTAAAAATATTGCCTCAGTCTGACAAAAAGGGTAAAACATGAGCCAATGTAGAATAATACAGATTCAAGCCCTAATGAAAACAGAAGGAAAGAGATTTTCAAAATATCAGTTAAAAAGGAAAGGGTAGCATGGAGAAAAGGGGGGAAGGAGTAGAAACCGGAAGATGGAGAAATTATCAGCTTCTCAACTCTGA
Source organism: Phyllotis vaccarum (assembly GCA_033318265.1). Taxonomy (NCBI): domain Eukaryota; kingdom Metazoa; phylum Chordata; class Mammalia; order Rodentia; family Cricetidae; genus Phyllotis; species Phyllotis vaccarum. The sequence continues at coordinate 47,801,929 of JARWLC010000018.1, forward strand.
GAAATTGGTGGATAGAGACAAATAGTTACTATCAAATGTTTCCAAGCCCCTCCTGGTAAAATTAATGAGTTCAAAACTAGTGTTCTAATCACAAATGCCAGACACTCAAATCTAAATAAATATTTATCAACTGATGAATGGATAATGAAAATGTGGTATATAAAATAATACAATTTTACTCATCTGTAAAGAAAAATGAAAACATGAAATTTGCAAGAAAAAAAGGATAAATCTTAAAACTGTCACACAGATTGATGTAATCCAGACTCAGGCAAATTGTACATATTGTTTCTTTTATGAGCAAGCTCGTTATGAATTTTTAGATCTCTGATTGAATAAGATGAAAGATGTAGCTAGCAATATGCCTGTGACATAGGCCAAGCAGGATTAAATTAATATAATTCATATAATATAAGTTATATATAAGTTATAAGTTATATATAAGTTAATATAAGTTATATAATTATTATGTGTTTCTTTGGTAAATTGGGATTGTTGGTCAACATAAGCAGCAGCAGGAATATCTGAATGATGGGGCTAGTTAATCCAGAAACTTCTTTCTACATACACACGTGTGTGTGTGTGTGTGTGTGTGTGTGTGTGTGTGTGTGTGTGTGTGTGTGTGTGTGTATGCGTATGTATGTACCTATGTATATTGTAGTATAAATCACCTATGTACATTTATATTTATCTACTTATTCACTTTATTTAAGTGGCCTATGGGGTTAAGATTAACACTGCCTATTTTACAACAACTAGACTTACCTTGATCTTGGGCCACTGAATAATTCTTTGGGACATTATTTTTACTTTAAATGAAGTTGGAAGTATTGAGTGAATGGCACTATTCCTTGGCCTGAGCACCCTAGACTGTATAAAATAGATAAAGTGATTTAAGTAGTATACACACACTCCTCTGTTGCTTTCCACATTTTCATGGTATAAGCAATGTGAGAAGCTTCTTCAAAATCTTTCTACTACGCTATCCCAAGCAATAATACCAGATTACTTAGTAGAAACTGTTGCTCGCAACCTCACTAGCAAGGACGACATGACACCAGGCTCTTCTTTCAGTGGTTTATTCAGGACCTTGAAACTTCTTCTGCCTCTTCTGCCACTTCTGCCACTTCTGCCTCTGCCTCTGCTACTGCCTCTCCCACTGGACTCCCAGCTATATACCCTCTGGACTGCTAGTCATGGGGCGCCATGTGGGCCATGCCAATAGATCCAGGTGCACAGAAGCAAGCCACACCTGGAAGCAAGCCACGAGCTTAGCCTTAGCCAAATAAGGAGTTGTTTATCTCAGAGAGCTCTCACCGTTGGGAAGGTAGAAGGTGGAAGCCAGCACCATCTTTAAGGTGCAGCCAAGCAGCTCTCTACAAGAAACAATGAAAACCAGAAGATCCTGGTCCGATGTTATAGAGACACTAAGAGACCAAGGTGGGCAGCCCTGACTACGATACCCAGCAAAACTATCAATCACCATAGATGGAGTAAACAAAATATTTTATGAAAAAAACAGATTTTAAAAATAACCTATCCATAAATCAAGCCCTACAGAAACTACTAAAGGGAAAATGCCATCTTAAGAAAGCTAGATATACTCAAGAAGCTACAAACAATAAATAATACTACATAAGGACAACCCAAAGAAGGAAAGCACACATACACTAACACAAAAAATAACAGAAATTAGCAATCACTGGTCTTTGATATCCCTTAATATCAATAGACTCACTTTACCTATACAAAGACATAGGCTAACACAATAGATACAAAAATAGAACCCATCTTTCTGCTGAATGAATAACACACACACCTCAACTTCAAAGACAAACACTAGCTCAGAGTAAAGCATTAAGAGAAGACTTTCCAATCAAATGGAATTTAAAAAAAAAAGCTGATGTAGCTATCCTAATATCTAACAAAATATATTTCAAATGAAAATTAATCAATAGAGATCAAGATGGAGATGACTTATTCATCTCATGAAGAATCCACCAAGATAAAGTCTCAAAATTATGAACATTAATGCCAACAATACAAGGGTACCCACAGATGGAAAAGAAATATTACTAAAGCTTAAATCTCACACCAAACCCCACACATTAATAGTGAGAGACTTCTGTTTCCTATTCTCATCAATGAATAGGTCTACGAGGGAAAAATCTTAACAAAAATAAGGGATCTAACAGGTGTTATGACTCAAAAAGATATGTATAACTTTCTATCCAAACACAAAGAATATACTTTCTTCTCAGTACCCCATGACTCCATGGACCTTTCTCTAAAATTAACCACATGCCCAGTTATAAAGCAAATAAAATACGAATGGATACAAAAACTGAGAGTAACCCCTTGTATTCTATCAGACTACCGTGTACTAAAGGTAGAGTTCAACCACAACACGAACCATAGAAAGCCTACAAAGTCGTGGAAACTGAGCATCTCTCAATTGAACTACCTCTGGCTCAAGAAACAAATAAAGAAAGAAATTAAAGGTTTCCTAGAATTAAATGAAAATGAATCCACAGTATAACTAAACTTATGGAATATGGTGAAAGCAGGGCTAAGGGGAAAACTCATAGTGTGAGATGCCTACGTAAAAAAAAAAAAAAAAAAAAAAAAAAAAAAAAAAAAAAAAGGATTGTATTCCACACAATAAAGGACTGTAATCCTCTAATGTGACCTGAAGTGAAGCCTTTCCCCTTTAAACTGCTTTTTCATATTATTTTATTACAGCAAGAAGAAAAAAATAAGACACTTAACATGCTAGAAACATATTTTGCTACAGTTCTTATTCTCTATGCTAAATTTCATGAGTTAATTCTAGTAAGCATCTATTAAAGGGTTTTGAAGTGCATTTAAGAGAATGCCCTCTCTCTCTCTCTCCCTCTCTTTCTCTCTCTTTTCTCTTAAGTGTCATTATTCAAATAATATGCTCTTTGTATCAGATACAAGTAGTAACTTTGAGATTTTGGCTGGTCAAGAACTAAATATATAGAACAGGCTGATCTTGAGCTTATATAGAGCCTTCCATTTCTGCCTCTGCTTTTCTCACTGTTTTATCACTATGAAAAGATACCATGACCAAAGCATATTTTATAGAAATAAGAATTTCACTGGGGGGTCTTGCTTATAATTTTAGATGGTTAATCCATTATATTCATGGTGTGGAGCACAATGACTCAAAGGCAAGCATGGAGCTATAAAGTAGCCAAAAGATAACATCTTGAAGCACAGACATGGAAGCAGAACTCTGGACCTGCTGTGGGTTTCTGAATTCTCAATGCCTACAGGAACACACATTTTCCAACAAGGCCACACTTACTCCAAGGCCACAGCCCCTAATTCTAATCTTTCACAAAGAGTACACTCTCTTATGACTAAATATTGAAATATAGGACACTACAGAAATGATTCTCATTCAAAGCACAGTAGCCCCCTCCCTAAGTACTGAAATTTAACATATACACCACAATACCTGGCTATAATAATAATTTAATACTAAAAATATAATGGGACCAATATAGGTATAATTTCATAGATTTATTTTTGCTGCTGTGATATCTTAATAGAAAACAACTTAAGGAAAGAATGGACTTATTTGGCTTTCAATTATAGTTTCAGTTCATTATTTTGGGAAGTTTAAGGCAGGAATGGAAACCAACTTGTTGCAGTACATCTGCAGTCAAGGATAGAGATGAGAAAATGCATACAACCTCATTTGATTACTGCTTGTATTCTACACGATACCTTTAATCTTCTAGAGTTCAGTACCCTGTGCCCAGGAAATTTTGCCGTCCACAATCTACTTGTTCTTCTCACATCTATGAGCTCAATTAAAAACATCTTTCATCGACAAATCTGACAGTTAACTCAAATGTAGAGACTCCTGAATTGAGTCTCTCTTTCTTGTCCTTTGCAGGATATGCTAAGTGGACAAGCTAAAGTTTATATTATACATTTAAAAACTCAAGAAAAAAAATTCTCTGAAAGTAAAACGGTAAGATCTATCTTTATAAATTCCATCAAAGTATGCATTTTTTCAGGTACCTATTAGTGATAGACTAACCACAAATTGATTGTGTCACAGGTTAAAAATCACATTTTTAAAAAATATTGAATTGGGGTTGAGCTCTGTAAAAGTAAATATGTCAAAATTTTACCACTTTATTGTATTTCTCTCCTCATGATCGTCTGAGAGATGTGCTTGAAATTATTTAGTTCATCTATATGCAAATACGCATGGCCCATTTTTTAGACTATTATGCCAAGGAATATAATTAAAATAATACAGAATTATTTTACCCACTCAGAGTAGTGGTTTATAAGAAACAAACAATGATATAAAAAATTAATACAACTTGAAATTGAGGCTAATGAAAATTTAGAAATACTGAGGTAAGTGAGCAGTTTGTATGAAATACGTATATGATTGGTACTCAATAACAAAATATTCTACTTTTAAAATAATCAAATGCATATAGTTAGTACCAGCTAAAATATTGACTACATCTGTAATGATTCAAACCTTTTATGTCACTGAAGTGATCACAAAATGTTCACAATATGCTCCCAGAATAGTAAGGTGTATAAATCGTATCTTTTAATATCATTCAAATTGTATTTGGGTCTATTTGAAAGAGTAATTTAAGAAGGTCTCTGTAATTGCATGATGCTATGTCACAAAATAGAGATAATTGTTAATATCGAATGATTCTCGGGTCTATGGGGGAGTTTGAATTTTTAGGAACATATTGGTGCTGGCATGATTCTACCCATTTAAGGACTATACTTCCAAGGCACACCTATCTCTAACTTCTAAGGTCATGTGTAGGTAGTATTGGTAACTATTTCCTTGGAAAACAATAATAGAAGTGACCTCTATAACTAAATTACACTTTATTTTTAAGGACACTAAAGATAGTTCAGAGCTTTAAAGAAGTTACTGCTTTGATAGAAGATAAAAGTTTTGTTCCAGGAATCCGCATGGCTACTACAACTGCTTCTAACTCGAGCCCAAGAAGTTCTGATATTCTCTTATGACCTTTGAAGCACCATGAAGATGAAGGTTACACACACACACACACACACACACACACACACACACACACACACACACACACACACACAAACACACGAGGGGGGGAGACTTACACACATATACTCTTAAAATAAACAAACATACTTTTAAGCGAAACATTGTTAAGTGGTGATGCCTATATATTATATTTATGGCTAAATTACTTTTGAGACTTTTTTTGCGTGGTAAGTTGTATCAGCATAGTACAGGGTAGTGTAAAATGAAGTGCCATCCTATATTTTGAAATAACATATATATGTGATTTAAAAAAATTTATCCATATGATCATGATACCATCTTGGACTAAATATTATCTTGGCCTGGTAACCATGAAAGGTAGAACAGAATAATCCACTAATGGCCAGGTCTTATTAAATGAACGTTCCTTAGAAAATAAAGTTAAGGAGACCTTTATCAAGCTCACCTAGGAGTATTTATTGCTTCACACACACACATACACACAAACACACACATACACACACATACACACACACATACACACACATGCACACACATACACACACACATACACACACATACATACAGACATACCCATACACACATGCACACACATACACACACATACATACACACACATACATACACACATACACACACACATACACACACACACATACACACACATACACACACATACACATACACACACATACACACACATACACACACACATACACACACATACATACAGACATACCCATACACACATGCACACACATACACACACATACATACACATACACACATACACACACACATACACACACATACACACACATACACACACATACACATACACACACATACACACACATACACATACCCACATACACATACATATACACACACATACATACACACACATACATACACACACATACACATACACACATACACACACATACACACACATACACACACATACACACACATACACACACATACACACACATACACACACATACACACATACACACACATACACACACATACACACACATACACACACACACATACACACACACATACACACACATACACACACATACACACACATACACACATACACACATACACACACATACACACACATACACACACATACACACACACACACACGCACATACACACACACACAAAGCACACATACACATGAACAATTCAAATTATGTTGGGAGATTTAGGGTAATAGGAAGGGAAGGAAATTGAAAGTAGAAATTGGGGCTTTATGATCTAGCTTCCACGGTGAGACTGCAGCGACACAACTTTTTCGAGCTTCTTAACTTCCATTCTTTTTTTCACAAGAACATATATGGTCAATTTAAACATAAAGCTATTTTGAAGTATCATGTTGTAATTTTATATTTCAGAATTAAATACTGAATAACTTCATCATGGTCTAAACAAAATTAGTATAATAAGCCTAACGGGCTTGATAAGTTATCAAAAGTTAAGAATGAGTAGTTAGGATAATAGAAGTGAACTCATGAGAGCTAACAAAAACAGAAAATAAAACTGGGGTTGTATTCACAGTCTTTTCTCACAGCCTCAAGAAACACATAATATAATTCAAAAAGAAAGAGAGATACATGTCAAGAACAGATGTTATGGAATAAGAATATCTTATTCCTCCTAAAAGTTGAACGAAGGAATCTGTAGCTTTATTTGGAGATAGGGTCTGTATGAAGGTACTTAAGATCCAGTTTGTTATAGTTGTAGAATTTTATCAGAGATAGAAGGAGAAAGGCATCCATAGGCTCATAGATTTAAATTCTTAGTCCTCGATGATACAATTAGGAAATGACTAAAAGGCATGGGCTTTCAGGAGAAGGGGTTTCCTGGAAAGTGGGCTTGGAGATTTCAAAAAGCCCACACCATTTCCAGTTAACTCTCTCATCTCCTTCTGGATTAAGATGTTAAACCCTCAGCTACTGTTCTAGCATTATGCTGGCCTGCTTTGCGCCAATCTCCCAATCGTGCTAGATATGGATCTAATCCTAAGAGACTGTGAACCCAATGAACTGATTTATGATTATTATTGTTAGCCTTAATTATGGTGTTTATCACAATCATAGAAAGTAACTAGACTAAAGCTGGAACCCTGAGAGAAGTATTAACATGAGAGGCCAGACCATGTACTTTTCGGGGAAATGTGAAAGATTCGGGGTCTTGACACTAGGAAATTCATTGAAAACTGTACTGGCATTTAAAAGAGTATGCACCTGGAGTGTCGCGATGATGACAGCAATGTGCACTATGCAGACAACTCAACACATTTGATAGCTACACAATATTAGCAACTGAAATAAAGGCCAAAGAATGTGGCTGCTTTTTTTTTTTGTATTTGTCCTAAGAATCTTACTGATGCTAAATTAATAAGTTTTGAATAATATTTTTTGAAGAGGAAATTGCACAATAGATGAACCCTGATTCTTCATGTGGTTATTAGTAATCAGTTGTATTCAGGTCAAAAAGTGAAAAATGGTAAAAGAGGAATAATATACAGTTGAGAAGAAAAGGAGCATCTTGATATTTAACATTGGAGCCAAGATTCGTCCTGAAATAGATAAGGGTACATCTGATATGACCAATAAAAGAGTGGCACAATCAGGGCAAGCCTCTACCCAGCTAATCCTATAACTTGTTAAAGGAAAAGGCATGAGGAACTTACTGCTCCTAAAAATGAAGAAAACAAACCAAATCTTATGCAAACATAACTCAAGGAGGAAGCCCGGCTCCATATTCAACAGGCAGCTCCATTTTAAGTTTGGCGGTGATGCTCACTTTAGGATCATGAAGGATAAACTTTTAAAAGGCCTATAGAATTTTCCTTTATATCTAGGGAAAGTCATGAGGAATACCATAGAGTAGAAATGTGACTTCATGGAGGAGGCTCTGAAAGACTATCTGGTGAAGCTGTGAAAGTGGAAAAATCCTAGTGTGTGTTGAGGGGCTTAAGACAGTAGAGATGCTGGAACCATGGGCTGTGTGACGAGATTTGCAGAAGGTGAGCAGATTCAGCTCAAGTGAGACAATGTGTTACAGTCAGAAAAATGGAGAGGTGGAGCCACAAGGACTTTGATATAGATATGGAGCCACAGGATGTCTGAAATTCTCCTATGCTGAAGTTGTTAATCCGTAACTTTCAGTTTAGCCTCGGGTAGATTTAATTTGGACAGGGGTAGAAAGCAGCCGCACACTTTACCAAAAGTTACAAGAACAATTTCTAAGCCACATACCAATATTCTTCTTCTCTGAATTGGACCACCACAGTTCAAGCCACGCTCAGCACCACCATCTTTCTTGCTTCTAGAAGGAACTGCCTAGTGTGTCCAATTGTTTTTCAATTTAAAGTGTCGAAGTCATCCATAGTTAAAAAAAAAAAAAAAAAAAAAAAAGAAGAAGAAGAATGCCCAGGCCAATGACAGCTATACCCTAGTCCCTGATGCAAACTCCAGTCTTTTTTGGGTTTCTATTGCTATGAAGAGACACTATGACCACAGCAATAATCAATAAAACAAAACAAATGAAACACACTTAATTGGGAATTGTTTACAGTTTTAGTGATTTAGTCCATTATAATCATGGCAGGAGTACGGAGGCCCAATAGCAGACATGCGGCTACAAATAGAACCCAGAATTCTACATCTGATCAGCAAGCAATAGGAAGAGATAACATGCCATTTGCCCTGGCTTGAACATGTGAAACCTCAAAAGACACCCTCACTGTGATACACTCCCTCTAACAAGACCGTAGATACTGCAGTGAGGCCACATCTCCTAATACTGCCACTCCCCACAAGCCACTGGGGGCTATTTCTGTTTTTAAAGAATATAAGCACATATTATTTCATATTTTACAATAAAAAATACCAAATATTCATCTCTATAAAGTCACGTAATAAAAGGGACTCCTGATTAACTAAAATGAAGTAACAAAATTGTAACATTTGATATATCTTTTTTACTCATGAATAAAATTAGCTATATGATAGAGATAAAAGGTTTGTAAAAGACAAAATATTCATTTAAATAGCTTCAATATGGTAATCCTATCTTTAATTACCTGTGTCAATAGAAAAAATGTAATTCCCCAACTTATTGTTTTATGATTTATCTAACCTAAACTTTAAATCAGATATTTTCTCTTGATATGTAGGCCAATTTCCATCTTCTTTGTAGCTTATCAATGTGCTATTTATCGCAAATAAAGTGAAAAGAAATGTTCTTTTTTTCTTTTCTTTTAAAATTTCCTGAGGATAAAGAAATATCTACAAATTACTAATGTACTTTGAAAGAAATATTTTTAAATATCACTTTTTATCTAATAAGATGACTGTATTTCAACATAGGAATATCACTACTAAATTATAATGTAGCATAATATAATTTTCTTACTAAGTATTATTGTATTTAACAACCATTTAAAAGTTTTATATTTAATAACCAGTTTGATATATTCTTATATTCTTTTTTATTCTTCAAAACAGAGTAATTATAAGTAAACAGTTCACTCTTTTGAACTAATATGCTCAGCTATCTCATAAAATTCAGAAGAATATTTATAAAACAAAATTAATAATTTCCAACTTTATTACAAAGAGGAATAAAGGCCACTGGCAATGTGTAGCAAATGCCCATTAATATGTTATTAAGCAATTTACCATAGTAAAAGCAGATTGTTATATTTTAATCTAGAACAAAGATGAAAAAACTATATCAAGAAAAGTGTGCTATCAAATAAATAAAGAAATTTATTTTTTTTAAAAAAAAAGAATTAAATAACAAAGAAAGAATTGCTATGTGGAATACTGAATGGGGTTGGCCGAGAGAGAGAGAGAGAGAGAGAGAGAGAGAGAGAGAGAGAGAGAGAGAGAAAGGGCCCCAAGATCCCAGCAGCCTTTTATGAATGGGTTTGGCCACTCCTCCTTAAGGAGCCGGGCACCCTGGATAAGTGTCTTCCGACCTTATCAGCGGACACCTGAATCCCACCACAGAATACCATGATTCAGATATAACCTCAAGTCATACAGCTTTTAAGAGTATTTTTCTACTATGGAGGTGTATATTTCAACTTGAAAGGTCATTCCCACCCCTTTGTCCTCAACACTAGCCTATTGTAAGAATCATTCACAGGAGGACTCTTAGTAAGACTCATGATAATAAGAAAAGTTACTTCATGCTAAAATCTTTCAAACATAGTGTCAGCAGAAAATAGCTTCAGATTCCATTGGAATTTTCTAGTAAAATATTTAGATCAAGAGAAACTACAAATATACTCTTTAGAAGAGCTATTTAGCACCCTGCATTATGAACTCGATATTCACGATGTGGATTAAAAGGAATTTATGAGTGCTTCCATTTATAGTCTGTGGATAGACCTCTAGTGGAAAATTTAACAAATATAATCATCTGGTTAAAATAAAACCCAAGGTTTTTCAGGAAGAAATATTTAGGTTTTGCATTTTCAAGTCTGTGTGATATGCATCTGTTTATTACTGCAGGACCATACATGTGTGGAGACTAGAATTAAGACACTGACTCATCCTCTGTAACTCTTCAGATGTATTTATCTTGTTGTACCTCTGAGTCTACTCCATGGCTTTCAGGACTAGATAATCTTGATAGCCAGTAAGTAGTGGTGCTCCCCTGGCTTACCTTCTCAGATGCACCCTCAGCAATTTCATGGGTTCTAGAGATAGATGCTCTTCTCTTTCCAACCCTCATCAGCACTTTTGCTAATGAGCCATCTTTCAAGATACATCTGATCACTCTGGTTGCAGCAAGCTTGTCTGGAAATGGAAAGCTAAGTCTCTTGGAATTTGAAAGTAAACAGGAAAGACAGAAAACAAAAGGAAGTGGTAGATGTGCAGGAGACTAGGGAGGGAGTGAGAGAATTGGTCATAGAGCTAAGAAGCTCACAACATCCTGTTTCACACTTAAGATACAGAGACATTAATCAGCAATGTGATGGTAATGTCTGTCTGTACACATAACCATAACCTTCTTGAAAAAAAATAAAAATCTAGAAATGAAAACCATCAATTAGCCAAGCAAATATTGGAAAGTGACTTAAATTTCAAATGATTGTTCCATGTGGCAAAGTATCACCTTCTTTCTTGCACTCCTTTTTTTGTATCTATTTAAAAATGCAGGAGTCATTCTTAGCAACTTAGTTACACACATATAAATAGTAGGTAATTATATTTTTCTTCCAAATTACTTCTTCGAATTGTAAACTCAAAGACACACTCAGAGAAGTATGTTCTAGGAAGTAAATCTGTAACGAAGATACTATGTATCTTTATGGCATTAGACATAGGACTACAGGATTTGGAGTTTTTCCTGCTGGGTTTCATTATTGTTTCCTGCTTGAGAGAATTCTGTGGACATTCATGATCAATTATACATAAATGAAATAATACAGAAAAACACATACAATTTCAGTGTCAAAGTCATTTAGGTAGTAGAAAGGTAAGTAGAACCACAAACCACACACGTTGTGTTCCAGTGATTACTATTTGATTTTTATCTTGCTAGTAGAGAGTAATGTCATAGAAACTGAATTTTCATTATTTTAACTCATACACGTGTTTCTTACATTTCAAGTGAAAGTTTACAATGGCATGTAAGTAGTATTTCTAAAGGTACAATCTACTGTCAGAAATAAATTACAAAATTCCTATGAAGAAGTACATTGCATAAAATAAAACAAGTCATATGTGAACTCATGTGGCATCTTTTCTAAAAGGCAGAACTTCTTCAGGACACTTCAAAAGTAAAGGCATAATTAATGACAGAATTTAAATTAAATCTAATCATTATAATATTAAAACACATATATCTGAACTCATTAGAGAAGGAGTTTGTCACCTAAATACTCAGAAGATGTACAATGAACAAAAACGTTCTTTAATCACTAGATCCTCAAAGGTCAATAATATGCATGTAAGAAAATAAAGGCAAGAAAGGAACTCCACGTAACTCTGGCAGTTAAATCATCTTTGCCCAATTCTAATTTTGGTTTATAAGTAGAACTTCAGAATTCCACAACATTGATGATTAATAAATGACCAGGATGAGCACATAACATACAGCCAAGAGCAGATTCCAGGACATGAGCAATGGTTTTCAGACACATTGTCCCTGACTATATGCCATCTAGGGATCTCACTTTATAAAGTCTACATAGACACATTTCTTTTAGAAAGCGTAGAAAGATATCACATACTTCATGTTAGAAAATAAATGCTAATTGGGCATCTCTAAGATTCTAGGGAGATTATATTGCCCCAAGCTCCTTAATTTGGGTAATCATTAGCAAGCTAAAGTAAATTCTAAGACAAAAGATTTGCAATAATGCTTTGGAATGTTTCTAGACTGCAATAGTTATGTATGTGACATTGAACAATGTGGTTTATTCAGAGTTCAGACTTATGTGTGCTGGTGCCATTTACCTTAAGAGTAGAGAATAATCAGGTAAAGGACAGGGCTTATGAAACATATTTATCAGCTGAGTTAGTGTTTCTTGAAACAGGATATTACACTATAGAATTGGGGAATGTGAGAATATAATTTTTTAAAACTACCCAATTGTGCATGAAAGAAGAAATACACAAGTCAATAAAGCAAACTCCAGCATAAATTTCCTAAATATGTCATCTGTTAGAGACCAAGAATTCAATCCTTTAAGAAATAATGAGGAAAATGCATCAATAAAATAGGTAAGTTGTGATGGGAAATATAACAAATTGGAGAAAGAATGCATAAAGAAGACCATCTGTCACTTAAGTATGAAATACATTATTAAAGTCTAGGTTGCAATTGTGATAACTTAGTGCTAAACACTTTTATATAGCAGCACTCCTTCACAGGAACTGGTTGATTGAAATAGAAGTCAAAATTTTAAAGCAACAGTAGAGAATGAATAATCAATGAGGTGGGAATTGGTACAGAAAGCCAGTATCATAACAGTTAAAACGTGAAACTAATATGGAAATGCTTAAACATTTCTTGATAATAAAAGATAGTTATCAATTACAATTTTGAGATGACACTAAAAAGGAAAATATAGTCTGCAACTTACAGTGAGGTCAATGGTGTGACTGGTATCTTCTGTCCACTAAGAAACGTCAGGCTTAAAGGCCTTTGGAGTTTTGTTGTTGACAATGCTACCTCGGTTTCTTTAGTGTCTTTTATATGGAAAAAGGGTGATTTCTGAGATCAAAGAAGGCACCTTCTAAGGCAACCACTTTCAGAAGAATTGAAGACACAATTCCTGCTACAGTAGAAGCCAGGTGTCAGAATTAAAAACTCTACTAGTCAGATGACTGTATGAAAATATAGCTATGTCCAGCCGGTCCAACGTCATATATTTCTGCATAGATTCTATTTATTGCCCTGAGTACCATCAGAAACATCAGATAAACTATAATGATGCTGTGCACTCACTTTTAAAATTGCAGAGGCCTTCATATTAACAGGTACCCACAAAATATTTGATGTATTTAATAAAAAAGAATAATAGTAAATATGACATGGGATAGGCATTGTTGAGGCTGTCCAAATGTAGTTGGCATAAAACACTACTTTTATTTATTTAAAAAAATCAAGAACAAAATAAATAAACCAACTGTCATCTTAGAATCATGATAATAAAATTAGGTTGCTGTGGGAATTTATTTTCTTATAAACCTAGATACTGAAACTAATAGAGGTTAAGTTGTCAGCATTTTTTAAATGACATAATACCCTTGAGCTGACAGACCAGAGATGTTACTGGACTCTGAATGGATAAGTACACTATCAAATTCACAGAGACCGAAGACAGCTAAGACGTAGTACCTAACCACAGCCAGCTACTTGTGTATGACTGATTGGCAATTTCCCAAAACTTTTGTGCCTTTTGTTTCTTTCACCTATAGAATGTGCCCAATGATTGCCCTACTGTAAGAAATATTATCAGAATTGCCTTTGAGCTTATAAATTGGAGAAGAGTATTTTGCAACAGGAAAGTTTATTGTCAAACAAATTATAACAATTTAGTTATAGGGGAAAAAAAAGAAGCATAGGTTCCAACAGTTTGAAAATGTTTACTTCCCATACTTCAGTGGAAAACATGACTTCTAAATTTCATTTGATTGCTTTGTCAGCTTCCATAGAGGGTCCAAGAGACTCTTATGACACAGGATTATCAGGCATGGCCTGAAATGGATATCACTTTTCTGGAGGCTTTGTTTCATTATTAATAAGCAATTTCAAGCAAAAGATGTTTTACAGAACAATGACACTGTTCATTCTATACTGTTTCTTCCTATTTGTTTAATTTCTATAGTTGACAATAGTTCATGGATAATTGAACAATATTAACAATAAGCAGAGAAATGTTCTAGGTGCATTTATATTGAACTCTGCTCATAGCATGATGAAAAGTCTGTGTGCTGAAACTTTGTACTCTTTTATCAAAAGTTGTCCTAATGTCCCTGCCTATTATTTATCATTCAGAATCTCTGTATTATTCAACAACTACGTTATATAGAAAGGAATGCTTTGCCATATTGTCCTCCTTAGATGTTGTTTATACTTGAGGTTATGAAATGAGAAGTTAGTGAAAATTGCTAGGTGCATATTCAAATTATATGAATCATGATGTCAAAGTGCATTTTCGCTTTTACTCATGATCCTTCTCAGTGATAAAGAATATCTTCTGTACTCAAAATGAATCATTGTTTTCTCTACATTATATTCTATTCATTGTGTCTATGATCTTTCAACCTACTTCAAAAATTACAAACAAAAGTGACATGTACAAGTGAATGACTGCAGGTAAAATTTACCATGAACTCAGTAAACAGTATCTAACTGCTATCATTAAAACACACTTTATATGGTTATTTTTGAGACTATAATTACAATATTTTTCCTTCTTCTTTTTATCATGTAAGAAATTATGCCCTCATTTTTAATAATTGCTTTTGCATAGAGATTATATTTATAATTCATATTATTTATGTGTGTGTATGAAGTATATTTCTATAGAAATTATTGTGTCTATAATTTGATTTGTATATATGTTTTCATGCTGACGTTTTAGAACTGGGCAATAGACTAATCTCTTTTTTGGGGGGGAAGATCACTGTACCTTCCCAGCTTTATGCTTAAAATTCAGGTGTGTTTCAATATATAATTCTAGAAATACTCAAGTGTCAGTTTAGGGCTTTAGGCAGAAAAGGTATCTCACTCACCATACACAATATTAACTGTAACATAAAAGGTGCATCTCAGTTGCATATCTGCTGGGAGCCTTTTTTTCCAGATGGATTTGATGACCTGAGACAGAGGTGCGGGTCAGGGACGAGAGAAGACTATGGCCATCTGTTGTTGCTTAAACAAGTGGCCCCAGAGAGTCTGAGATGTCTGTATTTATACACTTTCAATGGTTTTCATAAGCAGTTTTAAAATCAGTTTTACTGCCTAAGTTTCTAAAGATGGCTACAATAATGATTAACTTGTTCCTTACCTCTTTCTGTCTTCTTCTCCCGACTTTCCCATCAGTAGCCATCGTCGTTTGGATCCATATCTCTACTGTTAGAATCCTAAGAGTCTTGCAAGCTACAGAGGAACTTTTCCAGCGAGGCACACTAACATGTACAACAGGATGTGCAGTTGGTGACATATTCATGTGCATGAGAGACAGTTTTGTCTCTTGCGGTTAGTAGGTTAGTATTTATGTCTGGTAGATTCTGTTCTCAGGAACAACTTATGAGCCAAAGCTGATCAGTGTATTTTATATCTTGTACTATTGTATCTCCTCTGGGGTCATACCAGGTTTTTTATTTATTCTGTAGACAACATAACTTGAAAACTTACTCTTAATAGTTGGCACAGTTGATCCATTATTCTTTTGTCTCTCTCCCTTAACATTTTGGGGGTATTGGCATAATTATTAGAAATAAGGGAATAGTTTCTGTGATTCTGCTTCATTCCCTATATTATTAGACGGTTCCCATTAACTTCTGTATTATCTACTTGGTAATATTCCTAAAGACTCCTGTGGTTAAAATCATTATTTCTAGGACAGTTACACCAATGTGTGATATTAAACTTCATGCCCTGATATAACTCCTTCGGGTCATCTATGACTAGCATAGTGAAAGCAAGGAGATCAAATAGCACATAAGCGCCCAGGGTCATGCCCAGAATAAAGCAGCAAACTGTCCACAGGTCTTTGCTGAGTGTGTCATGGTGTTCAGGGTCTCTCCACAAAGAGAATTATTCATGCTGTTCTCAGGCCTTCCCAATCTTTCTATTTCAAATGCTTTCTTCCTCTCTAATATTCTTCTCTATACATTTATTTAATATCTTTTGAGAATTTCATACATGAGTACTTTCTTATACCATTACACCACTTACATTTTTTCTTCTTATTGCAATGCATGCACTCTATCTCAACTTCATGACTTTTCATATACATATTTATGTTTATATAAACATATATCATATATAATTATATACAATATATTAAATAGATTTAAATTATATATATATACTTGATTACTTAATGACACAGATATACACAATAAAATTTGTACATACTTTAAAATATATGTGTGTGCTGCTAAGTATATGTAATTTTGGTCATAAGGGTATTGTTTAGAGATGATCATTGATTGGCATTTGACAAATTTTCAGAAGCGTCATCACTGGAAATGAGTAATGCTATTTATTAGCATTCAATATTTGCCTATACTTCTACATCTATGTAAAAAGCAGTCCCTTGTATTATAATCTTCCACGTATAAATTTTCTACCTTCTCTTCAATTATGGCACTTATGTCTTTGTTTTAGGGGCTGTAATGTAGATGTATCAAATGATGTTGGGCATTCCATGGCCAGTTATTCTTTGCATGTAATCAGCTATGTCTTTCTGTGATGCTGTCCCTCTGGTATAAACAGGAGGGTTTTTTTTTGTTTGTTTGTTTTTGGGGTTTGTTTTGTTTTGTTTTGTTTTGTTTTGTTGTTTTTGATGAGGGTTAAGAGCCTCACTTATATGTGGATATAATGTATTTATAATGCAGTCAAGAATTATACTGTTTTATGAATGTGGCAGACAAACTTTACATGCTGGTTATTGTTCTGGTTCTTTGGAGATTCACCTGGGTAGTATGTTTTTATTCGCATATATATGCAAATAAAATTATATATATTCATATATATACATATATATGCAAATATTATATATATTAAAGGTTTTATCCCATGTATACCCCTGCTTGCCTCCCCTCCCAGTCCCTCCCAGTCCTCCCTCAGCCTCCCCCCACTCCAGCCCCCATCCATTCCCCAAGGAGGGCAAGGAGTTCCAAGGTTGGTCAGTTCAGTCTGGTGTATCCCTTTGAGGTGGGTTTGAGTTCCTCATTCCAATATTAAGGCTGGGTTAGGCGCTCCTTTGTAGGGAATGGCCTGAAGATGCCAGTTCAAGCATAGGAACATAGTCTGATCCTACTCCATGAGGCTCCACATATTTCCCATGCCATTTGACAGTCATCTACCATTTAAGGACTTAGTTCCTTTCCCCTAAGATTCCCCCAATGGCTGTTCCTTATTCAGTGAGCTTCCAACAGGTCATTCAGCCTTCTCTATGGGTGTCTTCCTCATGTTCCATATCCCTGGATAGAGAATTGTTTTCCTTTGGCAGCTTGCATATCACCTTTGGATGCTAACAGAGCTTTTTGTACACTGTAAGTATTAGTCACTGTAAATATCTGTTTAATAAGATTTCTGGGAAGCAGAAGAGCAGAGTGGCAGATGACAGTGAGATGCAGAGGAAGTGGGAGGAGAATGCTGCACTGAGGAAAATGGTACCAACTCATGTGAGCAAACATAAATAAAAATATGGGTTAACTTGGAGTCTGAGAACTAGATAGTAATATGCCTGAGGCATAGACCAACAGCTTGCAATTAATATAAGCCTTTGTGTGATTATTTGGGACTAAATGGTTGCAGGACCCAGTCGGGCAGGACTGCAGGTCAGACCATCCAGGATAGGGCAGATAAGACACTACTGACTGCAATCCTGTCTGATTCTTCCAAGACTTAATATAAAGTGTACATTATCATCACACGTGGAATAAGTTAAATTTTATATATATACTATATATATGTATATACAATGTATATATGTAAATGAAAGTGAACAAAATAAAATTTCGTTAGGGCTTTTTAAAATCATCCCCAGTGCTTTTTATTTGCCTTCCTCTTCCTCGGTTGTGCAGTCCGTCCTTCTTCCGGAATAAATAGATACTTCCGTTATTTCTCATCTCCCCTCACAGCATCCATGACCTACTGTACTTCCTATCACACTCTCCTCCCTCTCCCATGGTCCCCTTTTAAGTTTCTCGTCTCTGTGGTTATGTTTCCTGGTTTATACTCTCATCTAACGATCTGAAGCTAGGTTCCACAAATAAGAGAAAACATGAAACTCTCTCCTGTCTCAGTTGGGCATAATCTTTCTGTGATGTTAATGAACATTTTAAAAATACCCTCTTTTAAGGCTTCTATTATCTTCATAACGTTGGTTTTAAAGTCGTTTCCTTCTGCTTCTTCTACATTCCCATGTTCAGGTCTCGAAGTTGTAGAACCGCCAGATTCTTCTGGTGGTGCCATGCTGTTCTTCGTGTTGTTATACGTAGCTTGCACTGGTGTCTGCCCATTGCTTCCTTGGTTCCCTGCAGAATTTGTCTGTATCTCAGAAAGGTGATGGTGGTGCAATCTGCTCTGGGTGTGTTTGTGTCTCAGGAGGCCTTTCTTGGTTCAATCTGGGTTCTTTGTCCACTTAGAGGTATGGACTCTGTGTCACAGTGACGCCTCTTAATCCAGTAAGCGCTGACACACTGAAGGTTTCAGGTGGCTGCTTTTGATCTAGTAGGTGCTGAGAAACTTACAGTTTCAGGTAGCTATTGTTGATCCAATAGGAACTGGGGAACTTTCATATCCCCTATCTCTTTGTCTCTCAGTCTCAGTCTTCTGAGTTTCCGGTTGTTGCTGAAGTCTCTCTTAGTCTGCTGCGGGCCGGGAATCTGTGGGTTTCTGGTTGTCGCTGAGGTAGCCCAGTGATAGCACAGTTTGGGATTGGGGTAGGGTTTTGGAGCTGGGGTGTCCAGCCGGCTGGATTTTGCTGAGGCTCTTGGGCCCCTAGGGGTTTCCCTGCTTGTTTGGATTTAGGGCGGAGCTGGGGAGTTCCAAGGGCTGTGTCCCCGGGCCAGGTTTCAGAGGTGAAACTTCTCATAATGACTCATGAAGTGATTTATTTATTGCATAGTATAGTTGGCTTTTTGAAAATTATAACACCATGGAAATATGTAAGCCTTGATGAATATTTTATATATTATTTTATTTCATTTTTATATGAGATGATATCCTATATATCAATATTTTGCAGAAAAATATTTGCTATTTTAAATGGAGATATAATTCCATGTAAACGAAAATAGTTTCCATTAGCCTCACAAATTGTGTTAAACTGTTTAGATTTCATCCCTGCTAACTAATGAATATAAAGACTTCACATAATTTCTGTAAAGATTAAATATTCAGAAGTCTAAATACAGGTTGAAGTGTTTTATAATGCTAGATAAAAATACCAACAAAATATATTTCCTACATGATGTTAATTACAAAGACTAAAACATAGTCATGATATCATATAAAAGCCAAAACAATTAATATTTTATTATTTTATCTTGGGTGTTTTTATAGACCATTATATTATGTTTAGCTTATATCATTATATATAGATAAATCTTCCTGAACTATAACTTTAACTGTAGTCTATGCCATTTTTCTCCATAAACAATGTGCATTTGTTTTATTATTCATATTGATACTGAGATTCACAGATGCTCAAATCCTAGATGTAAACTGCTACCAGGACACATGGTGCTATACAGCTTCATTAAAGTCTCAATCGCTTTTACTTCATGACACAAGGTGTTTGTTACATATTAAGTGTTAAAACATATTTTACAAGTTATTGACGGACACTGTAGTATTTATTTCGAGCATTTTTATTTAGTTGTTAACTGAAGCACACTTACAAAAATCTCTGACATAGCTGCCATAGTGACTTAAGACTATATTCTGTTATTTGCCTGGAATTCATATATATTCTTGAGAATAATATATCATAAATACTGTTCTTACAACCAAATATTATTATAAATATTAGCTCAATGATGTTTGTCGATTTTATGAAAAATTTGTACTTTGTAACAGTGTATTTTTTGTGGGGGCATCCATGTATTTTATTTACAATTAACTTCAGGAATAAATAACACTGAATTGTGCATATCCATATACTGTTTTAAACATGCCTTATACTTTCAGCATTTTCTGATTATGTGTGGATGCTGAAAGAGACTTGAAGTTATCTTTTCTAGGGAGAGGGTGTTATTTAATTCATAATGGCAGATGTATGGGAAACAAGTCTGGACTTTAGAAGTTATTTATTACTCGGCTATGATTATAATATTGTTATTTTAAAATTAAATATTGAAGAGATGTTGTTTGTTATACTATTTTTAGTAAGTGATTCACAAAACTATCCTTTTACTATGAAATTCTAAAATGTGTTTCTTCTTGGATAATATTTTAAAGCTGTTTCTAAAACCTACAGTTGTATGCTACCTGTGAAGTTTGAATGATATTGCTCCCCATAGGATCGTATATTGAATTTTCGGCTTCCAGTTGGTACTATTTAGGAAGGATGGGGAGGTGTGACCTTCTGAGTGTGTCACTGGAGGTGGCTCTGAGGTTTCTGAAGTTTATGCTATTCCTTGTATCATTCTCATTCTGCATTCTAACTAAGGAACATGATGCAGATCCCTTAGCTCCTGTTCTCACACCCTTCCTTTCTGCCTGAGGTCATGCATCCCACCAAGATGGTCATTGGCTAGTCCTATGAAAGCAAGCCACAGTTTTAATACTTTCTTTATGAGGTGCTTTGGACATGGTGTCTGTTCGCAGCACTCAGATAGTATCTAAGACCTATGCTTATAAATTGGACTAGAGATTACACTGGTGGTTATTTTTGTTATGTTTTAATATAGTTAAATATACCTTGCTAATTCTTGAGTTCTTCAAACAATTGATATTTTATTTGCTTTTATAATATTTTGTAAGTTAAATGAAAATACATAGAGGTCAGCATTCCATATTTCTCAGATGATTTCACACAATGCTAAACCATTTTTGTTCTAAAGAGATTTCTTTCCATAAAGAAGAGGTTAGCTTATACACAAATAGAATTCAAATCATTCTGATACAGTAGTATGCCATGAGACAGAATTATATTTGTTTTGCCAATTTATAAATGTGTAGTGTCCCTTTCATCCATACATTTATACCCCTTCCACTTAATTAACCACTGAAAACATTCAATAAAAATACTTAAAGAATCTAGTTGGTTTTCAAGGGGAAGTATTTTGCTAGATAATCACATTCAGATGGAAATTAAATGTAACTACATTTCATTGTTCAACATTCAGGAAAACACTTAGAAACATTTTTGCAAACATAGTACTTTTAAAACTATTCCAAAGATATTGAGATATAGGAGTAACAAGACAACAAGGCTATAGAAGGTAAACATGGTTTTGATTCTTACAAAGAGGCTATGTATTAAATACTCACAAATCTACGCACCGAAGATTTATCTAACTGAACTTATTTAAAATATTTATGAAAATCTGTGAATAACTATGTACTAACATTAATTTTGGAAGTTGTTTTCACATTCACATTCTCTGGAGTTTCTATTTTGCTCACCACAGTTGTGTCTCTTCCTGTCTCCACTAGTCCTGTGATTAGAGAAGCTGAGGGTTCCTGCAATGCTGGGTCTCAGCCATCTTACCAAGGAAGATTAAAATGAAATTTCAATAAGCACATTCATTTTATTCTTCTCTGATAAATTCTAATTTTACAACTTTAGTAGGAAACATGGATGTTAAACTTTTTTACCTTTGTTTTTCAAAGTGCTTTTTTTTTTTTCTCACGTGAGTTGAATGTTTAAATACACGGGAGTGAAGATATTTCTTAACTTTATGGAAGGCTTGGGAGAGATAAGAGTCATTATCTCTCCACGTATGTAATCACAGTACAGAATGTCTTTCTTTACTGCCGCCGAACAGAGTAACAATCTTCCCATAATGTGTATTTATATTTCAGTGATCTGGTTCTTATTTTTTTAAACTGAATACTTTTCATCTGTTTTTTTTCCTAGGCTTTAAAGACATTCAGAATGTTTTAAAGAATAATCTAGAAGATGCTATTTATCTCATATTTAAAAATATATAATTTACACTATGTTAAAAATAGTTGTATTTTATATATTTAATGAGGACAAAAATGACAGGTGCATTTACAAAGTCCTGGTAGAAATATCAGATATATTTATAAAAGTGATGAAGGAAAAATAATCATTCAGGCTTATAATAAACTATGCTAATCCAAACGGAGCATGGCTTAAAGCCTTAGAATTTTTCTGTTTTAAAAATTGATTGAAGGTCATCTAAGGCAATTTAATTTCCCTAGGATCTTAAAATTATGGCTGTGTTATTTGTCAAGGAGCTTAGAGCTCCTGGAGTTTTTTCTCTATCAAATCAAAAGGGCATTTCTGCTTTGCTTTGTTTGAAGAATGCTCGCCTTCTTGGAGTTTTATTGTTCTCAAGCCTATATTGTTGAATCTGTTGTCATAAAGTAGTCTGATACATGGGTACCGAAATCCATAAATTAATAAATAATAATGCCTGCCTAACTGCAGACACCAAGGCCACTCATTCAGCAGCATTTGTTTTGTGCAGTGTGCTCAGCACATGTCTTTTATTGCCAATGTTATTTTAATTAAGCTGCAGATACTAAGGGGCAGGTGATTCCTACAATGCAATGACAAGGCTCTCTACCATTTCACATTTGATCTCAGAATTTCAAAATAATTACCATTTGAACTTGTATCAAAAGAGAGAACTGATATGATTACCAAAAGGCGGGTGCTGACTGCTCTTAGCTTTGCAAGTGTGAAAGTACTAAAGCAGAACCAATTCATTTCTTTTCACTGCAATACACAAACTTTTGCATTCTCTTCTGTCACTAAAATAAGAGGATGTCAGGCTCATTTTTACATATAGGATATGCCTGTTAATCTAAAGTCTTGATTTATAATTTGTTAATCTAAAGTCTTGATTTATAGTTGGCTGTACTATTATTGAGATAATATCATTTCAATTCTTCAACATTGGGAACAAGCTATTTTTTTTCAAAAGTTTAGCAGAGATATCTATGGCCTCTGGAGTTTACTAATTTAGGTTCTCAAATACATGCTACCACTTAATGTAAGCAAAAATAGCTTGGAAAATTCAGGCTAACATTATTAATCAAAATATATCTCCATAATATGTTATATTATGGAGAAAATTAATATACTATATATCTGTAGGTTAGGTCAATAGTATATATAATGCAAAACATATAAATGACAGATATAAATAACACATGAGAATGCTTTAGTCATACGATTATAACATATAAAAAAATTGATGGATTATTTTATTAATTTTATGAGAAAAATTATATCTAAAATCTTAAATAGGTTTATTCTACAGGACCTTTATAAACTAAGCATCTAAAGAACCTTAGTGAATATGGTATTAAATTCCCATGACTTTTCAGTGACTTAAAGGTCCAGAGAGATTCTGAAAGTATTTAATTTCCAAAAATGATAATTTTAATTTTATAGTTGTTCCATTTTAGGCATATTAATTCACATGTTTTAATTTGTTCCACTTGCTATTAAAATGTGTTTCCTCAAAGTTCACTGCGAGATTTTGAAACCTCTAACATTAATATTACTGCAAATAAATTGACTTAGTACTAGAAAAACTGTTGGAACATGACAATCATTTCTTAAATGGTTCATGTGATAAGCATGAAACATAAACAACACTTATACATATGATGGGAAATTAAAGGATAGAAACTAGCTAACATATTAGAACTTATAGTAGAAAATCTACAATTAATATGAAATTGCGTTTAGTTTTGGCATGGAAAGCACACATTTCAAAGTTTTCATTCTATTGTGAGTAGAAATTTTTTTTGTACCAAACTTCACCTGAATTGGTTCCATTAGGGATGATATGATAAATCTGCCTGGCCTGGAGTGGATGTGCCATGCTGAGCTGACCCACCTTGGGACTTCTTGCCCTTTTTGGGAAGGGGATGGGTAAATGGGGAGAGAGAGGCTGAAGGCTGACTGGGAGAGATGGGGAGGAGGACAGGGAGGGGGAGCAGGAGGATACATGGAAATATTTTTTAAAATAAATTTAAAAAAAGTAGATACAGGAAAAAAGTAAAAATAAATAAAAATCTCTATTTGAATTTAAATCATTTGCTTCATATTCTTTATCCAAATAGGCAATACTTTTTTTAAGATTTAAAATTGAAACATGTAGTTATTCCATGTGAATAATGTATTTCTTAAATATATTTAAATGTATTTTCTGATTAGTAATCTTTCCATAGTACCATATGTAAAGATAAGTATATGTCAATTCATTATCTTTATATTAAATAGGCTACAGATCCCATTCAGTTTCGGGGAAAGTGGAGATATATAATATTCTGAAATTTTAGGGAATTCTACAGTGATGAGCCATGATGATCAAAAGAAAGTGTAGACAATAATCTTAATTTTTTATGGCAAGTTCAGATTGATATTTTATTTTAAAAACTTACTTAGTATAAAACAGCTACTAGTGTCACACTCATAATCTATGTGTCTTAACTTCTCAGGTGGTGAGATTGTAGGTGTATGCGTCCATTTCTAGCTGAGGAGTATGATCATTTATATGTTATATTACCAAATTATGTAGCCTAAGTATTATAGTATTTTCATTTACTCTTAAAATTTATGAGAAATCCTGTCGCCCAGAAGCCTTGCACGTGACTAAATTAGATCATTTTTCCTAACATTATCATTGTGATATGTTTTATATTATCTCCCCTGTAATCACATGCTTATAATATATTTTGTTTGTATATGACTATAAGACAGAGTATACAATCTTCAATATTGTTTTTAAAGTTAATTTGTATTTTTAACAAAGATGAATTTTTGCATGAAAAAATTGTACTTCAACAAGTGTCATTTATATTTCTATGTAGAAAATTCTTCAAAAGTTTTCCTTATTTTGTAAGAAAAATAAATTGTGAAAATAAACATTTATTTCTAGCATTTATTCCTCATTGCTCTGTTTTGTTGCTATAAATGTGATAGTTAATTAGATAGAGATTAGTTAGATAGAGATTAATTCAAATGTTTGTTAAAGTATAATAGTATGCATTTATATACATTATTACTTCAACATCATATTAAATTGAGATAGCATATATTATATATTTTGTTTGGAATCTTGTCTGATAAATGTACTAATTCAGAGATTCATAGATTAATAACTATTTTAACATAAGTATTATTTTACCTTATTTTATTGCTTATATCAGTGAGAGTATAAGAGACAAGAAATTGCTTCATTTCCTCTCCATCTGACTCAACACTATTTAGTGAAAACATCATGACTTTCTCTGTAACAATAGTATGTATAATTTACATCCATACATAATCAATTTTAATGATACTGTTTAGATTTTACTCTTTCCCTAAATCTCTGGAATTCTTTTACAGTGTTTATTCTGTTTTATTTAAGAAGAAGCGGGCAAATAGCAACCTTGGCTGTATTATCTGTCATGGTATTGTTACTAAACTTGTGTGGATGTTTAGTACTGGATATCCTAATTTTACTCAGTTTCAAAGCTATTGTATATTAACATAAAATACTTAAAATTAATCTTTGTCTTTCCTTAATGAAAAAAATGTTCTGAAGTTGCGTAGGTAGGGAGGGGAAGACAATCTGGAAGAAATTAGGAGCAAGGAAGAATATAAATAGAATATATTTGAATATTAATATTGTTTTAAATAATAAGACATAACCTTATAAAAATAAATTAAAAGTAAAAAAAATCATAGCATTTGATTTTCATGATATATACATTTGCTTTTTTCTTGAGTGTTTGTTTGGCTGACTGTTTTATTTGCTGTTATTGTGCTGGTAAAATACTATGAGCAGCAGTTTTGGAAAGAAGGGTTTACTGTGGCTAGGAGTCATGGAGGTACAGCTGATAACTGAGAGGATGCATGGCAGTGGCAATAGGAAGTAGAAAGATCACATGTTCAAACACACCCAGAAAACAGGGCAAAGTGAAGCTATGAGATGAGATACTGTCAAAGGCCATCTTGACTAGTATATTCCTTGCAGAAAGCCTCTACATCTTAAAGATTCCAGTGACTCCAAGATATTCAACCAACTGGAAAATAAATATTCAGTTACTTGAGCTAATGAGAACTCTACTCACTCAAGTCATCACTATAACATTTTTAAAACTTTGGACCAGGTATATTTTAACCTATATGTGTAGATATTTATTATTCTTTTAACTCACATGTTTAATTTGGTAATTGATATAGATATATTCTGTTCCTCTAGTTTTTATTGAATTATCCATATTAAAATAGTTTTTTACTAGGGGCTGGAAAGGTGGCCCAGGGATTCAGAGCACTCATTCATTGTGCAGTGGACCTGGAATAAATTCCCAGTGCACAGACATGGTGAATCACAAACATCTTTACCTACAGTTTCTGAAAACAGAGTTCTGAAGGCTGACCTGACCATGTAAAGAAACCACTTGAACATAGCAGAATGATAATAGATATAAAAGATTATAAAAAGCAAAACAATATGATAAAATACCATGTAGAAACAAAAAAAGCCAATACATGAAAGTATTAATAAAGCTTAGGAAATATTGAGAAAATAAAAATAAAATATGTTTATAAAAAGAGCACTTTAAAATATAACTTTCAAATTCAATGAAAATGGATATTATAAACATGCTTAGGCAAAGATCTCGACTTGAATAATGTAATTATTAAAATAATAATATGTTAATATTATAATTTAGATTTTGTTTTTTCCTCTATTTCATGGTTTGTCCTGTGTGGTCAAATATGTCAGTATTATGTTACAGTATATAACTCCTGTCACAGCTACTATAGTCAGAGTTTCTTGAAGAGAATGATGAACACAGTCTTTATGCATTTTTATGAGAATGGAATTGCCACAGGCATTACTGTTGATGCTTTGTGATGAGTGGAGAGGTTATGTGGTTGAAATAATCGGTAGAAATGTCAAACAAAGTTTTCCCAAGAAGGAAGGTGTTTTGACTCATGGCATCATGGTCCTGGTGCAGAGTAAGGGACATTCCTGTTTTAGACCAAGGAGAACTGGAGAGTGAAGTTCTGGTCAGAGATGCATTGTGGATGCCAATGAGAGTGTTCTCAGCTTGGCTGTTATCAAGTCAATACAGAACATTATTTCATTTACTTACATATATTACCAAGTCTTGTCATTTGAGGCCCAAAAGAGTAAGTAGAATGTAAAAGCTTCTAAATCTTTCTAAAGGAGACCATGTCTTTCATCATATTGTTAGAAAGTCCCTAAACACAGAAGCTGAGATGCTCAGCATCAGAGTACACAAGAGTCACAAATTCAACAACTTCCTTCACAAGACCTACCAAATGAACTAACATGGATATATTGTTCTGAAAAAGAGGGGACTGCAGAATATGAGTTACATAAGAACAAACTTACAAGAGACTCTACTCTCTGAGAGCTTCTGCTTCTAAGTCCAGGTGTAGCCAAAATTAAGTCTTTAAAAGAAACACATAATCAGGCTTTGAATCTCAAAAAGAATTAGACTTACTTATTTTATTCTTTGAGATTTTGCCTAAAAGTAGCCATGTATGCTTCCTACATGCCTGCTCTCTGGGGAGGCCAGCAGAGGCATGGAATTCCTAGAATTGGAGATGATGATAGCTGTGAGCTATCACATTTGGGCTGGGGATGCATTCAAGTTCTTCACCAAAGAGTCCAGTGTTCTGAATCCAGTGCCTACTTCTGTCCTTCCCAGAGATCAGGCGCATATGTGGTATACATATGTGCTTTACTTTTAATTTATGTGTGTATCTTTCTAAACTTCTAGAAACCCTGGACTTTAAAATTCATTATTTTTTCTTCTCTATAAGAATGTACCATAAAACTATGTTTGATTTTTTTCAGTAATTTGTAGGTAAGAACTAAGACCATAGCATTATAAACTTAAAAATGAAAATTAAACAATAACATGAATAACTGAGTGGTGGTACATAAAAACTTAAAGCTGATATTCATTTATATGTCTTTAGTTAATATATTTTTGATATTTTCATATTAGTAAGTTAATTGTAAAGAAACACAAGTAGTTACTATTTAATATTATGACTGTATAATAAATGGAGAAATTGATATTGTAGGCAAGATTATCTAGTCCTTGGGTAATTTTCTCTAAGAAAACTAAGAAACTTAATGTTGTTTTTCCAAACTTCAAAACTTAAAAAAAAAAAAAAAAAGATCTATACTAGGCATTGTGAATTAAAAATCTCTGGAAAGTTTTGGCTGCCATAGTGAGCAAAGAATGCCATTTTCAAAACACCACAATAATTATTGAACCATGGAAAAATGAAAATAGCTATGGAAAAACAAAAAGGAATGTTATCTTTATCATAAGCTTGATAAGGATATGTAAGGACTAGACATTTGATAATGTTTAGAGTGAAAACTCATTTAAGGTCTTCTGATTTCCATAAGCAAAACTGCTTGGAATATTTTTAGGAAAAATGAATTTCTGCAGATCTATCAAAGTTTTCAATTCAGATTGGTTTCCATTGTATCACTTGACATACATTTCCAGAAAATGATTCCTATTTTTGTAATTTCTTTTAATGCCATCACAGAGAAACCAGGGCTAAAAAGGACAAGTAGTGCTTCTCAAAAAAAAAAAAAAAAAAAAAAAAAAAGCAAGTAAAGCTTCTAAAACAGCGAAAGTCAAAGCAGACACTGTGAAATGACTGCATGTTACTATAACAATAGAAATCACATGCTTCTTACCACATCTACATAATTATTCTCTATAATCAATTTTAGTAATTTTCAAAATGATAATTGAAAAAGTGATGGATGTACCATCAATTGTAAACAACCTAAAAGCCCCATCATCTTACCCGCAGTCAATTAAACCATTGTACATAAATGCAAGAAAGCCCAGGCTGCTTCATTCTCAGACTATTCATGAGCGTAATAGACCGTGCTCTTTCAATGCAAAATGCAGTCAGGGCTTTATTATCCTCACTAATGGTGCAGATAATCCAAAGTGTTAGATAATCCCTAAACCATTTATTGTGGCATAAAAATAGGCCTTTTAAGGTTAAGAAATTCCTTCATAAAATAGAGGTTATTTTATCCAGAGTCTTGAGACCTTCCTGTCCTCACAGCCAAGGGACAGGACTGAAGGGTTGGTCCCTTGCTCTTAATTTATATTTTAGCACTTAGTCTATATTTTATTTGCTAATATTTTACATATGATAAATGTCATTATTTATGTAAGTATGATTTATTTTTCATTAAATAAAAATACTAAATATTATTCCAGTATTTTTAAATAAAAGAATTTTAATTGCTCATAGATCTGTTATTCTGTCTTATTATTACAGATTTAGAGTGTTGTCACCCAAGAGAATGTTTTAATCCTCCACTTGTAGCTACATTTCCACAACTCCAGTACCATGCCCTCCCCCTTTGGTTGTGGACCTAGCCTTTAATGGATGAGCCATCTCTTCAGCGCACGTCTTATATTGTATGGATTATTTAACTTCTTAATTAATTGGTACCAATAGACATACATTTGTACATAGAATCTTATTGTTTGGTCCCTAGCTTACAGAACCATGAGGCTTGAGGACTGCACTATCAGATATTTCATTAAAAATTCAACCAAAAAAAAAAAAAAAAAGAAAGAAAGAAACAGGGATCATAAAAGATATAATAATTCAGTGAAGGTCAAGAAAAAAAATGTGTCTTTGAGAGATGGCTCCGTCGATGAAGTATTTACTCAGTAATCGTGAGGGCCAAGCTGAAATCTCGAGAACCCATGTGAAAGACAAAAAAGCCAGATGCAGTAGTGAATACCTGATATCCTGGAGTGGCAATGTTAAAACGGGAGGTTGAGAAGAGAATCTCCAGAAGCTTCTACAACAACCAATTTTGGATATAAGGCAGAAAATAGGTTTGTTGTCTCAGACAACGTATAAGGTAAAGACCAGTAGGTTCTCTGACATTGTACAAATATAATATGTATGCCATGCATGCACATTCTCTTTCTCTCTCTGTCTCATACACATACAGAGACAGACAAAGACATATAAGAAGGTTAAATAAATGGCATCAGATCAATAGATTTAAGAATTTAAATACAATAATCCTTTATTCATGTTAAATTAATATTAGAATGTTCTAATACAAGACAATAATAAAAAATATGTTTTGTTTGATTTAGTTTATAATCTTCATTTCTTTCTGTGTATTCCCAGTTCAAAAGAATTATCTTTAATTAATTTTTCCTTTCAGTTTATAATATTTGCTTTATTTTTTTTTCCAAAACCTATAGGCCTCTTAAGAGGACAGTTCACAAGTTTATGTTCTAGCTGCAATGTTTCATCTGAGGACATATATTAGGAAGGAGAAATAAACTATTATCTAGATATTGTTACTCATCTATTTTTCTTTTCTTGTAAGAATGGAAGTATCCATTTAAAGGAATTTTATTATAAGTACAGCCTAACACTGTTATACCCAGTTGAGTCCTTTGCCTGTATTCATTGCAAATAATTAGAGTTATAGATCTATGTATATTCATTTTGATATTTAATTGCATGTTAGCATTTGAGGAAGGAAGTTGCATCTATGGTACTTTTGAAATATGACTTCCTTTAATCCTCAAAAGTGAATCTCAGGAAAGGTTCCATTCAGATGAGTGCTGTGGTCTAAACCTAGGACTCTACAACTCAGGGTGCTGAAATCAAAAGATTAATTTACGTTTGGAATGACTGTGAGCTACATTGTGAGATCCTGACTAATGTAAAGAAATAATAAACTTGTCTTTAGAAAATTTATTGATCTCAAACACTTATAATATTTAAATCATAAAATGTGTAAATATAAAGTTTACCATAAAGAATGCTAGTCAATTTTTAATTAAAAACTCTGACATCCCATAAAAGACATGTAAATAATCAAGTTTTAGACAAAATACTAGTTGAATGGTGTTCTAATAACTGACAAATATAATACTAGCAATATATTTTTTATATCTTACTTTTATAAAAATGGCTTATTTTTTGTTCCTTTTAGTATAATTGAAGCCTGGAAAACACTAGCAGCTTCTATAACCCACTTCAAGTTCAAATATTTGGTATCATTTTCTTTTCTTTTTATTATTATTTTGAATCATGCAAAGTTGTCATTTTTCTCTTAAGAAAGTTCGAGAAGGTTTAGAAATACTAACAGACGACATTAGCACAGCATTCAAAGGGTGAAAGTTACCATTAACAATAGGTAGCATGTATTGAGTTCATCATAGTCTGTGAGTTTTTAATTTTTATTGGTAGTTTTTTTTTTTTTTTAAACCAGTTTATCTTTCTAATCCAGGTCTTTTTTTAAGTTCTGGAAATTTATTCAAGGGACTGGAATAAAGACTTTCTAAAAGTAGCAAAATAATTAAATAATTTTATTTAAAGTGGTTTATGAAATGACACTTAGCCAACAAGAACCTCTGATTACAACTTTTTATATTTAATACACAGTTCTTTTTATTTATTGGTAGTTTAGGTTATATATTCATTTGCTATATTATGATATTCTTTCCAATAATGAATGTGATTTTAAAAACATGAATATCATATTATTCCCAGTGATAGGATAGCAAATAGAGAATTTTTGTTAGATTTATTTGGAGAATATAACTTGCTTTACTGTGTGTGCAATCCAATACCAGTTCAGGCTGAATAAGTCTTTGTGTTCTTCCTAACACTATCATTTGGGAATTTATGTGATTAGAAATTGCCCTAAGTTGTTTTTTTGTTAGAGGTGGAGGAACACATACTGTTGTTTAGTGGCTTAAGTTCTGATGTAGATGTGTATCCAGAGATTTCTGAGGTTGCATTGTTTGAGGGGGATGTATGTACACATAGTGAGTGAAGATAAATTTAGGCTGCTAAGAAAAGGTGGATGTAAGCATAATTCAATCTAACTTTAGGTTCGAGTTGCTCATTTACTCCTTAAGCTTGTCTACCTCATGACTTACTATCCTAACTTTCCTAAAGACCTTAACAGAGATCTTGCTGCCTTTGCATCCAACATGAACCTCTATGTCTGCCATCATTTACACCGGAAACTGAACTGAATTTTAATCAAGATATTAAGCCTGATTTAGGTAGTAGAGCCTTGAGATGCCTTAAGTTTCACGATTTATGTATTCCTTTTCAACTATAAAAATAACAGTTTGTCATAATGAAAGCATACTTGATTAATATTTGATCAGAGGGAAGACGCATATCCTCCCCTAGATATATACTTGAGAATACTGTTCTTTACAATCCAAAGACCTAGATTTTAACGTTTTCATGAGGAGTCTTATAATGACATTCTATTTCATATCTAAGTATAATCTAGAGAATTTGAAAAAAAAAGACTTAATAGATGTCTGTCACCTATTAAAGAGTAAGGGTTCCTTAGAAATTATGGGTTAGAAAGAAGAATAAAAATCGAAGTGTGCCAGAACAGGAGAGGATGGAAAAGGAATTCACAAGGAGCATGTTCATGGTCAGGACTTTTAAGTATCTACTAGAAAGAAAATGGCTTGTATGAGCTAAGGTATTGGGGGAGGGGGCGGGTAGTAAGCAAATAAAGCTACATTGTCACTTATATTTTATGTGATATCTCCCACTGCAATTTGGGTAAATTATATGAATCCCTGTACTTAATTCCACTTGACTATATTTTTTTTTCCCTCTGAGTCACTTAGACTTTATATCCCAGGCTAGTTTGGAACTTACTATGTAGCTCAGGCTAACTTTAAACTGGTGGCGATCTTTCTGCTGAGCCTTCAAAACTCTTCAGTAACTACTCTGTGACATAAATGGAGACTTTACAAACAACCAAAGAGTAAACAACCATACTTCCAAATCTTAATCTGGACCTCAATTCACACTATTTAGAAGTACAGGTGACACTAATCATGGTTACTTTTGTTATTCAAGAGAAATTCCTCAGAATCCCCTGACAAAAATGTCTAGAGAGAGAGAGAGGGAGGGGGGAATCTTGAGTAGCTGAGAGGGTTAGGTTAGTGTAATGATTCACAATGACGGTCTATTAGTCACTACATACTCATGAATTTTTATCATGTATAGAAATACCCTGTCTTCTCCCCCATACTAAATTCCCTTTAAAAATTTGTTGATATATTTATCCTAACTACTAAATTTATTCTTTCTAAATTATGTTTATTATTATTATTGCCGAATTTTGCCATTCACCTTCCAACTATACCTTACTGAATAACCAACAACTCAGCTCCATTTGTCATATTGTGTTACCCAGATTTCTAACAAATTTTCCTGTTGAACTTATTCTGTTTCAGAGTTTCTCCATATTTTTATAATCTACTTCTTTTCTTGTACAGAGTATTCTTGGAAAGTATCATCTAAGTACATGACTAACTATAATGAAATTCCCAGTTAAATATAGCACTGGTATTTAATTAGATGCCTGAAACTATGCCTCTGAAAGGAAGTGCAGTACCATCCCAAACAAATTACTTCTATTTGTTTTCAAAGGCAGGTTAATAATAATCAAATCCATAGAAATAATAAAAATAAATTGGATGCCTATCTCAGACCTTCACGTCTAATTTACACCTCTGCTTACCAAACTCAGTAATTTTTTTTCCAAAATTGTCCATTTCCAAGAGCCACAGTAGTTCTCAAAACTAATGTCTCATGTGAATCATACCAGGGTCCTCATGAAAATAGTTCATTCTCTGTTATGTTTTTAAATTTTGTATAACGTTCTTCATCATAAGCACATTTCGTTGAATTATTCTGTACTTAAAATATATTTACTGATGTTTTATAGATACCTCAGTTGAGATAATACTTGTCAGAAAATAGATTCCCTCTACAAAAGTACATATAACTGCGAGTCTGTATCTCTAGCAAAAGGAGGTAGAGGAGACAGAGGCAGGCAGATCTTTATAGCTTACTGTCCAGAGAGCATAGTACAATTGATGAACTCCAGGTTAAGTGTTAGTCCTTGCCTCAGAAGAGAAGATGGCTAGAAACTGTAGATGACATACTCGGGAAACCTCTAGTCTCTGTGTTCATATATACTTTTACAATACACACACACACACACACACACACACACACACACACACACACACACAATTTACTTTTACTCCACGGACTAGATCATAATAAAGCATCCAAGAACAATATAACTTTTCTTATTTACTATTATTGTATCTTATCTAAAAATAATGACGTGGTAGATATTCAATGAAATTTTTAAATGAAAAATTGTTATTTGTATCCCTTCAAGATTAAAAATATTGGCTTCACACAATTTACAATAGACGAAAACATGTCTTAAAAATGATCAAATTCATATTTTTTCAGCTTTATGTAAACATTCTTTTTGGCATAGTAACATAAATTCTGTGTTCAGTGAGGATACACTTAAATAACATTTCATGTCAGTCACTGTTGTGACATGGGGAGCTGGGGATTATGACTTTTGGAGCTTCTAAGTGTCGTTAATATCAGACCTGTTGTTAAGTAGTGACTAAATCATTTACACATTAGCAGCTTCAGTGATATAATGAACTAATCATAAAAACTACATTTAAAAATTTGAGGATGTTGTGGAATCTTCTTTTGAGACGTGTTACATTTATTTATTTTGCAAAAATCTTTGTTTAATGTTGCAATGATATGTTAGATAATTTTATGTTGCATTTGTTTAACTCTGGGAAGCTATGTTATTGGCTTGTCTAGAACACTTTATTGTCCAATAAAGAGCTGAATGGCCAAAAGTCAGGCAGGAGAAAGGATAACCAGGGCTGGCAGGCAGAATAATTAGGAAGGGAAACCTGGGAAGAGAAAACAAAGGAGTAAAAAAAAGGAGAAGGAGAGAAAGGTACCAAGGGCTAGCCACCCCACTACACAGCCAGACACCCCACTATACAGCCAGACAACCCAATACATAGCCAGACACCCCAATACACAGCCAGACACCCCAATACACAGCCAGACACCCCACTATACAGCCAGACAACCCAATACACAGCCAGACACCCCAATACACAGCCAGACACCCCAATACACAGCCAGACACCCCAATACACAGCCACACAACCCAATACACAGCCACACACCCCAATACACAGCCAGACACCCCAATACACAGCCAGCTACAGAAAAGAAAGTAAAAACTTAAAAAGAAAAGTATATAGAAATAAAGAAGGTAAAAGTTCAGAGGTAAAAGATAGATGGGATAATTTGATTTAAGAAAATATGGCTAGAAGCAAACCCACTTGGGACAGGCATTCATTAGTAAGAATAAGAGTTCCTGTGATTTATTTAGGAGCTGGCTGGTAGGCCCCCAAAGAAAAAAGAACAAAAGAATGATGAGTAAAATATAATAAATAAATAAATAAATAGAACCAAACCTACAGGAGGTAATGTGTTGTGTTGCTTTAATTATTGAAAATATTCCACTAACCCCAATTATTGTGTGTTCGATAATTTGCATCACCAAAAGTTCTCAAGAATAGAGAAAGAGAAATTACAGAATGACGAGTATGACAGGGGCAGAGTGAGGTTGAAATTAAAAATCAAAAGCTGTTAAGTGAATCTTAAAGGTTTGTGATGGAGAGAGTATTTTATCCCCTCTCCCTTGGGCTGTCATTCCTTACAAAAATAACGGTTAGCCTGTAAAAATGAATTTCCTTTTGGTTTTTTTTAAGCACAAATCATGATAAGCTTTCAATAAAGGACAACAATAAATTTTAAATGGAGTCAGCAGTAGTTTGAAGTAATACAGAACTTGGGTATAAATTTATCACATCACGTAACCAGTTCGGTCTATATGCAACAGGTTAATAAAATAGTAAGCCAAACTAGCAAAAGTAAGAAAACTCACTTGCATAAAAAACCTAGTAATAAATCACTTCACTGTTTAGTTTCAAAGAATATAGAAATCCCCCTGAGCATTATAGTTTGTAATTCTGGGTGTGCACTGGGAAAAACTCCAGTTGCATTATACATCTATATGATACATATATTCAAAGTGGAAGCTATGTTTGGCACATCCTGCATGCTACTAATGCCATTTCTTTTAACAATAAATTGTGAAAATTGCACATAAATAAACTCTTTGAATAACCCAACATTATAATCATTGTAGAAGCTGTAAAAATTACCCTTTTAGGAAAGAGATCTTTTGGGGTTTACATAAAGTTCATCATTGCAGTTAAAAGACTTGAAGATATTACAGATGTCTTTTCTACTTTCCTAATCACATTAGCAATCTAAGAAAGGCCTAACTGCTTTCTCTAGTCATTGATTTCCTATGTAGAAATCAACTAAACTCTATCATAGAGTCATTAGTAGGTAATGCTGTTGCTCACAGATTATATGCTGACAGAATTTACTGGTAAAGGAACAGATTCAGATGCACTGCCCATTTGCTCAACTAATCATGGCTACTGTATGCACTTAGTGCATGCAACCTCTGCAAAAAAAAAAAAAAAACAAAAAAACAAAAAAGAAAAAAAAAACAAAAAAAACTGCTTTTAATGAGGCCATTAGTCTTTTTCTTATATTATTCCCCTAATTCCCTTCTATATTCTTTAAAACCCTAATCAGCAAAATCATTCACAAAACCGCTTCTTAAAATGAAACAGTTCACTTCAATGCAGTATCAAAAGGACTTAAGTGTTAAGCCATTAATGTGCATATTCTGAATCTCCAAAATGGAGTCAACCCAATGTACCTCTTCAGTAAATAATAATAATGACCTTAATAAGGCAGTCTGCATATTTGATGAGTTCTTAATGTAAGGCATATTTCCTAATATAGAAAATAAACCACAAGCAATCTTTCACTTCTGGTAATTAGCTTCCCCAGAATCTGTTGAGCAGGAACTTCCAAGTGAATGCTCATGAATTATACATCAAATTCATTCTGGAAATTCCCACATCCAAAAGACTTAATACTGCATACCAAAAAGACATGCAAATTAACTCTAGTACAGACATTAAAAGTATATAAATGTTGGCTAAAAGGTTAAGCATCTCAATGAAAAGAGATAACTGCAATTCAAAAGATTTTAATTTAAGGCCCAGGGGTAGCAAATGTAGAGTTCCAAATACAATAGTTCCTCTCACTTTGATCTTTAGAAGAATCATTGTTTCCTTGTGAGATCCCAATATTTACAGTATTTGTACTTTATAATTTTATTATAAACAAAAGAAACCATGTCTACAGATAATGTTTAGTTCATATAAACGCTTTAGATTTTAAATGACACAAATACTTTTAATGTTAGATTTTAAAACTTCATTCTGACAACATTGAAATTTAATTTAATTTAAAACATTTCCACAAAATTTTTTTCCATAAAAGTGTAAGTGTTATTGGGATGTGTTTATTGTAATTTCCTTTCTAAACTCTGAAATTTTAAATATCTCAGATGAATATTTATATAACCTGAACTCATTGTACTGTAATTATATTGTCTTTGCACATGAATTTGTATCCAAAGCCCATTAAATATAATTGAATCTACACTATTATAAAAATCAATAACAATTATCTGTCCCTGCTATCTCTATGTGAACTCCAGAAATTTTTATAAAGCTTAGTAGTCTATTGTCTCCAGTAACTCACACACTTTGACATACACATTCCATAAGTGTTAACTTTTTCTTTGTCCCGGATTCTATTTTCACAGGGATGTTAGAATAGTCTGTAATTTGAATACCTAATTTATGCAACACTTCTTCAATAATTTGTGCGTAAAAAATCTACTCTTGTTTAGCCTAAGTCGAAAAGACTACATCAGATTTGTTTATAGTCTCAATTCTCATAGTAACATCATAAACTCTTTTTTATGTATTTTCCTTTATAGGTATTCTTCTTCCTAGATCACATACATTTTTCTTCTTTAACTGTCATTAAAATGTATACCTTTCAAGATATGTGAAGCTCCTGTATATATATTATATTTGATAATATATTCCCAATAAAGTGTTGTAATATAATGCTGAGTTAAATATTTAATATATTTTCCTTATTAAGCTAAAATCTACTTAAAATAGGATACTTCATTAATTTGAATTTTGAAACATTACCATTTGTTAGAGTTTAAGGTATATGATAACTATACTGTAAATGCTACATTAATGACACTAAATTAACATTTTTAGTGAAATATACATATATAGTAGATCTAAATAGGAATAATTTTACACATATCTGCAGAAAATGTCAATTTTTCTGTTGTTTTCTATGTTATAATTGTTGCTTTAGATACTAGCAATATTAAATGGTCATTTTAGGAATACCATCTTTAACATTTTATAATTTATCTACAGAAATATATCCGGTATTGGCACTAACATTTTGCATATCAAGAGACATGGAACAGTTTTTATTGGTCAGCTTGTAATATTTGTGGTGGTTGGATAAAAATGATGCAAACAGGCTTATAGATTTGAATTCTTGATAAACAGTCAGCATTATTAGTAGATGTGCCCTTGTTGAAGTGTCATTGGGTGTGGGCCTAAAGGTTTCAAAGCCCAAGCCACCATAATCCATTTCTCTTTTTATAGTGCTTGTGGATAAAGATATAGAACGTTCACATACCTTTCTAGTGCTATATCTGTCTGCCTGGTGCCATGAACCCCATCCTGATGACAATTAAATAAATCTGTGAATCTGCTTTCCATTATAATAGTTACTGTGATCTTGGTATCTCTTTACGGCACTAGAACATTGACTAATTGAAGGGTTTAAAAAAATCCATTCTGATGTGGACAATATTTCATTAGGGATCTTTAAACACACCTTTCTTCTGTATATAGGGCTTATTTCATTGAATTACCTTATATTTATACTATTTACTTATACTCTAGTCAAAGAAAATCAGCTAAAATTCAACTGCCTAAATTTTTATTATTAAACAATTTAATATCCATAGATTTGGTTTGATATTTGGGTGGGTAATTAAAAATTTCAACTTCCTGTCCTTTCTTTTGAAATGTATATTTGTTTATTTCTATATGTGTTCTTATGTGTGTGTGTATATGTGTGTGTATGTATGTGTGTATGTGTGTGTGTGCATGTGTGTGTGTGTGTGCTGGTATACTCAGAGTTCAAAGGATAATTTTCAAATCAATTCTCTCTTTCCTATATGTGAACTTTCCTTTCCTGAATTCCTCTCTTGAACTCCATCCAAAGTGGCACTTTTCTTATATTTCAATGGGTCAGACTTAGATCATTTCCCACAAACACTGTAAGAATTTCTCTACCCATGTAGATGTATGTATTTCATTGACTAAAAGTTGGATTAGTTAGTGTAGATGTAAACCATAACAGATTATTTTGAGATAAAAAGATGAATTTAAAACATTTGTGTCTGATAATCAACATAGAAAAGAACGTGTATCTTAGCAGAGATTTTCTTATACTATTCTTATTTTCGATTCATCTAGTTCTCTCAGAATAATCTGTTATATTTTCCAACTAAAATAACTAATCAAAATTTTAGTTAATGAATTCCATAAATAAGTTTTTATTTAGTTTCATATTTTACTTGACACATATTAGGACTGTTCATTATCAGTTTGTAGTTGAAGCAAATATGCAAAAATAGCAACATGGATGTAGACTGTGGTAGAATCTTACATGAGCATAAGATTTAAAATTGGTTTTATCTTTTTAGAATCATTAAAACCTATGCTTATTTTTATAGGCAAATATTCTCTAATTTTCATAAATGCAAATAACTTATCAGCTAATACTTGATGTCGTAGAAAAACCATATTCTATAGAACACTGTTTCTTGGCCATAAACATAAATATACACATAAATCTAAGGGTAGTCTGATGTGTACTTGCTAATTCTCTCCATCTTCTACCTATATCTCATAGCATGGCTATGGTGGATTATTCTTTGCACTCTATAGACTATTAAATAATCTCAAAATATTCTTAGAACATCATCTGAAAAATCAGATCATGAAAACAGAGAATAAAGATCATTAAAACTCAGCAGCTCTTTTCAATCTCTAATCATCCTCATGGAGAAAGAGAAACAATTCCACATGGAATAATAAAGATCCTATGATGTTTAGTACATGTTACAAAGGTAGTAACCAGGAAAATATGGAGCTTCAGGCTTCTGTCACATTTAAAACAAAAATGGATGTATTTATTCCCAAAACTACAATTACATGAATGTAAAGATATGGCTATGTATGTTCTTTCCTTTCCGCCATCAAAATATATTTAATGATAATTTGTTCCATTATCTTTGTTTATACATTGTATTCTCCTTTTTTGTTACCAAGTAGATACTGCATTTTTTTCTGAACAAAGAATTTGTCATTTTCATGAGTGTAATTATTCTTGCTTGCAATATTCAATCATAATTGAGATTGATTACTATTGATATTCCTTCACAGAGAGTTAAAGTAATAGCCAGAGTCATCAGATGCTAGCCTACTATCCAGCCATTCAAATTATTGCTTTAAGATATACTAGAGTATAATGATAAAGGAAAGGTAGGCATGAATGATAGAATGGTCATTGGTGTTTAATGAATCATTCTAGGTGCATCTGCTGTTTGGGTCAGCCATACAAGTAATCTCTCACCTATGATATTTAAGTAATTCTAACAAAATTATATCTTCTTTTGTTTTCAATCTTTGGTTTCTAATCAGGATATTATGAGAAGGGATTAATGAGTAAATAATGCTTAGTCCATCTAGGGAGAAAATTCAGCATACGTCAAATTTATTTTTAATATTATTATATCTCATATTGTTAAAGATAAAGATATCAACTAAAAGTATTTTAAATAGTAATAACAATGTTTCCTTTGTGAAGAAAGATTAGTACAAAAAAAATCCCTGGATGATATTCTTTAATGAAAATTTAAAAATATCTAAAATGTTTTAATTTTCAAAGTTCTGATTAAGTTGCACAAAATATGTATATGAGATTAAGTTTACAAATGATACATTTTTAAAGCCAACGTTAAATACATTTCAGTAAAAACTCTGCTTTAATCATTGAAATTTGGTCCACTTTAAGTTATAATTGTAAAGATTGGCTTAAAGAACAAAAAATAATGTCTAATCAAAATTAGTTTGGACGTCTAGCATCTCACAAGCTTTGTATCAGTATTTCATAGAAGTTAAAAGTACCAGGTTCATATAACTGAAATTCTTAGTGTTCAGTAACCATGTAAAGAGGCTATACCTATGTGGTTAGAGGAATTAAGAAAAGAAATATTTTCTCCAATGTGTTCCATGCTCAATTAAGTACCAAGGGACTAAGCGGTACACCCTCCCAATATGTTCTGTAGTTGTGAAGAAAAATCTGTTTTCTTTTCCATGGCAGTACTAGAAGTACATTCAGTGAATTCTAACTAATGTCCAGTAAAAAAGGACAAAACATCAGAAAACAATTTTTACCACATTTCTAACCAAAGCCACAGTCTATTGAGCCTTTAACTCATTCTCACATCTATGTACAACTGGGACAAGAGAGTCTTGTGGAGCCAGGGTTCCTTTAGAGCCAAAGTTAACAATGAGTTTGTGTTGTGGAACAATCCTTTTCTATGAATATGTATTACTCTTATTGGTTAATAGAAAGTTCACAAGCTGGTAGCTGGACAGAAAATTAGTTGGGAAAGTAAAAATGAGAATGTTGGGAAAGAGAAGAGCCAGGTATCACCGGCCAGACACGGAAGATGAAGGTGTCATGCTAAATAAGGTATGGCCACATAGCAGAGCCTAAATTAGGAATATGGGTTAACTTAAAATGTAAGAGCTAGTTAAGAATAAGCGTCCGCTGTTGGCTGAGCATTTATAATTCATATTCAGTCTCCGAGTTGGTTATTTGGACAGTCAGAACAAGAAATGTGCATTTACAAGTCTGTATAAATCTTAGGAGCCTTGACAGAAACAAAAGTAATTACTTTGGGTCAACCTTGTAGTCTTAAAAAACCTGCAGGAGAGTGCAAGCAAATATAAACTTAATTTCCCCTCCCTGGGTAGCATTTGTTGTCAATTTTAGAAATGAATTCTAAGGGAGAGTTGGGACAATAGGGGGAGAAAAGATACAGGATTCAAAAGGGGTCCCTTCCATTGATAGCAGATCAACAACAGAGGACTGGCACACAGGAACAAATATTAAAATGAGGTGGTAAGAATTTGAGATGACAAAGGGGCTCCATAAACATGTAAAAGACTTCTCAGATATGGATGTTCCTTCACATTTCAAAAGAAGCAGTCATATCTTTTAAAAATAATAATTCTTCACTCTCTGTATTTCAATGTTTTGCCTTTCCTTGGTAGTCTATCTGCCTGCCTCCCAGTTTGGGGGTAAAAGCACGGACAACTATACATGACCATACGCATAATAATTTAAATGTATTCGCAAATCCTATTTTCAGTTATTTTAACTCAAACTTTTGCAAGTGTATTCATCAAGAATATAGGACTATACTTGTGTTTTATGATGCATCCTAATTCAGTTTCTGTAAATTGCTAATACTGGCTTCATAAAATTATTTTTCCTGTTTTATTGGATAGATTACTTTAAATATTGACTTAATTTTTTCAGGGACATAAAAAGTTAATATTGGAGCAATTCCTTATTGCCATTTTAATGCTTAGAAATTTTTTATTACTACTTTAGTGTCATTGTTAAAACTGTTTGTTTTAAGGCTGTTTCTCTGTTTAGCTCTGGCTGTTCTATCTCTCACTATGTAGACCAAGCTGGCCTATAACTGCAAGATCTACCTGCCTCTACCTCCCTACTGCTGGGACAAAAGGAGTGCACTGCCTGACTTTTAATGTGTTTATTGTGTTTTGTTGTGTCTTCATTTTGTTGCAAAAATGTCTATGAATATTTACTCATTTCTTTTCAAGTTTGCAATTTATTTTAATATAAAATTTTAATGAATACCTTAGTGGCCGTAGAATTTTATTTTCAATATGGGACAATAAGGTTCAATTTTGTATTGGTGAGGTATATATAACCCCTTAATAAATGTTAATTCTTTGGTATAATAAATTGATAATAAGTAATTCTTACAATAGTAGGATTCTTCTTGACTTCA
The DNA here is from genome assembly GCA_033318265.1 of Phyllotis vaccarum. Classification (NCBI taxonomy): domain Eukaryota; kingdom Metazoa; phylum Chordata; class Mammalia; order Rodentia; family Cricetidae; genus Phyllotis; species Phyllotis vaccarum. The sequence goes on from JARWLC010000018.1 coordinate 47,845,486, forward strand.
GTGTATTCATTTGGATTGAAACTGGGTTTTTGTTCATTTGTTTTGATTTAATGCTTGACTAAGAGTTTTCCAGTTATGTCATTTTATAGAATCAAGTCTGTTTGTTTGTTTGCTTATTTATTTATTTACTTATTTACTTATTTATTTATTTGCTCCTTTTGTTTCCCACCTTGTCATTGACTTCAATTCTAATCTTTATTCATTCATTTTATTTATCTGGAGATCGTCTTGCTCTTACTGTCTATTATTCTGAGATGCATCAGTAGCCTATTTCTTTGAGAACTCTGTGACATATTTTAAATATAAATAGATGGTCTGAGTTATAATCATCCCTCACATCATAGCTTCCCTTATGTCCTACTAATCCTATTATGTGCTTAAATTCCATGCTGTTCTAAGAACTCTTTTAAAGCAAGAGTATGATCCATCACTGAACCACTAGTTATTCACAAATGTATTTCTTAATGACCATTTTGTTGAATTTTCCTTCATTTCTATTGCTGTTAATTTTTAATTTTATTTCATTAACAGAGTTTGTACAAGAGATTACTTAATGTTTTAGTACTACATAGGAATTGTTTTTTAGTTTAAGGTATGATTTGTTGTCAATAATTTCAATAAGTTGCTGAGAAGGAAGTGTATTTTAGTACTAGTATCTTCTCCAGTATATTTTAAGTCATATGACCTATGTCATAGTTTAACTCTGAAGTTCTTTTGCTATGATTTTTTGGTTATAAATTTATTGACAGAAGTGTGGTTATGAAGTCAATTTATAGTATTAGGTCACAGTCTATGAATCATTTTATATAGTAATTATAAAGTTTAGTATACTGATATTGCCAATACATCTTTCAGTAGATTGTTTTCATTTTGAATATCTATTGACATTCTTAATGTTTCTATTTAATTTTGACTGAATGTAGTCATTGTGCTTTACTTTTAGTTATCACATGAAATGCTATTATAACCTTCCTAGTTGAGTGGGTTTGTGTTTGCTAGTGATATGAGTTTATTGAATAAATCAAACAGATAGGCTATTATTTGTAAAAAAATTTTTCTATGTTTATCTGAATGTTTTAATTGAGGAAACCAGATGATTTGTATCCACGATATATTGAAAGTTATGTAGTATCTCCTAGTTTCCTTCTTCTAATTGTTTTTAGCAATATGTGTTGATTTTGTTTGGTTTTATCAAATTAATAATGCTTCATTTTTATTTACTATTTCATGTTTCTATTGCATTGACTATTTTAAAATGATTTACCTATCTTTATTGATCTGTAGGTGTGTCTTGTGTTTGAGCACACATGTAAAAGTCAGAAGTGTCTGCATCTTGGCACTAGAGTTACAAGCAGTTCTGAGCTGTTTGGGGAACCAAATTCTCTTGCTCTAAATAAGTGAGAACTCTTAATCACAGAATCATTTCTCCATCTCCTCATATACTTCTTTGATACAAAAGTACATACTTGTATTATTGACTCTATTGTAGAAGTCACAATTGTGAAAAGAAGTTAGTTTGTTTATTTGGAAGAGAATATCTTAGATGTAAGTGAGAACCTCTGTAGTGGATAACCAACATTTAAAATTTTATCTTGATAGTTCTAGAATGCCATTTTTTTTTTATATCTTCCATGTACGTTCTAGTGACCATCATTATAAAATTTCTCTGTAATTCCCTTAGCTGTAGTCAATAGATTGGTATATAAAGTGTAATGTATTTAAGGCTACATCATCTTCCAGTTTTTGTTAGTTATTTCAAAAGTTGGATCACTCCAAAAGCTACAGCAGTTGTATTAAAAGCATTGGATATACACCCTTAGTTTGCATTCCAGTACATCCTTCCATTTTAATCAAAATAAGTAGCCTGGATTAGTCCATGCCCAAACTTCATGGAGATATTTTGCATATGTGGTGTAGACAATAATCATGCTGAAACTGTAACAATGAATTACTGAAGCAAAAATTGTAAAATTATATCTCCCAAAGCCATCTATGGACACGACCATAATCTGAAATCTTTTATTTGTATCATTTTGTGTGATACCAAGGTTTGAGACCAGCTTGTATTGAGAATGATATGCAATTTCTCTTACATGCAGCTGCTCAAAGTTCAGCTGCCAAAGCCCCTTCTCTTGTGCTAGACTTTTCAGATATTCTACTAAACACTGCCTGTGAGAATGGCACATAAGAAAAACTACTACAACTGACAAACCAAATAAAAAAACTGAAAATCTATGAAAAAACTAATTCATTCACTTGATAAGGAATAAAATATTGAAACTGCATATAAATTACAAAAAGTTCAAAAAAAATAAAATAATACCAAGTTAAGATAAAAAGAAGAGAAAATGAGATGTTAGCAAAATTAAAATAAAATATAACAATAAAATAAAAATTCATGGTAGGACAGTTTTTAAGTTTTAAATTTTTGAAAATTTTATACATATATAAAAATGCATCCTGGTTATTGTAAATCTTCTTCCTTCTCTGAATTTTCTCGCCTCTAATTTCCTCACCAATTTTCTCCCCACAAAGCATGACTTTGGTGTTTAAATGTTTCCCTTAGTATTTTAATATTTCTTAAGCATTTACTTTGACAATTTTATACAAGTTTATTGAGCGTTTTGACTACTATAACTCCCTCAACAATTTCTCACCCTCCCTTATCAACTTAATCTTTTCCCATCATCTTCCTATGCACATGCTTTTTATGTTATTATTGTTATAGATTATACTTTTTGTTTGTTTTTGTGTTACTATAGTGAATTTAATGTGTATGATCACTGATTTGGAACCCACAGAAGCATGGTAAAGTTACCTGTAGGTACAAAATGAAGGCAATGGCTGTAATTCCCTCAGGTAAAGCCCTTATCCAGCAGGAAATGTATGCTCTTCCTTGATCATTGATTGTTGATAGGTCTTGTCTTGTGTGAGAAGCAGTAGGGCAGTTAAGAGGCCCTGGTAACTGGATGAGAGGCAGTATTTTTCAGCTCTTCTTTCTGTTTTCATCTCTTACATCCCTTCCATTTCTCTTCAGTAATCATTCCTGAGTACTAGAGGGTACAATAGGTATCTTTGGGGGGGGGGATATTAATACAATTATTTTTGTAAATATTTTTGCAGACCTAGTCAGGTGTATATCTCTTACAGATTCAATCAATTTAACCATCAAAACTAATTAACACAGTTTTACTCCTGAAAAATCTCATTTCTAACCAGAGCTTACACCATGCTTGCTTTCTAATGAAGTTAATACTTAGTTAATAACTCTAGTTAACTTTAAATACTATTTATTTTCTCAAAATATATCACAAAAACCCCTGAGGATGGTTAGTCTTTTAATATTTTATAACAAATACAATAACATAGAATTAACAATGATGAACTATTGTTATCACAATAATACATGAGATGGTAAAGGAATTAAGGAGAATATCAAATATTCACAAATATCTGCTTAATATAAGTGCATTCTGTGTTCCTTCCTCCCTTACCAAGGACCTCATCAGTTTTACTTCTTCACCTGGAGGGGAAACTCATTTCTTCATGAATAAAGTGTTCCTTCCTCTTGTCACCCTTCTTGTGATTGTGTCATTAGAGTTACACATAGATCTTAATCACATAATGTAGCAACAAGAAATGCCTTAAGGAGGTACGTCACTTGAGTTGTATCCTTCCTTACATCCACGTGGAAAATCAATCCAGTTTTTTTTTTTTTTTTCTTTCTGATAGTCTGAATTAATCACTCCAGTGAAAATGGTGACCCTTTCTCAACCTGTTAACTTAAGGGCTTTGAAACCCACAAACAAAAATCCTAAGCTCACCAAATATAAGTCCTCAATAGAAAAGAAAAATGTCCCTGGTTTGCAGCCTTTCCCCACCTCTCTGGCACTGACACTGAGGCTTTGAAAGGCCGCTCCATAATTCTGCTGGTTCAGCAATTGCAGAAGAGTGGGGAACAGGCAATAGAGGTGAACGTATGAGCATGTCACTTTGTGCTGGGTCACTAAGTTCCCTGTTCAACAGCAATGCTATGCAAAATGCCATATCAATGGAGAAGGTATTTTGTGAGTTCATATACCTGGATGGCAGACATAGTAATTTTAGCAGAATTCAGTGAAGAAATTAATAAGTATAAATTTTAATTAGAATAAATAATTTCTACACCTGTAATACAAGTGTTTCATTTTTCATGGTCAATCACAGTTTGTCTATCACCAGGCCTTATATGGGAGCCAGAATTAGAGAATTCTAATTGACAAGTTTGTCACTCAGGAACAGCCATACATCCTTGGTGAGTGGAAGTCTATGCTGTTAACCACATGTGTCCCAGTTAGGGTTTCTATTACTGTGATAAAATATGACCAAAATGAAGTTAGAAATGAAAGGTTTTGTTTTGTTTACAGTTATAGGTAATAAATAGTTTATCTCTGAGGGAAATGAGGCCAAGAACTTAAGTAGAGCAGAAACCTAGAGATAGGAAATAAAGCAAAAGCCATGAATGAGGCTGCTTAGAAGCTTTCTCAACATGGCTGCTCAGCCTGCTTTTTTTTAAAAAAAATAATTTAATTTTTTCATTAAAAAATGTAATCTCCATCAATGTATCCCCCTGCTCCCCTCCCCCTCCTAATCCCTCCCTGACAGCCCTCAGCCTCAACCCTAACCATCCACCCTTCACCTCCCACAAAAGGGCAGGAAGTCCCAAGGTGGACCAGTCCAGGCAGCATCCACGCCAGGCAAGTCCGATTCACTCATCCCAAAGTCAAGGCTGGGCTGGGTGTTCCTGTGCAGGGAATGGGCTCCAAGGTGCCAGCCCATGAACAGAAACACAGTCTGATCCCTCCCCTCATGGCTCTACACACTCATGGCAGTTGAAAACCAACCCCACCCCCACCCAGAGGGCCCAGGTCCCCCTTCAGATGGAACTCTAGTCAGCGTGCTTACATAAAGTACCCATACAACTAACCCAAGTTTGGCACTGTTCCAAATTACCTGGGCCTTTACACATCAATCAGTATCAGGAACTTGCACAATAGATTTGCCTACAAGCACAACTTACAGTTGAGAGATTGCTTCCCAAATGACTCTAGCCTGTGCCAAGTTGACATAAAACTAGCCAGTATATGCGAGACTGCATAATGATTCCTAAGCTTTAATAAAATGTTGAATTATACAGTCAGGGGCTTGGAATAAGTATGAATGAAAAATTGGTGAGGAAATTCCAGTGGTAAGAATATATGGGCCTATTTCTCAGAATTATAAATGGATGTGATAATAATTGGAAATCTAGTAAATATGAATATAATTTATGATGATACTGACATATCCAGGATGTCATGGTGGTAAGATATTTGATGTGGAGAGTTTTGAAATGTTATTAAACCTTACCTGCAATGAAACACTTGGCAATGTGCTATCAAGTTACCCAGTAATCTGAGATGCCCATTATGAGATTGGTGATGTGTCAACCATCAAGCCATAGGGTCAGTCATACATATCAGCAATACCTAATCAAACTGAACTGGTGCATAGGCAGTTAGGGAGTAGTTCTTCCTGAAGGAAACTTTTATAATACAGAGAAATTGTAAAAATTACTATAGCTCTTGCTCTTACTGATAGCATGGTACATCTATGCTCATAAAGCAAACAGAGTTGATTTATAAGTTTTGACTCATCTTATGATTTTTATTTAGTCCAGGATCTCAAGGCATGCACTGATACCACACCCAGTAAAAGTAAAGCTTCTCTACTCATTTCATTTAATCTTCTATTTGGCACTTCTTTGGAGACTACTTCTCACTTTGGTATTATTTTGTTGGATGTAAAAGAAATACTTCCCTCTAGTTAAGTGTTTTCAAGGTTAACAATATTTCCTTTAACGTGAGTTGGAAACTGCAGAGTCTTGATTAGTTTACATCTCTGTTACAATAATTCATTGTAGATGGGTCAAGTAGCCAATTTAAATTTAAACGTTCTTCTTGGGAAGTCTACTTATCCCTGTCCACAAATATTTTGGTACATATCCCATGTTGCAAGTTTTCATAAGCATCTTAAGACATCTAAGACATAATGTAACTCCCCTTCCTTGGGCCTTTTAATTGTTCTATCAGTCTCAAATGACATACTGTTCTCTATTTCTTTAACCTAATCCACTCACTTGACATAAACCAATAACATGTTGTATAATGTTATGGTAAAATAGTTAATATTTTTTTCAATTATTATCATTTACTTTGAATATCATTATGAAATGGGATTTCTTAAAATAAAGCTTCATTTCATAATTCTGACTTTTCTGAGCTCAGTTAAGTAATCCATTTGTAATAGTAGGTTTAATTGTAACTGTTTATTTATCTATTCAATTTTTAATCACTTCTTGGAGATTTGAAAATTGTATCTATCTCTCATGTTCCAGATTTTTCGACAAATGATCTTTCATTACAATTGTCTTGCCCAAGCATCTTTACATTAAGCCAATCTTGAAGCCAACTGGTAAATTTCAGGAATCAAAGTACATAGAATGCTTCTGTATTAAATATGATTACCAAAAGTTGTTAATGATAAGTGGGCAAAACATGCACACAGCCAAACTGAGAGGCAATGTGTAGTAGTAGGATTTCTTGGTCCTGGGCGGCTAGAGGCCCAGAGACACACAGACCTGCCGCCCGAGACCTCTTAGCTGCCCAGCCGCTCAGACCCCCAGAAACGACTCAGACGCTTCTATTAACTTCATGCTGTTTGGCCTATGGCTCAGGCACATTGCTAGCTAGCTCTTACATCTTAACTCAACCCAATTCTATTAATCTGTCGGCCACATGGCCCGTGGCTCACCTGTGTTCCTTACATGTTTCTTCTTGGGCGGCTTCAACTCGATCTGCCTGACTCCGCCCTGCTTCTCCTACCTGTGCTCTGATTTCTCCTCCTACTTCTTCTATGGTGCCTGCCATGGCCCAAAACAGCTCCTTTATTTAAAGATTGAGACTCACAGCATACATAAACGCATTCCCATATCAGCAATGTTTGAAGATTCCCTGAAAAGAAAATAGAATCTAAGATATACTAGTCACATCAGACTTGCTCAGTTCACTAATATAATTGAAAAGTATATTACTCTCAGTACCTTTAGTAAAGAAAGTAGAATAAAAGTTAACTGTCTTAGTTAGAGATTTTACTGCTACAATCAAGCACCATGACCAAAAGGCCAGTTGTGGAGGGAGGGGTTTATTTGGTTTATCCATAACAGCATTGCTGTTCATCACTGAAGGAAGTCAGAATAGGAACTCAAATTGGGAATAATTCTAGAGCAGGATCTAATGCAAAGACCATGCAGGGAAGCTTCTTACTGGCTTACTTCTCATGACTTTCTCAGCCCACTTTCCCAGAAGCCTAGGGACGGTACCACCCACTGTGGACTTGGCCCTCCCTCATTGAATGCTAAATGAGAAAGCTACAGCTGGATCTCTTCAAGCTACTTCCCTAACTCAGGCTCCTTCCTCTGAGGACTCTAGCTTTGTCAAGTTGATACACAAAATCAGCTAGTATTAATCAAACCCACACACGCACACACCCTCCTCACCAACATTCTTCAACAGTATAGACCAATTCATAACCCATTAAATATATGGCTGGAATATAGGAAGGTGTGTTTCAGTGGAGGTAATTAAATTAGTAGTTTACCATCTTAATGAAAGACATGTAATAATCATGTAAATGAGCATATTTGACTAAAATAAAGAATAGGTGCAATACAACAAGGAGCAGCCAGCCTAGTGAGAAAATAAATTAATTAATAGGAATGCAGAAGTTTGTCTGACAAAGTCCCACAGGCTCTTGTATTAAAATGTTAGGTTATCAATTGGAATCAGGACCTTAAGTGGAACCTCTCTAGAGACAGTGTATCACTAGGTATTAGTTCTGACAATATTTTGTCCAGCCTCAAACCCTTAATTCTCCTTGGTTCCTGATATAAAAAGAATGTTGCAAGGTATTAAACCCTTTAGCCTTGATGCCTTTGCTGATATTATCGTCTGTATTTCCTCAGTACTTCTAGACAAACAAACCTTTCTCTCTCAGTGGGCTGAGTGTCAGTTCCTTTGCTGTTGCTCTCCTGACACATTTTCATTTTGCTGTTATGATGAACATCATGAACAAAAGATACTGGACAAGAAAGAGGTCTATTTCCCTTTCAAAGTTTACAGTTCATCATGAAGACAACTCAGCGCAGGACTCAAAGCAGGAACCTAAATGCATAGATTGAAGCAAAGATAAAAAAGGAATGTTCTTTGCCACCTTATTTTCAGAATCACATTTAACTGTTTTTCTTATACCTTCATGGATCACCTGCCGAAGGATAGGAACTCCCTTATTTTCTGGGGTCTCTAACTATAATCATGCATCAGAAAACTCCCTTTAGACGTAGCCATAATGAAATTTGATGAAGAAAATTTCTCAACTAATATTCTTTCTTTGCAAATATGTGTATGGTTATGTTAAGTTGCTAAAAAATAGTAAGAACAAAACAGTATGACCAAGAGCAAGTTATAATGAAAAGGTTTATCTTGGCTTAAAATTTTAGAGAGATACTTCATGGCAGGAATATGGTGCTTCCTGATCAAGTTTCCCTTCTATACATGAAAATAATAATAATAATAATAATAATAATAATAATAATAATGATAATAATAATAAACAACTAATGTTGCCTAGCTCCACAAAGCATGCCACTCACCGGGACCAAATGTCAAATATTTGAGTCTATGATGAAAATGTCTCATCTGAACAGAGTCCGCTCTTTGATACCCATAAACATGTTAAAATACAAAATGCACTTATTCCCGCGAGTTTTGAAAGGCTTTTACACCTTCACCACTGTTTTAAACTTGATGGTAAAGCTCTTTTTGAGATTCAAGGGGATATTTTCCTTGTAAGTCCTTGTGAAATCAAGAATCAAACCACAAACTTCCAACATATAATTACAGGTAATATATATTCGCATTCCTAAAGGGAGAAATTAGAACTGAAGAGGAGAAACTGGAAAATACTGGACCAAAGCCTAATCAAGCAAACATTAGGTTTTGAAGTTTAGATTCTGTATTTGATACTTTAGTTCTCAAGAGATTTGGTGGCTCTGACATTCCAGCTCTGGTCTCTGCAATACACATGCACTATTTCCACATGTTTTACATAGATCTTCTTGGAAATGTGACCATGACTCTGGTATCTAAAAATAGTTGAGTATCAACTCCAACTCAGTCTTTGCTTTTATAGATTCATAAAATGGCTTCCCATGGCCTGTTTGCAAAAGCTCCTTTACTACATAATACCTGTCTTCCTCAGTAGCAATATGAAATTATGGAGAAAGAGCCCATGACTCCATTATTCTTGTACCTTTCATATGCAAATCAGTACATGTGAACAACTCTGCCCCATCTGCTGCCAGGTTGGCATGGTCCCTAGACCAACTGAATAAGATTATTACCAACTTATTTCTTTTTCTTTCTTTGTTTTTGTGGACAGAAATCTCTTTAGACTCTTACCTTTTGTGAAGTGCAGTCTTAGTCTAATGGGAATTACCCGTCAGAGTACCTTTCTTACTGTTCTCAAGTAATGAGCACTCTCTTTATAGTACTGATCTCCTGAACAATTATAAGGTATCTTTTAACACACGCCTTGGCATGAACCTTAAACTTCATAGAATTTCGTTTCTCTCCAAAGTACATTTTGTGGGTTTTTCCTTCCTCTCTTCGACTTGCATACATATTATTACTGGTAATCACATAAATGACTCTTTGCTATGCGATATTTAAATTTCCTCCAACAAAGAAATGAGTCCATTACTTTTTAATTTAGCCTTGGTCTGTTTCTTGTAACATGGTTCAGATTTTCTCTAAAACATCACAAGAATGGTTTCTAAGGCAGGTGCTGAAATTGTTTCATCCGCTAACATTTTTTGGCCTGAGCATTCATAGTTTACTTTTAGCGAAATTTTCTTCCACATCCCTACTAGCATGGCCCACTGTGCTCTGTGCACAAACTTCCACTGTTTTGGATTGTTTAGTTATTTTTGGTTTTGCAGGTTAGTTTTACATTTTTCAGTCTTTTATACACTTTCAAAAAATATATAGTCAAATTCATCAGAACAATTCTACACTTCTGGCACCATCTTCTAATTTCCTTTCTACATTACTTACTTTACTGTTGCTGCGATAAAATATCATCTCCAAAGCAGCTTACTGAAAAAATATCTTATTTTAGATTTCATTTGCAAAGCAATAGTAATGAGCATGATGCATTATGATTGGGGAGCAGAATCTTAAATGGCAGGCATGGTGTCAGGAGCAGAAAGACTGGATAAAAAGAACATTGCCAAAGAAAATAAAAAAGTAGGATCCAAATTTTTCTCAGTGGTAGAAAACTTGCCTAACATGTTTCCCTGGATTCAATCATAAGAATACCGAACAAACCCTGTTTTTTGTTGTTGTGAATGTGTTATTATTTACCATGTGCCTTTTCTCTATCATTTGAGTCATTTCAAAGTTACTTCATTTTATTTAAAAAATAATACTTCATTAGCTTTAGTTTATTTTTGAACTTGTATTAAATTTGTTCAATTTTATATTGTCTTTTGTTAGATAATTGCTAATATGTGAACTTATAGTTGCACTTATTATTTGATTAAATATTTACTTTGAAATGATTGAAAGTATTTTTCATTACAAGAGTCTGACAGTAAAATATTGCTTTTCCTACGTATTGGTTGCTTTTCTGTTCTTAGAACTAGAATAAGTCAATAGGGGTTCACAGTTTGAGTTTGGTATTTCAGAGCTTGCATTTGTGAAATGCATATATATATTTGTGATATGATAGTTAAATGGGTATACATCAAGACTAATAGAAGAAAATGAATATCCATAATTAAATTTTTATATGTTATAGCTAGCAGTGCTGAAATAAATATCTGACACTGACATAGATGTTAAATGGTTATGTGTCAGCATCTAGAGCATGGAAATTAATATCCTCAATTAAACATCTATATGTTATATAACACTTAGAATCAGACATTCCCTGCAGCCCAGAAATCCTGTAAAACTGAAATTTTATCTGAGGAAAGAAGCTATTTCTTTATTTTTTTCTGGGGGGTGGGGGGGAGATACCGTTGAAGACAAAAATATCAGGTACTTAATTTACAGAATTTCTGCAATTTTTAAACAGTAGTAAACTCAAAAGTCATCTAAAATTTCAATTTCCTGGTAGGGCAGTATGTGGAGCTTCGAGAGGTGGGATCAGACTGTGTTCCTGTGCATGAGCTGGCACCTAGGAGTCCGTTCCCTGCAGAGGAACACCTAACCCAGTCTTGACTCTGTGATGACGAAATCGGACTTTCTTGGAGTGGATGTGTCACACTGAGCTGATCTACCTTGAGACTTTTTGCGGGGGAGGGGATGGAGGGATGGGGAGGAGGGGGCTGAAGAGGAGGGAATGGGAGGAGGGAAGAAGGGGGAGCAGGGGGATGCCTGCATAAAAAAAGACATTTTTTATTAAAAAAATAAAATGAAAAAAATTAAGCAGTGTAGAAACTGTTGAATGTTCATTACCATGAACTCTGAATGTGAAAATAAAGGATTTGTGTTCTAAGCTTTTAAGGCAGAAAAATAAAAACATTTGCAAAGAGAAAAAAAAATATGAGTACCTTCTTCCTCTCTATTAATCATTCTTAACCACTTCCACATGGGTAAAATTAGTAAGAAATACTATCCATGTTTGTAAAGTTAGGAAGCATTCTATATCACAAACTATTCAATTTGTAATTAGAAATTACTATTTTTGTACTTTGGTTTTTTATGTAGCAGATTATTTTGTGTAGTATCAATGCAGCAAAATTATATTAAAACATTTAAAACAATTTTATTCAGACAACAATGATATTTGGCTTTTTTAATATCTAAAGAGGGCGGGTAATCATGGCAGAACCAAACCACGTGGATCCTTTGACACAGAACAAGCATTGAAGTCGTGCCATATGCTGGAATTCACTGTGAGATGCTCTTTATATTGTTTTAAAATTCTATCATTTGAACACAAGCCTAGTGGCCCAAATTTATAATTTTTGCCACTAGGAAATATGACAGCTGAGGATCACAAGTTTAAGGACAGCATAAAATGTTTAGTGAGACTTTTCCATTTTATTAGCATTTATTAATTGCACAAATTATGAGTATCATTATAACATATATGTATATAATATAATTTGATCATTTTTGTCCCAATTATCATGCTGTGCTACCTTATTAGAGTTTCCTCCCTCCAAATCCTAGAGTCTCATGTATAGTCATCTGATTGCTATCTCATTTTTGTTAAATATATATATGGATATCTAGGAGTAGCAGAGCAATACGAAAGGACATGCATTAGATAGTGGAAGAAAATATCTCCAAAAGTCATAGATGATTTCTTTTCTAAATATTGTATCAGAATAGTGTTTATTAGTTATAAAAAAAGTAAACTGGTTGATTAACACACATAGATAATTAAACTTCATATGATATAAAAAACAATAATACAAAACAAAATACAATATAATTATATAATTATGATGTAATGATTCTACTTAGGAAAAACAAATTTAGACATACCACCTACACTTTATTTCTTCTGATATAGCATTGACATTAATAATAATCTTTATAATTATATACCAAAACAAAAGTACACATGTTCCTACTACACAACTTGGGTTTTAGTAGAAAATCAGGATTTGTAAATTCCAGTTTCCACTTACTAATCGTTTGTCCTCAAGAGTTCTCTGTTTTAATGACAAATCAAGCTGTTACAATACACGTTTAACAGAAAAGTCTGCACATGTATCCTGGCAACCACATGCTGCGGTTGCTTTGACTTTTTGAAGAGCAGGATGGGAAGGTAATCGCTGAAGCCAAGAAACAAGTATTGAGGAACATTACCATAAATAAGAACATATGCTTGAGTTGTTTTGGGGCCAGCAGCCTGTCTACCAGCTGAATCAATACTCTCTTAATTTGAAAGTTGTTTGCTTTACTACTTCTAAAGGAATATCAAGTCTCTAAATGGAGTAGATTTGGTTCTATGACATTTTAATACAGACTTAGATCCCAGATATGAGCATTTTAAACACATAAAATGAATGTACCTTTTAAAGATTTGTTCTTTTTATGATTACTTGGGTCAAAGACATCACAGCACTCTGTAATTATGGTAGAATCAGATCACATCACCAGTGGGTACATACTGAATATTCTAGAAAGAAAATAAATAAATATGCTCATTGTTCTTAAGAAAACTTTATAGTAATGTTAATATTGATAATTATGAATACATAACCATCCCAAACACTCAGAAAGGCAAATTAATTCCATAGCAGCAGTAATGATGGCAAAAAACTAGGGCTACAAGAACAGCAACAGAAAGATAAAGCAGCCTTGTCATGTTGGATTGAGGCCTCTGTTTCCTGATTCATACAGGTATAACACAGCACACCAGAACCTCTAAGTACACAGATAAATAATTAGTTGTCTGCCTTTCTATGCCAGAATACTGTATGCTAAACTACTTCTCTAAGTTTTTTCTTGTCAGGTATTCAGGTACTACAATCAGAAATCTAACTGACACATAGCTTCTCATCCCAAACTGACTTAGAAGTCTTTAATCTTAGTTCATATATACAAATACTGAGATTATATTCAGGATATTAAACTCAGCTAATTTGCATCTTTTTAAGATGAAAATTAATTATTTATTTCAATTCTAATAGCCAAGTTAGATATCCCACAGCCACTTGTAACCTCAGATCCAATGAGATCTGGTGTATACCAGCTCTTGCTTTCACACACACATACATACATATATACACATAAAAAATACTGAAACATAACTCTGCACATTCTCTTAGATATGTTTTTTTAATAAATGCAGATTGAAGAATGTGCAATCACACTAAAATTGCATACATATTGCGAATAAAGCTGGAAACCTTGAGGTATCAGAAAACAGAAAAGAATAAAATAATTCATGAACTTTGAAAATGTGCTAGAAACAGACATAATGGAAAATAATAAGAATAGAACTTAATAAAATTAAGTGTTTTTAACAATAGAGATTTTTATTTGAAGCTTATTCTGAGAAACTTACAAATTGTGTAATATGTTTTGATCAAATAAATGTCCAATACTTCCTCATCTACACTGTGCTTCCACTGAACCCGTCTTCCTAATAGCAAGTGGCGTTCCTAATTATGTATTTTTTAAATTAAAAAGAAAACCTACTTAAAGTTGAAGTTTCAAAAATTGTTTTGACAATACTAATTAAGGAAAATAGAGAACAGGAAAGATAACAAATGTTGTTAAGAAGAAATATAAGAGAGCAGTGCCTCAGATCATACTCTTAATTTGATGATACCATTTCCTTTTTCCTTCATTTTATTATTTATTTATTAAAAAATGTCTTATTTTGTCCGTGTATCCACCTGACCCCCCTTCCTTCCCCCCTCCCTGTCCCTCCCAGTCAGTCTTCAACCTCCCTCTTCTTGGGCAAGAAGTCCCAAGGTGGGTCAGCTCAGCAAGATACATCCATACCAGGCAAGACCGATTTCCTCATCCCAAAGTCAAGGCTGTGCTAAGTGTTCCTCTGCAGGGAATGGGCTCCAAGGTGCCAGCCCACACATAGGAACACAGTCTTACCCTACCCCTCGAGGCTCCACATGCTGCTGTCAGACATTCTTCAGGACTCGAGTAGAAGCAACTGATGAACTGTGCCAGAATGGGCAGAGAAGATTTTCTGCTTCACTGAAATGAAAAGAGACTCTGGGCCTGTAGGCTGATGATGGATACCCCAATTTTATAAAGGAACTTTGGGTGACTGTCCAGGCAGATAAGTGTCATCTCTGTCCTTTCTAGATTTTAGAAGTTGCTTGCACTTCTGGTTTAGTTGGGTAATATATATCTATCCCTCTGTGGTCTTTGATGTAGTTGAAGATTAGATAGTTATAGGTACAGTTTTTCTTAGTCATTTGAAAGGTATATTGGATATGAAAATTTACATTCATAAAGATAAGGTAGATGGTAGAGTATTTTCTTTAATTTTGCTAAATACAAATAAACTAGATATTGTAACCGTAATTCTTGCTTGATAGCTATTTTGTTATATGTAATTTTGCTATGTTAAAATTGAAACCTTCCTTTCTGTTTAGATAGAAAGGGGGAAGTGATGTGGGAATGTCTTTATGCATGCCGTGAGTCTCAGTCTTTAAATAAAGGAGCTGTTTTGGGCCATGACAGGCACCATAGAAGAAGTAGAAGGAGGAATCAGAATAGGTAGGAAAGGAAGGGCAGAGTCAGAGGCAGATGGAGCTGAAGCCGCCCAATGAACAACATGTAAGGAACACAGGTGAGCCACAGGCCACGTGGCAGACAGATTAATAGAAATGGGTTGATTTCAGATGTAAGAGCTAGCTAGCAATGTGCCTGAGCCATAGGCCAAACAGCATAAAGTTAATATAATCGTCTGAATCATTTCTGGGGGTCTGAGCGGTGGGCTGCTAAGCGTTCTTGGGCGGTAGGTCTGTGGGTCTGAGCCTCTGGCCGCCCGGTTCCCAAGAAACCCCACTACTACAAGTGTAGGATTGGAAAGAGACTGGATGCTACAGAAAACTTCAAGAACTCACAGGATGTTCCTGGCTATTTCTCCAACCAATAGTGGAGGGGTTGCCTATACTGGACTTCACCTAGAATCAAATAAATAACTACCCTAGGTGTCATAACAGAACCTACAGCCAGTAATCAATAGAGGTGAAGGCAGAGAACCATGGATCGGCACTAGGCAGAGCTCCTGGTCCAGCTGAGAGCAGGGGAGGAGAGTCTGTATGAGCAAGGGGATAGGGATTATGAAGAAAATCCCCACAGTGATGGCTAGCTGGAGTTCTGGGGACCTCAGTGAATCCAGAACACCATCTAGAAAAGGAGCTAGGAGTTTCAAGTGTTGGCAACTGTAGATTTTCATGGGCAGTATGTGGAGCCTCAAGGAGTGGGATCAAACTGTGTTCCTGTGTGTGGGCTGGCATCATGGAGCCCATTCCATGCAGAGGAACACTTAGCGCAATCATGATAATGCAATGAGGGTATCAGAGTTGCCTGGAGTGGATGCACCAGGGTGAGTTTACCCAGCTTGGGATTTCTTGTACTTTGGGGGGAAGGGATGGGCTGATGGGGAAGGGAGAGGCTGCTGAAAGCTGACTGGAAGATATTGGGAGAAGAGAAGGGAAGGGAAACATGGAGATAACATGGATAAAAACGACTATTTCATATAAATAAAAAACAAACAGATAAAGCAAAAAAAAAAGATTTGATGCAGAACATTTAAGTCAATAAACGAGAATTCATCAATTTGCAACAATATAAATACATAAAAAATACATGTAACAGAACAATTAATACAAAATATCTTAATATAAGAAATCCTGTCAATAACTTAAAATATTATTATACTCACTGTGAAATCTTTGATAACATAATTAAGCAATAGCCTAAATGTTAAACACTGAAAATCATCATCATAGCTTTGTGAACCCACAGGTCTCATGGTTTATGCCTACTTTGTTCATGTAGAGTGCAGGTACTGAGGCAGTTTTATTTCGGGCACACTCAGACTTTCCAGTTCTTTTGTCAAACCTTCCTTAGCCAGCAGATCTGCTTTTGCCCAGCATCAGTTACAAATTGCAAATGAAATTACTGAGAAGCTTATGATTTTGACTCGATTCTTGTTTTCTCTGCACAGAAAATTTTACATACCAAAACATTGCATTTCTTCATTGCTGGAAAGATATTTCAAAGGTTAAAAGCACTTGCTGCTCTTGCAGAGAACATTAGTTCAATTCTCAGGAATAACAAGTGGTACAGATCTTACTCAATGGACACAAGGCATGTACATACAAGCAAAACATTCACATAGATAAAAAAATAAATGATTAAAAGTTTTATGACTCATTACATCTTGCAGTAACTTCACTGAGCTGAACACAGAATGAAGTTTTTCTGCTCATATTGATTTCAGTAAATTATTATGTATGCTGAATCATAAATTTTTGCCAACATAGTTATAGGAAATAGAAAAAAAATATTTTAAATCTTTTAATACACTTCAAAAAACTATACTCAGCTATATGTGGTGATGCACACCTTCAATTCCACTGCCAGGTAGGCAGAGGCTGACAAATCTCCATGACTCAATGCCAGAAGTGTAGCAGGACTCCACATTCAGTACCAGACCAGTCAGGAACACATAGTGACCTTCTGTCTCAAAAGGAGGGTAAATGTATTCCTGAAAACCGAACCACACAGTGAGGGAACATTTATATCATTCTCCAGCACCTGAAGACATAAGAACAAGCATGTCAGGAGTCAAGCAATTCATCTTTTTTTTTTCTTGTTTTATTCAAATATTTCTCTGTACCATAGGCTGATTTCCGGCTGGAGACATTGAGTTTTTCTCTCAGCCAGTGTTGGGTTTCGTACTTTCAACCACCCACTGAAAATATCCTTTCCATATGAAGCTCTATTCTTTCATTTATTTTCTTAATTATTTTTTAATAATATTTTGAAATTTTGTTATTTTGTATTTTGTTATTATCCCCCCCCCCAACACTTTCTATAACTCTTCCTGGAGCCATCACCTCTACCATTGACATGCCCAACATTCAATTTCATTTTGTCTTTGTATTTCTTGTTTTTCTTACTTTATTCCCTGCTTCCTTCCTTTCTGGGTATGAAGCCATCCCATGGAAGAAAGTTATACTCTCAGGATCCACATCACACACACACACACACAGTGACTATTGTTATCTCAGAAGTCATCAACTACCCATAGTTCCTCCTGAAGGAGTGAGGGTTCATTCTCACTCAATACTAGAATGTTCACTGGATTGATCATGTATAGGAATCCACAGAACGGTGTCTTCATGCATCCTGCAGGACTATTTTTCCATTTCTGGCTTCCTTCCTCCTGTCTTTCTTCCTTCCCTCTCTCCCGTTCTGCTTTCTTTTTTTCTCTGTCTTTCTCTTTCTATCTTTCTTTCTTCCTTTTATATTGTATTTCTTTCATTTTAATTTTGTCTTCTTGAAAGGGTTTCACTTTGCCTCAAATCCTGGCTGTGAATTCAAGTCTTCCACTTTTAACTTGGGCATGTTGAGTTAAAAAATATGTACTGCTATGCTCTAAAAATTACAGTATAGCCTCCATTTTCTATAAAAATTCTCAAACACATTATAAGAAGAAATTTTAGTCACAAGTATTTTCTAACTTGCAAGACTATTCTGATTAGGATTCTATGGATTTTTGAAGTCTTGGAAACATTAATTTTCAAGGGATAGTTACTGAAGTATATAGACTTTTCTATGAAAAATCATGATATATATTCTAAGAGTTTGGGACTTTTTTATAGTAAAACGTTTTTGTTTTATAGGCATAAGTTTAAATCAATTTAAGTACATGTTTAAGAAGAAAATTTATTTTTAGTTTTGTTTCATGCAACTTTACCAAAAATTTTCATCATCTATGTCTTTCCTGGTATAATTTCTGGGTTCACTTAAGTATACTATCATATCTTCTGTAAAGAAAGATAGCTTATCTGTCTCCTATTCTATTTGAATCCCTTTTATTTCCTTCGGTTTTTTTTTTTTTTTTCTATGAGAATGAGTAGGTATGGAGAACGTGGACATCCTTGTTATTTTTTTTTTCTTATTTTAGTGCAAATGCTTGAGTTTCTCTCTACTTAAGTTGATATTACTTGTGGATGTGCTATAAGTAACATCTATTATTTTGAGGCATTTAACTTCTATTATCTAGGGGGACAATATATTGTAAATTTAATAAAATTTGTCTGGAATATCACATTACAAAATCATCCATAGCAAAGCCATGGTCAGGGAATGGTCCCCCATTCTTTCAATCCCTTTACTAGCAAGAAAGAGATCTGTCTGGATCTTTAAATTCAAGCCTGACAGCCAGGTAGTGATAACGCATGTCATTAGTCAAAGCACTTGGGAAGCAGAGGCAGGAAGAGGAACTCTGTGCGTTTGAGACCAGCCTGGTATACAGAGTGAATTCCAGTATGTCAGGACTGTTACACAAAAAACTCTGTCTGAAAATAACAGAACAAAACAAGACAAAAAGGTTGGAGAGATAGCTCTATCCTCGGATACTCAAGACAAATTTTATTAAATAAACAATATATTATCATACTTACTCTCTTCTGGACTTATGTCATGAAAGAGTTTTATATTATATCAAAAGCCTTCTTCAATATCTAATGAGATTATCATGCAATTTTTGTCTTTAGTCTGTATTTGAGGTAAATTATATTAATTACTTTTATGTATGTCAAACTGTCCTTATATTTTTTATATTTAGCCAACTTGATTATATTGGATAACCATTTTGATGTGACATGTATTTAGCTTTCATGTATTTTATTTTCAAAAGGTATGGAGGACCCCAGGAGAACACAGCACACCAAATCTTCTAAGAAGGGCTCACCTGAGATTGAGGCAGGATCCTATAGTGGGTCTGCATCGTGACTTCTGTGTCATGTTATGGCTGCTAGATTTTTGCATGGGTGTATCTACGACTCTTTTTTACTGCTCTTAAGACTCTTTTTCTCCTTTGGCTTGGCTTGTCCAGCCTTAATATGGTGGATCACACCTTGACTTATTGTATCTTGCTTTGTCATGCATAGCTGTTGTCTGTTAATAGGGAGTGGATCTGAATGGGGTGCAGGAAGACTGGTGGAAGAGCAAACTGTGCTTGCGATTTAAAAATAAATTTAAAAAAAACTAGAATTTTTTTTAAATGTCATCTGTAAAAATATGGTTATTGAAGCCTCGGTGGAAAAAATATCCTTTGAAGAAATCAGACTAACAGCTTAGTATTGGGTTAATCAGATATGTTCACCTCAAGGGACATGAAGAAGGAGTGTTGGAAAACTGGGAAAAGAGGCCATTACACTTGCATATTTGACTAGAACTAGTATCGATAACTTTTGCGGAACATCATATTTACAAAAATGTTTAGTAAAATTAATAAACTTCTTGTTGCTTCTTTGTCCTTTTAAGACAGGGTTTCTATATATACTGGCTGTCCTGAAAATCTCTATAGAGGCCACAGTTGGCCTCAAACTCACGAAGACCCTTCTGCTTCTATCTCCTAAGTGCTGGAATTAAAGGCCTATGCCACCATGCCCAGCAACAAACAAATCTATAATTGGTTGGTAATCAATTACTTGCAATCACCAATTTTCTCCTAAGAAATTATTCTTGAGTGAAGCAAGAAATACAGGCTGAATAGATTATCAGCTAATGTTAGTTGTTTAAAATGACAGTGAAAGGTGTGTAATGTTTCTTATATGCATTTAGCAGTAGCTTTATCCTTTGTTAGATTTTAAAGTTAAATGAGAGCTATGTTTTGTAAAGAAAATCTCTTAGGTAGATTGTTGTAGTTAGTTCGCGGGTCCCATGCCCCAGAGGTCCCGGATCCACAGACCTGTCCGGGACTGCTTATCTGCGCACCGCCCGGGTCCCCAGAAATGACTCAGATGCTTCTATTTACTTCATGCTGTTTGGCCTATGGCTCAGGCACATTGAGCTAGCTCTTATATCTTAAATCAACCCATTTCTATTAATCCGCGGGCCACGTGGCCCGTGTGGCTCACCCGTGTTCCTTACATGCTGTTCTTTCGGCCGCTTCAGCTTGGTCTGCCTTTGACTCCGCCCTGCTTCTCCTACCTGAACTGACTCTCCTCCCACTTTTTCTATGGTGCCCGCCATGACCCATCAAACAGCTCCTTTATTTAAAGATACAGCACACACAAATGCATTCCCACATCAGTAGATTGCTGATTTTGCCTCTAAATTATAGTAATAGTAATGTTTGGGGTTAGACTGTTTTTCAGAGTTCAAAACAAGCATAACATTAAAGTAAGTCCATCTTTCTCCTCCTTTCTACCAAGCTCAAAGATGGTGTAAATTAAAAGACTTGAGCTTTAATTCCTAATGCTTCCTGAAATGCTCATTAACTATGCTGTTTCTCCCACCATGTATCAAGGTCTGTTTTTGAAATTGCTTATCTTGGGAGACTTGGATCTAGCTCTTGCCTTAGTTCTACACTGCTGCTTCATCTCTTTGTGTTAAGGCGAGTGATAATTCCAAGATGAAGTGTTGACTGAGGGGCCACTGGCATCCATCTTTACTATACACAAAGCAGATTATTAATAGGGACGTTTAACAGGTTCCTGAGTTCTTATTAATCAAAGTCAAGTTTGTAGTCCAAAAGCCCTTTGGAAGAAGTTATCAATACAGAATTTTATGGCGACATGAAATTGTGCCAGGCCATTAATATAAAACAAATATAGATAGCACTTACAGATTGAAATTGCAAGTGGATGGATGTCATTATGAGAAAATGGATTGAAAAATGCTGAATCTCAATAATCCAATTCTTCACAGTCTGTAATTTACAGCAGTGACTTACACTTACAAGAGTGATCTGCAGTAAATTACAGACGAATAAAAAAGGCTTTCAATATGAATATTTTGGTTTGTCATTCCTAATTGTGATATCTTATGGCTTGGTCAGTGATTTTCTACTACGTTCTTAAATAGAAACACTTTCTGTAAAATGGTTTATTTCATAAGATTTTTCTAGTGTAGGTTTGTCCATTTTTTTAATTTATTTATTTATTTATTTATTTATTTATTTATTTATTTATTTATTTATTTATTTATTTATTTATTTATTTGCTTGCTTGCTTTTAATGTAACGAAATAGAAAAAGTAAGAGAACTTTGTTTGGCATGGTGCAGGGGGTTGTCAGTTCAGTGCTTGGTATCCGCACATGCGTCAAGGCATGGCCAATGGCATTGCATGTTGATGCAGAATAGTTTTTTGAATAGAACTGCTTCAACAAAGCATTGCTGGACAACAATAAGCTGTTAATGGACTCTCCTGTCAATACCTGATAACCATCAAATATTCAGTCCCAAATGCTATTTATATCAAAAATTTTGATGAGGTTCTCAACCTGTGAAACTCGAGTAATTGGTAAGTTATTGACTATCTTGTAATTTTCCATTCAATGCTGATGCAATTACTATACTATTTAAGTACAAATTGTATTTTTTAATTATTTTTTTTAAAATTTTACACATCAGGCACAGCTTTCCCTTCCTCCTCTCCTCCTGTTCCCTGTCCACTTCTCCCCATCCCCAGTCCTTGAGTCATCATTTCTCTGTTTCTGTTCAGAAAGGGGCAGGCATCCAATGGGTGTCAGCAAAGCATAGTACATCAAGTTAAGGTAGGAACAAGCTACTCCCTTTGTAGTAAGGCTGGTTGAAGCAACCCAGCTTGGGGAATCTGTTCACCAAAGATAAGCATTAGGGTCAGGCTATCATTCCAATGCTAGGAGTCCCACAAATAGAGCAGCTACCCAACTGTCACACAAATGGAGTAACCTAGATTGGTCTCATGCAGGAATTTCGTACAGAGTCTTTGAGATCCTATGAACTGGAGAGACTAGTCATTAATTAAGATAACTTTTCCAGAGTATGTGAGTTCAATTCCCATATGCACATGAGAGCTTAAAACTGTCTACAACTCCAGTTCCAAGAGATATGATACATTCACATGGACATGTATTCAGGCAAAACAACAAGGTATGTAACATTCAAATTTTATTTTAAATATATCCCCCCAAATTATCATAATACATCTAAGTTTACAAATAAAGATTTGCAGATTAAACATAACATCAATTTAATTCTTGTAAATTTAATTTAATATGTCTAATAAAACAAACCCACCTATATGACATATATTTTATGTAATATGATGGTCACATTAACTTTTAAGACAGTTTCTGTCATTAGTTTTGCATTTCTGCTTAATTCTTCACTCTCACAAATGTAAAATAAAGACTTCTTCAAAGAAAAGGGAAAGAAGAAAAAATTTTAAAAAGAAAGGAAGGAAGGAAGGAGAAAGGACAGGAAGCACGAAAGGAAGGAGGAAGCAAGAAAGGAAGGAGGTAAGAAGGAGGAAGGACGGGAATAAGGAAGGAAGAAAAAGAGCTGAATAAGCTATGTTGAGTCAGCCAGTAAGCAATACCCTCCTATGGCCTAAGCATCAGCTCCTGGCTCCAGGTTCCTGTCCTGCTCGACTTCCTGTTCTGATTTCCTTTGATGGTGAACTGTGACAGATGTGGAAGCGTAATATGAATAACCCCTCTCCTCCCCAGTTTGCTTTTTGCTCATGGTATTTTATCACAGCATTAGTAGCCCTACCAAGACAAGTTGGTACCAGTGTAGTGGGTATTTTTGTGACAGACTTAACCATATTTTTAGGAGGATTGTCAGAGGACTTTGGAACTTCGGGCTAAAAAAGCCACTGAGTGCTGAGTGGGCTGTTCTGTGTGGGAACTTAGAAGATAAGAATATTGACAATGGAAGCCTGGCTTGTGAAAGGGAAGCAAAGACTGCTGGAATTCTTCTGTGAAGAATCTGTGGTTTTGATCAGCTGGGGTTGAGGAGTCAGACATGATAAACAAGAGACCAGCACCATTGAAGTGAAACCTTGTGCTACCAGGAAAATTCACGCTGCTTCGTGGAAGCTAAGAAATCAACAGTCATTAAGAAATGACCAGAATCATTCAGGGAAAATCTTCTGGGAAGTGTTTCCTGAGAGTCAGCACACAGAAGCTACATTCCAGAGGCAGCTAAGGTTGTACCTTATTCTGGCAGCTGACCTTTGTTGTGTTAACAGACACCCAGGAGGTGCTGGTTTTGAAGGCAGGAAGGGTTCAAGGAGAGCAACTGAGGCTTGGCACTGTGAGGAGCCAGGAGAGGCTATTGGTGAAAGTACAGCCTCAGTGGCAGTTGAAGGCCCCAGACTAAGTGTGTCATGCAGAGAAGTTGAGGCTTGGCACCATGAAGATAGTCTATTAAAGATTATTGGCGAACGTGCAGCCCACTTGCAGCAGAAGACCCTAGCATTTTAGAGATGCCAGTACCATGGGGTGATAACCACCAAGGAAGTGGAACTGACCTGATCTTGGAAGAGAGACTATGTGTGCTGCAGAGGGCAGAGATGGAGAAGTGACCCAAGCCCCTTGGAGAATCCCAGAAGATCATGAGTGGGTCCCAGATATTGAACACTGAATTATTTACACTGTTGGAGTGTACTTTTGCTGTGCTTAGATGAGTGCCCCCTAGTTTTTCTTTCTTGAAGTAAGGAAATATTTTTTTGGTAAAATCTCACCATTGAGAGACTGAATCCTTAAAGAAATTTTAGATTTTTAAAAAATACTGAATTTAAAAAAAGAAAATAAGTAAACATTTCTCTATATTTTTCTTTAGTACATCCGGTAAAAGCTATGGACGTTCACTTTACTCAATGTACTCACTGTTTTCCCAGGGACATGTTTCCTCTACTGCCTTATCCCTGCTTTTCCTTCTCCCAGACTCTTCTCTTGTTCCCATTTTATTCTTCAGTTACCTTCTTGTTTTATTTTGAAGTTTTGGGAGGAAAAAGAGATTACTTCAGATAATACCAATAGGCTATTCTGGAACATTTCCAGAAAGGAAACACTACGCCACGTCATTTAAATGACTGATTATTTAAGAAAATTTGTGAGTTGACAATATTTATCATAAATGATGGAAGAGATTATATCAAGTGCTATTCTGATAACAATGTAATTGGCACAGCCATTTAATACTAATGTCATAGTAAATCTATACCCTTCAAATATCTCCTATAAATCTTCACTTCCTCTCTTAATTACAGTGACTTACAAATCCCAATATACTTATAAATATTCTATGTTCTGTTGTTTAGTGATTTTGTTTTTTTATTTGATTTTAGGTGCTTCGTATGATTACTTATTGTTTCTGTTCTTTTTAACATGCTGCTCAAATACTTCTTCATTGATCAACCCATTAGCTACATTTGAAAATTTGAGTTCTAAATGTACTGAAAACATGTTTGCAGAGACTGCATGTTAGAAATTAGACTTTGAATTTTTTCAAATATATAAGTATGAATATATCATAGCATACATTTTTAAGAACACGTGTTCTGTATATATGAGTGTGTAATACCATATGTAATTACATATACATATCATATGTGTGTTTATATCCTACCAATGGGTATGTATGTATATATATTATGTATAATAGTTAAGGAAAATTGAAAATAGTAATTTATTGTAATTATATGTGACCAATATTTTCTAAACAATATTGTGTTGCATTTCTTATGAAGGTAGTGAAATAACTCTTTATTATTCTTCAACTCCCAAAAATGACATTCTAAAGCTTTCTTTTCTCTTCTTCTTTTTTTAACCTTGCTGGAAAATCAGTTTATCAGGTTTCCTCAAAAAATATACATCTTTATTTTATGACACAATCAGGAACACATGCTCTATTTGGGGATAAAATAAAGCTTGTGCCTGTATTAAATTTGAGCAATATGCATGGATTACAAGATGAAATGATTTCGTTGGAAATAAAAACTGAAAGTGAGATGGCTCAATTAATGAAGACACTTTCTCTGAAGTTTGGGGACCTCAGTTCAGTTCTCAGAATATACAAAAGCTGGAACTGATCCTATAATGTCATGTTTTGACCTCAACACTCACACTTATATTCACGTATATACACTTATATACACACATGCACATTTATATATTTAAAATTGTTTTTCAAAAGGACATTGCAGAAAATATTTTGATTTCTTAGAGAAAAGTTATTAAACTCCAGTAGAGCTGTGCTGTAGCCCATTTGTCAGTTTCCATTTCTGGCTTAGCATTATCATATACCTGAATTCTTACCCCAGCACTGCATTTGTTTGTACAGTCTGCTATCCTAGCACTTTGGAGGATACTCAGGAGTAAATATTATTCTCAACTATGCTGTGAGTTTAGGGTCAGCCTGAATTATATGTGATACTGATTTAAATATGAAGCAAGAATATTTTTACAATGTCAAGAGATAACAGTAAATGTTTCTTATTGAAAGAAAAAAAAATCAAACCAAACAAAGGAATTTTTTTCTAAACAGGTAATTTAACCTGCTAGTGTCTCTCTCTCTCTCTCTCTCTCTCTCTCTCTCTCTCTCTCTCTCTCTCTCTCTCTCTCTCTCTCTCTGTGCTGTGCAAATGTTTGTATGTGTCTATGAGTGTTTATATGTTTGAAGGATTTTCATTTTAATAGTTTAATCTGAATGCATTGTTAAACCCTCTCATAGATTTTGCATCTTCTTTCTTTCAATAGCAACCCATCAATCCATGGTAAAACACAAATGATTTATTTTTACAAAATACTCTCCAACACTACCTGCTCTTTAAAGTTTGGAAGTGCATACAAATATTCCAATTACAAAAATCTTAGCAGTGAGCTAGACTAACCACAAATTGATCTTGTAATTACAAATGGTGCATGCAGAACTCAATACATTTTTAATGTTCAAATTAAGACACACTAATTACACAGTAACTGCTAAATAAATGGCATATAATTTAGAGTTATACCAAAGTCTGCAGCACAGATTTTAATGCTTCTAATCATGGAGAAATTTGTTCGGTGCTGGTGAGATTTTAACTCTGATGAACAGTGATTTTTTTTCAAGAAAATATCTGATGAAAATGTTGGGCTCACATATTTTGGGTACATATTTTTTTATTATTTTATTGAGTTAATTTGAATAGTATATAAACTTTCAAATTTTGTTTTTTAGAATTCCATAGCTATGATTTCATCACAGAAGGAAATTTAAAAAGTAGAAATAGAATAAAACTCCTAACAATTTTTCCTAATAACATTATGGAAAATGTAACCTAAACTGTAATAAATATTCTGTTTGTTGCAAGTTACAGTTCAAATTTTGCTTGCAAATATTTTAGTAGAAAGTGGGATGATAATAAAACATAAATGCAAGGTTTTGAAAATACTATATATTCTGCATCCTAAAAATAGAAATTAATAGAAAATTTAAGGGGTAAGTAAAAGTTTGTAAAGATTCAAAGAAGGCAATGATAAACATCCTTAATATACATCAAGTTTAATGGCATGTTTCTTTAACTTATGATATCTTTTATTTTTTATACATGTATCATATAACTAATTTTTATTGTCCATAGTTCAGGATGTAATTAATGTGTTTAGACATCAATTAAATAAAAATAAGGTAACCATGCAGAGTTGATCTTTATCTACAATAACTAGAAATAATATATCAAAATGATGTGTATAGAAATGAGTTCATTCAAACAAAAGGGGTATAAGCAAAGAAGAAATATAAAGTCAATTCCCAAAATCTTTAAGCAGAAGTAAAGGAAGAATTAAAGAGTGCTATGAGGAGTTAGAAATAAATTGCACCAAGAACATGATATTTAATATAAAGAAAACTGAATCCGCATTTAATAAGAAGTGTGATTTAGAAAAGGCTACATCATAAATGTTGGAAATAGTGGAGATTTACCAAGATAGGCATTCAGTCCCCTCCCAGAGTGTATAATTATCATTACATCTTTCTTACATTTACCCAGCAGTTAATTTTTGTGTCTGGAAAAAAAATCTATCTTTTGAAATTTTTTTATTTTATGATATAAGTTTAAAAGTACAGGATATTATTCACATTGCAATCTACAGCAGAAGAATATAAAAAGTTGAGCTGTATGATTTTTTTCTTAGTGAACTTCGAAATGTATGTTTCACAGTTATAGCACAGTAAATTCAAATTTAAAATTGAGTCCAATAGGATAGAAAAAAATATCTAGATTTGTTAGTAATGTTAGAATCATTTGTAATTTTTGATATATTCAAAATGTAGAATTATGTCAACAGTTTTACCACAACCACATCTAGTATCAAGAGGAAGCAGAAATTATTGATGCATAATTGACTGGAAAATAATTTATGTACTATTTATAGAACTTATTAGGCTTCAAAATAAATCTACACTAAGGAGACATACTTGCAATGGCATAAACATCTTAACTAACCCCATCTGATTCCTTAGTTATCTTTATTTTCTAATGTTATTTCCTCTGGGCATGCATCATAAGACTATATACATTCTACTCTCTTATGAAGCTTTAAGTATCCAGCACTTTAAATTACCTCTAATCAGTAAACATGACTTTTTTACCTTACCCAACTGTGCCATGTGTGTATGTGTGTTTGTGTGTGAGTGTGCGCGCGCTCTAACAAATAAAGCTTACTTGGAGATCAGAGGACAGATCTCATAACTAGTTAGACCAGGCAGTGGTGGCACACACTTTTAATCTCAGCTCTTGGGAAGAAGAATCAGGAACATGAGAGTTCAAGACCACTCTGAGCTGCATGAGATTCATCCTATCTGAAAGAGAAACAGAGCCAGGCAGTGAAGGCTTGGGCTTTTAATTCTAGTATTGGGCATCTCATGCGTTTGATCCCAGTAGTTAATTGGATGCACATGCCTTTAATTCTTGCACTAGGGAAGTGGAGACAAGAAGTGATATGGCAGGACACAGAGGGAAATATAACATGGGAGGAGACAGGAGCTCTCACACACGCCCTTTAGTCTGAAGATTTGATAAAGGTAAGAAATCTCTCTAGTGGCTGGCTCCTGTATTTCTCCAATTTTTCAGCATTCAGCCTGATACCTAGCTCTGGGTTTTTATTTTAAAGATTAATTAGAATTAAAGTTAAACTCTTGTATATTATGTCCAACATTTCTCTATTTCATTCTTCATGAACACATAGAAAATGTATATACTCTCTGACTCTATGAAGTTGAATGTTGGACATTTATTATACAAATTGAATGGTGTAATATTTACTCTCTCTGTCTGACTGTAATGTTTCTCTGGGTCGGAGATGTTGCAGATCAGACTTTCCTTCAATTTTAAAGCTTTAAGATTTCCCTAAAATGCACACACATCTTTTCTTCATTCACTTATTAGTAGGCATTTAAGGTGATATTTTGACTATTTCTTAACTATTTTAGATTTTAACTATAAATATATATATTAAAAAACTATATTTTAACTTTTCTTAACTATTAAAAATAGACCCTACAGTGAATTTCTTATCTCTTGAAGTCAAGAGAGTTCACATGAAATGTTAGAATTGCCTTTGTCATAGTAACTTGAAATTTTTCACTATACAATGAGTACTATAAACCAGTCAATATTTGTATTAACACATATAGCAGTCATAATGCACTATTGCAAAATTCATAAGTACAAAAGAAAAATAAACTTATTTTCTACCCTTAATATCTGTAAATATTAATTAATTATTTCATTCTTTACATAAGTTTTTCTTATCATACCTTAATAATGTATGTTTATGATGTTTTATTTTCAGTTTTCATGTCTTTAGATAACAGTGGGTTTTGAGAATATTCACATTCTCAAACTTCCTTTGTTTCGACTATGATGAGTAGTCTGGTAAAATTCTATTTCTTCGTCCTTTACTTCATGAACAATTTTCTTTGCTCTCTTTCTACATTATGAGATTAATTATGTAATTACTTAGCATTTAATTTTAGAAATGACCTAAATAATTTTCTTGTGAAATTTAATAGACATTGAAGATTATAAGGAATAATCAGATACCTTTGCATTTTAGGGAGTTTTGCTGCCTCAGGCAAAATCTCATAGATTTCACTTAACTAATGTCTGTGGATTTTAGAGCTATTTCTCAATATTATTCTATCTTCTCAGGCCACTTCAAAATCCCCTCTTTTATATCTGACTACTACACAGCCATTTCTGTATTCACAGTAAGCATCTTAATCCATTTTATTTAAGACAAAGTTAACAATTTCATTAACATATCATAAAAAAGATTTTTTTTATAAAATTGAGGAAAAAACAGGTTTTTGGTGAAATAACAGCAATATTGAAGATTGCAACATGTGAGAGAATACACAAAATTTTATATTAACTACTCCTATTGCTGTGCCTTTTTATTAAAACAAATGTACTATGATTAGATATATTCTACTGATACTTTTTCTCTCCCCTTCCCAGGTCCTTTCAGGTCTATTTACATTCCTACTATTATAGGGGGATTATGTTGTTCCATTGTAAACAATTGTCCCTGCCTATGTGTTTAATAAAAAGCACTGATTGGCCAAAGGCAGACAGGAAGTATGGGCGGGGCTATCAGACTAAGAAAACTCTGGGAACTGGAAGCACAGAGCAGAATGCCAGAGAGAAGCCAGAAGAAGCAGAGGACAACCATGCTGCTCTGAGAAAAGGTACCGAGCCTCATGGCTGAACAAGATAAGAGTTTAAGGGTTAGTTTAAGGGTAACGAGTTAGCAAGTTATATGCCTGGGCCTGAGGATGATCAGCCTAAACTATTGTAAGCATCTGTTTGTCACTGTGGGTCTGTGGGTCTGTGGTCCTAAACCTTGAGGCTAGCCCTGAAGGTCTGGGACAGAAACCTCCTACTACATACTATCCCACCCACACAAACAAACCTGAGAAACTACCTCTCTTTTATCCCCCTCCCTGTTTCTCTCTTCTCTGTCACTCTGATACACACATACACACACACACACACACACACACACACACACACACACACACACACAAATACCCACAACACATAAATTAAAGAACCAAAGAATCAAAATACACATATAAAGGGCCAAAAAGTCAAAAAAATATCTGAACAAATCAATGAAAGAAAAAATTCTAGAAAAAATACCACTGAGCTTATTGTGTGCTGGCCATCTACTCCTCAGAATGGGGCCTACACTGAAGTGTGGGTAATACATCCAGTGAGATCCATTGGAGAAAGCATTTTTTTTTCTTTTTTGCCAGCAGGTACCAGTTGTGGATATCTCCTTGGTGTGGAGTGAGATCTCAAGTCTACCTTCCTGTCTCAGCACCAGGATGCAGTATGGCTGGTATCTGTGCAGGCCCTGAATGTGCTAGTTTCAGTGAGTACATTTCTGCACCATGTATGTCTTATTTGGATGCCACCATTTTCTTGAAGTCATTCTTTCCTTCAAACTCTCACAGTTTTCCCTGCCTCTTCTGCAAAACTCCTTGAGACTTTCGTGAGCCAGACTTTGACGGAAACATCCCATTTAAGACTGATGGTATTGAAATCTCACATTCTCTGCATTTGTCCTGCTGAGACTCTCTGTATTTGTTCCCAACAGCACAGCAGAAACTTCTCTGTTGATGGAAGGTAGGAAAATGATGCATGTTTATAGCAGAATGTCTTTAGGATTCATTTTATTGCCATGTTCCTCTAGCAGAAGTAAAGTATGTGCTTTTAGGTGAATCACCTACGTATTCCCATATTTTTGGCCAGCTTAGCTGTGGCAGGCATTTGCTCCATCACATAGAATATGTCTTAAGTCCAATTTATCCAACCAGAGACTGATGGTTACTTCGTCTGTGCCACTACTAATCACATCAAAATATCTTACATGCACGTCACTATTGTAGGTTACAGGTTTTGTAGCTTGCTGATAATTACTGTTTCCCCTGGTTAATTTTTTCATGTTACAGGGATTATGGAAAGTCTAGGAGTCCTGCATCCTATACAAATGACTGCAGATAACTAAAAACGCTAAAAGACAAGAAAAGTCTTTCCCAGGAAAAAAGCACACGTTGGTTATCCTATACCAAATTGTTAGCCCTAAAAACAAACACCACTTCTGAGATTGCTTATAAATTCTTAGAATTCGTTTCCTCACTATTCTTCAAATTATTAAGCCAGGCCTAATATTTCTAAGATGAAGCTACTTAATATCAACAGTTAATAAAATGTTCAGACCATGTTCAACAATTAATACTGGAATTTTTTCCTAATTTCAGAATATTGCCTGAACTTCATTTTACGTTGTATTTT
Source organism: Phyllotis vaccarum (assembly GCA_033318265.1). NCBI lineage: Eukaryota > Metazoa > Chordata > Mammalia > Rodentia > Cricetidae > Phyllotis > Phyllotis vaccarum. The sequence goes on from JARWLC010000018.1 coordinate 47,877,420, forward strand.
CATATATTCAGAAGAATTTTCACAGTAATTAATAACGTCCTTTTTTAGATTTATATAATGAGCTCCCATAGAACATTGTTTTCTACATGTTCTAAAGTTGTTAGATAATGCAATTACATTATACAGTAAGTAAAGTAAGAAGAGTACTAAACCAGAAGAAACATAAATCAACATTAAGAAGCAGCTGAGGAATTCTTACTTTGAACTTACTATTCTTAATTTCATCTTTTTATAAGTTATGCTTGCATTGCATATTATTAGATGATTACATTTAAAAACCAGTCCTATAACACTTACTTAAAATTAAAGGTCAATTTACAATCTCTAAGGATCATAATAAGTAGAATACCATTTAGATTTTAAAGTTTTATAATTACTCAAATGTTTATTATAAGCAAAAAAAAAAGGATCAGGAAAATGATAAGTATAGACACTAATGTGAGATGAGAGATATGGAGTTCTCTAAAAATTGTATTCAATTTTCTAACATAAAACAGCAACTGTGCCCTGAAATACTTTGATTAAAAACTTATAAGTCATGCTCATAATACACCTAAATCCTTAATCTTCACAACTACCATAGAGTAAAATTATGGATGTGGAAACTAGAATGAACAATTGAAGGAGAAATTTTAGTTAATTCTTTAAGCATCAAAAGCTGGTGTATTTGTGAAAGTGTTAAGAAAGTGGCTATAAATTAATCACTCTAACAGGTCATGATGAAATTTACCTTTTATCCAGAAATCTTTCGGATCAATGTTGCCTTTAGGAGAACTCTTTTAGGACATAATGTACAGTGTCCTCTGCAGTAAGAAGTTAGATTTGTGTTCTGGTAGGCAACCAGAAGTTAATGCATTATCTTCTATTTATCTTATATCAGGAAAGGAATCTTTTGAACTCCCATAAACATCTAAATAGAGGCATCCTTTGCCTGGAAGTGTGATATATGTCATATGTGTCTGTGAATGTGTCTTAAGTACTTAGTAATTTAAATGCCTCTGTAATATATTGACATTGGAAGAGGTAAATAGTTTTAATGCACACTGGGATAATACTGTCTCTAGGAGTCCTGTACTTTCTAATGTAAACCTCAAGAATAAAAAATAAAAATAAATATAAACTAATGAAAGCATATAAAGTACAATATATATATATAATTAATAACAGAATTTTCAAATTAAATAAAACCTAGAGTAAAGTAATTCATGGGCAGCAAAATAAAGAAAATCAAATGTAACATTCTAAATGATCCATGACTAAAATTTTATATTCATATTTTTTAACATTAAAACGGAAATATATTCATATGTGTATGTGTGAAAAATTTGAATTTAAAAGCTAATTTTAGAATTCTATATGTAAAAAATAATTTCAGTTATAGTATCTGATTCATTTTTTACAAATAATTAGTGCAAATCATAACATAAAATATATAAAACAAAATTATTTAAAATTATAAAATAAACTATACCATTAAGACTGAAAAGTTTCTGGTTCTGTGTAGGGGTATTGTATTGTTTCATGGTAAATAATTGTCCCACCCACTGGTTTAATAAAAAGAGCTGATTGGCCAAAGGCAGGCAGGAAGTGTAGGCGGGGCTACCAGACTAAGAAAACCTCTGAGAGCAGAGTGCCAGAGAGAGCACCAGAGAGAAGCTGCAGGATGCAGAGGACAACCATGCAGCTCTAAAGAAAGGTACCGAGCCGCATGGCTAAACAAGAGACATGGGATAGATGAAGGGTAGAGAGCCAGCAAGTGATATGCCTGGGCCTGAGGCCGATCAGCCTAAAACTATAGTAAGCCTCTGTGTGTCTCTGTGGGACCGTGGGACTGCGGGGTCTGCGGGTCTGCAGGTCTGTGGTCCTAAACCTTGAGGTTAGCCCGGAAAGTCCGAGCCAGAAACCTTGTACTACAGTTCTGAGTGATTTAGTAACATAAGACTGTTTCAGCAGCTACACATCAACACTTATAGCACATTGTGGGAGCGTTCATTTTTATTTTCACTGTTTGCAGGGAGCGACTTGCGTTTAGGGTATAAAATAAATAATACCTAAATTGTGCTAATTAAATTCGTTATTTACTTAAACTTTTAGACAAGTAAATGTTAATTAGTTCATAATGAGAAATCCACAAAACAACAAATTTTGAAATAAACAGCTAAATTATTTTTGTGTAATTTCATTCATGTTTCCATGCTGGTTATGTGGCTTTCATTTGTACCTCTGAAAACCTCTGGTTTCCTAGAACTGACTTTACTGGATCAAAGTAAGATTTCAAAAATTTTCCAAAGAATCTGTTTAATATCCTGAGAAAAACAATGTATTATTGAAAAAATATATAAATCTACCCTAAAATATAAGTTCTTGAATTAGACGTATAAAATACTGAAGCAATCAAGAGTAAAACGTTATCATTTTTGTTTGTGGCTTTTACATCTTCTCATGCATGCGACTTTTGGCAAATTGGCCCACATGGCTTATATTCGACTCTTTTTTAAAATCTATAGCACTATAGGTTATATCTAAAGCAGATAAAATTGTCCTGGTATTTTTAAATTATTTATTTGAGAAACAGATAATTTTATCCTGGTAAGCTCGGAATGTCTCTGTTATGGCTGCACATGACTCTCTTTGACTCTGAATATTGGTCCTTACTCCATGGCTTTGATAAAAGAGCAGCCGTTCCCGAGTTAGACTGATTCAATTTAGGATTTTTCATCTGTATAATGTCAGTTGAAAATGTACGGAGAATTTTGATTATAACTTTACGTGAGGTAAAAATCCATGTTGTCACAACAAAACCAATGTGCTACACATTGTAGCACACAGCCACCTTTGTATTGGTTGTCAGCATGATGCTCCCTGCAAGGCGGAACCACAGTGGACACCACATCGAGGTTGCCACTATGATACATTACAGAGTTTTCATTCTCCAATATTTCCAATTGAGGTAAGTGTATCAGAATTTAATTTTAGAGTTTTAAAATCAATCATACAACACAGTGACTATCATGATGAATAACTATTTCTGTGTTATATATAACAAAATGATTTGGTAGTAATTTCAAATAATATATATTGGTGATAACCAATATAATATATGTTAATTATTTGATTTCTTCATTATATGCTGTAGTAGCGGGGTTCTTGGTCCCGGGTGCCAGAGAGCCAGAGACCCACAGACCTGCCGCCCGAGACCGCTTAGCCGCCCAGCCACCCGGGCCCCCAGAAATGACTTAGACGCTTATATTAAATCCATGCTGTTTGGCCTATGGCTCAGGCACATTGCTAGCTAGCTTTTATATCTTAAATCAACCCATTTCTATTAATCTGTTGGCCACGTGGTCCGTAGCTCACCCGTGCTCCTTACATGTTGCTCCTTGGGCAGCTTCAGCTCGATCTGACTGACTCCACCCTGCTTCTCCTACCTAAGCTCTGATTTCTCCTCCTACTTCTTCTATGGTGCCTGCCATGGCCCAAAACAGCTCCTTTATTTAAAGATTGAGATTCACAGCATACATAAACGCATTCCCACATCAATATGCCATGTACATATATAAAAGAATCATATAAGACCCTCAAATATATAAAATTATATAATTTTTCACTTTGAAACATTAAATAATTTTTGTTTGAAGAAACAGTACTAAAAAGTCATAAACACAAACCGGGAAACTTAATTTTACCTTAATTCCTTCACTAATTACATGCGATTACAGGACCCAATAATTCTAATCAGAAAAAAAAATCAGAATATTTAGACTGTTGTATAGTAATCCTGATCATTTTCATTCACTGAAAATTTTCAGCAGTTATCATTTCTATAGATGAAATGTGTTAAACTCCATCTGCAATTTGAGGGTTTCACTGAGCTTAATTTTCTGATTTTCATTTTGGCATGTATTTAAATATGACATTAAGAATGTTTATGAACAAATTAAAATGTTTTATTTTACATGCACATTTACTGGATATTATTTCATTTAAGCTAGTTATAACACATAAAATTACTTATAGTTATTACCAATTAGTATGTCTAATTCATCCATGCCATTGGGATAAAATGTGAAGCTTTACCATAGAGTGAAGAGCAACTTGGAGATTATAACTTTTTAGTTAAAGTGATTTGACAATAACTTGATGAGCTAGTGCATAATAGGCTTATACTATCTACCTAAGGCACTTGAGAGTGTGTGTTCACACACACACAAACACAAGCACCTCTTTGGTGTCAAGGAAAAGACATACAGTGCAGAAGTTCTGATATCATGTTATATGTCATTTGGAACTGAAATGTGTTAAGTGAAATGAAGACAAATAACATATAAATATAAACTTCTAAAATGAAGACTCACAGTTTTAATAGTGCTGCCACTAAGAATGCGTGAGTTTTAGAAATGCAGACTAGTAAGCTCCAGAAGCATTTTGAAGAAGAAAATTCTTGATAAAGGAAGACACAAGAGCAAACATCCTGACATAGATACAGCCAGGAGGCTGGGAAGATGGAGGCAAGTAGGAAACAGGTGGCAACAGGATATGTTTAAAAGAGGATGAGGATATGAAAATGATATTTATTGTAGAAAAAAGTTTTATATTAAGTAAGTAATCCAAAGTAGATATTTCATAATAATTAACTATACTTGTAGTTTTAGAGGCTATACCTAGCAAAACCATCTGAAAACATTTTTTTTTTAATTTAGTGTCAGAAAAGTTAAAGCATTTTGTTTACCTCAAAAGTAGTATTTTTATCACCTAATGATTATATGTCTAGAAAAGTAAATTTGCAGTTTAAATATTTACCACTGTTTTAATAAATTATGTGTTTATATTTTGCCACAAGTGAACAGTGGATTTCCAAGAATATGGTTTTTAGAAGACTAAAGGGACCATATAATGAGATCTTGTGGTGTGATAACATGATATTAAGTAAGTTATGGGCCAGTGCTTCTTTTTTTCTGTTTAGTTTGAATGCCTCTAAGAGAAACAGATGCTTCCCTTGTGTATTCAAGCAAATATATAGTAAAGACATCCACCTGGAATTACATACTTGGATTCTCCTTTTACTTTCATTTATGCCATTTTTACCATATGCTTCTCCTAGAAAATCGTATCTGGGTAAGTAAAACAATTGATGGCCAGGGGAGATGAGTAAGTATCCATAATTAAAGTGTGTTAGTAAATAAAAGCAATAATACACCTAGAACCAATGAGCTGTTTCTTTAGGAAAGGAATCTATACAAATGTCCTTTAATTGATGACCCTATGAAGTATCCTGGATTATCCAAGAGAGCCAAGATTCACAAATAAGGGTCCTAACTGAAGCAGAGCAAACAAAGAAGACATAGGATCAAGGGAGGGCCTGGAATGACCAAGGAATCCCTGAAAACAACACAAGCTACCAGAAAACCCAAAGAAACAAGATTGTTCTTATATACACTAGATGAAACAAATCCACAGACATCTTGCCTTAAGACATCTGGCACCTGGACCAAAAACATTCATTCTGTAAATTAATCAATTGCTCTTTAATAGAGCAGCATAGAAATAAGACAGAACATAGGAGAATCTATGCAACTGGAGTTTATTTTTTAATTGTCTTATATATAATTAAATTTTTTGGAAAAAGATTAAAAAATGACCTGTTGAAAAATTCTTAGTTCTTGATGCCCATGCATGATTCTAAGCAGATGTACACATTGTATATCATTTTATACAGAATTGATACTAATCAGAAAGGCAATAAATTGATGATAAAAACTCATCTTAAATGTAATAGTTTTACTATATGAACAATTCTTTCCTATGCATGAATTCATAAATTTGGTTAAATAAGTCTAGAAAAGAAGATATATTTATGACTATAATTGAGCTTTTTATTTTATTAATAATTTTTTTAGTCTAACACCACAGGAAAGAATTTTCCACTAGAGGGTATTGGAGAGAGACCCAAATTTAACCTATGGGACGAATGCAGGGGCATTCAGTAAGATGAAGATAAGCAACTAAAATGTAGTTGAGGTTAATTGTTAAAATAAACGTCATTTTCCTTGATTTTAACTACTAAAAAACACCATTCATGATTCTTTGGAGATTAAAGAACTCTTATAGCAGAGTTGCCTTCCAAGATTGTGAGGTCCTTCAGGGGAAAGTGAGAGACACCATTAGGTAATGGGAATACTGGGTGTGGCATTTATATGCTAAATATCAAAGGTATTTTCACTTTCAAAAATTTGCAAAGCATAACAGTAAGATTTGAATAAACTCACAAGTTCCTCTGAATGTATGTGTGTTTTTTTTTTTTTCTTGCTACACAGAAATACAAAGTACAGGATATCCTGGAGGAATATCTAAATGTCCAAGTACACAAAATACATCTAAAAGTCTCTACTAATCAAGTTAAATATAAAGTCACAACTAATTACTCATTGACAATTTTAAGATTTCTTTGATTGTATTGTGGGGTACTAGGGTCTCCAAGTCTATAAACAGTAGACCAGGTATTTGTTGCACGAATAAAGGTAACTTGAGGCTAGATCTCTGGGAAAGTCTGAGGTATTAGAAAGATCAAACACCACAGTCAGATCTTACCAGCTGTCTTCCAGCTTCCTCAGCCTGGCTTCTCCTGGCTTCTCTTGGCTTCTCCCGTCCTCTATTCTTCTATACCTACCTTAAATATTCTCTTTGCTCAGTTAAGGCATGGCACCCCCACTGCCTGATGGGAGCCTGGAACTCCTTCTGTAAACTAAAATGACATCAACTTAGTTTGGATTAAGGGCATAGGTCACCACTTCTGGAATATTCCCTGTGCTGGGATTAAAGGTGTGAATCACCACTCTCTGATCCTCCTAGACTGACTGTGGGTAGATCCCTCTGATATCTCTGAAAATTTTGAATCTTTTATTAAATCCCCACAGATATTATAAGTTTGAATCAGGGTTTTCATGAGTACCTTTCATTTTCCTGCTGAAATGGCATCAAAATTCTTATTGAGCATAGCAGCAACAACATCATCTTATTGAACCATCCTAGTAATATCTAGTCCTAGAACTCTAGAGGTACCATAATAGAGTCTGGTATTCTTTATAACTTTTATTAATTTTATGTCAATTAAACTTAAATATAAACTTGGGCTTGGCAAAAGTATAGAGTGGGTTTTCTCATTGTAAATAGGGTGAATGACTGTCAAAATATATCTCCAGTAATTATCTACATCACTTTTGCTAAATTTGGAATTGCTTTTGTCTTGTAAACTGGTGATAACTTTTTCTTTTATTAAAACTCTGGGCATACAAGAAATAACCCCATTGACTACTATACATTGTCTCTCTGGAAAATAAGAGGCCTCAATTTGCCTTTTTTTGAGCTTTATAGTTCCTGCACAATAGTACACAGGGCAAAGAAAAACACTCCCCTAACACAGAGCCTAAGAGACAATTCTGCACATCTGTTCCTGTGGGTGTTCTTTCATTCTTTCTCATTTATAATTAATGAAAAATAATGGTGCTGACACAAGTTAATTACTATGAAAAATTACAGTTTATGCTATTCATTATAATAAAGGCAAATTACTTGAGATTTTCAAACACTGTTCCTAAGCAATTAGAAGTGTTTATAAGGAGTTCACCTGTGAATTTTTTTCACTGTGTTTGCATTCTATGAAGTTAAAGAACACCCAATATTTTTCATTAGCAGCAGAGATAACATAGCAAAAGATATTAATCATAAAGGTTGTATCTGGGAATGCATTAAAAACAAATTGGGATTGTGTAGTTGAAGCAGAGGTCAAAACAGTACACTAAGATGTTCATTACAAACTTTTCCGAAGAAATTCTAAGAGTCTTTTAAATCTGTCTCACTTTGTAATAACTAATTATAATTACTATCTTATCCTAATTTGCCATAGACATTCAATATTGAGCTTACACTTTAAATTAATATATTTCCAATTAGCACATACAAAATTAGAAATTTTATTTTATGAATTTAGTTTCAAAACAAAAGCAGAAATTGTAAAGTGAATTCAATAGTTCTAAAATTATAAGTATCTTATTTCTAAAAATATTCATTAAGCCTAATTTGGTTGTGTAAATGGATGACCCGAGGAGCAGATCTGAGAAACACCCATTCATCTGAGCATGCAGTAGTTAGTAATCATCATAGAATAATTTCATTGTTCATACTAATTCTAGTAATACCTTTTGAGCCACAAAAATATTTCTTGACTGTAGTTTCTAAATTTGCAGTAATAGAGACAATTGTTAATAAATATATAAAATATACTTATGATTTAGGATATTTTGATTATTTGCACATTGCAGTGTATTAAGTTAAGAAACCATTTTTAAAAACAAAAATATGAGTATTCTACTTATAAATAATACAATAATTTCTTCCAAAGGAACTTTGACAAAATTGAGCAAACAAACCAAAATAATTTAGGTATCCATAATATCACTTCATAAATTATGATTTATGAAAGGATAAATTTCATAATAATGAAAGTATTTTAAAATAATTTCAAATGTATTAAATCATCAGTATTAAACAGATATTTAACAGTCATTTTCTAACATTAATTTCTACATATTTAAAGGAATTATTCTTTGAGTCAAACATCAAAATGTTTAAGAAAATAAATTACTTTGATTGTATTTTAGGCTAAGTAATTTGAGTATTAGACTTTAATATTTTTTATATTAAAAATATTTAAATTCATTTTTTATACTACCATATTTGCCATGCTTTATTGCATGGTGGTAACCTGACAAGGTATGAATTTATTTCACTGTTTAACCTCTTTCTTTGAGTTTATTGAATTTATTCTTATCATATTTTCATATGATGAACAATCTCACAGTAACACTGACCCAATACCTTTGAGAGATTTGGGTTAGTAGATGTCTCCAGTATGCAGTTCCTAGCATTTAAGTGTATAGAAGTCTGAGTTTTAGTTTGGAACCTGTATTTTTAGAGATCAGGAAGAAATACTAGCATGAGATATTGGAAGGTGACGATAGTTCTTAGAGTTGAGTGGAGGCTGAGGATCCTCATGATATTAAGTTAGATGGGGAAGGAATTGTGGTGGAAAAGTTTAATAATGGATGGGGAAGCTAGTAGGAGACAGGTGAACATTGTTAGTAGAGTCACCAAAAAGTAAGAATATATGAAAAAGCATATGAACCTATGTGGCTATGTAAGCAAATTTAAACAATAATAAAAGAATTTTAGCAATGATACCCTGCATGAATCTATAAGAATTCCTTCAGAAGCATTTGTTTTGCTTAAAAGTCTTATCCAAAAGTGTGAGTTATTGGCCTGAGATTCCTCCGAAGTTCTCAAAGACATACAGGGTATCGTTATTGTACTTAGTAGCTTACCAAAGCTAGATGGTAAAAATCTGATTGCGGAATATAATATATGATACATTCTCAGTCCTGAACACAGAGCGATCAATGTGGAACTGAATTGTAAGCATTGTCCCTACTGATGAGAGTTCATGATGCTGCCTGTCAAGGGAGATGATGAACCCAATGATGCAATAGTGACAAAACTATGTTGTCGATAACCTTCCACTTTGCCATTTGATTTGAGATACAGTCCATGTGATAGACATAATACTGTATGATCGGTGTCAAAAGTCAACAGATGGCATATGGTGAATTTACTACTAATATTTGTACAAATGCCAGAATACTTGTGTTTATACTCATAGACAATTGCTTCTACCAACATAGGTCAGAGAATCATCTGGAAGAGAAATAAAATTACTTCAGATGCAGAACTGTGCTAGTTTGAAAGTAAATGTCCCCCAAATAGAGTTATTCTGGGTGATGTGGCATTGTTATAAGTATGGACTTACTGGAAGAAGTGTGTCAGTGTTAAGGAAGGCTAGGAGGTCTCATATATGCTCAGGATACTTCTTAGCTTCTCAGATTTTTTCCCTCTTCCCTTGCTTTTAAGATGTAGGACCTATGATGTACCTTTCCATTGCCATGTTTGCCAGCACACATCCATATCGCACCACGGTAATACCTGACTAAACCTCTTAAAATGGAAGCCATCAGCTCAATAAAATGTTTTTATTTTTAATAAAAGTTGCTGCCATTGTCGTGGTGTCTCTTCACAGCAATAGAAACCTTAAGACAACAATTGATAAAATTAATTAAAATTATGACTTTGGAATACTCATCCCTAAATGCAACCGCTATATTATCCCATTCAAGGACAATAAACTACCACAGAGGGAGCCTGAGAAGAATTATGAGAGCTAGATGATAAAGTATAACCCTATCTTCTCTAAGCTATGACCTTCACAACGATGAACATAGAGAAACTGTGGCTACCTAAAGAAAATATGCGTTAAATAAGGAAAGAGAAAAGACGTGAAGGTAGGAGACATATTTAAGAGATAGAAGATGAAGGTCGTTTGCTGGATGGAAGAAAAGGAAACATAGTATAAATATGATTGCAATACAGTCTATATATTATTAAAAGTCAAAAAATAAAATAAATAACGTGCTTTTAAAAGGAATAGAATAGGTCTAAAAATAGGTATGCTATCCTGTTTTATAAGTGAACAGAACTTATTTTAAATTATCATTTACCTATATATAAACAGAAAATTATACGCCCAGTGTCATAATAATAATGAATTATAGTTATGATATCTGCTTACTATCAAGTGTAAATTTTAAACTGCAGAGAATCACATTTACTTTTGGATGAGTAAAGCATGAGATTTTGCAGAAGCTTTGTTTTATTATGTCAGCACCTGATAATGAACACTTTTAAGTACCCACTACCATGTAGCCATTGACAGCATTTAAAAATTGCATTGAAAGTGTTTGCATTTATTGCTATAAGACAAACCCAATCTATAGCATAGCAATGTGTAGAACTTCTTGTATCAACATACTTATTTGGTAAGAAATATAATAATACTTCATAAAAGAGAACGTACATTATTTTTTGTATTCTGGATCATCAGAAAAAAATAGAATAATTTTTTAAATGCCAATTAAAATATAATGTGAATTCATAATTTGCCTTAAACTAATCCAATAGGTAACTGTCAGGTTATTGAAGTAAAGAAAAAAATGAAAAACAGAAAGAGAAGTAGGTAGAAGAGAGAACAAGGGTGGAAAGAAGGAGGAATTTCATGGAAAAATATTAACCCTATATAAAGAGTGAAAATGGAAGGAAGGTTTATAAATGACTCATTCGAACTAAACAAATATTTCTTATTAATTTATTTTTTAATTTAAAGGATCTGCAAGTGAGATATTTAATTTGCTTGCATCAATTTTACTTAGAAATCTTGCATTGCTTTTTCTTGATCTCAGTTTTAAGTTCATGGTTCCATTTTGGTTAAAAATATGTGCTTAAGAGAGACACATACAGTAATTAATATTGTATCTCTACTCCATACAAAGGTTTCTGAATTAAACCAATTTCCCTCCTGCATGCATTCTAGCAGCCTTTATCTAAAAGAGATTATAAGTCTGTTCACTCAGCACACTACAATGTATATAATTAATTAAGGCTAATCAAGGGATTTTAAGTTATGTTTTATAGTAAATGTACAACTCTAGGTCCTGGGGCTTCTGTAATACTGACTGTAGGGTATAAATAATCAGTAATACTGGTAAGACACTGAGGCAAAATACAAATTTTTAGGAAAGTATGGTAAATATTTGAAGTATTTTGTTAAAAATATTAATTAAACAATATTGTTTTAGAATCTTTTGATTTTAATATTCAATAACCTTTTTTTTACTAGATTTTAACTCAGTATGTATTCATATGTCTTCATTTGATAGGACCCTGTGCTTTATTTTTGTCCATTACTTATGGAAATGGAAGGAGGTTAAAAAAATTGTACAGTTACTAGTGTAGTGCCCTGGGAAGAAAAAGAACAAATATTAATTTAACTCTGACTACACATGAAAATTAGGACAAATTAACATTATTTGATATGACAATAAATGTGAGTTTGTCATGGTAAAACAACAAACAAAAAGAAATATTTCCCCATTGCATGCAACTTTTAGATTACTATCTCAATTATGTCATTTTCTGTCTGGAGAATCCCAAACACAGAAGCTAAGTTTTCGAGAGTTTATAGTCAATTGTGGACACAGAATACATGGTTTAATTTTCTTTTGAATCTTAATGTTTTCCTAGGGCCTTTTCCTTTTGCATTCTCAAACTGATTTTATCACTGTAATATAAGGCAAGAGAATTAAATATGTAAATTTTGGCAGCTTACAGAGTATTTTTTCTGGGCGAAATTTAAATAGCACTGTGTTAAAAACTTGCAAGTAAAATTAGGTTTAGTCCAAATCTTCAACAATTAGATTCTTGTACATTGTATTTTATTTCAAATTCCACAGTTCGAAGTTTTAAAACTTTACATATAATAAAATATAATATAATATAAAACTTTACCAATGCTTGCATTAATTAGGACTATATTATTTTTATACTTTACAAAAGAAAGAAGATATTACATAGTTGACCTTTTTACAAAATGAAGACAATGAGGGAAGTCGAAGATTTAGAAATATTCGTGGCTGGGCACTACTTATCATAATCAAAGACAGTTTCAATCCATGTCCTAATTTATATTTACATTGCATTATTGCCTATACTTAAAAGTATGTAAGATAATCAAAGATTAATTAAAATGTTACATGCTTCATTTAAATAAATACTATAATTGATGTATTTAAGGTATAGATAAGAGAACAAAAGGACAAATCATGTTTGACTCAAATAAAAAACAGACTTATTACATTCCAAAAAGAAGTATGGAAATTGTCATTGGATCTCCTAAACAACATGTTATGTAAAAGAAACTAACCATAAATAGTTTATATTCAGTTTATATAAACTTTATAAACTAAAAAATTCCATGCAATATTTTCTATATGCTAACTACTCAAATAGATAAAGGAGAGATGTTAAATAATTCTTTAACACTCACGAGGAAAAAGAATAAGTAACAATGCATGAGTTGTTCTAAATCTTCCTAATGCTGCAACCCTTTAAAATAGTTGACATATTTGCTTACACTTAACCATTTAATTTTCATTAATACTTCATAACTATAATTTTGCTACTGTAATGTAAATATCTGATATGCGAGAGATCCATGTGAGCCCTGTGGATGTCATGGCTCACAATGTATTATAAAAATTATAAAGAGATGAAATAGTGTAAAAAGTTCACTGTTGGTTTACCAATTAAGATAACCATATTTTCCTACCTAGACAGTAAATAAAGATACTGTGATAAAAGTTTCCTTGAAAAATGTTTGACAAATATGCAAGAAAATCAAGTCTTATGCATAAAAAAGATTTTTACACAGACCACAGATCTGATCACGTACAGTGGTACAAATAAAGTTCTGCTAAAATAATCTGGAGAATTTCTATGTAAAACCAACAAAAATATGGTTTGAGAAATTTCATTTTTATTAGTAAAAAATTCTAATATATTTTTAGGGAGTATTGCCTCTATTATTGTAAGCTTAAAGATTTATAAGGAAAACACCGATTTTTGTCAAGAAATAGAGACTTTTCTATGAGTTGAAAATTCTCAATGATGTGACACTGTCTGTCACTGGTTTTAATGCAATTTCATATACTTGAATAGCTAGGGTACATGTGTCTATGATTAATGCAATGCATTCAGCTTAATGCAGTGGTTTCTGAGAGTTTTCTAACATTTTTCTACATGTACTCTTTATAAAATTAAGCATGATTTGTGATGCTGTTAGGAGAGAATTAACTTTGTTCCCCAAATGATCAAAGGCTCAGAAAAAGGAGGTCACCTTGTTTTTATAGCTTGAACAAACCCTTAGTAATGTACACTAAAGTCCTTTTTTTATGCTGGAGATTTTTTTATCTTTTTCCTGATATTTATTGGCACTACTTTCTGAGAGAAGGGCTAATAAGCATTTATATCACTGTTCTTTTGGTCATTATAAAACTTATAAACTAGGATAATAGGAGACACAAACAAGCAGGTTGGACAACAAATACAATATTTAATAATAAAAGCAGTTATAATGTATTCAAAAAAGATCAATGATTTATTTGGAATTTTAAAGCATAACTACATTAAATGAGAAAAATATGATTTCTTTATAAATATGGCTGTTGAATATTCTCTGAAATAAAAAATGGCAATCCTGTATAAAACAAGAATGTAAAAAATTATTAAAAGCAAATCAATATTAAACAATCTGGGTGTGTTTGTAGTTATTGATAGGAAAATATTTTTAATAACAAAAGAAAATGAAATAAGTAGAGGAAGAAATAACTAGAAAATAGTCAGATTTTCTAAAAAAAACTTTAAGACAAAATGAAATTGTATCAGGACCATAGCAAATAGGTTGAATGAAGCTTCTAGGATGAAATGTTTAGTTTTACAAAAATTTTCTTCCACTTTTTGTAAATTTTGCTTTATTTTGGTGAAAAGTACAGGGTTACTGGGTAGATGAGATGGGTATTGTGGAATTTTAAGATATGTTACACTTTTTTTCTTCTGCTTTTGGTAATGATTCAAAGATGTGTTTGATTACATAAAATTAACCAGCTGAGTCAGTAATTAGCTTATAAAGAAGAGATAGAAAGGAGCCACATATAGCAAGGGATTTTTAATTGGAGGCAGAGGGAAAAAAAGCTGAGTTTTTTTGTTTGCTTGTTTGTTTTATTGTTTTTTTTTTTTTTTGAAAGATGCTAGCAAAAGAAGAAGGTTAGCTAGTTTCTATTCCGCCTCTATTCCGCCTCTCTGAGGGAGCTAAATTGTGCTTAAACCTTAAATCCTGAGTACTTGAGTGAGTGCCTAAAGGAACAAAACCCCCTCAGGCTGCAGCCCTTGCAGCAATCTTGTTGCAATCTCTGATTACAACAGCTGTTGCTTAAAGGTCAGCTACTGCAGATAAAATAAAAATTGACTACTAATAAGAAATGAATGAGATCAAAATACATGATGTGAAAGACATCATTTATACAATACATTTTTTACAATGTAAAATAAAATAGATAATGCATTTGGAAAGAACTAAGAAGGGAATGGAAAGGAATGATTATATAACATTGTACAGACACTGTGGTATAATGCTTGTGTACACTGTAAAAATGTGTTTCCTCTTATTGATTTAATAAACTGCTGATTGGTCAGTAGCTAGTCAGGTGATAGAGGTGAATAGAAGAAGAAAGGAAGAGAAGCCAAGTTGCAGCCAGACAAAAAGAAAACAAGATGAGAATGTTGTGAGTCAGAAAAGGTATAAAACCACTTGACTAACATAGATGAGATTAATAGATAAATTTAAATGTGAGAACTTGATAGTAATACGCTTGAGCTATTGGCCAAGCAGTTACAATAATATACCTCCAAGTCAACTATTTCATGAGATGTTGCAGGACCAGCCAGCTCCAGGTAGGACACGGAAATATCCAACTACAAATATGGGATAGTGCTCTTATAGAGATTTGTTACACACATTTGTTTAAGAAAAGACACATTGTCAAGGAGCTAGGCAGAATAGAGGTGGAGCTACCAAACTAAGAGAATTCTGGGAAGAGGAAAGGAGAGAGATGCCAGATTTCAGCCAGACAAAGAGGAAGCAAGACAAAAATGCTGCAGTGAGAAAAGGCACCAAGCCAGGTGGCTAAACTCAAATACAAATTATGGATTAATTTAAATGTGAGAGCTAGATAGTGGTATGCCTGAGCTATTGGCCCAGCAGTCACTATACTACTAAGCCTCCAAGTCAATTGCTTCCTAACTAGCTGAAAGACTGGGCAGGGAGGAAATTGTCCTTTAAGAAAGTTCTATTTGTGTGGAGTGATAGGAAGAATTTACATAAAATCTTTAATACTTTTTATTTATTTATTTAATTTAAAATTTGACATTTTTATCTATGTATCCCCCTGCACCTCCTCCTTTCCCTCCTCCCAATCCCTTGCAGCCAGCACTTAGCCTTGTCCCTTCCCATCCACCAATCCAATCCCCCCAAAGGGCAAGAAGTTCCAAGGCGGATCAGCTCAGTCTCGTACATCCACTCCAGGCAAGTCTGAGCCACTCATCCCAAAGTCAAGACTCTATTAGGTGCTTCTGTGCAGGGAATGGGCTCCAAGGTGCCAGCCCATGCACAGGAACAAAGTCTGATCCCACCCCTCCAGGCTCCACACACTGATCATACCAGTTGACAGTCACCTACCCTTGCAGGGCCTAGCTCCCTTTCCGGATGGATCTCCAGTGGCCACTCCTGATTCAGTGAGCCCCCCAGAGCTCCAGTTAGCCATCACTTAAAATGTGCCCTTTCCTCTCTTAGGAGAAGATGGGGGTGGGGAGGATGGAAACAAAGGGGCATGTGGGAGGAGGTAGAAGGGACAACTGTGTTTGGTATATAAAATGAAAACAAAACGTTTAAATAAATAATTTAAAAATGAAGACAAATAAAAAATAAAAGAAGATGCCAACTGTAATCTGAGTCGACACAAAATGTCAGGCTACCATGACTCCCTTCAGTCAGTATTTTCTTTCTTTCTTTCTATTTTTTTTAAATAAAAGTCTCATCATCAGTGATAAGACTATATTAAATATGTGTGTTGATATACTCTTATTGGTACCTTATTTATATTTGAAAATGTCACAAATAACAATTTAACAACTATAACTTTTGAAAAGATGGTAAAAAAAAAAAAAAAAAAAAAAAGTCCTGTCAACTCTCCTGGCAGTTACTGTTACATTTGATGCATTTTCTTTATAATCTTTTTCTAAGCTTTGTTGATACAGGTGTCAATTTAATGCTCAACTCTGTCTATCATAACGTATCATATATATTTTCCCATGAAGAATTCCAAATAGAACGATATGTTTAGTGAAAAAAAAATTGGAAACCCTTTGCTTTTCTTTTTAGCTTTGGAGATCAAGCATGAAATCTTATTTTCTGGGATTAAATGGAGAGAATTAAGAATACAAGAGAAGCCTCTGAAACTTTCATTTTTAGTTCTGTGGTTTTAGTATACAAATATATTCTCCTTAGACATAATTTAAACTATTTTAAAGGAACATACATTTCAATTTATAAGCATGGTACTTTATAAATAAAAGAGTATAATTAGCCCATACACACATTTAGGGTACATTATCTGAATAAAACTGACTTTGTCTATAAACAGACCCTATGATAATAGGGCATCATCGTGTCAATATCTTACAATTTAAAAGGCTGCAGAACTGCTTTGTTGTAAGTATGCAATCTTACACTGTAAGTATTAAAGCACCAAGCACCAAAACCTTGAAGACATATTAGTCAAACTTCCCAGATATTCTTGCTTTATGCTTAAGTGGTAGTACATTACTTGAAAATGAGGACTAACTAAATATTAAGTATTAAACAAAGATTCTCCTGGTTATGCATATTTTATGTATGTGTGGACCTGTTTTTGTGAATACAGAAATTGTATATAAACCTGTAGAAGCCATAGGTTGACACTTGGAAGTTTTCCAGAGTATCTTCTATAAATTATATTTTGAGACATTGTCCCTCACTGAAATTTTAGCTGACATTTGATCACATGCTCTGGTCATAAAGTCCCAGTGTATGCTGTGTCTATCCCTATTACATCACATCTACCAAGATTGAAATTACATCTATATACCTATACTTTTACATGTTTATATCTGCATGCCTATGCAGCAAGCACTTGGGCTGTGAGAATATGTTCTAGTACGTTGTTAATATTTGTCCCTCCTACTGGTTTAATAAAAAACGCTGATTGGAAAGGAGGCAGACAGGAAGTATAGGCAGGGCTACCAGACTAAAAATCTCTGGGAACAGAAAGAGCAGAGCAGCGACACCGGAGAGACACCACAGAGACACAATGATGAGGTGCCAGCAAAAACAGGAAAGAAGCTGAAATGCTGCTCAGAGAAAAGTTACTGAGCCGCATGGCTAAACAAGAATTATTGTTAGTTTAAGAGTAAAGAGCTATCAAGTTATATGCCTGGGCCCCAGGTCAATCAGCATAAAATTAATGTAATAGTGGGACTGTGATCTGGACAGGCCAGAAACATCTTACACACTTTTCTCATTGAATTTCCTCAGACCAGATTCCCTGTTTTCTGATATTTTGTCTTTGCTTTTTAAGTAGATAAATTTAAGACCTATAAAGTATGACAGTTCTACACTGGTTTTATTCTTTTATAGCCCAAAGTGTTATCAGTCATCAATGAAAAAAGCTTAGCTTCATGCACTTCTCATACAGTCTGTATTCATGTGCCAGGATGAGGATAGACGGAAAACTATTAACATAATCATGTAACACAAGCTTAAGGAGTTTATTGTAAACACAATTACCCAGCAACACTCAATTTGTAATAGTTATATCAGAAATAATTTTATTACATAAAATTCTGAGAAATTAGTATTGACTGTTGGCCATACTATGAGAAAGAGAACTGCCCCCCAAATGTTATATTTTTGTTATAATAAATATTTCTTGAATTCAGCCATAAATAGGAACTAGAAATGTTATTATATGTGACTTAGATGCTATTGTAAGACATTAACAATTAATGTCATTAATATTGATACTTATAACTATTGAATGTTTTGCAATGATTAATGTTTAGTTAATCAAAATATGGTTATATATTTTTGCAATTTGACATATCATAAAATACATTTGGTATAATTAGTTGGTACACCAAGAAAATGCATGATTTAATTTTTCATAGGTCTGAGTATTATAAAATAATTTAAAATATTTTATGAGAAATTGTGGTGGGATTCAGGTGTCAGCTGATAAAGCTGATAAAGCAGCTGAGAGACTTCTAAGAGCAGAGCCTCTTGCAATCAGACCAGAGTCTATCCCAGGTCCATCCATGAATTTGCAGCTTTTAGCTGCCTAGTGTGTGTGTGTGGTGGTGGTGGGGGGACTAGGGGGAGGACAGGGCAAAGGAGCAAGAGAGGAAGCAGTAGGGGATATGAGAAAATTTAAAAAGCAAAAACATAAAAAGAAACCAGATACCCTTGTGGGAGGGGTAGAGAATAAAGAGAAATTGATTCATGTTGGAGGAGGGGAAGTAGAATTACCAAAGTAAATTATTTTTATAAATTCCATATGATATCTTTTACTTTGTGAACTAAAAAAATAATAAAGATAGCTAAAATGCAAGAGTAAGTTGAAAGTAAAAGTCAATGCTCTTTTCAATATTAACACTTTAATATCATTAAGATTCATGTGATCAGCCAGGTGGTGGCCCATGCTTTTAATATCAGCATCTGGGAGGCATATGCAAGGTGATGTCTGTGAGTTTGAGACCAGCTTGGTCTACAGAGTAAGTCTCAGAACAGCTAGGGCTACAGAGAGAAGCCGGGGCTCCCCAGAGAGAGAGAGAGAGAGAGAGAGAGAGAGAGAGAGAGAGAGATATTCATGATTCATGTGATCATCTTTGGACTATACTAAAATTCTCACTTCAAATTCAAACTAATAATTAGGGAAAAAAAAACTTTCAGCACTTTAAATTAGCTCTAATGGTCAGATCAAGATAAGGATCATAGACATTTGATATACATTTGGTTTAAAAGACATAATTTATTCTTGCATCTTACAGTGTCTGTGAATCTAATGGTATTGACCATTGTTACCAAGAAAGTGAAGTATGACAACTGGAACATTTTCAGTGACTTCCTGTGGTTTAAAAAGAAACATTTGAGATTATTGCATTCTAATTTGTTATGACACAAGGATATCAATTTTTCAAAACAAATATATAATTTTGGCATAATTTTTATACTAATGAGTTTGGAAAAGTTTTAGAGTAATAATTTATTTTTTTTATTTTCATTCATTAATTACTAATTTTACTTATACAAATTGTTTTGTGTGTTTTTTAAATGATATATATGGACAACAAAACATGGCATAACAACTTACAATAAGGCTAGACACATTCCATTATATCAACACTGGATACAGCAACACATTAGAGGAGAATGAGGGTTTTCAAAACAGGCAAAAGAGTCAGAGACGCCACCTCTCCAGCTGTTACGAGTCCCACAAGAGCAGCAAGCTACAAAATGATAATATACATGCAAAGGACCTAGCTCTCAAGCTCCCTGGGTTTGGCTCCAGTTGCTATGAGCCTTAATTATTTGATTTTATGGGCCATGTGTCATTTGATTCTATCATCTCCTCTAGCGTCTTTAATCCCTCTTTTCTCACTTCTACAAAATTCCAGAGCTCCGCGTAATGTTTGCCTGTGAGTATATGGATGTGCTCCTTTAACTTGGTGGATGAAGCCTCTCTCGTGATAATTATGCTAGGGTCCAGTCTACAAGTACAGCAGAATATCATTAGAAATCATTTCATTGAGTTTTTTTCTGGCTTGGTTTTATCCTAGATCTCTGGGCATTTTCAGGTATGTATGCCCTCTAAGGCCAGGAATCTCAAGTTGAACAAGTCATTAGTTGGCCACTCCTACAAATTCTGTACCCCGTTTACAGTAGCACATATCGCAGGCGGCACAAAGTATAGGTTGAAGGTTTTGTGTTTGTGTTGGTATCCCAGTTTTTACTGAAGGACTTGTCTGGTTACAGAAGATGCCTCATTAAGGCTCCATATCGCCCATTACTAGGAGTCTTAACTGGATTGACCCTTATAGATTTGAGGAGTTTCTATTGCACTAGATTTCTACCTTACTCTTCAATGTCCCCCAACTCTAGTTGCCTCTACAAGCTGTCTCTTCTTTCACCCCTCACCTAATCCATACTTTTCCAATCAGCACCTTATCCCAGTATTCTCACAAAATTTGGTCTATTTCTCCTTCTCAGTGAAATCTACGAATCCCTACTTGGCTCTCCTCGTTACTTAGCCTCTCTGGGTCTGTGAAATGTAGCATGATTATCATTTACTTCAAAGCTAATATCTACTTGTAAGTGAGTACATATGTCTTTTTAGGTCTATGTTATCTCAGTCAGGATGATATTTTTTCTAGTTCCATCCATTCACCTGCAATCTTTATGAAATGTTTAAAAGCTGAGTAATGCTCCATTGTGAAAATGTGTCACTTTTTCTTTATTCCTTCTTTGGTTGAGGGACATATAGCTGTTATAAGTTCCTGAATAAAGCAGCTATGAACATATTTGAGCAAAGGCCTTTGTGATATGATAGACTGTCCATGAGCATAGATGAAAAAAATGCCCAATAAAGTATTCATAAACCAACTCAAAAACATCTAACATTGTCAAGTAGGCTTAATTTTAGAGATACAGAGTTAGTTCAGCATATAAAAATCTGGCAATATAATACACAATATAAACAAACTGAAAGAAAAAAATCCCCATGATCATATTATGAGATACTGAAAAAGTCTTTGACAAAATACAACTCTTCTTCATGATAAATGTCTTGAAGAGATTAGAAATCTTAGGAACATACTGAAACACAATAGAGGCAATATACAGCAAGCCCATAAATAACATCAAACTAAATGGAGAGAAACCCACAGAAATTCATTAAAATCAGGAACAAGAGAAGACTGTCCACTCTCCCCACACCTATTCAATATAGTACTTGAAGTTCTAGCTAAAATAATAAGACAACAAAAGTAGATGAAGGTGATATGAATTGGAAAGGAAGAAATCAGGTATCACTATTTTCAGATGATAAAGCATTACACATGTCTCCCAAAGAAGTCTACAAGAAAACTTTCTACAGCTAAGAAACACCTTCACCAAAGTGAGTAGATTAAAAAAAAAAAAAAAAAAAGATGTCCGATAGACAAATGACAAATGGGTAGAGAAAGAAATTAGGTAAATGACACCCTTCAACAATAGGCACAAGGAATATTAAGTATTTTGGGTGGCTCTCAACAAGCAAGTGAAAATCTTATATGAAAAGAACTTCAAGTATGTGAAGAAAGAAATGGAGGATGTCATCAGAAGACTGTACAAATCTCCTATACTGATGAATCTCTAGGATTGGCATGCTAAAATGACTATGTCCCAAAAGCAATTTACAGATTCAGTGCAATCCACATCCAAATCCAGCACAATTCTTTACATGACTTGAAACAGTTATACTTAATTTCATATAGAATATCAAAAACAACAACAGAAACAAGAGCTAAAACAATCCTAAATAATAAATGATTGTCTGGAGGCATCACCATTCCAGAATTCAAGCTGTACTATAGACATATAGTAATAAAACCTTCATGGTATTGGCACAAAAACAGACAGGTTGATTTGAAGAATTGGATAAACATGTAGATATCTGTGGATGCTTAATTTTTGATGAAGAAGCTAGAGATATACAATTGAAAATAAGGAAAGCTTCTTCAACAAATGGTGCTGGTCAGACTGGATGTCGGCATGAAAATAAATCTACATTTATTATCCTGCACAAAACTCAAGTCTAAATGGATCAAGACCTCAACACAAAACCAGATACACTGACTCTGCTAGAAGAGAAAGTGAAACAGCTTCAATGCATTGGCACAGGAGACAGCATCCTCAACAGAACACAAATTACAAAGATACTAATATTGACACATAGTAAATGGGAACTCATGAAATTTAAAGGCTTTTCCTACTAATGAAAAATCACATAGACTGTGAGATCCCTTCTTACACATCTTAGTATTGCAAAAATTAACAAACACAATTAACAGCTAATGCTGGTGACAATAAGAAGCATCAAAAATACTACCCCAGTGGTGGATTACAAACTTGTGCAGCCACTTTAGAAATTAATGTGGGGGTTTATCAGAAAATTGGCAGCTAATCTACCTCAAGACCCACTCAGGTCTCAGCTATCATATTCCTGGGCCGATGCCCAAAAGATACTTCATCCAATATTTCTATTCATCAGTCTCACTTCAGGGCCCATAGAGATGCTTCCGCAATTAAGAGTTCTTCTTCTTCTTCTTCTTCTTCTTCTTCTTCTTCTTCTTCTTCTTCTTCTTCTTCTTCTTCTTCTTCTTCTTCCTCTTCCTCTTCCTCTTCCTCTTCCTCTTCCTCCTCCTCCTCCTCCTCCTCCTCCTCCTCCTCCTCCTCCTCCTCCTCCTCCTCCTCCTCCTCCTCCTCTTCTTCTTCTTCTTCTTCTTCTTCTTCCAAATAACCAGATTTGGTTCTCAGTACACATGCCTGGTGTCTTACAGATGTCCACAACTTTAGGTCCAGGAAATCCAAAAGCCCCTTCTGGCCTCCATCAGTTTTTAAACAAATGTAGCATAAACTCTCACAGACACAGGCACTTAAACACAAATAAAAATATTTTATAGAAGAAATATTAATTCATCAGAACAGATATAAAGGACCTACATTGACTAAATAGACCTATCACAATTCCCTACATGTTCTATCTATTCAATTTATCAGTGGAGAAATTTCTTTCTAAGGGTAAGATGGTACATGTAAGAAAAAAAAAGAGAAAGAAAAAAATGAGTTGAAGTTCCTTGCAGTAACTATTATTAAAGGCATACATGTTCATCTACAAATGTGGGTAAGCAGTATTTTTTTCAGAATAGTACCTCATTGTTTGTGCAAGACATTACAGAATTAATCAAGTGAGTTTACCTTCAAACTCTGATAAACCTCACTGAGATCATGTAACTAGCTAGATGCTGCTGACACTTTAAGAATTTTACAATTTTCTTATTTGTGTTGTTATTTTAAGCATACCTACATGTTTTACACTGTACTTTGACAAAGAACTATATACAAAGATTATGTGCTTTTAAGTCTAGTGTAAATAAACATAGGACATAGGATTTAGCATATATTCTTAAGTTTACACATGTCATTCTGGATTGGAGAGAGATATTTCTGTTCACAATTATAATATTTTCCTTTTATTTTGGCTCAAATATGCTAAAATATTTATGTTATGCATTTGAATCAACACTACTTAGAGTATTCACTCTGTGTTAGATTATGTTGATGTTTATGAACTAAATATTGGACAAAATTCAGTATATCAATATATTGCATTCTCTATATAATATATAGTTTCTTACAGTAATCCATTTTATGATTGCCAATGAAATGAGAGTGATTTTTCACATGGACCACTATCTAACATTGTGGAACATCATTTTATTATGTTCTCACAGAACTGCATTTTAGCAATAGTATTATATACTTGATTTAGAAAAATATGAAATCTGATTCACAGGATATTTATTAATATTCAGTGCTACAGTGAAGACTATCACTATAACTGTTTAGATTACGTAAATAAATCAGTACTCTGTGTCATGATTTTTCAGATTCTGTTTTTCTCCATTCATAAGGGATGAGATAAGAAGAAAACCCAACCACAGAAAAAAATGCTTCAGCCTTACAGATAAATAACATGACATAAACTTTAGTAGTCTAGAAAAGCCACTTGTTAAACTGATATTCACATTACCTTTGAGTTATTTTTATCTAGCCATTTGAGAATGGTTGATAATTCAGTATTCCACCGGGAATACTGATTTTCTTTCAGTGATGGTGCTTATTATGTGTACTCTGGACAACAATTCCATAAGTTTGATGTATCATATTAATTTGTTTTGTAGGAGTTGATCAATTAACTTGAGAAAACTCTATGTAGTGTTGATTCAATTGCATAACAAGCATAATTTAATATAAATGGTCCATAAGACATTGATTTTGCCCAACTGCTCTGTAGAATTAGTGTCTCTAAAGAAAGCAGCCAAGCTGAACTAACAATATTAAGCATTTGTGCAATTTGTCTCTTGCTATAATTAACAGTAAATGATATAATGACCAACAAGATTAATGATAAAACAAACATGTTAGTCACATTCATGCTATAGATGACCAATTCATAGTAATACTCACAACTCAATAATCTATATGAGTTTAACCAAGAGTATAAAATGAATTAACAGATTAAAAATGGAATATTTGTGCATATCCGCAGCTATAGCCTTTTAAAATTATATGCAAGATATGGTACCTCACTTCTGAAACTATAAGTCTAAAGGCTGAGGAAGATGGAATAACATAGTTAATTCAAGACAGTGCCTCAAAATAATATTATGTAGACACACACATACACTCAGGTACTATTGCATGTATATGGGTTTCAAGAGTGATTATGCTATAATTTATATGTTTTTAATTTTTTTCCTGAATTGAACCTACATTCCTACTTTTATATTCTATGCCAAGTAATCTAATCCCTTAAATATTTTTATTTAAAATACCAAATAATTATAATTTTGCCTAGTTCCAATAGATATGGAGGCTATATTTGCCAGTAATTATTATTCCTAGTGTGTGTTTGTTTGGTTCCTTCTTTTGTCATATGATTGAGACTACCCTCAAAGTAGATATACAGTAAATACTAACATTTTGTTTTGTAGTTTCTCTGTGTCCTGTCTGACCTGGAACTCACTCTGTGAAACAGGCTGTCCTCAAAATGAGAGTGATCTATTTGCCCCTGTCTCCCGATGGCTGAGGTTAAAGTCATGTTCCACCTTTGTTCAGATAGACACGCTTAACTCCTAACACTCCAACCATACTGTGTGTTCCACCATACTTTCTGTCTAGTTATCAACACCTAAGAGAAGAAATAAATGTCTGAGGTAGGTATATAAAAAAGACAAACAGAATTTCTCTTAAGAAAACATTACAATCAGACAGTGGTGGTACATGCTTTTAATTGCAGGACTCAGAAGGCAGATCTCTGCGAGGTTGAGTCCAGCTTGGTCTATAGAGTGATTTCCAGGACAGACAGGACACAGAGAATCTGTCTTAAATACAAAGAAACAAAAAAGAAAGGGGAAAAAATCTGTTGTGGATTCCAGTCAAGCAGAGAAGACACAAGGAGTTTTGCAAATCAAGATGTATTCCTGAAAGATGGTTACTACAGAAACTGACTGGTCAGAGTCGACAAAACAGACTTGGGATGTACAATACAGACTGTATTCCTGAATCTTTTTTTCAGCAATTATTTAAGGACAAAATATACAAACGTCTGCGACAAGTTACAGTAACATTTTTTTTTTCACCATTTAGGATTCAAAGATTAGGGACATTCCCAGGATGATCCATCATTGTCAACCAACACAAATGTAAGCTCTTCAGTCAACCAACTAGATTCATTTGTTCATTTTCTTGTTAGGAACAGCCATAATGGTTTTAAAGAACTAAAGATGCCTTTCTAGTGCTTAAGGAGGAGGCTGGTTAACTATTGGAAAGGCCCCTGCTACCCTAGAACTTGGGAACATGAGTTATGTTTCATCATATAGATAAAATGGTGTCTGAAGTCAAAATGTCAACAATATTTAGGAAAAAGCACATTTGCCTTTTCCCTAGAAAGATAAAGGAAACATATTACTGTAAGAAAAGTATCTTTTTGTTGTACTTTATTCATAATTCTAATTCAATAACACATTCTGATTGCCTCATAAAGTCTTATAAACATTTACACTTCCTTTTGGGGGTAAATGGCAATATTATTTTTAACACTGTGTTGGGAAATTTTAAGTTTCAAGTTCTGTGTTTCATAGAAAGAACCAATATAAGACCCCCCAAAGCCTCACAGCAAGTGAGAATGTTCTTTGACTCTTTGACTTCTCTAGGAGGGTGGGAGAGTTGGAAGTTAACACTTCGTGGTTCCTCTGGTCAATGTGCCTGTTTGTGACTTGAATTAAAGCCAACAATTACTTCCTCTTTCCAGAGAAATGTGAACTCTTTCCCCCCTCCCATGGCCACCTCCATCTAAAAACAGCAAAGAAATTTTTATCCTGCCTGTTGAAATTCACAGAAGCCTCTTGTCCTAATGTTATGCGACCACCTTCTTATACAATCAAAACACACCTTATTAGATTATATTCTATAATTATGCAATAATGTCTTTTCTTCAGGCACAGAGAGTTACGATCAATTATGGGGGTGCAGTCAAACTCACCAAGACAAAGTATGTTATTGTAGCGCAGCAGTTAAATATAACAAAGCCTGGAGAGGGCTTTCAATGATTGGAATACACCCCTAAGCACTTTTTAAATACTTATCAATCATTTTAACATTGTGGGGGAATGTTTTGATTATTACATTTATTTCATAATATAATATAAATGTAAAGCTGAGAAATTTGCTTTGATCTCAAAGTATTTGAATATTTATAATTGGAAATCTGACTATTACTTATTTCTGTACAATTACTTTGAAAATATTCCCTCTTTTAGATAATATATGGAATGGAAAATAAAGGCTTTTTTGTTCTATTTTTTTTAAAAAAAAGCCCAGTTCAGAATAATCCGTTAATTTATTTTTTCCCTAATGTGGCTAAGGTCACATGTTTACAAATATCGGTATTGCATAGTTATAAAAACAAGCCAAATTATTTTTCTTCATAACAAACTAATGGTAGCAAAGTGGAGCTACAGGGTTTCCCCTTGAATTCTGTGACATAAGGACTCTCAACACACTTCATCCTTATGTTATAGTTCCTTTCAAGAAGAAATATGTCTAATTTTAGCTTATAATTATTTTGTTCTTACAAAATTTTATAGCATTTAGAAAATCTTTGGATTTCTGTGGCTGTTCAAAACAACCTTCAACTTGAACTTTTATTTTTATTATTTATATTCAAACTTTAATTTATATTTTATAGCAAGAATGTCTGATTTGATAAAGCAATCAAGAACAAACATGCCTTACATATCTGGCATGTGTAGTGCTGATGGATTCTTATGGGGGTTGTTGCTATCGTGGACCCCTACAGCAATGTTACAATGAGAGTATTAGGGATCATTTCTAAAGATGATTTAAAGAGTTTGGAGGTTGCTGGGGATGTTTGGAAAGACTCCCTATCTGAATATCCAATACAATGTGTGTTGATTAAAACATCACTATTCATAAGAATTCAAAGTTGTATTATATGCTTAAAACTAATGCTGATCCTATTAAAAAACAAAACTTCCTCAGGTTTATTGCCAGTACATTTTAACCATAAACTGTTTCACATTACTAAATGGAAATATACTCTATAGAATGGCAGAAAAAAATAGCCAAAGGAAATATTTTGCCATATAACTTATTTGAACCCCCCCTCTCTGTCTCTCTCTGTCTCTCTCTATCTCACACACACACACACACACACACACACACACACACAAACACACAAACACACATATGCATACTATATCTTTTTTTTTTTTTTTTTATTTGAGAGGGGTATTCATTCTCAATGTCATTCCATGACTGTCATTTAAAACAATTAGTAGCAAAACAAACATACATGTTGACCTTCTGTGTCCTCTCTAGTAATTGGGCTTTTAGAACTTTACCATCAGACTTATTTAATCCACTCAATTTCCTTAAAAGTGAAGTACTTTATATTGTTAGCTACCACATTGGTTAAAGGGTATTGCAGCTCAACAGTCCGAAGGCATTAGCAATATTACTCTTTTAAAACTAAAATTTGAGAGTTTTGATTAAAGAAGCTTATATATTTTCCAAGGCAAATGAGAATGTTTTATAAGGCAGAGCTCTGGGGATTTGACTTTATAGAGATTAATTGTTCTGATAGTAATATTTTCTCATTACATAAGATAAAATGTTAGAATACTTATAGAAGGATTACTTAATAGTAAAGCAAGATATAGTTAGACTTTTATTTGATTTCCTTATATTCTCCTATGATCTAACAATGAATATAGTATCTCTGTTAAATTTCAGAAATCTTAACCAGAAACCTTTATTTAGATTATACACATATTACATATTTTCATAGTTATTTCAACATTTACCACCTCCTTTATCCCGTAACTACAATTATCAGTAATAATGAAGGCTGACTTTGCACTTACAATTTTCTTCAGAAACCAGAACCAAGTGACTGTTTTTACTAGGGGTATTTTTGCTCAGGAATATTATTAAAAGTTATCACCCCTCACTATATAATTATGACCCAGAATTTAAGAACACTACCTTAATATATAGTTTATATATTTCTATCTGATTGGTGTAGAAGAGTCATCTAGAATTTACAGATGTCATAAGAAGTACCGTTAAGTAAGAATGGAGATGTGAATTAATAAATCTAAGTAAATATAAATCTATCCCACCATCCTTATAACAAATAGGAAGCAGGCAGGAAGACTACCACAAGGCTAGGAATTTGAACATCTCAGTGAAAGAGATTAGAACTCACAGTCTGCATCTTAACCTGCCTTAAGCTCTTGGAACTGAAACAGCAGTAATTTCTCTTAATAAGTGACAATAGTACAAAGGCTTTGAATGAGCTTTTTAATGAAATATATATATGTAACATATGAATGATTTATTTATATGTAGGCATTTACATAGAGACATATATCAATTTATATGGCTATAGATCAACATATGCAGATAGATATATCAATTGATATATATTAATATTCTTTGAGATGTTTGTGTACTATCCAAGTAATCAACAAAATGTCTTTCATTTTCCAATTATTGACATCATATGTATTTTCATTATAAAATGTAAATCATATCACATTTAGTAAGAAAACCTCAATGCTTTAGAATGTTTTCTAAATTAGTACACTTTATATACATTGTAACTGCTCAACAGAAATATTGCTGAAACACAGACTCACTAATAATATTTGATATGGGAAATAAATTCTATATGCACTTTTGAAATTCTGTACTATTATAGATATAATGAGGAAGATTCTATTTTCTATTTTCATTATTTACTTTAGCAACTCACAATATTTTCAGAAGATGTGGTTCAAGATTTCATTTCAAGATGAGAAGAAACGATGAAAGAATAAGATTTATTTTAAATAAAAATATGTGTTTCATCAGAAGTGGAAAATAATGCAAGAACCTTATGTTCAATCAGACACAGTGTATAAATAAACTGGTATGTAGAAAGAGTGGAATGAGCATAAAATGATAACTCTCCCTCCACTGTTGGCCACATGAAAGGACTGTTATTACTTGGGATGGAATCTGACTTGAAATATGAAAATGTGAAATGAGATTTATTTATATTATGCTGCAATTTGACCTCTCCCATATAAAGAATCAAATTTTACTACTATATAAAGATAGGATGTTGAACATCTAAGACACAAAAACAGAATGTGTGAGAAATGGGCCAGGATTGAACAAATGTAGTATCTAGTGAGGGTGAGGACTGTGCATTAGGCTTCAATGTACTTCGACTTTCATCTTATCGGTTTGCACCATCAATACCACATATTGCTGCTTACTTTCCAGACTGCTGTTCTTAACAACCCAAAATCTCTTACTAACTACTTACATCCCACCTTATTGACCTTAGACACAAATGTCTTGGATAAAAATATCTTAGTTGGCACCCTGACTCTTAAACTGAATTAAAAAAAAAAAAAAGAATCTATAAGAGCACACTCACCGTCTTTTTCTTTTTTTAGACGAGAATGACTTGAAAGATGAAAAATATAATCTTTGTTCGTACTTCACCTTCCATGCACATCCACTGATTTATTGGCAGTCTCAGAGTGTCACTGTGACTACAATAGGGATTCTAAGTATGCAATAACACACAGGTCAATATATTTCATTTCTGTTGGTTTGTATGATTTATCATTCCAAACCTTAACAACCTGGTATTTAGAAACATACAACAAATTATTTTAACCTACACACTACTCTGCTGTTTTAACAAAAAAATGGATTTTTTTTTTACTAGAATACACAAAGCTAGGTTTACAAAATGCCACTCTAAGTGTTGAGTTCTCACAAATCGATATGTGTCTGGAAAGGACTTGGTCAGTCAAAGCATGGCAAACATGCCTCTGACAGGTCTTGAACTCTCCATTTTCTCTGCCTTTCTAGAATCCATTATATTACATTCCTAAAGCTAGACATCACAGTCTACTGCCTTATTTGACCGCTTTTTTCTCCTGAGGCTGACTGCCAAATTTCAGGTATTGGTCCAAAGTATTGAAATAGAGCAGTCCAAAGCCTTCTTTGGCTCACCTAATTAATATTCACAACAAAAATTAAACACCTCATCAAAACATGGGTTTCCCTGTAGATGGACATTTCTCTCCTTCCTTCCTCTTTCCAAATATCTGACAGTGTTTTTCCTAATAATTGACTTAATAGTACTTACAAACTCCTTGGTCTATTTTTGCTTTAGGCCACATCTGTCATTTCTCTATCCAGAGGCAGTTCTTTTTTTCCTCTGGGACAAATTACCTTTCCTCTAGTTTCCTCCTTGTTTCTTTCTAGTCTTCTGTCTTCTGTCTTTGTCTTATATTGGACATAGTTTGTCTCTCTGGAAGTAAATAAATCATTTTTGTGCTAAGAATTTGGTCTGAGTGTTCAGAGTGGATGGCATTTATTTTCAGCTGTAAGGAAGGCCTTTAGAAAAAAAATACACCCTTAGAAATTATAAATTTTTAAAATCAGTGATTGATAAAATAGTTTTTAAAATACTACCTGTTTCCTTATGTATAAAATTTTGTTAAGGAACAGATCCAGTTACTAATTTACATATCAGCTATATCTATATGTAGACTATAATAGGAAAGCACTATAGTAGTTAATATAAAGAATATATGTTAAGGAAAGGTGTAAATATAATCTTGTTAAAAGTAGGTTATTTCATGAAATTTGTGGGAGTGAAAAGAAACCTTTGACATAGATTACCAGAAAGCTTTAAACTATAAAAGCAACTTTTAGAACAAACTGTTATTACTGATACTATATTTTAAGCATTTTCTATTTATGTGTCTGTCTGAGTTACATGTATGATGAGTGTCTAGAAACACATAGAGACTATAAGAAGGCACCAGATCATCTGAAGTTGGAGTTACATGCTGGTTGGTGTAACTTATGAGAATGTGGAGATCTAAATTTTGAACTTCAGCAAGGACAGTAAATTCTCTTAACTGCTGAGCTATGCTCCAATTTAAACATGTCTTTAATTTGAATGCCAGCATTTTTTGAAATGTAAATATAGCAATTATTTTCATCATTATTGGTAATTAAAATTGATCATGTGAATAAAAAGTATTTTCTATAAAGTTGTTTATTCATTTCCACAGAGAAATGATAGAGGTATATAAACAATGACCATGCAGCAGGATGATTTGCATGAATATAAGACATATTCTAAGAAGGATCTTCTTGCTTTCAAATGGAAACTGCTCTGCTTGTCACTCCTCATTCCTATGTGATAGATAGAAAGAAGGGTACAGTCACAGTGTGATTGGATTTCCAAAGTCAAACTCCTATTCACATTTTCTTTTATTATAGGCAGTTATAAATATCCTTTTTGCATAGGCTAGACTTATGTAATTAACGTTGCATATTTGCTAAAGTAATTATTTATTGGCTTAACAAAATCCTCAATTTCGGTAGCTTAAAAAATAAAATTAATTTATGTTAAAAAATTTCTGTACAAGTGTTAAAGCAGGCAGAAATCCTATCTGGTTATTTAGACACCAGGCTATTTCCATTTTATTGATTTTTATGTCACATAACCCTTTCTAGATGCCCAGACACTATAGGTCAAAAGGGGAGATATTAATGATACTACTGATAAAGAGTTAGCATTTCATTGTCTCCCCAAATTAAATATCTTTATCTCTAATATAATTACTTTTAACCAATTTAAGGTCAGTACCTCTGAAAGCTTCCTTGGTACAAGTAAATATTTGAAATAAATTATGGGAAGGGGAAATATGACAAAAGGCCAACTTAAATATCCTTCTTTTTTTGAATTTTGTTAGTATTGGCCTTTATCTACTTAGCTTCATTTATCAATAAGGCAGTTGTTTTCACTGTAGTCACATGTAAGATAGTATGGAGTAAGTGTACATATATGCCAATGTATCAGGGAGTGACAAACATTTTAGCACCTGATACGTGATAAAAATATTTTAAAAATAAATTCATAAGAAAATTTTCATATGTGCATATGTGATAGAAAATTCCTCAATAGATTTGGACATTAAAGAAATTTGGAATATATTATGCATTATTGCAGGTTAATTCCAGTATCAGTTTGTTTTATTTCGAGTGTTCTTTGACTTTGTTTGTTTTTTATGTTTTTGTATTTCCTTCTTGATTTTTGAGAACTAAAACTTGGAACATTTTGATAGTTCGTTTAATTACATAGTCTGTGATGAAGATGTTATACTCTGTGAAAATTCCCTGATTCTTCATTCTATATTTTCTATATTATAGTGATTGCTTCTCTACAGAGTCAGAGCATAACATTTTCCAGTTTAAAGTGTTTTTTTTTAAATGCTGAGTTGGTTTTATTATGTTTTCCATAACAGACATTTCTGTTCATGTCTGTTGGAAGATATGTCAGTAGTTATTTCGTAGCTAAAAATATCTATAATATCTTCACATGTGACTCCCTGTAAATGAGAGCTGAGTTTTGTAGATTGATGTCTTTACTCTGTATGATTGGGTCAGACAGAGTTAATTAACTGTATACCCCCAAGCTAAAAGTGCTTTTGGATTAAGTTCTGAGAAACGTCTCTGAAGCTAGCACGGTGCCGGCCCCAGATTCTTCTGCTCTCCAGTACAAATATTTTTATGGGATGTATTAATCATTTACAGTTTTTGACTTTGTGACCTTCAAATGCAGTGAATTTCTAAAATGTCTTGCAAAGAATTCCTTGAGTTTTGATCAATTGCCTTTTGATACTGAATTCTTCCAAGACATTTACGCATTCTTATAAGAAGTTAAAAAAATATAAACCAAATTTTTACTGTTTTAATATTTAAACCCTGATCATAGATTCAGATCCCATTTTATTTCTATAAGCAGCTTCTAGAAAAGTTTCTGAGTGTTAATATTTTTAATAGAGTTTTATATGATGAACTATGCACTCATGGAAATTACCAAACTCATAGTCCTTCATAAACTTTTCTTTGAACATTTTCACTATTCCATATTTTTGTATACCCTAGTGTGTCCATAGCATTCATGATATTCTTGCATAAACATTTTCATGAACTTTTCGTTTATCTCATCAAATTGGTAGGAAAAATCACAATGTTGCACATCTTAACTATGTTGTGTTAAATTCAAATTTTCTTATATTTATGCTGATTTAAGATATGTTGACTTTACTACAAATTCATATCTAAGTAGTCTTTAACTAAACAAAAGCATTCAATAATATCAGCAGGCCTCATTTAATCATAGTCGAAATATTCTTTTAAGTAATTAATTAGTTCAGTAAAATATGAGTATTTTTTTTAATCTTTCTCACAAATAACATTTCTTGGGATATAAAGGCAGAAAAATAGCAAATGCAGATTTCTGCACATAAATGATGAAGTTATATAGCAACTGGCATCAATGCATGACCACATGGAACAGACTAAAATAGTGAGCATTAAAAGCAAATACATTAGAAATTTACACATGGTCCAGCTCATGTATGCCATAATAAATCTATGTGAATGTTTTAAAAATATTTTTAAATGTGAATACTTATGGCTTTTGTAATCTAAACAGACTTCAGTAAATTATATGATTAAAAAACAAGGTATCTATAAGACTCACTGTGTATATTGTTAAAACACCCTAATTTTTCTAATACATTCATTTTACCGTAAATGTGGAAACACTATTGTTTTCAATATACCTTATTACTATTAAGTCTTCTCTTTGTTTTGCTTTGCATTCTAGTGTAGTTTATAATATTTTAGACATTTTGTGGCCATAAATTGTAGTTTGATCGCTGTAATATGTATAATTCATGAGTAAATAATTGCTAAACTTCAGTCTTACTTATTTCTTAAAGTGTGCCTGCATAACTTCATGTACATGTGTGTGCACATGTGCCCCCCACAAGTACACACACACACATACACACATATACGTACATGCGCACGCACACACACACACACACACATACACACATACACTTTCTCTACATTGCCATCAGTTAATTCTGTGATGGAGTAGATGATGGAGTAGAAAGCTTATGAATTAATAAAAGAAGAATAGTAAAGGGCAGTTATTTCAGGGAGAACAAAACAGTTTGTTAGTATTATTACCCCTGCAATTGAAAACAACTCAATGTAGGTTACTGTTTGCTTTGTAAAAATTAAAATTTGCCAAGACATGTGTTATGAAGTAATTATGCCATTCCATTTTTCATAACTAAAATGTAATACCCAGGATGATGTATTTTGTAAAGAAAATAGATTATTTTGGTTCATGTTTTAAAGAAAAAAGTCTAAAATTAACAGATCACATCTGGTAAGGGTATCCCTGTATCTCAGCTTCTGGAGGCACTTACAAAGAAAGTGACACATTCCCAGTATAGCTCTTTTTCAAGAGAGCAAGGTATTAAAGATTTTTTTTTTCTTATTGTTTCTTTCTGAGTTTACAACACAGGAATCCAAAACCTCTGACTTGGCCATACCAAGACACCTCTGCACTGAGTAACCACTGTTTCAATGTTCCTTCCATACAGCTCTGAGAGTCAAAATGATGTTTTAAAGGAATACAAATTCAGAAAGCCATGAAATTTTCCTTGTACATTATAGACTCTCAAGACAAATTATAAAATATTAATCTATGTTTTTGTCACTGTCCTATAGTTTTTTTTAATCTATCACATGTCTCATAACACACTATAACACAATAACAATAACAATAACAATAATAATAATAATTTGTGTCAAAACCTAAGATGTCTCAATACAGTAATACAGTTAGGGTATAGCATTTATCAATGCATTGAAATAAAATCTTCAGAAGGCAGTTTACCACAATTAAGTTCAGCTAAACAAACACATAAAAAAAGTTATATTCTTGGGCTGACTATTTTCACAGCCATGTGTCTTATTTTCTGGTTTATAGTATTAGGCATGATTTTTTCCTAAATATTGGGCTCTAAATATAATCAGAGACCTGTTGGTTACCCCATAATAGCGATGCCAGTATTACACCAGTGAGAAGATCTAGCACGGTAGACTGATATTGCTGACCATAAGGTTACATATCAATAAATGCCCTGCGGCTTTTTCTCCCCTGGTAAACAATGTACCATTTTCAGACACTATCAAGTTTAAGGTGAAAGGTAGACTCAGCTTACATCTGACTTGATTTCTCTGTATCTTGCACACAAAATGTGGATGTCTGCAGCAACGGGACTTGTCTAGATCTATGATAAACACTAGGAATGGAAAAGCCTGTATTGTGTGAGATTTGAACCCTCCCTGGCCAATAATTTTTAAAGAGTTATATAACATCTGGTACATCAGGTACTGAAAATCTGTTTTGTTTTAATAACCGTGACTTGCAGAAAAAAATAATAGCTGTCTGTAAATTATCTTTCTTCATTTATTTTTTAAAACATATTTTTGACTGATTTACTAAACAGTAGGTTTCCATATAGTTTTTTCCACATAGATTCTTGGTAATCCTTACCACTTGTATTCCAAATTCTGTAGTAAGTGGTTTCTGGCCTGGACTTTTGAGCCTAGCCTCAAGGTTTAGGTCCACAGACCCAAAGACCCGTAGAGACACACATATGTTTACAATACTTTATCTATGCTCTATAATCTATCTTTATCACTGATATCTCATTGTGTCAAATATTAACTATCTGTTTCTAAACTATGTTCTAATTATGTGTGCATCTTTAGACAAGTCTAAAAACTAATGTAAACTAATAATAATTTTAGCATGAGGAGAATGTAAACTAATAATAATTTTAGCATGAGGATTTACTAAAATATTGATGTTCCATGAGACATATTGACTCTGTGCTGTTTAAGTTACTTCAGGGTCCACAAAACAAATTATACAGTAAATATAAGGACCAAGAAAGATGGAAATGTCACAAAATAATGATGTGTATAGTTTTTGTATGGTAGGTAGTACAATTTATATATGTTTTATAAATTTCACAGTATATATTTGTACTTTAGAGAATATATTTCATAAATCTAATTTTTATGACTTTTGTGAAAAGTGTGCTATGTAGATTTAAAACAAATTAACTTTGAATATTTTTCAATCAAACAAAAAAAGTAGAAAAACAGGATCTTATAAAAAGCATAAATCAAACTTGTTTGTCTTTTATTCAATGGGATATGACAAATTGAAATTTTATTTGAAGCTAGAAATATGGTAAAATATGAAAAACAAAATTCTGTTCTTGATAAAATCTCAGAAAATTAAAACATTCAGATTCCTGGCGATTTTTGACTATTTTTGTGACTGACACATCTCTGAGTAGCATGGAGCATCTTGGTTGTGTCATGTCAAGCAAAATATTTCTGACTATTTTGGTAGAGTTCTTTAATACCATAATTACAACTTCTGAATTCTTTGATTCAGTAAGGAAAAAGCAGAGGTGCACCAACCTAATACATAATCAGGATCCAACAAGAATAGGTATATTTCATGTATGATGTGGTTGCTGAGTTGAATGAAGCAAGTTGACAGGAAGTTTGTCTCTCTAGCTGTTTGTAAATGGCATATACTTTATTCAAGAGAGGCATATCCTTTTCTCCATTCATAAAATGAAAGAGTGAATAAAGAATTAGCCTTTTTCATACTCCTCATTCACTACAGCTCAAAGCCATTATTTGAAATGCAACTTTCAGCTACATTGACTCTGAGAATAAACTTTATCTTGCTATAGCAGATCTGTGCATACTTTTTTAAAAAAAAAATTCTGTGTTTAGAGATCATTATGGGACTATAAAATTCATCCCACTAACTTTATGACACATTTTTAAAGGCATTTAAACGTGGAGCTGAAGGCTAGGCCTACAGCTACGCTTGGCTATTTTAACTTGTAAGTAATTAGCTCATTTCGTTAAATTACAAAGATACCATTCTCAACTACGAAGTATTGTATCCATAACACCACCAGCTTCAGCACTTGGTAACAGACTAGGTGAGAACAACAGCCATCAAACGTAGCTCTTGATACTTAAATAAAATGATCAGACTAAAGAACATTCTTTGCAGTTCTTCTTAGCATTAAAAAAAAAAAAAAAAAAAAAAAAAGATTCACGTAGGACGAAACCCAGAGTTTATGCAAGATAAGTGCTTTACCAGTAGCTGAAGTTCTAATTTCATGATCACATTTAGGTCTTGTCAGGTGGTTTTTCTTTCCTGTCTGCAGAGGATAGAACTAACCTATTGAAAAGTAAATGCTATGATAATGCTCTTGTACACTGTAAAGATTTATCACTCATATTGGCTTAATAAAATACTGATTGACTAGTAACCATCACTGAAGGATAGGTGGGGTGACCAGACTAGAAGAGGAAAGGCAGAGACCCAGTCACTAGCTCATCCCAGAGGAAACAAGATGAGGGAATGCTAGACTGGGAAAAATTACCAAGCCGTGTGGCTAAATATAGATAAGAAGATAAAAATTATGGGTTAATTTAAGTGTAAGAGATGGTAGAAATATGTGTGAGCTACTGGCCCATTATTTTACTATAATACTTAGCCTACAAGTCAATTATTTAGAAAGTGGCTGCTGGGTATTTGGGAGTTACTGGCATGACAAAAACTTCTGAAATCAGACTAGAGTCCTAGCAATGCTGGAGAGGGGGCCTGAATTAGCCATCCGCTGTAGTCAGATTGTTGACTACCCTAATTGTCATCGTCGAACCTACATCTGATGACTGATGGAAGCAGATTCTGACACCCACAGCCAAGCACTTGGCCAAACTCAGGGAGTTCAGTTGAAGAGAGGGAGGAGGGACTAGAGGAGCAAGGGGCGGGGCATGTCAAGAGCACAGTGGAGGAAACCACAGCGGCAGCTGGATAGTGAAATTATTCATCTTCCCCTATGTACATTCTTTAATTGGAAGAAGGTAACACTAGCATGAAGAACACTTTCAAAAGGTCTGAGTGTCTAATGATAACACACTGTTGAGTCTCTTAACATCTCATAAGGCTTATGAGCTTTTCTTTAAGCATTTGTTTGTCTGTAAAATAATCATAAATTTGAACTTTTTGTTATGTTATGGAAAAATGCACCCAAATTGGATGCATTTCCTGTATTAGGTTATATTATTTTAATGTTTTTTAAATAGGACCTCTTCCTGAGAACTGCTTGCTGGATTTAAGAGAGTTGGCCTTTTGTATTTTTTACGTGTGTGTAAATAAACAGTGATTTCTATTCCTACGTCATATAGTACTTCTTTGAAATAGTGTTTTTAATTGATTCAGGATTTGATAACTTGCCTAGTACATAAATAGCTGCCTACAAAACTATACAGAAGGGAAATAAATCTCAAAATAAATTAAAGCAAACTATTATTTGTTAGTATGTTTATGGATGTATCTTTCAATAACAGATAAGTTAAGACCTTTGTGTTGTTGGAAAATAATCAAACCTCCCATATATTCCCTCTTCCCTGGTAAATTAGAGAGAGGGTAACTGTGGTGTGAAAACACAGTATGAGAGATTAATCTATTTTCAATAAAATAAAAAATAAAGAAGGAAGGAAGTAAGGAGAGGGGAAGGAAGAAGAAAGAGCAAAAGGAGAGAAAGAGAAAGAAGAAAATAGAAAAATAAAATGGAAGGAAGGAAGGAAGGAAGGAAGGAAGGAAGGAAGGAAGGAAGGAAGGAAGGAAGGACAGAAGGAAATAATCAAATCCAAGCAGCACTGGAGTACATATAATTTCAAGTGTTTCCAGTCCTCCAAATAAAGCACAACTTTATATTAAAGTCAGATGAAATCATTAAAGATTGAGACTTGAACCTTGTATTAAAATTATTAACAACATATAAATGAATTTGCTGCTGTCGTAATTGCAAAACATCACATGATTAAAGATAAGATTCGGTATAATACCAGAAGAAAGATGAGACATGTTGGTGAAGAGAATTTTCTATTTTATATTAATTTTATTTTAAAAAACTTGAAAATAATACTAAAGAGAAATTCCTCACACTTACAGAAAGAATACATGAACAGTGAACAGTGAGC
Organism: Phyllotis vaccarum; assembly: GCA_033318265.1. NCBI lineage: Eukaryota > Metazoa > Chordata > Mammalia > Rodentia > Cricetidae > Phyllotis > Phyllotis vaccarum. The sequence continues at coordinate 47,917,396 of JARWLC010000018.1, forward strand.
AGAAGAAGACTCTTCCACATGTTTTAGGGTATGAAATGTCAGAAAGAGTCAGAAAAAAAAAACCCACGAACAACAAACAAGAACACAGCCTTATTCAGTGCTAGCCCAAAGGGAAAGTGAAACAGAACTAAAATAAAATAAAATAATAAAATAATAATGATGGGAACCTCACTGCATGTTTACTTGAACGATCTGTTCCACTTTTTTCTTTTCTTGGAAGTCTCACTGCTTCTAATAGCAGCTTCCACCCATTTCAAAAAGCTATTCGATAGCATCTTTACTAGATATGCCTATGAATATCTTCAAAATTTAGATACCAAAGAAAAAGTCTCCAAAGGGACTCCAATATATTCTTTTCATTTGGATTAAGTTTAAAAACTGTAAATAAGCACTGTTGTATAGTTTAATGTTTCATTGCCTTATTGACTTTAGTTATCCAAATTGTGAAGGAAGACAAATCTGAAGAAAAAAATGTTTCTGTTAAAAGAATTGGGATGACACTCAGTGACAGAGACCTTGCTTATCCTGTGGGAGGCTTATGTTAGATTTCCCCTAACTGGAGAAAAACCAAAAGTGCTTAATCAATAAAGTCCATCAAATTGGCAGTTATAACTTTTAAACTTTATTAAAAATACACTTAGTTTTACCCAACACAATTCTTGAGTAGTAGGGTAAAACTTTAAATTATTTTTTTTAGTATTATATTATTGATTAGGATATGAGAAAGTCAGAATTTTTCAAGTATTTTTGTTTTCATACCTTGGAAATTGTTATTTTTGTGCACATGAAAACCAACCAACTTATAAATATAAGATGTTCCAGAAAAACTGCCGATTTAAATATACCTAATACATGAAGCATGAGTCTACATCTTTCCTATTTTCAACATGGTTTTGAATTAGCTCACCCCATCCTTCACCCCCCCCTTTTTATAACTAATGAAGATTCAGCAATGAAATCACTGCAGGAATTGATATTTTGTGTGACATGGGCTTTGCAGTACATTTTTTTTTTTGATTGTTACTGAATAAGGATATGCTAGATAGATTCAGAGATGATGATGATGATAGATAGATAGATAGATAGATAGATAGATAGATAGATAGATAGATAGATAGATAGATAGGAAGGTAGGTAGGTAGGTAGATAGATAGATACCACATACATACATACATACATACATAGAGAGATAAACACATATATACATAGATTGATACGTAGAGATATAGATACATCGATGATAGAAGATAGATAAATGGATAGACAGATGGTAGGTAGGTAGACAAACATTAGTGACATAAAGATGATAGAAATAGATGATAATAGACAATAGGTAGAGAGATATAGACACGATAGATAGGGTGCTTGATAGATAGAAATATTGCTGTCTTGAAGAAGTAGTTTATTCTTAATTGCTTCATATCTTTGATCTTGGAAAACTTCATGACCATTTGCTGCTAAAGAATGGTAATGAAGGAAAATACTTCTTGGGGATTCATTTTCTCGCTGTTTCATTATTCTTTGTGTGTTTGTTTCTTCATCTCTGCATTGTGGCACAAAGAATGCACTGCAGAATAATCAGTAACGTTCAAAGGGACTATTTTTATGCTAAGTTCCAATTTATCCTCATTTCTCCCCTTTCAAAGTTTCTGGTTTCTGACTTTAATAAGTCGACTTTTTCTCTCTCTGTATGGACATGCACACACACGTTATCTTTATCTTAAAACTTAAGCAATAAATGTATTAGGACCTTTGTGTTGTGAGGAATGCTTGGGATAGGTAAATACACACTATTTCATGTACCCATGTGCTCACAATAAATTTTTATTGCACAATGATGATTCAAATATGAAGTCAAGCCATTCTTTCTGATAAAAGTCAAATTATCATTTATTCTCTTTAGCAAAATATTAGGATTGAATAAATTTTTGACACTTTTTTGGAGTCCTTATGTCAAAGCGTTCCTGTTGTTAAATACTTTTGTTAAATTTATAGTCATTTTACTCCAACATCCTTAAGGAAATCACTCAAATTATTGCAGTTAACTATTGCAAATACTCTATATCATATCTATTTACCTATTTAGTCTTCTTCAGTGTGTGTGATGTTAGTGAAAAAATCAAGCAGTTTTGTATTTTAGATAAGTGGCTTATATTCTCAGCCCCTCTTGATTTTTGATTACTTACTGTATCTTTAGAATATTTAGAGTAATTAAGCCATAAATAACTCAAGTATACTGTGTCCCTTCATACATTTATTACTGGATTCTCAATAAATGTGCATTACAAATTCTGCTGTAATACATGCACTATCTGACAAATCTTATGTTATACTAGGTAGGTTGTAATGCAACTTTGGGTTTTAGCAGCACTAGAAGTACAAAGAAATCCACTCCATATTTTTACTTTTATATCTAGTAATGGTATATATTGCTAGATTCTTTCTTCAAATAATTGAAACATTTAAATTAATTTATCTAGTAAAGGTACTGTCACATTACTGAGTAGTAAATTATTCTCAAGTTAAACATTATAAGAAATCCACTGCATCCATTTAGAAAACCCACATTTATTTTGTGGGGGTATTTTATGTTGTTATTTACATCTACATCAATTTGTACATGAAAGAAGTAACTTTTTTAAATAAAAGAAGTTCAAGTACACTGGGGATTGGACTCCCAGCATGAAGATATAAAAGTCATTCTCTTAATGGCTTGGGAATGACAAATGCTGTACTTTCCTGCTGTGTACACCCAACAAAACGGATACAAGCTTTCTGAACTAAAACTAAAATTAAGGTGAGATATTTTGCTTCTGTTCACTGTTCCATTATTATTATACGCATCTTTTAAAAATATTCAAAAATATTCTGCATTTTAAACACCTCCTATAGACTATATAACAGCGGAAATAAAAGAGCAAACAATACTTTATTACACTGTTTTTAACATATTTTAGTCTCATAGTTCACACTACTGATATTTCTGTGAACATATCATGCCAAATTTCATGCATGGTACTATCTCTAAATTATTTAATATGTAGAGTTCACATCCTTATTAATTAACACATTATTTATTGAAGTTGAAGTCATATGTAACCATTTCTCTATTGATACCTATGTTTATATTAATACAGCATTTTTTATTTGAATACATAGGGATTCATGTTATTATAAATTCATGGCTATATTTCTTTTTGAAATTTAAATAGAAATTTATATAACTTACATTATAAAAGAGAACATAATTTTTAATGGTTTTTACATATTATTGTAGAAAATCTGAACTGGAGAAATGAAAGTCTTCAGAAGTCCCATCATACAAACTTAAACTGAGTAATAAAATCCCGAGTAAAATTCCAAGTGCTGAGACTTGTGTTCTTCTTTGAACACACAGATTTATATTAAAATTGTATCATATGTCTTATAATCATTAGATTAAGGCTATTTGTTCAAATACTATATCAACTTTTGAAAATACAGCTATTAATTATTAACAATTCTAACAATGTTGAGATATTTTCTTCATATATTAATTTTAGAGCTAAATATAATTTAGTGAGAAGTTGGATATCAGTACACAGTTATTTTATATCACAATTTATTCTCCCTCAACCACCTTCGTGGCACCACTTTCAAATTTATGTCCTCTATCTCTCCATTGTATGTGTGTGAGTGAGTACTGGCGTATATACATACACACATATGCACATGTGTGTGGTTGTCTTAATTGTTCCAACCAAAATCTCAAAGAGAAATATACCATGCCCAACACTGTGTTTGTTGCTGATATTCTACACTAGTGTGGGGAGCACTATCCCCTATTTGGGTTAATTCTAATTATACCATTATATATTAAATATTATGTATATTAAAGAAAATTTATTAAATAGTTTTTCAACTATTCTTTTATTTTTAAATCTAAAATAATTGTATCATTTTACCTTCTCTTACATTCATCTATCATACTGAGAAAATGCTAGAGTCTAGTTCAGAATGCAGGTATTATAATAAGAGTGTAGCTTTGGTTACTTGCACATGGGCAATATTTTAACTTGACCCTGAAGAAAATTTCATTTTCTTTCCTCTGTAACTTGTCCCTGACTATAGTGTCTGATCCTTATAAGCTCTTCCTTATCCATCTGAAATGTTGAATGGTGTGGTCCTTTTCAGAGGCTGCACGGAGAAACAAAGATGTTGGGAGCTAATGGACACAGTGCTTCTGCCATGTACTGAAGAGACTGATTTGTAGTAGTTTCCTGAGAACAACTTTTCTTAAAATCTTTCTATTCCTTTCCTACTATATTCTAGAGACATGTATGTGGGTTTGTGCTACACTTAGAAATTGGCATTTTATACTAACTTATTCTAATTGACCTGTGGGTCTCTATAATAGAAGCTTCATTATGATGGATGAGTGCAACACTAAACTAAGATGATTAATAAGTATTTACTGGACATCTTAAAAGTCTTATAAAGTTAGAAAAATGGTAGTAGCAGGTTCTCTTACACTCAATTTCCTCTTTATACATAAATTCTTAGCTAAAGTTCAAGTACCAGGCATTAGATCCCTTCTACAGAATGGATTTTAAGTTCAATTAGACAGCTAGCTTGTAGTAGGAGATTTTTGGCCCTGACTTTCCGGCCTGTCCTCAAGGTTTAGACCCACAGACCCACAGAGCTGCAGAGACACACAGATGCATAAGATAGTTTTAGGCTGATTGGCCTAAGGCCCAGGCTTATAACTTGCTAACTCTTAATCTAACCCATGATTCATCCTGTTCAGCCATGGGGCTCGGTACCTTTTCTCACAGCAACATGGTTGTCCTCTGCTTTTTCTGGCTTCTCTCTGGTATTCTGATCTGTGCTTCCTGTTCTCAGAGTTTTCTTAGTCTGTAGCCTCACCCACACTTCCTGCCTGTGTTTGGCCAATCAATGCTTTTTATTAAACCAGTGGTTGGGACAATTGTTTACAATGTAACAGCATAACCTCCCACACTAGCTACTGGTTATCTCCACTCATTAGATTACACTTGTACTATGTATGAGACACATAATATTGAAATAGGTCAGTCATTAAGGTGTTTACAAAATTTACAGATAAATAGGACTGTTGATGACTGTGCCCCTTCCAGGCTGCTTTTCATCTTCCAACACTGTGAGAAACTTATCTATCAGAGAAAAGGCTTGCAAATCACTACATACTGGATTTTTCTATTTTTGTTATTAAATTATGTGCTGTGTTCAACAATAGGTTCTTACATTTGACTTCTGGTAGGAGCCCAAGAGTAGTTCTTGTAACCTTTTTGTCTTGTGCTTCTCTTGCATGTTCTAAGTAGCCTGGAACTGAATTTTTGTTGATATTATAAAGCTAATGGTTGGATCACTATCCTCTATGTAGGATAATTCCAATTAAGTGCTCGCTCTCTCTCTCTGTCTGTCTCTCATACATATAATACATCTATGTTATATAAAACATATATCATATATGCTATATACAAAATATATTAAATTGTGTAGATAATAGTACACTATTTTAAAACATACTATGTATATTGTAGTATGCTAACTTTGTGTGTATATGAAATATAACTTATAAAATAGCTTTCCAAGAAAATATTTACATTTTTAATTGTAATATAATTTCATCATTTACTATTTCTTTTAGTCCCAGCAAATTGTTCCATGTATAACTGTGCTTTATTTTAAATTTAGGAACTTTTATTAATTGTTATTACATACACACAATATAGTATATATTGTGCTTTCTCTGTATCATATTCCTGAGATATATAATATATATTTATGTATCTGTATATATGTATATACATATAACTATATACATGCACACTCATATATATTTATATATATACACATATATACACATATACATATATAAAACCATTTGGCATTGGACCATCAATTGATATGTCCGCTGCTCTAGGGGAGATAATTTTCCCTCTCTCAGCATTCTATCTTGACTTATAGTTTGAGCCCAGAGGCTTTTAGGCCCTGTGTCTGAATTGACTGTTATCATCAGCATTAAATACTAACCTTCTATCTCTGTTAGGCAAAACAATATCCTATAAGGATTTGGAAGTTCTTGAACAAGTCTGCCAAATATATTTGAAGAGGGCTTCACATGCTTGGAGAGTTGGCTTGACATTAAAGACTAAGATCATAACATATATATATATATATATATATATATATATATATATATATATATATACACACACACAATATGTATAGTATATATTGTAGCAGATTATATAATTCGAAAGAGTAGGCAATATTTAAAATATGTATTTTTTTTTTATAATGAAGCAAAAAGTTTTGTATCTGGCTTCATATTATGATTGAGCCTTGGGTCTTTCTTTTTTAGCCTATATATTAAGAAGAGTTTGGCACTCTTTAGTTCTTTGGTCAATTATTTAATGCTGAATAGATGAGGGATATGGTACTAGTCACTAAAATGTCACTGATTTAAAACCAGCCAAGCCATATTGTGATTTTTTTCAAACTCCTTTGTCTCAATAACAATAATTTTTAAACTGAAGAGAATTGAATTAGTGGATATGACTAATTTTATTTGAAACCTAGCTTTCTATAACACAGAGCAGCTTATAGTTCATTTTACTTTTATTCTATCTGGTTCCAAACTAGAAAGTAGGATGCAACACCATATATGGAAAGCTATATTTTTGTTCGCTGAAGAACTTCCAGGAAAGTCCCTGCAGAAAACTTATTCTTCTTGTGAGGTCTTCACAATGCTAGCTTGGTTATGGAAGTCTTCCAACTCTGAAAGGAAGAAGGCAAAGGCTCTGTTACTTAAGTGTATTTTTGTTGTTAAAATTTCAACCCTCCAAGTTCTCTATCCAGCAGTATAGCATGGATTTTAGGGCAAACAGAGTGTTCATCACAACATGATACTTCCTTTGCTCACTCTTGATGTCTGCTCTAATAAAAACAACGATGATTTCAGTGAGCATCTTACATACATAAGTAACAATTCAAATATGTGCATGGTAATTACTTATAGCTGTATTTTTTCAGCTGCAAGGCATTGGGAATGCACAGAAGCATTTGATAACCAGCAGCAGTTTCTAGTTTTGCACATAACAATATTTCAGTATTACATGGATGCATGTATACACAGCAGGCTGTCTGTTGACCAGTTCTATTAATTCTCTCCAATTCTAAGTAGAGAATTACTGAACTGTTACTTAAATTATTCTGGCTTTTCAGTGTTTGCTATGGAAGATAAGACCCTTAAGAAAAACAAATACAGTTAAGTTAATGTAATATTTTAATAAAGAATACCTCAACTCTGTCAGGGTTATGAAGGAGAGGCTTGGAGCTGGTTGATGATGGGCCAGCTTAGACCAAAGACCAGACACAAGAGGAAAAATCTGAGACTCTACTGCCTTAAATCTTCCCTTTATCTCTTGTATCAGTTAAAATATCTTTTTATAGAAGAGTGCTACTAGATTTTCTTTTCATTCACTGGAAATTCATGGGTTAGAAGATAAATCAATGGAACAAAATCATGCACATTTACTTAACTGTATGTAGAAAGAACTGTAACAAGCATATCTAGCCACATTTGCATTAATGTGTACCTATATTAATGAGTTTGTATAGAATAACCTCCACATACATATTTCACATTCTAATTATTAGCTAATTTTAACCTATTACTTTTTAAGTGCTAAAAATTACTTGGTTAGTTTGTGATTAATGGGGAAAATATTGTGTGTAATTATACTTAAAGGTCATTTAATAGTGTGTGTGTATGTGTGAGAAAGTGAGTGTGTGGTGTGAGTGTGTGTAAAACTTTTTGGGGATGTGTCAGAATCAGATTCCTTGCAGAAATGATATAATACTATTGGAGGAAAATAGTTGAGCTTAACTCAGTAAGCACCGCTTTAAACATTTTCTATTTTTTAATGAGAGTTTTGAACATAAGTAGGACAATTTATTACATTCTAAAGTAGAAATGCACATTAAAAGAAAAAAACTTCCCATATATTTGGAAGGTTTCATCAATACATTTATATTATAAATATGGGACTTTACACAGTGAAAGAATATAGTGCACAGAAAAATGTCTTATTCTTTTCTTTAATCAGACCTTCCCTGCAGAAAAATAAAAAACCTAGTTTGCTTAATTATATGTCATCAGAAAATAACTTATCTAAGAGTTTGAAAGGATAATCACTATAGATAAAGCATGTGGTAAAAGTACAAGAAGATTCATCTTCAATAATTCAATAACTGACCAAAAAAAGGCAACATATGCCTTAATTTGTCTAGGGAATTAACTGTCATTTCTAAAACATCTTAGTAAATGCATTATATTTATGAGTTAATTCATTTAGGAAAGCTTTTAGAACTATTTAATCATAGACAGAAACATGCACTTACCATTATATTTTAAGGAAATTTTTTCATGCAATTTGTCTCTAAAATTAAATGTGATAGTATTTGTGTTATATTTTCGAAATATTTTTGCATGTATCACTATGAATCTCAACAACAAATGTATCTTAGAAATAATCTGCATTAAGTAAATCATTGAATTATTATTAACTAAATCAATGAATTAAAAAGTTATCACACAGGACTAATAATATAAAAGGTATATAGCTCCCCCATCTATTCAATATTCTCCCATTGTGCCATTTCTACTCTCTCTCTCTCTTTCCTTCTCTCTCTCCATATATATGGATATATATATATATATATATATATATATATATATATATATGGATATACTTATAAATATCTCCAAGTCTCTATCTATCCTCATCTTTCTCCTTCTCCTAGTTGGGCCCTCTTGGTGTATAAAATCATGCATTCTGCAGTTGTTTTTCAATGTTTTATTTATTATTTTCAATATTCAATATTATTTTCAAACTAAATTGAGGTCAGCTGTCCTGCTTGACTCGCTGATGCTGACTTTTTAAGAACATATTTCATAAAATAATACCATAATTGGATCCTCCTTAACTCTCTATAGTTACTGTTTTTACAGTACATTTATGAATAATGAAAAAGTAGATATTCAAATATCTTGATTTTATTTTTAAATTATTTTTTATTTGTTTACTTAAATATGACCCTACTTCAACTGAAAAATAGGAAGTGTAAGATAAGCAAGATGTAACCACGAGACATATAACCTGTTAAGGGTGCAGCAAGCAGTGCCCTTTTTTTCTTGTCTCCTTTTATTTCTGAGCATGTTTGCAAATAAAAGATAAACTAAACATGTTTAATAAACTGCTATAATCATGGCAGCACCAGGTTTCATATGAGTGGGGAAATATGCTAAGGAGGGTAATTTAAATCCTAACTGTGATGTGTATCAACTTGAAATGGTTTTTGTCTGTAAGTTTCATGTAGACTAAGTTCGAGTTTCTTAAAACTAGCAACTGAGCCAGTTAATTTTTTTTTTCAGTTAAAGAACAGATGTAAGACAGTCTGGGTGAATACCTAGAACCCTTTGCACAAAAACTAATCTGTAGCTAAAAGGTAAATAGCATCAGTGTGCACACACTTCAGTTCTCAGCTGGTTATGCATTTGTTTCCAAAGGTCCTGATAATGAGCATTGGTAGAGAACTCTGCAGCAAGAAGAGCTTCACTTTGTACAGTTCCTGAAGGACTGTCATTGCTGCATTGGTGCGCTTGTCACTGTTTACATTACAATTATAGAGCCCAAGTTTCAGTTTAGATGAGTTGCTCAAAGTGACTTTCTTCATAAAATTTTAGTTGAAGAAGAAAAAAAAAAGTCCTCCTTCTCCTTCTTTAAAAAAATCTTTGAATGAAGAGCTTCAGGTTTTGCAAAAATGTAATGAACAAATATGTAATCTAGTGACAGAGATTTTACCTGATGGCTGAATTGGCAGCATTGGACAAAAAAACCCATAGTAGGTAAAATTACATAAAGATGGAGGGAGGAAAGAGAGAGAGAGAGAGAGAGAGAGAGAGAGAGAGAGAGAGAGAGAGAGAGAGAGAGAGAGAGAGAGAGAGAGAAATGCACCTTTTATGAAAAATAAAAGATCTATTCATTTTCTTTTTTTGAGAGCAGAGGAGCCAAAATGCATAGCATTATAGTGTTAAAAGTATAACAAATGCCAAATAAAACATGGTTTGCGATACATTGTAGAACCTATAAATGAGATTTGTAAGTATCTGACCCAATTTCTGACAATAACAAAGTATATTAAAGTGCTATAATGGTTTTCATTTCATTCTATTCTTTGATGAAGAGTAATACAATTACCATTTGAAAATGGTTCTGAGCTTGTATAGTTATACTTCATTTATCTCACATTACTGAAGAAGGACATTGTTATTAATATTAGTGAAATAGATAAATAAAAGTATGTTTGGAAATTAAATGCTTGGTGTTCTTTGTTGATAATGGCATTATGAAAGCAAGATCAAACAAGATAATGAAAGTCTCTGGAAATCGTCCTCAGGGCAGATAGCAAGTAATAAAACAGCAAGAGTATATGGTACTATTTTTCAAGAAGAGCAAGAAACTTTGGCATTAGTAAACAATCTTCTTCTACCATTCAGTTAAGCTTGACAGAGTCCAAGAATGCTTAGATGTGGTGAAGAGGTTATGGCTGCCTTCTCTCATCACAAAGTGAGCTAAGGACCATACTGCGACAATGATGATATTGAAACTCTTGGCTACAAAATGAAAGAGACTAAGTTATTATTGCCTCCGCTCAAAAAGGTAGAAGTAATCTCTTTACACTAGTTCTCCAAATGACATAAACATTCTTTACTATGCATGCAAGTTGATAAATATCATCCTTAACCTGGTTTATAAAACAGGGACTTCTAGCTCTGGTTATCAAATGACACAAAACCCAGAACACAGAGAAATAAACCCATGGTTTTCCAAAGAAAATTTAGATTGCTCATGAAATAAAATAATTAATTAATTTTATTTTGAAATGATGTTTGGAGAAATATATTTTTAATAAAATACTCTAAACCAATATTACGTCTTAGGTAAGAATAAGAATCTAAACTATATTTCTAGTAGTCAAAGATAATGGATAAAGGAACCTATTTCTGCAGTTGAAATAAATCTTAAAGAGTGACCTTGAAAAATAACCTTGTCTAAATTTTGTCAGATCCGACAGGTGATCAAATTTAATGCCAAGGCATTGTTGAAAACTCTATGGCACTTATTCAACAATGGGTTGTCTAATGTGAGAGTTCCAATATAACTGCATGAATATTAGTCTTTGCAAAGAAAATGATATTTCTATTTCTAATTAAATAAACTGTCATTAAATTAATAAAATATCTTCTAAAATTGCACAAGTCATTGTGATTCTTAAAAGCATAAGTTAAAGATCACTCAAAGAGCTCAACAAGAAACTGGAACTGTACAAAGTGACTGGCAAACTCCAAATTAGATTGGTAGAATTACATAAGAGGGTGAACAAAGGCAACATAAAATGGAGAATAATGGATATCCCAGTCTACCAGTGAAGAATAATAGTATTTAAAGAAAATTTAATAAGATTATGGTTTAAATGTTAAATTAATATTGTTTATAATTTTAAAAATATTAGCCTGCATATTCAAACAAAATAGCACACTACAAACCTGACTAGACAAGAAGAATGCCAAGTGTCAAATATGATAACAAATCTTGAAAGTAACTTGTATAAAATTGCCAGCCACTTACCAACAATGGAACCAAATTATATTAGGAGCAAACTCCTCACCAGAACCTATGGGAACCAGAAAGCAGTGGGACTGTGAACTCAAAGGACTGTAGGGAAATTCTATAGCTAATTCCTCGTACCATGTCTTGAAAAACTACGTCTCAGAACTGTCACGTACTATATTCCAGTATGGGAAAACACAAGAGGTTTCTTCTAATTCAGAAAAACATAATCAAAAATACTAAGAAAAGGATTCCATTTCCTGGCAAATGAACCTAAATAAAGTGTAAATACTCGTGAGAAAAGATATAGAGCTGGTACAAGGAATTCTTATGTTTACACATGCCATCTTTGTGAAGATACATGAATCAAAATGTGTGTGTGTCATCATATATTTTAACCCTGCACAGAAAATACAATACAGTCTGACAAACAGCATCAACATAGGCCTGGAGAAGGGGGATCTAGAAACAAATCAAGAGTCAGAAATAGCAAGTAAATAGTACATTTAAGAAATAATAACAAAGGTCTTAATAGCATGGATCTGTTATGGCACTAAAAATCAAGGGCTTCTCATGTGCTTGGTTTCATTTAATTTGATTTTGCTAAGAGTTATAAATATTTACTTCTCCTCATTTTGTTCCACAGATCCCATACACAAAGCATTATATGACTTAATCCTAATATACAATAGGTTTTGAGTCATGTATAAATATATGTATATGATCACAAGAATAAAAAAAGCATTTGTAACCATATGAGTACTTTTTTAATTTCACTGGAAATTTGTCTAAATATAATGTTCATACATACTGATTTTTTGTGTATTCACTAAGTCCCAAATTAAACATAAAACAAACTCCAAAATGCACTTTTCAAAATTTAAGTATTTAAGAAAATTCCCAGACTTTACTGAACAAAGCCTTGTAAAACTGTCCTTCTATATACCTCTTTCTTCAGCTACATGTCTGAGAATGTGGATTTTTATTTTAGTTGACAACTGTGAGTCTTCAACAGAATCCACACCTTTGAGTTTCCAGGCATACACTGTACTGGGAAATTGAACTACATGGTGCTATCACTAAATTGTTAGCTCTGTTATTTTCTCTTTATGATTCTTGGGAGAGATTATATTCTTTTGTAGTTTCATCCTGAAATGATAAAAAAAATGCCAATTTATAAATTTTTATGTATCTTCATCACAATAACCATCTTAGTTTGCTTCAAAAGACAAAAAGCAAATATCTAAATCAAATTTATTGTCTCATATATATTAAGTTTTTGACCTCTGTTGTAATATTCACTAATTTATGGGCTGTAGTTCCTAAAGAAAGTTAACCCCTCTATTATTGGGTACTAATATGTCAGTGATACAAAACATCAAGGTTTAAACAATTGTTCTGAAAATTAAATGAGCTATTATTTAGATATAGTAGTATAGCTAAGCTATCAAGCCTGTTCTTAACATACGTATTTTCTTGATGGTTGGTTCCCAAAACCATTTAGGTGATATTCTAGTTATCTAAAGAAATCCCTAGAAATACTTCCAGTTGCTATGAGTTCTTATATGTGTGTCCTTATAAGTGTGTCCATACTATTAAGTATAAATTTTCTAATAAAGAGTAGTTTGCTCTTATAGATCTTTTGACAATATATGTTCTTTTAAAAATGATTCTTTGAAACTTTCTAAACAAGTACCTTTTGAATATACTTCACTTCCACATTTAGTTCATGAACAGGAAAAATAACCATAAAATGTGACAACTTAAGATTTGACATTTTTTCCTTAGGAAGTTAAAGTGACTTTTTTTCAGCAATGCTTACTTGATAATATGAGCCCAGAGAAAGCATAGACATGGAAATATAAATCTTTATACTATTTTCCCTTGCTCCTCAGGTAGACGACGGTATTCAAAAAATTTACGAAATTTCACAACACTTCCTTCATGTTCATTTATCTGTTCTGTTAAATGTTCTGATATTTGAAGTCAGAAATAGATGTGGATTTCACAGCAAATGCAGAAGCTATCTATTATGAATTCTCATTGACTGACAGCTGCTTAAATATTAACAAATGCCTGTGTTTTAAAATATATTTTCTATTGTGATTTTTTTCCACATATGAAATTACAGAGTTCGGCAGAGTATCAACAACTAGGAAAATTACTGAAGTAGGAATGACCCCTTTTTCTTTATTATTACTTTATCACATCTGAAGGCATTTTTTGGTACGCATCCATTCCTGGTTTTGTGTTTCCAATGTAAAAGCTTGCTGCTTTCTGTTAAGCTTTGAAGAAGTTTTCAGGACTCTTTTCCTCTGAGTTTTAAAAGGTTTGATAATCTTTTCTCACAGAACTCAGACTCTTCCTAAGTTGTGGCATGCAGTGGCTTTTATTTTACCAGCAATTTCTAAATGAGAAAGGGGAGTGAATCAAATATTAAATTTCTTCTTTAAATTAAAGGCTTTTATTGAGATAATGCAAGTATTAATAGTATTTCACCATAAAGTTAAAAATAAATAAAAAAGAAGTATAACATTATTTAATTAGTTTAAGCAAAATATTTTAAACCCTAAGACGTTAATATTTATTATGTGAGGTTATTTCTAAGCTTATCAAAAACCTATCCATAGATGTGTCCTATGACATGTGTCTGTGATCCAAGCTACTCAACAGACTAGGGAGCATGGTATTGAGTCAAACCCTTGCCTGGGTTATAAAATAAATTTTAAGTCAGCCCAGAGAGATAGTATGTGCAATGCAGAAATGCACCAGTGCAATGAGAGTTAGGAAAATGCCTTAGATACCATGCTATAGTCCTCTGCAGAACCCGATTACATGACTGACTTATCCATGGCTTTGGTCCTATGCCTGACTTTTCACTCCATAACGACTGGGAAAGGATTATTTTTCTTGTCATTTGCTGCTCTTCTTTAACTATTTTCTCATTTCTGTTGTTCTGCCTACCAAATTGTCTACACCATGGTGCTGGAACCAGTTAGACAGACGAACTGTTAGACCATAATTGGAACAAGCATCTCTCCAAACTAATGCCTCACACTATGGGACATCCATGTACTCTAATCAAGGCATAGTATACTAGGAGATGTCTGCGAGTTCCCTGAGGTTCTGCTTGATGGAACTCAGGCCAAAGGAAGCTCTATCCCAGCCAACAGAACCCAAACAACTATAGTTCTTGGAAAGGTTGAGTTAAAAGTTATGCTCGGCTTTTAAAACCTCTACCAAGACTTGAATCTAATAATTTCATAATAATATTTGTTGTTAAAGTCTCACAACCAACTATAACAAGAATTGAAAACTGTGGACATTTCGAATAACTCTTACAAAAATGACTTTTTATTTCTATGTAAAATACTTCATCTATGGAAGATTTACTAGGAAATAACTGATTCTATAATTTTACTAATACTTAATGAACATTTCTATTTTTTTTATTTTTTTTATTTACACAGCTGTTTTTTTCCATGTATACCAAGCTATCCCTTCTCACCTCCTAGTCCCTCCTAGTCCTTCCTCAGGCTCCTCCCACCCCATCCTCTCATCCATGCCAAAGGAGGGCAAAGAGTCCCAATGTGGGTCATTTCAGTCTGGTGTATTCATTTGAAGTAGGTCCAATTCCCTCATCCCAGTATCCCGGCTAAGTTAGGTGTTCCTCTGTAGGGAATGGGCTCCAAGATGCCATATTCAGAGTCAGTAATAGTGAGAAAAACACATTTTATTGATCTCTGGATTTTTCTCCATCTGCTTCATTTACTCTTAAAAGTCATATATCTTTAGGGGTTTTTTTTAGTCTTATTTTATCTTAATTTAAATGTCTTTGTATTTTCATACCTTTTGTCATTTTCTTCCCACGTGTCTTAATAAGTAAAAAAAGGTGATTACAATGTCCAACTGTTGAATCGCTTTTTAATTTTGACACCCAATTTGTTTTCTATTGCTTTTGTGATAGTCATAAATCCAGGAGCCCTTTTGGCATTGTTCATTTGAGTCTTGGTGTGCTTACTATTTTTTTCTCTTAAAGTTTTACTTCTTTAATTAGCATATTTTCATCTTTTTTAAACATACCGACTATAGTTTCCTTTCCTCATCTCTTTTAGTTCCCTTTTCCTGACTCCCATCTACCCCTCTAGCCATCTACTCCTCCTCTATGTCCATTCAGAAAGGGGCAGGCCTGCTATGGCCTTACACAAATCAAGGTACATTGACTTGAGGCAGATCCTAGCTTTTCCCCAGCCTCAAGGCTGTGCTCGATAATCCAGCATGTGGAATGGGTTCTCAAAAGCTCTTGAAGTCACAAGTACAGGACCTGATCTTACAGCTAGAAGACTTACAAATCAAACAACCTACATAACTGTCACACAGTGCAGAGGTTTCCTAGTTGGTGGTCCAGAGACAATGTGTTTTGATGAACTCAGGTCATCTATCTCTGTGAATTCCCCTCCCATGACCTTGAACACCATGACTCATACAAGCCTTCATTCTTTTCTTCAGGAGGACTTCCAGAGCTCAGGACCTTGTAAGCTGTGGATCTCTGTATCTGCTTCCATGAGTTACTATATAAACACTCTCTGAAGACAGTTAGGTTGGTCAACAATCTGACTACAATAGACATCCAGATCAGGTGCTAAGAATCTTAGATATGGTCATCCTTGTGGATTCCTGGGATTTTCTCTGGCACCAAGTTTCTTCCTAAACAAGAAATGGCATCTTCTAAAAAGACCTTTCTTTCGTTATTTTCTTTAATCTGCCCCAAATCTGCCTCCCATGCCCAGCCGTTTCCATCCCCCTATCTACCACACCAACCCCCAGTGCACCAAAAGCTGGCTTCTATTTACTATTCCCAGGAAAATCTATACATTTATCTTTGGACTCTCTTTGTTATACAGCATTTTGGGGGCTGCAGATTGTACATTGGTTATACAGCATTTTACTCCTAATATCCATATGTGAGTGAGTACATACCATATTTGTCTTTCTGGCTTTGTGTTACCTCACTCAAAATTAATTATCTCAAGCTCTATCCATTTGCTTCTAAATTTCATGATATTGTCATTCTTTACAACTGAGTAATACTCCATTGTGAAAATGGACCACATTTTCTTTATATATATATATATATATATATATATATATATATATATATATAATTAACCAGAGGAATGGAAAAATATTTCAATAATTAAATAAAAAAACAAATAAATATTTTTCCATTCCTCTGGTTAATTTTACATATAGTGAGAGAAAAGTGAACATATATCTTTATCTAATAACGAACAATTCTCAACTACAAGTGCATCAAATACCTCAGCATAGGAACTGGTAACTTGAATTTGCCTGTGAAAGAATTAGGGAGTATTGTTAAACTTACAGGTACAGATAAGTGTATCCTAAACAATACTGCCAGAGTAGGACATGCATACAATCAATAAGTAGTAACCTATGAGACTTAAAGTCTTGTGTAAAGCATGGGAAACTGTGAGGAAAGTGAAAGACAGGACACTGAATAGGAGACAGATTTTGTCTGTTCTACATTAGAAAAATCATTAGTTTTTGAAAAATACACAGAAAACAAAGTAAGTATTAAGAAAATAAATAATTCAATTAAAAAATGAACTGAAGTGCTAGAAAATTTTAATAATGCTTTCATACTGTTCTTTCAGGTGACTTGGGCTTATTCCCAGCACCCACATTATTGCTTATAATCTCCTATAATTTCAGGTCAAGGAGATCCAATACCTTCTCTGGCCTTCCAATAAACCCAAACACATGTAGCATACATAGACAAATGCAAATAAATAAAAAGAATAAATAAATAAAAATAATTAGACTTTGAATGAGATTGATTGTTTCTCTCTTGGCATTGGGATATCTTCCTCTTAGGGTGAAGCGTTGTAAATTCTCCATGTTCATGTTGGTGTCTTGACCTATGTTGTGCCCATATAGATCTTATTTGAAAAGCCTCATTGTTGAGATTATATAGATACAACATCCTTATCAAATTTAAAACATGCTATCTCCCAGTATACATACTGGTCTTCTGGATTTTACACTCATCCTGCTCTTTCTTTTATAATAGTATCTGAGTATCAGACACAGAATTTGCATTGTACATGTACCAATTAGGGCTAATCCTCTTATGCTTGAACAGGTGTATTTCTTTGTAGTAGCTTTCATCTGCTTAAATGCCTTATTGATGACTGAGAGCTTCAGTTATCTGTAAGTATAAGGTTAAATGTGTATATTACAGTTAGAAGATATTTTAGCTTAAGAAATAAAAGTAGTAGATTCTTCTCTAGCATCTATGAACTCCTTTATCATGGATATTTAGCTAGGTTAACTGTAACAGTCATGAATTACCTCGTATAGTTATGGTTCTCTGTACATTAAACTCTCTAGTAATATTTCATTCATTCTCTGTGGTCAAGCCTAAACACAAATACACACAATAAACACATAATCTACTCTGTAATATATATATATTTACATCTCTGTCACTCTGTATGTGCATGCCTGTATTCCTTTTCAAATTTATAAGCTGTTCTATGTCTATTATGATGATTATTATTTTTGCTATGGACCATATTTTCTTTATCCATTTTTCCATTGAGGAACATCTAGATAACTTCCAGTTCCTGGCTATCCCATTAGAAGTGAGAAATTGTTCTGCTTACTCATATGCATCTCAAGCAAAACCTGTGATTTGTGTTTTTTTTTTTAATCTTAGCCATTATGACAGGTATAAAAATAATATCTCAGAGTCAATTTAATTTTCCTTTCTCTGATGACTAAGAGTGTTGAACAATTATTTAGGTGTATTTTAACCATGTGAGAATCTTTTGTGAGAATTCTCTGTTTATGTCTATAGTCCATTTTTTTTTGGAGTTTTTGGTACTTTGATGTCTGGTTTTTTGGAGTAGTTTATATATTTTAAACATCAGCCCTCTGTCAGATGTGGTACTGGTAAAGATCTTTTCCCATATTGTAGGCTTCTGTTTTGCCGTATTGAGAGTGTCTTTTGTCTTACAAAACCATTTCAGTTTCAAGATGTCTCATTTATTAATTGTCAATCTCAAGTTCTGTGCTGCTGGTGTTATAATGAGGAAGTAGTTTCCTGAGCCGATCAATTTGAGGCTGCTCTCCTACACTCTTGTCTATTCAGTGTAGTAGTAAGGTTTTTTGCCTTTGTATGACTAGAGGTTTAGATTCATAGACTTGAAGTTTTAGACTTTTTAGTTGTTTGTAGTTGACTAGGCTTTTAGAAATGATTTAGACATTTATATTAAGTTTATATTATTTGGCCTATGGCTTAGGTGTAGTATAATTAAGTGTAGTATAAGTGAGGACTTTCATGGATTTAGACTTGATTTTGTACATATTGACAGATATGGATCGATTTCCATTTTTCTACATGTTGATATCCAGTTTTAACAGCACCATTTATTTAAAAAGTTTTTTTTCCTCAATTGAACATATTTTCTTTTTTTGTCAAAACTCAGGGTTTCATGAGTGTGTGGATTTATGTCAGTCTTCAATTTAATTCCTTTGATCCACAATCTGTTTTATGCCACTACCACGCTGTTTTGATTACTATAGCTCTACAGTGGAGCTTGAAGTCATGGATAGTGATACCTCCAGAAATTCGTTATTATACAGAATGGTTTTAGCTATTCTCAGTTTCTTGTTTTTACATAAGATGTTGAGTATTATTCCTTTGAGGTCTGTAAGAATTGTGTTGGTATTTTGATGGAGATTGATTTGAATCTGCAGATTGCTTTTAGTAATAATGCCATTTTTGTAATGTTAATCCTACCTACCCATGAACTTGGGTGTTTTTTCCACTTTTTGATATCTTCATCAATTTCTTTCTTCAGGGATTTAAAATTCGTGTCATATAGTTCTCTCACTTGTTTGGTTAGAATTATCCCAAGATATTTACATTATTTATCAAGGGGTTTCTTTAATTTCTTTTGCAGCCCATTTATCATTAGTAAATAGGAGGGCTACAGATTTTTATTTAATCATGTATCATGCCATAATAATTAAGGTTCTTGCTTGCTGTGGGAGTTTCACAGTAGAATTTTTAGGTCACTTATGTACACTATCATATGACCTGCAAATAGGGAAAGTTTGAATTATTCCTCCAAGTTTTTATCCTCTTTTCTACTGTTCTAGCTAGAACTACAAGCGCAATATTGAATGGATATGGGAAGAGTAGACAGCCTTGGTTTTTTTTTTTCTAATTTTATTAATATCTTGCTATAGATTTTATGATGTTTATGTAAGTTCCTTGTGTCTTTGGTCTTCCCAAGACTCTTATCATAAAGGTGTGTTGAATTTTCTCAAAGGCTTTGGCATAATCTAATGAAATAATCTGTTACAGGGAATTCATCTGGGTACCCCTTGGGGAAGGGGTGAGAAAATTACAAACAAGTAGATCCAAATCAACACAAAGCTATCATTTTTTCTTTGTATATTGAGTAGACATGGACATTAAGTTTCTTTAGTATTTCCATTACTTTGTGGAATTAGTAATGTATTATCTAAAAAACTAAATATATCTTAATTTATAAATGAATGTTAAACACTTTATTTTATTAATTTCATTGTTTTTTTTATATTTATCAATCTTATTTGAAATAGTCCAAACCCCCTAGTCCAAGTTATATTAATGGTATTTTTCAGTATGCATCGGTTTAAATTTATCTGAGTCAATTAGCAAACAAAAGAGGACATGCCTGAAAAGACATAGATAAACACAGACTGTAAATCCATTCTCATTTTCAAACTCACTGTCAGCTCATAATTTCCAGATAGTGAAAGAAGCATTCCTGCCTAGAAGTTTGCTAGCATTTATACTAGATGCTTTAATAATAGACAATTACACCCTCTCTGTATATTTTCCTGAGCTCAAATTAAACATACTCTTCATTTCCTGTCTTAAGTCATTTTAAAAAATGTGTTGAAAAATTGTAAACATTTGTTTTATTCCAGAGAAGTGTTGGTTATGTTGTTTGAGATATTCTACATTAAGCCTGTTCCTTACATATATTTTCAGCATGGTGATTTATGTAGGCAGTGTTATACACTTCAATCATATACACTTGAGTCATTAATAAAGTTGATAGAACTTTTACAAATATATTCAAGATTGTGATTTTATTATCTCTAAAATAATGTCCTCTCAATACAGAGTGACTTTGTTTAACTTAAAGGCTTCAGTTATAATGTACAGAGTGTAGACAGTCACCTACTTGTCCTAGGAGACAGAAGGTCATAAGCATCATGTCCCTCTTTCTTTCAAGTCGAACTTAGCTTTCATTTTTGGCAACTGTTCAAACTTATTACTACATAATTGGCACCAACAGCTGCCTCTGCTGTGCAAGCCATATGACATCACACAACTGAGTATCCCACCATCTCATTCAGTATTAGCTCATGTTTTGTGCAATGAGGTGTGTAAGCACAATAAACAGAATGAGAAAGGTAAAGACAATTTTATAATCAGAATCAGAAAAGAATCCCAGCAATTTTTCCATTGATATTGATGACCCTGCAGTATTCTTCATTCTATGAAGATATTATACATCATCATTTACCGCTTTACCATGTCTAGCTTAACAATATAAAAAATAAATTTCAAAATGAGCAATAAAATTTTAAAGAATTTAATTTGTGCATTTAACTTAGAAAGTAAAATTACGAGTCTATCTTGTGATACAATTCAAATAATCAATAGCAAAGACATAAGGTTAAGTAGAGTTTATCTAGATAGTGTTTGGTGCACATGGAGATTTACCAAGATGATATTCAAGAAAACTGAAATCTTTAATTCAGATTTGTATCTCCTTTTGGTACTATAAACCAAATATTTATCCATATGCCTTTTCAATAGGCTATTTTGGCCCATAATAAAACTTACCTTAAGTAAGTTCACTTAAAAATATCACTAACAAAACATATAAGCAGGCGTTCCTCTTATTCATAATACAATAAATGTGCCATAAGCTTTAAAAATCCATCTCAACTCTCCTGAACAAGACTCTTTTGCCCTTTACAACAAGTAAATTATTTTGGTTATTAATTAAGTCACTTATCCATGTATTCAACAGATTATATTTATAATCAGTATGTGACATTAAGAAAATAAAAAATATGGGAATATTTTAAAATAGTAGCAATACACATATACTTTAACATATCAAATTAAAAGGTGAATTTTAATGAGTATCAATAAGAACACTGAATGTATACATGTACACAAATTTATGAATGTATTTATATTACTATAGCTACTACATGTAAAATACCTTTTCCTACAGAGAAAAATATTACTATGTTTTTTTTTAATTCTCTCAATACTTTGAAATCAATTATTCAGTTGCCTCATAAAATTATAAGATCAAATTTTCAGTAAGGTTTTTTTTTTTAACTCTCTTGTCATCAAGACTCATAGCACACCCTTGAGATACAACTCTTAGAATTCTTGTTTATTTACAAAACTTCATCTTAGGCAAAAATAATAATTTTTCTAAAAATATAGTTTTACATCAAATCATTGCTCTGAAAAGTAGGGATAATCAACTTTCTTAGTAACCTACAAATACTTTTCAAAATAATATTCACAGCTCTCTACAAAGAAGTTCATAATGAAGAAGGTGAGATGGTGATTGGCAGCTGGCAATTTGAGCAGAAAGCTGAGAAATCAGGTTTTCTACCACAAACAAGAGTAGAGTCTACAATAGAAGCAGTACAAGACTAAAATCTCTGAAAATGCGCCCCTCATGAGTTCCTTCATTCAGCAAGTCTCCACCTTCTAATGGTTCCATAACCCCTCCAGACATTACAACCCACCTTGCAAAAAGTTTTCAAATGACTGAGACTATCGAGTACATACATCAGTCAAAATAAAGCAAAACAACCCCTCCAAAAAATCCCCAACAAATAAATTCTTCCTACAGCATTTCA
This sequence comes from Phyllotis vaccarum, assembly GCA_033318265.1. Classification (NCBI taxonomy): domain Eukaryota; kingdom Metazoa; phylum Chordata; class Mammalia; order Rodentia; family Cricetidae; genus Phyllotis; species Phyllotis vaccarum. The sequence continues at coordinate 47,940,078 of JARWLC010000018.1, forward strand.
TTCACATTCCACTTACATGAGAATACAATTCCAGTCTTTCAAACAGAAATATTTTTGTTGGTTTGTTTTGTTCTTGGCTATTTATTTTCTTATTTTCCAACCATGGTTCATCACAATAAAGTGTACACCAAACTTGAATACGTGGAGGAAAAAGAAAAAATTGGTGATTTTTTAATGACTTCATGGACTGTCAAAGCTCATTTCTCCAATTAAATTGCCAGAAAATAATGACCTTTATAGTTTGAAAGTTTAACTTTTCGGCCATTTCAGAAACTCCTTTTAGCATGGGTCAAAGATCATTTTATCCCTTAAGGATGTTTTCTAACTCAATAACTGTACAGTTCAAGATTTTTAAGTGTCTGCACTTAATTTAATATTATTATTTTATCTCCCTTCTATTTTCCCAAATGTGACAGAGTTGTGTATGACTCAATCATTCCTTAACTTTTAATTCTTGTTCCTATTGAAGTTTAGTTAGAAATAATTTTAGAAAATGTGGTCATTTCTGTAGAATAAATGATTATGTAAATTACTATATCTATATTAACCTGATGTAGATTTTCATTCAGAAATGAACACTTGAAACATATTTAAAAAGCAAGATATAATCAATAAGTAAATAATGTTATAAATTATTACCTATTTTGATGTATACAGAAAGAATTAAAGCTAATATAGGCATCTTATAGAAAACAAAGATAGTGTATATAATTTTATATATCTTATTCTCTTCTAAGTTCAAATCTTTTAAAATTAAAAATACTCACTATTTTAAATAAGAACATTATATGAGAATATTCAAATTATTAAATAAACTTACTTCAATAACAACAAAAGTCTCCTTGGTTAAGGATTAGAAATTGTCATAATTAGGAAATGACTTTAAAGGCATGTATTTATTATGATTATTTCTGGTCTTAATGTTTTTTTCTGAACTGAATAGAAGTTCTCAGAATGTAGAAATGTGCAGTAAATTTATGATGTTACATTATAAATAATTGTACGACCTATAAGTTTACTAAAAAACACTAACCGGCCAATGGCAAACAAAAAATATAGGCGGGGCTCTCAGACTCAAAAAACTCTAAAAACAAAAGCAAACAAACAAAAATGCCACAGAGACTCTAATGATGCGAGGAAAACCAAAAAAAAAAAAAAAATACAAAAGACAACTCTAAAAAAAAATACAAAGCCCCATGGCTAAACAAGATAAAAATCATAAATTAGGTTAAAGATAAAAAGTTAACAAGTTATATCCCTAGGCCTTAGGCCGATCAGCCTAAAATTAATATAAATGTCTGTGTGTCTCTGCGAGTCTGCAAGTCTGCAAGTCTAAACCTTAAAAATAGGCCCAAAAGTCCGGTCCAAAAACCTCTTAAAAACCTTACTATAACAGAAACGAGGAGCCAAGAGTCATAGGCAATTTTTAGCAACAACGCAATTTTGAGGCATCTTTAACCACATGAATCTCTGTTAAAGCAAACAATAATATACGTGTACATAGCTTTTAGTTTTTTTCTCTCAAGTGTGTAATTACTCCTCAAATTATGCCATGACTTTCCATGAAGTTTCAAACACATTTGTATTTGTATTCAAAGCAATTTTTCTCCAATATCTTGTAATTTATGTTGGGTTTTGGTTCGCATTTGGGCAACATTACTAATTATACTACATATACTATTAAGTGAAAAACAATACTGACTTGAAGAGTCACAATACAGAAAGTAAAAATGGAAATTTGTCATTTAGACTCTGAGAAAAATACCAGAAGAGGGGAATTTAGAAAATTAGAGGGTGTTCAGAAAATTTCTTCAGGAAAATGAAAGAAACAAAAAAATGAATACAATGAGAACAATATATGTCTAGAGTATAAACAATAGAAGCCAACATTTAGGCAAAGTATAATTTCTATTGATGGCAATACTTCATTATCTCAGTATATTTTATTATTATGTTCCTGTTAAATTTGACTTTGTTTATCCTCATAGAATTCATAAAATTCTTAAATTTTCATTGACTTCTTTAATCTCAAAAGACATTAAACATTACAACTGTTATTACAATGCTTGAAATCTTTTTCTTTAAACTACTAGAAAGACTAATCTATGACTCTTAGAAAGATGCTTTATAGTATATGCAACTATTTTTAGTTTTCCACTCTATGAAAAATATCATCTCTAATAATATGTTTGCCTCCATACTTTGACTAATCAATCACACAAAAGCATAGTCACATCATAGGTCAAACGTCCGTATGTTTCTTAACAGGTAAACCATTTATTTATGTGAATAATACAGCAATCTTCTTTCTGTCCTTTGACACAAAAATGCATACTAATCCATTATCAGCTGGCAAGCACTGCTAACAATATTAACCGTAACAAAAATAAAAGTGTAAATGATGAGACTAAACATATTTTAACTAAAGTGGGAAGATTTCAATTTGAGTATCTTAATATTATCTAAATATAAAATTGTCCATGTCTTTTGAGAAATAATTGGTGTTATAACTTCTATTTTTTTCATTTTTAAAATTTATTTAGACAAGTTTTTTTCCATGTATACCCCTGCTTGCCCTCCTTCACTCCTCTCACACTCTCCAAGTCCTCCCTCAACCTCCTCCAACTCCATCTCTTTCCAATCTCCAAGGAGGACAAGGAATCTCAAAGTGGATTAGTTCAGTCTGATGTATCCATCTGAGGTAGGTTCAATTCCCTCATCCCAATATTTGGGTTTAAGTGTTTCTCTGTAGGGAATCGGCTCCAAGATGCCTGTCCATGAGCAGGAACATAGTCTGATCCTACTCCAAGAGGCTCCACAAACTTCCCGTGCCATTCAACAGTGTTAGTTCCTTTTCCTGAGGTTCCCTGGTGTCTGTTTCTGATTCAGAGAGATCCCTCATAACTTCTGATACGTTACATCATTTAGCCTTGCCATTATGAAGTAACATGATAAATCAATGTACATACTAGGTTTTACATTCCTTAAATTTCTAAATTCTGGAGTTGAATTTCATGGTTAAATAAAATAATAGGCATGCTCCTTTTAAAGCATCAAAAGATATCTGATAAAAAAATCACAAGGAAGTGCCATAGTTTCAATGACATATGTAAAAACAAGATTTCAGTATTGAAATCACTCCTAATAAAAACTTATGCCCAGTTTTTGTTATTTAAAATTGTGTTTGTTATCTAAAATTGCAAGCCAATCATTGAAGGAATATGTTGTGTATTAAGCATACATATACCTTCATGTCTCCTTAATAACCTTTGTTTCAATTCAATTGAAAATTGTTAGAATAGAAATCCCAGTTGACTTTATTTCCTTGAAAGTCTTCTAATATTTAACACATTTTCTATGTATTTTAAAAGTCAGACACATTTATTTGAGAGAGAGAACAGGTATTTGGATCTAGAGTACTGTCTGATCAGCCAGATAGCTTTCAAAATCTTAAGAGATAAAATATCTTTTACTTTAACTAGTGCTATAAATATTTATACATTTGCCAAACCTTTGTCATGTCTGCAATTCTTTTTGTTGTTACTGTTCTGTTCTATTGTACTCAAATTCCACTACATAACCATTTTGCATTTATTGGTCATTCCTTCTATATTGCTGTCTTGTCAAACTGAATAAATCTGGAATCAAATAAAAGCACAAGTTGTTTAGTACACCTGTAAGAGATTTTTATCATAAGCATCAGATTATTATAGACATGAAGTCCCACCATATAGTGTGGTGATACCTTATGGTGATTACCAGAAGGTGTATGGAAGAAAGAACATATACACCTTGCCTTATTACCCCTACTCTTGCTGATCAATTTGTTGACCCGTTGTTGTGGTGGTGGCATAAGAAACAATTTATACAGGAATCCAATGTCGACTGAAGAGTAGTGGACATCCAGGTAGCCTCCAGCTTTGTAATGCTCAATTGGGACTTGTGGCATCCAGCCTCTTGGACTAAACAATTATAACTTCTTGACTTTGCCAATGTAAACAGCATTGTTTGACTACCCACATTCTATAAACCAATCTAATAAATCACATATTTAATCAGTGAGGATTTCTGAGTTAGTTTATTTTACTCATGGTAGACCTTATGGGTTTGTATATCTCACTGCTCCCTCTTCCTGTTCTAAAATCCACTTCTTAGTCTTCCAACATTTTATCGATCTGTGAGCTACTTAGTAAAAGCTAAGCAGCATCCTTTCTTTTCCAAATTTTACTTTTTCTTCTAATAAGTAACTATCTTGTTTTCATACTTTACTTTTATGCTTACTACTAATTCAAATATACTGTCCGTTTTCTACAATCTATCCCTAAAATATTAAGTCTACCAGAAATCTAGCACAGCTTTTAAATAAAATCTCAAATATTTTATTTCATTGATTTCAGTGTTTATACGATTGTCTCTACACTTAACTTTGCTTTCTCTATTTTCCAAATATTCATTTCAAACATTTTTAAAAGTTGACAAATCATCTACCTGCCAACAGAGCTAGTAGAGGGCACTGAAAAATTAGAATAGATTTTAGCCAGAAGATGACAAAATAATTGCTGGGGACTGTTGACTAGGTAATAGTACTTTTTACTCTAGCATAGAGGTAAGCTCAGTTCCTAGTAACCAAATATTGAGACTCCAAACTATCCAAAACTCCAGTTCCAGGGAACCTGAAACTGTCTCTCAGCCTCCAGAAACACCTGACTGAACATACTTTCCATAAACAGAGACACACAAACACAGGCAACCAAATTACTAAAAAATAAACATTTTCAAAAAGATAGAAATTGCAACAGTTCGTTCTTAACTGTATTAGAGCCAGCCTTATGAGAAGCAGGCCACACTCTCATCATCCCTACCCATCTTCCTTGACTTACTTTGCTTTAATAGTGTCTGTCACCCAATTACTTCCTCAAAATGAAATAATGTGACACTCAGAGAACAATGAATATTAAGCTACTTTAAAACGTTATTATACTACATTGTCTTCATAATTTTTCTTTTCATACCTCAAAATTGAAAATAACTTTTCTTATTATTTTAGGAGCTATTTCACCTCAGGCTTTTAGCTTTCTACTATCTATTGAGAATTCAATACCAGCATTATATTTCCTTTTCTCTGTAATCTTGGAAAGTATCATTTTCCACTCATCTTCTAAAATCTCATAATCATGGCAGTCCACTTTTACAAATGAATAGGTAGCAATCTATCAGATCTTGCCACTTGAAAACTGAGAAATATTCCTTATTATTCCAGATGCCTACCTAGAATAAAAAATGGATATTGAAAATTACTTCTGTCCTAAAGGCAAATGTTATAACCTGGCCCTCAGACTTGCTATCCTTTATGACTCATAAAACACATATTATAAGTGACTGACCTATATTACAGATTTATTATATATATAAAATCAACAGTAGCTCTTATTTACAGAATTACCATATCTCATCTTACACAAGTAATTGAAGCTTTAAAATATCTATCAGATTTGGCTACAGTTTTGGATAACAGTAACCATGACACTAGTTAATGGCCACACTTATGAAAGACAAAATAGTATACTGGAGAAAAGTATAATGAAAAATAGCTTAATTACCATAGACTTACTAGGAAAGTTCATGTGATATGTCAGTGAAAATAGGGAGATGAAGCAATGCATATATTTCTTAGGATAATTTCTGCATGATGTCCCACATTTTTGGATTAAAATTGTACTGCATAGTTCTAGTAATGAAAAAACACGTTACTAGCATATAGACAGACATGTTTTTAATTAAAATGAAGTCCCTTAAATAATTACAAATACCTATGGATACCTGGCTTTTGGTAAGGAAGCCAGAAATACTCATTTCAAAATAGATAGCACTTTCAACAAATGGTGCTGCTCAAACTCTGTAGTTGCATGCAGAAGAATACTTATCAACTGCACAAAACTCAAGTTCAAGTAGATCAAATCCTTAACATAGACCTAGATACACTTACCTGTGAGAACGTAAAGTGGAGAACAGCACTGGACACATTGACACAAGAGATAACTTTCTGAGCGGTACACCTCTAACACAGGCAGTAAGGTAAACCTTAAGCAGTACCTCATAAAACTGAGTGGCTTCTGTAAGGTAGAAGACACTGTCAGACAAAACAACACCCTACAGAATGGGAAAATTATACCAACTCCACATCTGCTAGACAACACATATACAAACTGCATAATGAACTAATGGAACTGGATATCCCAAAACAGAATAATTATAGAATGAGGTACAGATCCTGGTCTTCTGCATATATATTTTAGCTATTAGCTTAGTATTTTTATGAGCCTCCTGACTGTGAGAACAAGTGTGTCTCTGACTCTTACACATCCTCTTGTGCCAGGTTTCCTCCAGATTTTTTGCCCTGCATTAACATTAGCAATTTGACAAATGTGTGTCAAATTATTATAAATTTACTTTTTCATGTTTGATTTTTACCTCTTGGAGATGAAGGTAATTTTCTTATGAGAGTCTGAAAGGCAGTATATCCAAAGAGGAGGGGAGGTGGTGAGGAACACAGGGGAGTAGTGGGAAGAGGGACCATTATAAGAATATGTTATATGAGAAAGAAATCTAATTTAGATTAAGAAAAATGTTTTAAAAGTCAAAACTCATCACTATTAATATAAAGTGATGAAATATATCCTTGCCTAGAGAATTGTCCTAGTGGTTATGAGCATTTGCTTAATAATGAATTTTGAAGTTCAGATCCCAGAAACCAGGTGATGAGTCAAGTATGTAAAACATTCCTTTAGTTATATCTCTGGCAGATCTGACAACCTTTTCTGGGATCAATGTGTATTGATGTGTAGACTCACAAATATAGGTATGTATACATATTCACACTGATACAGATGCACAACTGGACTAGTTGTGGTTTTTATTCTCCTACGTTGTCTCCTGTTAATGATGAATTACTTAGATTTTCTTCTGTTTCAAAGGCACTATTTTATAAAACCATCTCAAATATTAAAGCAACTATGTAGCATAGTTATGCCAGTTTTTATAAGAGAAAGTAGAGAGAAGCTGAATATAATTTTTAATGTAACACAGTAAGCTAAGTTTATTTCATCTCACTCAGGTAGGCTTCTATCTACTTACTACAAAATGTCATTGTCATTATTTTACCAGTTATCTTTGGAAATTATAGGAAAGATAAAAGGGTGATTTATCAATCTCTTTTCTTCGATCAATCTTTTTCTTTGGAAACTGACCTTGCGCTTTATTTCAGATAATCTTCAACTCATGATCCTCAGACCCTGGATTCCTGGATGTCTGGAATGAAGGCAAGTGCATAAAAATTTATCTTTTAAATTGTGACTTAATAGCCTATATTGGGTAAGATATATGCAGACATATTTGAGGAAGAAAAATCATAAATAGTCAAAATACAGAAGTTAAACACAAGGCTGATGCTAAAATTAAAAAAAAACACTGATATAGCTCTTAGTTGGTGGTATTATTATTAGACTCTGAATCTGCTTATTTAATTAAAAATATTTTAAAGTTAAGAAAATTATGAATATTTTATATGGGAATAGCAAAGTGCAGTTGAAACTAAATTGAAATATGTATAGACTTAATAGAATTAATTTTGGTAGCCCAATTTTATATTTTACTCAAATATACTTGATATATAGATATAACAGGCATTTCACCTTCTAATTTATAATTTACCACTTTTTTAAAATTTATGTATATTGTCAAAATGTATTTGAAGAGATGCACATTTTCTCAAATTATTTTAGTATTATAATGCTATATCTGAACCTTAGAGAAATATTAAATAGACACCCTAGTTAATCATGTAATTGATCAAGGTTTCCAGTTCTAATATATTAAGTGAATTTTTTTTCATTCCAGGTTATTGACTTTCAATTAAATATAAAATATAGAATAAAGGATAATTTAAGCAGTTGCAAGAAACAAGTGGAACTAAATTTTTTCATCTGAATCTGTCATACATGTATTTAAGAATATTTAATTAAATTTTTATTGGGTTCACAATTTCTAAACACATACCCTGGGAGCTTAATGGAAATAGAATTATCTTCAATAGCAGAAGTGAAGCTGAAAATAATCTCTGTTTGCAGAGTTTCCATGAAGAGCTCCTATTAACAGCCTCTTCTGACACCTTGGTGATAGGAAAACATAGCCAAAATAGGCAAAATAGTATCTTGAAATATTATAAATGTGTATATTCACTGAATGTACTTTTAATAATTCTCTAAGAATCAAAAAAGAATGGCATTGCAAGATACATTTCCTTCTTTACATGATAGAACCATTGTGTTGGGCTAGAATTTCTAAAAGAAGCTCTGTAGATATCCTCTAAATACAAACAACACTGCCTCTGATAAGAAAAGCAAAAGAAATGAGCAGCAAAACCTTCCATAATCACGGCTGTGCTGTTTGTCTATGGGTGATTTCTATAGAACAAGGAGACTATAAGAAACTAAAATTCTTTTCTTTTTAATATACCAGACTAGCTATATGTAAACATGTACTTTGTCTTACATTTGAATATTGACCAGCCTGCATTCTCTATGGAGCATCAAACATCAGAAATTCATTTCATTGTATTTTGAAAACAAAAATTGTACATATGACCTTAGTATGAAGTAAGTCTCTTTGGTGCCTACTTTTTCTATACATACTTAAATAGAACTAAACCTTTAAAAAGGCATGAGACAGCTCAGTAACACCACCTCTCATTTGAACAGCCCCTTATAAGTAGTAACGTGTGCAACTATCATGATATCTATTTCACATATTACAATCATACTTTTTATTCAGAATGTCAAACTTTTAAACATGTTACTGCATGACAAATATTAAATATTAGTTTAAAAGTTAATGAATTACTGGTCTAAATTTTAAGTGAAAGTCTTTAAATAAATTAGAAAATAGAAATATTAAGATATTAAACATGTACACCACCATCACCAGGCAAGATCAAGAAAATTAAACAATTTTAGATTGTTGATATTTGTTTTGCTATTATCACTTTTTATTAATGGTTTCGATAATGTCACAAGTGTCCATACATTGTTCTCAGACTTACCCATTCCTATCTCCATTGCACTTGTGTTAGCCTATCATTCTCCCTACAAGCCTCTTTCCCAAGTTCACCTTATTTTGTGTACCATTGAGTGTATCTAGAGTTATCTCTTCTACAATGGATTGAACTATTCAGTTGAGCTTGGTGGGCTCACCAATGAAATATACAACTAAATAGAATAGCTCATTTTATTCCAGAATTCATTGCAGCTAATAGTTAGTGGAAAAGGTACCATTTCTTGAGTCCTTCTTCAACTCAGAAATGACTATTTAAAATTTAACTCTTTTTTATTTAATAGTTTTTTTTTCCTATCTACCACTGATCTCCTTCCAGTCCCTCCCCATTCTCCCTCAGCTTGCCTATATTCTGTTCTTCCATCCATTCCCCAAAGAGTCCCAAGGTGAGCCAGTTCAGTCTGGCATATCCAGTTGACGTAGGTCTGAGTCCCTCATCCCAGTATTAAGGCTGAGTTAGGTGTTACTCTGTAGGGAATGGACTATGATATGTCAGTTCAAGAACCACTAACACAGTCTTATCCTTTTGCAAGAGGCTCCACAAACTGCTCGCACGCTTTCACAGTTGTTTACCTCTGAAGGGTTTTTCCTTTCCATGAAGGTTCCTCAGTGGTTGTTTCAGAGTCCCTGAGCTCCCAATAGCTTGGGTCAGCCATCTCTGTGGGTCTCCTCCTTATGATCCTCATCCCTTTCCTCATATATTCTCTCCTTTCTCTCTCATCAGCTGGACTGGGAGCTTGAACTGGTGCTTAGCTATGGATCTCTGCTTGTGCCTCTATCTATTGCTGCAATTCTTATGCAGGTTTGGTGTAGGCAACTGTGAGTTCATGATTTCATTAATTATACCATGGCCAGGAACTGGCAATTTTTATTTTTCCTCTTTTTATTCTTTTACATTCTTTCCACATATCTTCCAATGTACTTCCAAATATGATGCATGCCACTGACTACAAAAATCAACATAGATTCACAGCATAATTACACCATAATTTTAAAAAGTAACTACTCTTGATTTCCCATATAAAGCTGATCATTGTTGTTCAAGGTCTATAAAGAATTGTGTTGAGGTTTTAATGGGAATTACATTGAATCTGTTAATTGCTTTGGGTAAGATGTTAGTTTTTATTGTGTCAATCCTACCTATCTATAAGCATGGGAGATCTTTCTGATTTCTTCTTCATTTTTTTTTTATTCAAAGACTTGAATGAAGTTCTTTCCATACAGGTCTTTCACTTGCTTGATTAAAATTACATGAAGCATGAACCTAATTGGTCTTATTAATAAAACCAGGGTAATATTTGACCTTAAAGATTGGAAAAGCAAAGAAGAAACCACTTTTGACTTTTTACCTCTGAGGAAAAGGGGCTTAAGATCCTGTCTTTACTTATCTTACATTCCAGTCTCCACCTGCTGATTGTGCTGGGATTAAAGTTGTGAGCCTCCCAAATGCTATAATTAAAAGTATGTGCAACTCTATGGCTCTATGGCTAACTGGTGGTTAGCTCTACCCTTTGAACTCCTGGAAGCCCTTACTTATCAGAAAATAAACAAAATATCACACAACACATTCACAAAGATATTTTTATATTATTTGAGGCTATTATAAAGGGTTTTGATTCTCTAATTTCTTTCTAGGCCTTTTGCTGTTTGAATCTAAGAGGGCTATTGATTTTTTTTTTTTGAGTTAATCTTTGATCCAGTGTCTTGACTAAAGTTGTTTGTCAGCTTAGAAGTTCCCTGGTAGAGTTTGGGAGGTCACTTATGTCTACTGTTGTATTGTCCATGAATAGAGGTACTTCGACTTTTTCCTTTCCAGTTCCCAAGCCTCTGATTTCCTATAGTTGTATTACTGCTATAGTTAGAACTGAAAGTAATATATTGAATGGATATAGTGAAAGTGGACAACCTTGTCTTGTTCCTGATTCCACTGGAATTTCTTTATCTCTCTTTGATGTGATGTTGGCTAACAGATTGCTGCATGTTGCTTTTATTATGTGTAGGTATGTTCCTTTTACTTTTATCCCTGATTTCTTCAAGACTTATATCATGAAGCATGTTGGATTTTGTCAAAGGCTCTTTTAGCATGTAAAGATATCATATGGAACTTCAAAGCTGTCACTATCCTGATATCAAGCTCTACTACAGTGAGATAGCAATAATGCATACAATTACCTAATATTTGATAAAGAAGCCAAAATTACACAGTACAAAAAAAAAAAAAAAAAAAAAAAAAGCATCTTCAGAAAATGGTGCTGGCCCAGCTGGATGTTGGCATGTGCAAGAACAAAGAACAACAGTTAACAAAAATGATCCATATCGATCATTATACACAAAATTCAAATTCAAGTCCAAGGTTATAAAAATTCTCAAGATCTATCCAGGTACACAGAACTTGATAAAACTGGGGAATAATCTCAAATGCACTGGCATAGGAGACAACATCCTGACTGTAACACCAACAGAAAAGGTACCAAGGTTGACAATCAATAAACAGGACTTCATGCCATTGAAAATTTTCTGTAAGGCCAATGATACTGTCATTAGGAAAAATGTCAGCCTGCAGAACGGGAAAAGATCTTCACCAACCCTACATTTGCCAAAGTCTGATTTCTAAAATATATAAAGGAATCCAAAAAAAAAAAAGCTATAAACACAACAAATAATCCAAATTAAATCAGGTACATAACTAAAGAGAGAATTCTTAACAAGAGAATAACAAATGGTGAGAAACACTTTAGCTATTTAATATTCTTAGTCATCACAGAAATTCAAATAAAATGTCTCCAAAGTTCCATATTATACCTTTCGGAATGTCTAAATAATAATAAAAAAAAAATCAAAAGGTACAGCTCATGCTGACAAGGATGTGAGAACACTTATTCATTGCTGTGGGGTGTGGATATTTGTACAGCCACTTTGGAAATTAGCAGGGTGTCTCAAAAACTAAGAATAAAACTACCACAAGACCCAGCTATACTACTCTTGGGCATATACCTAAAGGATGCCCAGTCATACCACAAAGACACTTGCTCAACTATGTTCATACCAGTTTTATTTGTAAAATAAAATCTAAAAATCTGAAAACAAACTGGATGTTCCTTAACTGAAGAATGGAAAAAGAAAGGGTGGCACATTCATACAATTAAGTATAATTTAGCTGTTAAAAATAAAGATACTAAGAAATTTCAAGCCAAATGGGAAAAAATAGAAAAAAAAATCATCCTGAATGATGTTACCCAGACTTATAAAGATAAACAGGATATGTACTCACTCATAAATAATATTAGCTATAAAATTAAAGATAACTATAGTACATTCCACAGACCTAAGAAGACTAGGTAACAAGATAGGTTCGTGGGGGATTCACAGATCTCCCTTGGAAAGAATAATTAGAGATTTTGTGAGTTGAATGAGGGCGCATGGGGATAGGAACATGAAAGATCATGTGGGGGTGCAGAGGCAGAGAGCACTGAAAGAGATGACTGGATAGGGAGAGCATCTCATGGTCAGGTTTTTACCTGGCTGCAAGAGAATCTCCCAGGAATCTATAGGGAAGATACACGCTTAGAATGCTATCAAGAGCAGATAAGTAGCCTAAACTAGCCATCTCCTGAAACTAAAGGGCTGCCTAGCCCAATTTTCATCAGAGAAGCATCATCCAGCAACTGATAGAAACAGATACAGACCCAAGACAAACATTAGGCAGAGTACAGGGAATAATGAAGGAGAGGAGGAGCAAGTAGTGTTGGATCTAGGAGAGTCAAGAATCCTACAAGGAACCTGACATAATCAACTAACCTGGGCTCACAAGGTCTGAACTAACAACCAAGGAACCTGTATAGGATTGACCATGGCACTGTGCATATACATTACACTTGTGAAACTTGGCCTTATTATGGGACTTCTCACAGTGGTAAGGGGCTGTTTATAGGTTTTGGGGACCCTACTCCTTTAATGGACCACTTATCCCATCCATAATACAGGGAAGTGATTAGTTTTACCACAGCTTGATATGTCATATTTTGTTCATACTCATGGGAGAGCTTCTGTTTTGTAAACAGAAGTGGAGGAGGAGTCGATTAGGGGGTAGGAACAAAGGGGATACTGGAGAGTTCCTGGAGGAAAGAGGGAAAACTGTGGCTGGAATGTAAAAAAAATTAATCACTACATTTATTTTTTAAAAGACAAAAAAAGAGACTGCAGTTCAAGATTATCAAATTATTTCTTAAATTATAAATAAATAAATAAAACACCTCCAAACACAAAAAGGGATTATCACTCTAAGAAATAGAATATATAAGATACAACAATAAAAAACTATTTTCAGTTTTTTAACCTTTCAATTAAAATACATAAAATAAATTCTTGAAAGTAGTCTTTCAAACTTAATGCAGAAATACAGAATATAGATCAATAACCCTGAATAATTTAACTCTATTACAAAGATATTGGGATGTTTTAACAAAGACAAAATTATAAATGTAATAAGTCTTTATTTAAACTTAAAGACATATACTTAACTACCATATCAGCAAATACAGAAAAGAAAAATATTTAAATACAACATTTTTTCATAAAAAAATCTTGAATAGAACAGGGATGGAGCAATATCCTTCAATATAATCAAAATCATATATAAAAAATCTATAGATAATATGTTAAATGGAAAAAAAATAAAGAAATCTTATTAAAAGTCAGAACTTTGTTCTCCTTTTTTTGTTGCTTCTCCCACTCAACCAACCATCCCATTCTCTCATTTTATTTTTCTGCACCCGCCTTCCCCATATGATTCCAATTTACTCAGGAGAACTTCTCTATTTCCCCTTACCAGGGTTATTCATGGATGTCTGCTTATTTTTTTCCTGTTACCAAGCTGCTCAGGGTTGAGAGATCATAGCCTGTTAACCTTTGCTTTACATCTAATATCCATTTATGAGTGAGCACATACCATGTCTTTTTTCTTAGGTCTGTGTTACCTCACTCAGGATGAGATCCATCTATTTGCCTGCAAATTTCAGGATGTCATTTCACATTGATTCATTTCATTTGGGATGGAAGTAGAGAGGAAACTGTTGCTAGGGAAACATGCAAGAACATACCAAAGGACCCTGGATAGGACTTTAAGCAATAGTGGAGAGAGTGCCTAAACAGGACTTCCCCATAATAAAATGAATGACCACCCTATTCGTCATTACAGAATGTACACCCAGCAACTGATGGCGGCAGATGCAGAGATCCATAACTAAGCACAAGTTCAAGCTCCCAGTAGCTGAAGAGAGGAGAGATTACATGATCAAAGGGCTCAGGATCAGGGGGAGAAGACCCACAGAGATGGCTGACCTCAGCTCTTGGGAGCTCTCTGACTCTGAAATGACAGCTGAGGAAACTTCTGGAAAGGAACTAAACCCTACAAATACAGTCGAATGGCATCGGTAGTTTGTGGAGCCTCTTGAAGTAGAACCAGAGTTTTTTTCCTGGTGCATGAACTGACGTCTTGGAGCTCTTCCTCTGCAGAGGAACACCTTACTCAGCGTTGATACTGGAATAAAAAACTTGGGCCTACTTCAACTGGGACTGACTCACCTTGGAAGTCCTTGCCCTCCCTCTTGTTGGCAGAAGATATAATTCTCCATATATCAGGCACTCAATATCCTACAACATTACTCCTGCAACTGTTTTTTTTTTAAAGTCAAAATACAAAATTATCATATAAAGCCCAGTATATCCTTTCTGTATACCAAAAATAAATACACTGAGGGAGAAATCTGGGAAATAATTCCATATAAAGTATCTGAAAAAGATGTGTGTGTGTGTGTGTGTGTGTGTGTGTGTGTGTGTGTGTGTGTGTGTGTGTGTGTGTGTGTGTGTGTGTTAGTGTGTGTGTGTTACTACAGGACTCCAATAGTAATCAGAGAATAACTTGTGGAAGCTGGTTGTCACCTTCTGTTATTTGTGTCCTTACATTCTGAGAATCAAATACAGGTTTTCATGGTTGACAAAAAGTACCTTCACCAACAATGCTACCTTTTTGTCTTATTAAATATTAAACATTTAATTAAATATTAAACAGTATTAGACTCTGGAGAAAGAAATCAAGAAAGACAATAGAAGGTGGAAAACTGCCTATTCTTCCATTGAATATAAAAAAAGGATCACATTATGAAATTCAACTTATTGATCAATAGTATTGATAAAATTTTCATGCTATTTTTTATAAATGTCAAAAATTAAATAAAAACATTAAGATTCACATGGAAGCAAACAAACAAACAAAAAAAACTGTAGAAAACAATGTTGCTGGAGATACTAACCCAGCTGATCTTGGGTTAAACTACAAAGCCATAGTAAGAGAAAGCTTAGAAGAACAGGGATAAGTAAACAGGCAACTGGAGTAGAAGAAAAGACGAGGTAAGCCCACACTACTACATATAGATGACTTTAGAGAAAAATGGTAAGTGAGCTGGAAACCCGAGCTGAAATTTCCTTCTTGCCTCCTTCCTATTTCCAAAAGGCTGGATAGAGCTTTCCAAGGCACTGATGGCAAGGCAAGAGGAGTCTTCCCTGCTGTGATCTCTAGGAATTTCAGAATCAATCTGCCAGAAAATACCTTCCTATCCCTAAAATTTTAGTATGGCTTTTATGGGGGGTGCCAACCGCTGGTGCCATAGCATAAGAGAGAACTTATGCTTTCTATTGTAAACCAATGGAAGCAAACCCATGTCTGGAGAAGTAATAGGCTATAGAGGCGAACTTACCAGTGCTGTTTAACTAAATTTACAGGTTGTCAAAGTATTTTCTAAACAGTTAAGTTTGTATTCATAGAAATTTCTACTCTCTGACATAATCACAGAATCTTCTTACTTGGTGAACAGTGGTGACTGGAGACTGTACTCAAGCTGTGTGGACTAAGGGATGATTTTGTGCTTAGTCCAGAACAAGATAGTTTAATTATCATGCATTCACTCATACAAGGTAGAGAAATTATAACACTTTTAAACATGCATAACATTCTCTGGTCATACTCTATTAACTTTTCTCTCTTCCTCTTTAACTTCGCAACTATAATTGTCTCTATCTTACTTTAGTGTTCTATTTTATTTTTCCATGCTTCACTTGAATCAGAACACAGAGTAATTATTTTTGAAACTGGGTTATCCTGTTTTATAATGTATTCTCATTTCTGATGCAAACCAACAATGCCACAATTTGTTTGTTATGACTGAGCGTTCTATTTCCTACATTTAGTTAGGGGAAATATTCATAGGTAGAATTCCAAGCCAGGGTCTCATGACCTCCCTGGAGAATATCAATAGATTCATCATAATTACTATAGACATGACTGCGTCTGTAGTGTTCTAGTGCAGTCCTCATGGCTAACTTGGCAGTTTCCAAGATTGAATCCTTAGAATACATACTACATTTCCTTAATCCACTAATACTTTGGCTTATTTAAAATTTAATGTTATAAATTGACTATTTTGATGTTTTAAATGATCAGAATTTCCCCAAGGAAAAAATTTTATTTAGAACATGTTTTATGTATATATTCATATATATACATTGTGTTTACACATATCTGTTCTGTTAAGAAAACTTAAAATAATATTCTCTAGGCCTTTTTCAAATATCTATAGTGTAATTTATCCCACCTTCTTTTTCTCTTGTTCAGTTTCTTTTGTGTTGCTTATTATATAACTTCAAGGCTAGTGCCTGTGTATTAGGTAGATAAGTAAGGAACTTACTTGTGAGTGTGTTCATTTTCTTCCTCTTAACATCATTAGTTGCCTGTGGATCTTTGCCTAGGAAAAGGACCCTGTGAGATTCCACCCTCTTACTTGTTAGAAAGTGTGTTGAGATTTTAATTATTTACTTTTGGTTTAAGAAGCCATATTTTTGAGAAACCATGGATGTAGCTTCACTCCTAAGAGATACAAGTATGAAGAAGATTTCCTTCTGTTTACACTCCTTCTCCTTGTGTTTACAGTCTTTTAGCACTTTCCCAAGATGTCCTCTTAGCCATCAGCACAGGAGTTGTGTTGCAGTGATATACTCACTGGGGCTGGATTCCCCAGATTTACTAAGTCTCTGCCTTACGATGCATCATCACTTCCTGTAATAGTCTTTGTTTTCCAGAAAGAAGATTCTTTGATGTTGGACAGAAGCTTTCTTCCTTGTGGGTAGAAAAATAAGTCTTAGGAGTAGTTAAAGATAATGGTAGTTTAGTAAATTGTATGTAGTAAGCTAGACTCTAAAATCTATTAAGTATTTGTCTAAAATTTTGAAATAAGTCATGATTGAGAGCATTTGACTACTGCCCCCAGTGGAAGCTGATCCACATCTGGAGGCACATCATCTTCCCCTTTTTCCTCCTCATCTTCTGCAGCATAAATCACATATATAATAAAAATGTCAATACTGTTTTGAGACAGTTGACTGTGTACCGTCTTAGTAAGATGTCATGGCAATGAGGGGTTTCTGAGATGAGAACTACTAAATTCTTAAAACATCACAGATGTATTTTCCACTAGAAAGGGCTACTCTCCACCTTCCTTAAATTTTTTTTCTAAAATATGGTATTAATTTTTATACTAGGCTTCTCCAGGTTAAGTCTATGGCTTTTCAAATATACACAACAACTTTGAAAACCTCTTTTGCTAAAGTTGAGAAGAAAAGACACCACTAATTATAAATGGACCTTATGTGTCATTACTTTAAAAAAGATAGTACCAGTTAACAAAAAAAAAAAAAAAGAAGAAGAAAAAAGAAAAGAGATAGTATTAGCTGTAGGAGATCTAAAGGCCATCAGAATTCTGCCTTATTTATGTGTGGGATACAAAAGCCTCAAGTTCAACAGCTAAAACTAACTTTTGATGATGACAGGCTACACTTATTTTTCAAGCCTGTGTCTCACACCTAGACAGTCTGCTGAGAAAGCAAGTGGTGAATTATGACTTTGGTGAGTTCCCATTATGATTCTATTGTCTCGAAACAAGAGAGTCCTGAAAAGCAACTGAATCAACACCACACTTTGGTACTACAGTTTTTGAAGAGGGTGGGGGGGTGGCTTCTAATGACTAGGAAGCAAAACCACCTTCAGAGATCTATACCATTTGTCTGATACTGCAAAAGATAATTGAATTTTACTTCAAACATTCCACTTATTCCACTCAGTTCTTTCTCCTTACCCTTGAAGGAATAATGATAATATTGTTACAATAGACTTTAATGATCTATGAAATAAAGTGAATTGACCTTTAACCAGGTCTGTCAATCTCAGTTAAAACTGTGCTATGTTGTGACTGTTATGTATCATTTTAGGCTTTTAAAGCCTAAATTGTTTGTATGTGTAGTACGAGGTTTCTGTTCCGTAATTTCAGGCCTAACCTCAAGGTTTAGGCCCACAGACCCACAGACCCACAGAGACACAGAGATACTTTCATTAATTTGAAGCTGATCAGCCTCAGGCCCAGGCATATCACTTGCTAGCTCTCTACCCTTCATCTAACCCATGACTCTTCCTGTTCAGCCATGGGGCTCAGTACCTTTTCTTAGAGCAGCATCGTTGTCCTCTGCTTCTTCCGAATTCTCTCTGGTGTTCTTCTCTGTGCTTCCTGTTCTCAGAGTTTTCTTAGTCTGGTAGCCCCACCCACACTTCCTGCCTGCCTTTGGCCAATCAGCACTTTTTATTAAACCAGTGGGTGGGACAATTATTTACAATGAAGCAACACCATCTTCCTATATGTATGTGACTACAACCTGTATCAAAATTGAAGTCATAATAAATTTGGAATCAGTTTGTTAAAATGTTATAAAAAGCAGGGATGTTTAACAGGTCTTAAGCATTGATTAATCATGATTAACTAAATTTAAATATATTCCTGAAATTAAATGAATATTTTCTTATGATTTACTTAACTGCTTAACTTAGAATGGACATCAAAAACCGAGAAAACATTCATAAAGTTTCATTTCATTATTTTTCCTTTCATAATGTTGTAATCTATGTAACCGTTGAAATTTGCATTGGTCACATTGTTTATCTTCCCTCCCACACTGTATTTTGCTAACTCACTTATAAAGTATAGTAAAAACTGTAAATTTCAACCAAAGACATTGAAATTGCCAAACTGGCCACAGTAAATCTAAGCAACTCTGAAGGGTGAAATGGGGGAGAATGGGTCCTGGTGAGGCAGACGTTAACTAATTTTTAAAATATATAAGTGAATGAAAACTATGGAGAATGACTGAACATTATAAATGACCACTCCATTCTACTCTTATCACAATTTCCCTGAAGACTGTTCTCTCATTATTCTGAGGAAGAGTAAATCAGCCATTCAAAATATATTTCTTTAGCATATTTCCAGATGGATATTCTGGAGTACTGCACACACATGGAAGAATTTCAAAGCTTTCACTTTTTAAAGAGAAATGTACATCTGCTAAACAAGTATAGATATTTCTATCTAACATCTCTCTCTGTCTGGAAAGCTATTGTCAAAGGAAGACTAGATTGTAAGTTTGATACCAGGTCCCGACAAATGACCACAATTAGCTCTATTTGTGTGCTGCATAGGAGAGTTGATCTACTAAATAAATAATTGCATTTGATATTTAACTAAACTCTTCAAAAATATCCTAGCTGCTTCATCAAGTATCAGGATACAATCCTTTCTCCAAGTCTTTCAGAATCTAAGCTTATACCAATAGGCTCTTTTCTCATCTTATGCTATGTGGATGTTTCCAATGTTTCTGTTATGTCAATACATTTGCATGCAATTTTTTCCCCTTGATGCTAATTTTTCTCTAATTGGTTATTCTGAAAGTTAAAATGATTGAACTTTCACAGAGAAAATAGAAATCTTAGAATTTGTCTGAAGTTTTTACAAGAATATCTGAACAGTTCCTCTTATATATGCATGGTGTTCTTGAGCACATATTTTCTGAAGAAATATACCCTGGAAGTTGAAAGAACATAAGCCAACAGAAAGTCACATCCACCTTTTACTTCCTCAACTCCTTGAAGCAAGATGTGAAACCTAGAAAAGTCATTAAAAGGCCTATATTTCTCCTTGTACCCTGGAACATATTTAACCTTGAAGTCTCCTTTCAGGATTCAGAAAGAACAAAATCTCTGTCTTGGAAGACTAGGGGACAAGGAAAGGACTGAATGAACAGAGATTCCTATGTTCTCTCATTTATCACTATTGTACATGTGTGTGTATATATATATATATATATATATATATATATATATATATCCCCAATGCTGTCTACCCTTCATCATCTGATGCAAATCTTACATGTATCCCTATTTGCTGATGCTTGATTCCTGGTGAGAGTCTCATGAAACATAGGACTTAAAATAGGTAAATATGTGTATTTTCATGTTTTGTTCTAGTTTTTCATTCATGGGAGGTAGGCTTTTTTTTGCTTAATTTTGCTTTATTATTTTTCCTATCATGCTCCATTGCATTATGGCTGCTACTCACCCATGCTATCATAAATGTGAAAAATCCGTTAGTACTGGGATGTGGATGGAGAGACACAGAGTCATAATTTTTCCCATTCTCACTGGTTTTATATGTCTATGTCAGGAAAGGTAAAATCATTGTTAAAACAAATCACAACATTTAAATGAACATATTTTAAGCTCCATTCTACATGAATTTATAGAGAGAAGGAGTGAGGTTCCTTCAGGAACAGACACTCAGTAATGCCGAGGAGAAAGTTTTATACTGCAGAAGATTTCTATTTTTGAGCATAAGTACATATAGGCAGGTTTCAGTGTGATAAGCAAAACTCTTGTAATAAGGGATATGATTTTAGAAAAATTAATTGTAAAATTAAACACAACTTAAATAAGTTTTGCTGAAAAAAGGGAGCTATGATATAGGTTGGTTTAAATATGAAATATCATTGGTGATAAGAAAACTCTGGTGTGACAAGTTCTTCTGACCTTTTAATAATCTATGATTTTAGCATGTTCATCAAGAACGGGAATCAGAGGTGATGGCTTACATTAATTGAAAGGATTTTAAGAAGTATAATATTTATTGAAATGGTGGTAGCATTAAAGTAGCTTACAATATCTAAAATGAACTGAAGAAAAAACTGTATGGTACAGACAGACAAAACAGTTTCAAAAGAAGAAAGTTTCCGTAGCAGGCTGATCAGACCTCTCAGTTCCTCTCCACCTTCCATGCAATGTCTTCCATAACGCCATCATAACTGCAATGAAGTTTCCTACTCTCGTCTTTAGCAGCTAACTTCAGAACAGAACACATACCTAAAGAAGTCTTCATTATAAACAGTTATAAATGGTTTTATCTTAAATTCTAAATTTTAATATTTTATGCAAAGGAGAACATGAGTGTGTGGTGGATATATGTCTATGTTGTGTATGTTGTATGTGTGTTGTATGTATGTTGTATATGGTGGTGTATATGGTGTATATGAGTAGTCAGAAGTTTTTTGGTCCCACCTAATTGTTGAAATGGGGCTTTCTTGGTACCGGGCAGCCAGAGGCTCAGACCCACAGACCTCCCGCCCCAGACTCTTTAGCCACCCACCACTGCCCCTTAGGCCCCAGAAATGACTTAGACACGTATATTAACTTTATGCTGTTTGGCCCATTGGCACAACATTTGGCCCATTTGGCACATTGCTAGCTAGCTCTTACATCTTAACTCAACCCATTTCTATTAACTGTCTGCCACGTGGCCTGTGGCTCACCTGTGTTCCTTACATGTTGCTCCTGTGGGCTTCTGGCTTGATCTGCCTCTGACTCTGCCCTGCTTTTCCTACCTAAGCTCTGATTTCTCCTCCTACTTTTTTTTATGGTGCCTGCCATGGGCCAAAACAGCTCCTTTATTTAAAGATTGATATTCAAAGCATACAGAAAGGCATTCTCACATCACTTAATGCTAAGGTCCAGATCTACTTATAAAATAATAAACTTTGAGCCTTAATATTATAGCAAATGCAGGGCCAGTAGTTCCAGCATATTATGGACTAGTTCTTATGTTTAAATTAACCAATTATTATATTTATTTTTAGCCGCATGGCTTGGTACCTTAGCTTCAGTGTAGCATTTTCATCTTCCTCTGCATCTGGCTGTCATCTCCTGCTTTGCATTTTTTTTTTCAGAACTCTTCTAGTGTGGTTACCCACATTTATTTCCTGCTTTTATTGGTCAATCATCAATTATCATTTTATTAAACCAATAAAAGTAAAAAAAAAATATTTACAGTGTACAAGAGAATTATTAAATATTTCACCCCCCCATTTTTTTTCTTTTTAAAACTAGAACCCCCACATTTATCTACTTTATAGTTTATATTTGATACCTTTCTTTTTGGGGAGTCTATTTCTTAGATCACAATTGAATACACAGAGTCCAATTTTTACTTATAAATCTCCATCCTTAATTTGGATTATTCCTAGGCAGCTTTTCTCACATCTACTTTTCTGCCTTTCTTACTCCATGACTTGCCGTGTAGCTTGCTGGCCCCTAGGAGTCTCCTCACTCAGTCTTTGATCATCTTTTTCTAGATTTCTCCTATGTTATTCCCTCAGCGTGACAGCCCCACCTCTCCTGTCTCCTGCCTCACTATTGGCCACTTAGCTCTTTATTAGACCAATGAGGTGTTTTAGACAGGCAAAGTAACAACTTCACAGAGTTAAACAAAATGCAACCTAAAAGTTTACAACTCGTCATTGCGTTGTTAAACAAATATTCCACAGCATAAACAACTGTAAAACATCTTCAACTACTCTACAACACACAATTATGCACCTTCTCTTATAAACGTTGCCTTTGACGTGGTGTCTTTTTACAGCATGAGAACAGTGACTGAAGACACAATAGATACATCAAAGGAAAACGGGAAAACGTGTACTTGGTGAATTAAGCCTCTTGCTGCTATCTTCACAAGACCTCCTAAGTTTCAAACTTGCCTCGTGAAAATCTTTCAAAGTCCTCAGAATTTTGAGTCATTAAACGCATGATAAAAGGGGGGAAAAGAGGTGTATCTACACAGAAGGAATATTTTAAACCACTTATGCTGCAGAAGACATATTAAAATTATTAAAGATGTTCTGAAACTTAATAGGAAAACCCAAATGACTCAAAAAAAGGGAAAATAAACCCTAACAACTGCTTATGAAATACAATATGCAGATGTCAGATAAGCTCACGAAAAGTTATTTGGTATCATTGTCTACCAAGAAAATGCAAAACAAAGCTTCAATGTCATACCTTTTAGAATGATTAAATTGAGCAATTCTGACAACGGAAAAGGTTGAAAGGTTACGAAGCATTAAGAAGCCTTGTAATTTGCTGGAAGGAAAGCAATATAGGATGAAAAATAAATCAAGTTTCAACTTGAGAAACTCATTTTTCAGTTTCATATGAAGTTCAATCCATATTTATTTAAAATATTACTCAGAATTTTACTCCAGGTTATTGCGCTGACTCGTACACTGAAGTGTGAAGATATATTCTTCTAGAACACTTACCATTAATGATGAAAACTTCTAAATAAACATATGTCTTTCAATGGGATGGATACAAGATTGTGGCATTGTGGTATTCTCTAATGTATTCAAGCTATCATGAATCAATGATGCATGTAGAAACAGATGAATCTGAAAGGCTTTGTTTCTAATGAAAGAGGTCAGACTCAAGGTTCTTGTGCTAATTCTACTTAGTTACAATTTCATGAGATAAAATCACAACATTGAAGAAGAAGTGAGAAGTTAGTAGACTGACCATTAATAGATGACAGAAAAGAATTACTTGTGCTTTAATAAAGGCATGGTCTGAGAAAGAGCTTTAGTTAGAATATAGTGATAATTAGATGTTTCTGGAAAATGAGATGGAATGAGATCCAGAGACACATGGAAATTTAATGAAAGCATGAAGGCTCCAGTAAAATCCAATGAAAATCAGCACAATGTAATACAGACGAAAATGTAAAGGAAGAAGAGTTAATAAGGTTAAACAGTTTAGTTAGCAAGTCCCTGAGGAAACTGTGAGCATGGAATAAGATGTGGCACTGTTGGTAAGTAAACTTGTTTTCTGAAAGGTTAACAAACTAGGGTTATGATATATCTTACTCCTGTAAGACATTGCTTAAAGCAGAAATGCCCACTGGGCTTAATTTATAAGGAAGTGAAGTGCTGCAAAGCAGGTTTATTCCAGTTTATATGAGAGGAAATAGATACGGTTTTATTACCAAACACTAATGCAGTAGAAACCATACTCAGACCTAAAAATTAATCACCAATTTTACATATGCCATACATAATTATGCTCATAAATATGAAAGTATGAATACATAAAATGTACAAATAAAAATGCATATGTAAAGCAAAATTTCAGAAACCATGAAATCCAATAGCTGGAAGGAAAAGAAATGGTCATGTTTCCAAAATCAGAATGTTATTTCTTGAGGCCGTGGCTTGAGATAATTTAAGGGGTACAGATGGATATTAAAATTTTAATACCTGTTAGCTTCTTTAATATATGACAGAAAAATAAGCGATCACTACCACATCAATGGTTGGATTTCATGAGTATATTGTTAATTTAAGTAAATCTTTTATTTATAGGTCCAGTTATGGTTGATAGTTTAAGATTATTAATAGACTAATGGCAACAACAAAATGTCAGTGAGCTTGTACATGATGACACTTAAAAGATCTTTCTTTTTAAAATAACCCAAATGCTTTCGAAGCTTTGAATGACTGGAAGGCATTCCCCAAAGCCTGGCATCTCTATGAAAGTTCTTTCCACTCTCAATCTTCCCTATAAAGTTCACCTTTTTTTTTTTAACCAAAAGTTTGTGTGTCTATCTATAATTTTTTTTTAACCAAAGGTTATATGTTTCCCAGGCCTTACCATGGGCTGTATATGCTAGGGTTAGTGTTCTTGGTTCTACAGCTGGAGACCTCAATAGAGAGCTGACATCACAAACTCATTCTTGCCAAATAGGGAAATGAATGTTAGTATAGATTCATGTATCAATATCCTCATTGAAAAAAGGGAAGTGACTACACACTCCTAAGCAATGGCTGGAAAAGGATATTCCAGAAGTAACAGGATATTTAGAGAAAGAAAAAAAAACTTCAATGGTTTACAGGAAATGCTACATCCTCACCCAAACCAGCAATGATCATAATAATGCTCCTTATAATTTCTTATCATCCATCATATGAATAAATTTATTTTTATGTTGCAAAACAAGCCTCTATCTACATATAAATATTTTCATAGATGGATAAGTTTCCTGGGAACATTTTAAATAATTATTTAGGTTTTCAGAATAACTGGATAAATAATATTCTTTGCAAAACGTCTTATTATTTTTTTCTACTTTTTCTAATGAAAAAGCACTTGTCTATATACCACCAGGACACTGATTTCCTTTTATTTATCCCCTCATCCTTATTCCTTTTCTAATATTTTTGTTGGATCTTTTAGAAGTTTATGCAATATATTTTATTACAATTATCTCCACTCCTCCTACAAACTCTTCCTAAATGCACCCCAGCTTCCAACTCCCCAGAATATTATGTCCACTTCAAAAAATAATCTGTTACCATATATGTGCTGTTAATATATGCCAGAGTGGGGGCTATGGACTAACATGGCTATCAGTAGTCACATCCTTAAAATACCCAACTTTCTTTTTACAGAAGCCATCATCTTTCCAGATCTCCTCAACTAGGTATAAAGAATCATAAACTCTCTCTCGGTCCAAGCTAGAATGTTGATTGGTTTCCTCCTGTAGATTTCTAACAGGCTCTTCCATAGTTTATTAATAGTGAAAAAAATATGTTGTTATGCTGTGAATAATTCTTTTCCTGGTTATACTGACGTAACATTTTAACCTCTAAAATTAGAGTTGCTGGTTTTTGATTATTATTCTGAATAAGTACAGTCACAGTAAACAGACAGTGAAACTTAACCAACCCATACTTTCTTTATCTATAATAAATCCCCTTCTCTGCTCACACTTTGCTATTTTCTCACTGGTATGATGGAAGGATCAGGAAGCGGTAGCTATGGGAGAGACCTGAGAAGAATATATGGAAAGTATGGGTCACACTATACAATATCTCTACTGAATATGTGTGGCCTCAAAAAATTAGGAAAAGTAAGCTTGGAATGTAAAAAATATATATACCAATGAGGAAATTTTCAGTATCTTTCTTATACAGATAGAGATATTCTAATAACTGAAATTCAGTTATGTTTATGATAAATATTGATAAAATGATAAATATTTTAATTAAACATTTACAGTTACTAAAATGAATATGTTAATTTTCTGGGCATTTCACTAAAAAACCAGGTAAACTCTCATATAATATAATGAAATGCAGACTGTACTGAATTCTTACCAGTACATATTTCTACCTTTCCAAACATATCATTGTGCCAATGATGTTTGAATTTGTTTCTAATATTGTTAACTACCGAATAGACTTTAGCAATGAACAGTTAAATATAAATAACATGATATTCAGTCAGTCCTGAAATCTGTACCCTATACTCATCCAGCTTGAAATGGAAAGCCCAGGCATATGCCAGAGGAGCAAGAAATGTTAACACTTGATTAAATACTGCGAAACCAAAATTTAAGTTGACCCACTTAATTTTTCTACCTTAGGCAAAGCACACTTTTATGATAAAGATATTGCTTCTTTCACTATTAAAACAATGTATTTCAAGTTTGCCCAAGTTTCATATACACATTCAATTGACCTTAGAAGAATATACAATACATGTTTTACTCACATATGCCAATTCTCAGCTCCAAGTTTGAAGAAGGAAGAACATTTATTTATTTATAAGAAATAGAATGTAAGAACAATAACAATATCAACCAATAGCCATGATTATTCCTAGCAAACTAAAGTTTAGAGATATATTAGCATCAAATATTTTTGAGGTAGAAAAGAAATTCACTGTCAAACACCCCCTATTTATTTCCTTTAATATTTCTTAGTTTGGTGTCTATTAAAGCCTCTACCTCATCTTCCTGTAGTCAATCCACAGCTACTATCTCTTTTCCAACTACTGCTTTCCTTCTCTGTATAGTGTGGAGTTACAGCTTGATGGCGCTTCATGGGACACTTACATTTCAATTTTAATAATATTTTATTAGTTCTTCACAATTGCGTATGATGTATTTTGATCCTTGTATTCACCAAACTCTTCTCTATCTTCCTCCGTACTCTCTACTTTCCCCTCTTTGCACCTGTCTCTTCTTTTCCCTCTCTTTTTTTATTCTATTTTATTTATTTATTTTTCTTCTATTAAGTTCAGTTTTGTAGTGTCTGATACTCTTGGTGTGGGACTGGCAATAAAGTTTGAATTACATGCTAGAGATCAAATCAACAGAGAAAATAATATTTTCCCAGCAGTTATTAAATGTCAGCAGTTCCTCGGCTATTTTATTTTTTTTTAATTAGGAGAAATTTAGTTGAACATCCTTAATTGTGTGCTTGTGTGTGTGTGTGTGTGTGCTTGTGTGTGTGTGTTTGTGTTTCTCTGTGCCATGGTGTCATAGTCAGTTCAACTTCTTCTCCAATAAATATCAATTATAGACACACACACACACACACACACACACACACACACACACACACACACACACACACACACACACACAAAACTATGACCTAAGCAGAAGTAAAGCCATGAAGACATTTAGCATATTTAGGACTCGCTATGCAGAAAACATTCTTTTTTTTTTTTTCCTCTCATTTTCATCTAATGATGTTGCTGCTTTAAACATCAACATAGCATTAATCACACTGTGGATCACAGATTCAAAGGGAAGTCTGCTCATCCTCTCCTGTGAATTCACATAAAGGATGTTACTTTCATCCGAGTAATTCCGAAGGTGACAAATATTACAGATGCTGAATTTACGGGAGTGCTTGCTCCCTGTTTATTAACTCATCCATCTTGTGAGAAATAAAAGGCCTTAACAGTGAGACAAGGGGGCTTTTCTTATTCTGTCAGCTCAATGATGTTTTAAAGTAATCAATATCTATAATTACTGAATGCTGCCAAGGCTCTTTAACCCTTGCTTTGCTTCCTCACTGCTGCCTACTACCCACATCCTATGATATCAGTAAGTTCAACGATAGTTAGAAGCACAGAAGTATAATAGTAAAATATTTATAGTAAAAAGCTCACATTAATTAATTACCACATGTCCCATCATTCCAGATGTTGTTTTGTGGATCAACCATGTATTTTCTTTCTTTGAAGTTAGCATATTTTAATTGTGTGCTAGTGAGACATCTGACCACTAACGGGTCAATTACATGTTGATAAATATAACACGCAACCTAAAGAGATGAAAATACAGATGGGCACAGAGCAGCAGTCTTGATAATGTGACAGACTTAAAACTTACACTTACATGATTGATCAGAGAAGTTTAAACCTAAATTAAATTAGGTGTTTTATATAGAGAATTCCTTAAGCTTTGTAATGTACTGTTAAAGGCCAACAGCTAAACATATCAACATGCTATGTTTCAAATCATAAATACATCTTCACCTCTTAGATTCTAAAGACATGGGTCAATTAAAAGTTACAAGCAAACACACATTCAACACGCACAGGTCTATCAAAGTGTTAAGATTGTCAAAACTTGGACAATTCTTTTAATTAACAGTAGGTAAATTCAAGATGATGCACATTTTACTGAGAAGTAAGCAGCCTGAAAAAAACTCATTTAAAAAACAGGTTAGGACAACACGGACTTCGACATTTCCATCAATCTGCACCTGGGGTAACACCATCATCCAGTTTGAGGAGACTAACTCCTTTCCCTAAGGAAATGTCTCATTTACAATAGCATGGGGTTTTGAAAGCCTGGGTGAGAGGAACCACGTGTGTATCAAGCATTTACAATGTGGAACATGGTGACAACAGAGGGCTTTGTTGTTTGTAAGTTATGTAGGCATCACAGCAGAGTTATGTATAACATAGTAGAGAGGGGAGCAATATGAAATAGTGCAACACATATAAATGTACAATATGCCATGGTAACTCAGAATTTATCCCTCAGTAAATTCACAACAGAAAGCAAGAAATACAGTAAGTCATAATAAAAGAATTGAAATTAAAGCATTATAGATGAAGTAATAGAGAATAACATTTCAGTAAAATACTTTTAACCTTTTCTTCTACAGGGATAAGGAGTGTCTGAAGTATGACTTTCTAAAGTTGAGAAGAGAATGTAATAAATCCTTTCCTCCTGAAATTGAAAGTAACCAAAATTGATTGTGCTTCCTAATTCTTTTCAACGTTATACTGGGTTGTTATGTAGTTACATTAATACCAAAAGAGGGAGAGAGGGCATGAGCCACCACATATGATAGTGTAGGAGAGCTAAAATAAATCTATGGTTAGAGTAATAAAATATGTCTGTTATTAGAATTAATGTGTCAGTTTAAATAATGTTTCTGGGTGTGATGTGTAAATTTAATATAAAACTATAATTCTTTAAACTATCAACATTTTAAAAAACAAAATGAAAATTCTATGTGACACTTAAAATTAGCAAATTCAATAAATATTATACCTGCATACTCAAATGGAGAATTTTTTCTATTTTACATAACTTTGAAGATAAAAATTGCTTTTTTAAGTGCTGAGAGATAAGAAATTATTGAGTTAGAGATAAGGGACTTTAATCAGTATTCTCCCCAAAAAAAGCAAGAGTAAGGTTACTTAGCAAAAATATTCCCAAGTACAGAGAAATGGTAGTCTTATTACAGCCATTAAATCCACTCAAACTAATGGCCAGAGTAAAAGATTATCATTTACTGTTTACAGTAAGCACCACAATGGAAATGTTGCCTAGAGATGAGAACACTATTTCAAACTTCCAAAAAGTTTATTCACTGACTATTTTTGGAAGTAGTTTCTTTGTAAACATGCAAAACTGAAGAACAACGAAGAATTACTCTCAGCATAGAAGGATCACTGCCTAAAAACCAGGAAAAAAGTTCAGCTATTATAAGGTTCTGTCCACATACAGAGAACTATCTTGTTCACAGATACATCATATTTTTAAAGTCGGTAAATGACTAGCTCACAACACTGACAAAAATGTGAGAAACTACAAATCTAAAACAATACTTTATAAAAGTTGATTTTTAAAGTGACGTTAAGAGGAAGAAATAGTGACAAATTGTAAGACACTGGACTTGAAAACTGAGATCAGTGTGGACAAAAATCCTGGAAATCCCAAATTGCCATGTTGTACACACAATAACGATCATTTAAAATAGCCTTTCATCCATTAAAGCCTTAGATTTATGGCAATATTTACTTTGAAATTGAGGTATATTATTCCCATAATAATTTTGAAATACGTTTAAAGGACACTGTTAGGTTACTTGGAAATGTATACAGGGATGCAAAGAGTGTAAAAAGGAACATTAGAATTGTTCAGTGTTGCAACAAATTACCACGGATCTGGTGGTTTATATACATACAATTGTAGGTACTTACACTCTGAAAGTGAGGAATGTAGAAGGATTTTCAAAAGGAAAAAAATCAGAGGACAAATGTGAAAATTTTCATTGATTCAGAAACCACGGGGTACTGGGGTTGCCACTTTTCTCAGTTGGAGGATGTGCCTGAACCCCTGAGATCACTGTGTTATAACGGCTTCCACTGATGAGATATATTCTTGCTCTGCCTCACCTCAATCACTATCGTCCACTTCACATTGTCTTTGAAATTGTTCAAAAAGAAAATAATTTCCCTATAATAAGTTAATTAAACTAGCCATGACTAGAATTCTCCTTTTGTCATCCAGGCTATTAATAAGATTTAGAAAGAAATATGACTATAATAGATACTACATGATTCTGCCTGTAGTCGTCACTGTTTCAGACACAATGATTAGCCTCCATTCTGCTGCGAGTTACTTGAATTCACTAGTTCTTAAATAATGGTCTAAACTCAAACTCTAAAATGTTGTATAATCTTCAACTATTAAAAAGATCTAACTTCTCTTCTAAATCATGTCATAGAGTTCTACTGGAAAGTCAAAAAAAAAGGACAATTTTGGTTGATGCAAGGATGAGTAGGTTAGAGAGGAGCAGAGATGATGAACAATAATGAACCATATGTGGAATGCCATAAAAGCTATTTCAAAGTCTGTTATAAAATGAAATAAAAAAAATGCTGAGAGGTATGGGCTACCTGTTTATTAGTTTGTCACTGATTCCTCACAAATCCTATCTGTTGGTACTTGGGGTTATATGTATGAATGCTTTCAGAGGCCATAAGAGGGTATAAGATTGACTAGACCTGACGTTATAGATTGTTATTCAATATGGGTGCTTGGAATCAAACAGGTGTCTTTTGGAAGAGCACCTACTGCATTTAACAGGGTATCCATGTCTCCAATCACATATTTATATATTTTCAAAAAATTTATAGACTATTGCATATCTATACAAAGAGATATTTTTCATTTTTACAAGCTATTCCCTAATGAAAAGACAAATAATTTTAATGTTTTTTAAAAATAAAAGCAATCAATCAAAAAATATTACATGCTATATAATTCCAACTATATGATATTCAGGGAAAGATAAATCTGTGGAAACCTTTGGAAATCAAAGACTAAGAGGTGATGTATGATAAGAAAGTAAACACATTTTTTTTTGTGTGTGATCTTAGAACAGTATATTATTGAAGAAATTCCAGAGAAACTACAGTAACAAAAGAGAGAAGCAGATTATACAATGACACTGTTAGATAGATAGGTAAGTAGATACATGTATGCATAGATACACTGAAGCAGCTAGGATCTGGACCTAGTTAGAGTTGTGTTAATTCTATTGTATTTCATGTGCAAACTTTATAAAGAACACTTGAAAAAATCATTATGAACTCATTGGTCATAAAATTTATGATACGTTAGTGTCCTAACTATGAAGTTTATAATTATATGTTAATAAATATTATGTATTAGTATGCTGCTATAACTGAAAAGGGTATGGATAAATCAAACCATTGTTTGAAGCCATTATCAAAGTTATGCAATTCATGAAAAAATAGTTTTCAAAAAATCTAGCAGTTCTATTCCTAGATATATTCCTCCATAAAATGGAAGCACATGTCTAGGCAAGCATCTGCATGTGAAAGTTGGTAGAAGTATTATTCCTGGTAGTAAAATAATGAAAACATATAACAAAACTGCATAATATCCTAGCACAATGAAATGAATTATCATTATATCCTGTAACATGGATAAACCTTGTGAATATAAAAAAATGAAAGTGCTACTAAGAACTGCCAACGTGCTGTACATTTGGCCTTATATGAAATTTCCAGACTGAAAATATCCAGAGACAAAAGACTTGCTTCATGATGTTTCTGGAGGTATAAGATTGGAATGGTCAATGACATGGTGCAATATTCCAAAGTGCCAGTGGAAATGATGGCAAACTGCTGCAAGTATACTAAATTTACAAGCATTTATTGCATGTTTTAAGTGCTAATACTTTTAAGTACATTACAATTTAAATAATATACCTAGACTTTTCTTTCTGGATTATAAACCTAGCTCACTAGTAGTAAGGCACTTACTTAACATATATGAAGTCCTTTGTTCAATTATAAATATTAAAAAAAAAGTTCTGAACCTACAAAATTGTGCAGTGAGTAATGGCACTTCTTGAATAACAATGTAAGTATAAAGGTGTGATATGGATCCCTTGTACCTATGTAAATGTATAAAAAAAAAGTCCTCTGCACCCCTGTGTGTGTGTACACACACACACACACACACACACACACACACACACATGCATGCATACTTACACAAACATACACATACAAATAATAATAACAATGACAAATAAATTTAAGGAAAGAATGTATTTTTAGGTATTTATAATTAATATTTATAAGCCAAACTCAAAATTAGGCACCATTTATAATAGTTGTGAATCTAAAATATATGAATAATTATGTACTTAAAATATGAGTGGTATGTATTTTGCCACAAACTAATGAAATGTGAGGAATTCTTAAGTTGATGACAGTTTATGATAATTTTGTATATTTATTATTTAAAAGTTAACTGTAGGAATGTTGATAAAACACAGCTGCTTAATCAAAATATTATTTTCATCCAAATATTCTTCGAAGTTTCCAAAATAATAATGGACTAGATGAACATTAAAGAAGAAATATCTTAGAGCAAAAATGAAATCAACACACCCAAAAAGCCATAGTAGAAAAACAAATCAGGATCGTTGATCAAAAAGGATCTAAAAAATCAGCACATACATCAAAAAGAGAAACAACATGTATGCTTATCAATACTTTCTAAGCAGCAATAATATCTTTTGATTAATAAGAGCCACAGTCTAGCAGAATGAGAAGGAAAACAGGGTCCATTGTTTTGCTAACTCTAAGAAACACACCTCACTATCAAGAAAGGAACTTAAAATACCATCTGATATTGATATATAACCATTGTGTTTGACTCTACGGTGTGATCCTAAAATGAAGGTGTCCCTGTGGGTGTGTGTGTGTGTGTGTGTGTGTGTGTGTGTGTGTGTCTGTGTGTCTGTGTGTGTGTGTGTCTGTGTGTGTGTGTGTCTGTGTGTGTGTGTGTGTTTCTTTCTGAATGTTCTTTATAAGTACTAGACAAAGTGGCCTCAAAGTAGGCACAGAACTCACCCACTCACGCAATTCTCAGCACAAAGCATATATTATTTACCTCAGAGGGAACTGTGGTAAGAAGAAGCTGAGGTAGCCTGTATCCTATCTCTCTTCTTAGTCTTTGGTTGACAAGAATTATCTGGTATTCCTTACTCTGCCCATTTGTATCCTGGGGCTGTTTCTCACTATACCTATCATTTTCAGTGTCTCTGCTCTTCCATTTGTATTTATGATTTCTACCAAGGATACATTTGAATTAGAAGCCAGCTAAGTGAGTAATTTTATCCAGTTGTAGCTGTAGCAAACTTCCTTTGAAATATTGGCAACATTCTGAGGTGCAAAGGTTAAATCTTTAAAAAAGTGTCTCTAAGAGCAAAATGTACTACAGGTTTACCTATAATAGTTTACTTAATGTTGATAAACAGTTCTACTATGATTTCTGATTAAAGGTATAATAACCTATATTTCCTCAGAATTTCTATGGAAATCAGCAGATAAGATAGAAGGAATGGAAATACAAAGAAAAACAAACAGCAACAATTAGGCAATAACTACAAGTTGATGTTAGGAAAGCTAAAAAGTTTATGATAAACTTTACTCCTGTACTGATGTCTCGTGTTAGAAATTTAAATAAAATTCAAACTAAAATATCAGAGTGCATCATGTATCATACAGATGGTAATAATGTTAACACCAGGAATTTCTGACACTGCTTTTGATGAAAATATGTGTAACATTCCCGAGGCAGTATTCACAGGAGGATTATTGAGGAAATTCTAATGACATCATTGAAAATGCGTCATAAATTATTTAACAATGGGAGATGAATAAATATCCCAGAATTTTTCTATTCTAACTTTGTAATGGCTTTATGTTTCATTTTTCTGATCACTGTGAGACATCAAGTGATTCTTATTGTTTCCCACTGGTTTTTACATTTCTCAGACATAACAGTGTTTTGTCAAAATAAAGGTTTTGAAAATCCTTGTTCATTATTCTGAAATTAAAAACACATAAACAAATAAATCTGTATAGCTTCAAAATAATATGAGTCATATGCAAGAATATATAACTAAGATTATAAATATTTCAATATGTAAATATTTGAACATGACAGTAAATGAACATAAATTAAGGGAATGAAATACATGCTACAAAATATAAAATGAATATAAATGTGTTTATTATAGATGTATACTTGAAAAACATTAATTATGTTACCTCCAATATTTCCCAGTCATAAATATTTAAATTTCTAACAAAACAAAGTCTAATTCCTAAGATGTACCCACTAGTTGTATTTCTATTATATATTGGATATTTTTAAACATACAACAAATGCTAAAATACAGTTTTTAAAATAGTTTTTGCCTCTTTAATGACCT
This sequence comes from Phyllotis vaccarum, assembly GCA_033318265.1. NCBI lineage: Eukaryota > Metazoa > Chordata > Mammalia > Rodentia > Cricetidae > Phyllotis > Phyllotis vaccarum. The sequence continues at coordinate 47,975,298 of JARWLC010000018.1, forward strand.
GAGCACAATTGGTTCTCTTAAATATTCCTGAGTAGTTTTCATCACAGACTAGCCAAATGCCTAAGTATTATATCAAACAATACCACTCCTGAAATTTTACAGTGATCTATAGATTGTTGACATCTTTTCACTGTATACTGTTGAACACTGAATGGACAGGTTCAAAGTTACTGAAAACTTCATGTACCTCACATTCTTATTCAGCTACAGAGCCTCTTGTGAAATACTTCAAAGTACTTTTACAAATTATCTACAACAGCCTTTTGACTCAAGAGAAGACAGTGCAAAAGATTGGTGGCACTTTTCCATTCTAAATTATTTACATCATCTAAAAATACAGCAATTTAATTATCATCTGGTAGGCTTTCTTTAAATACTATAGTTTTGTATATTCTTAAAAGGATAAATAGTTTTAAAATGTATAATTTATATTGTGACAAGTGTTTTACTGTTCATGAGTGTCTGTTCAAAGGTCAAAAAAGATAACCTTCATTATTAAGCATTGTCGAAGCTAATTTATGTCCTATGGCCTGAAAGATGTTGACAAGCCAAGATATCACTTATAGATACTGCCAACCACAGCTTTTGTTATTGCGCTTGTCAAAATGACTCAGTGGGATGGAAGATTTATTAAAATTTTCTTTCCAGATAAATCCCTGTTGTGAAACAAATTATTCACTTTAAACTGAACAATATTTTAGCAATAATTTTAGAGTCATCTAAAAGTTATCATGAAGACATGTTATATATTTTGAAAATAAACTAGAATGTCCAAAAATTCAAATGAGTGGAAAAGAAATTTTATAAGTTGTCTTTTCATGATTTATTACTTTTAGATTTTTTTTACTGTAGTATTACATTATATTTATTTCAGAGCCACAAATCATACTTATAATCTGATGATAACTTTTTTTGAGGGAAAATTGCCAAGGATTTCAACTAAAGATTCACCTCAATAATGATAAATGATCCAGTGTTTAAGGCTGTAGTCTGGCATCAGCTGTGCATGTAATGGCTACAACCATATCAAGAAGCAGACCAAGAGGCCTTAAGCAATGTTTACTGTTTTTATTTGTCATTTAGGCTAGAGAGATTTTGCAAATGTGATAAATGTGAAGGAAAGCAAAAGAAGTCTCTGGTTCTCAAAGGGAGTTTAGCTCAGCACATCAGTGATTGTCTACTTTACCCTGAGGGTCTTAACTGGGATGAAGTTCAGAACCACCATAACATTTCATTAGAAACAAACCCAAGTATCCTGGAGCCCCGGATCTAAAGAAGTACAAAATGGATAGGGTACACTGTAAATTTTCTGATTTATATTCAAATGAGTCAGGGTGGTTTATCAAGCAGATGTCCATACACATATGGAAATAAATTTGAGTAATTTTGAGGTTTATAAAATTATAAGACATACATGAGATGAAGTTCTGTAATTTGATGATAGAACTTTAAAACAAATTTTTACTTAAAATAACATAGTTGTAAATGTGATCATCTTCCTCTGTGTTTCAGCAAAGAATCTCAGGAAAAAACAAAATGTATCACTTTTATATAATATCAACTTCAAAAATAGTGGGAGAAATGCATGTTTGGAAGTTCTGTTGACCTCACACATATCTAAGAGTATTCCTAAGGCAAACATATGTTTCCTACTTTAGTAAGAAATCTTTGTGACACTCCATTTGCTTGCTAATTTTAAAAACACACCTTACAAAGTTACAATTCATTAGATCTGTGATTGCTTAACAAGAAGGACATCTGGGATAGGGTCCATGTCACAGCTGGGATGTATCACATCATTAGTGAATAGAAAATGTTGGCGCATCCCTGAGCGCCCAATGTGGTTGGACTTCAGAGACCCATGGGTCACTGACGACCTGATATCATATACATACACACATGTACCCCAGACGAGCATATGCACATAATCAAGGACTGAAAAAAAAAAGAGAGAGAGAAGTAGAGTTTACCTTTTTATTCCCTTGATCTAAAATGCAGTAGTGTGTGGTAGACAATAAATGCATCCTATGGATGTATGAATTACATAATATTTGTATTATAAATTATAGCTGCATTATGTTGAGTTCCTAGGTTCATTACATGTTTCACCTTCAAAAACAACTTTCATTTTTTTCTTCTTCCTTTTTTTTTAAAAAGGTCTTTTTCAATGTACCCCCTTATTCCCTTCCCTTCCCTCCTCCCAATCTTTCCCAGTCAGCCTTCAGCCTCCCCCTCATTTCCCATCCCCTCCCCGAAAAGGGTAAGAAGTCCCGAGGTGGGTCAGCTCAGAGTGGCATCCACTCCAGGCAAGTTCGATTTCCTCATCCCAATATCAAGACTGGGTTAGGTGCTCCTCTGCAGAGAATGGGCACCGAGGTGCCAGTTCACACGCAATGGAGGGTCTAGTTCCTTTTCCTGATGAATCTACAGTGGTTATTCTTGATTCAGTGAGCTCCCCAGAGCTCCAGCCAGCCATCTCTGTGAAACTTCTCATAATCCCTATCCCCTTGCGCATACAGACCCTCCTTCCCTGCTCTCAGCTGGACCAGGAACTTTGCCCAGTGATCAGCCATGAATCTCTGCTTCTGACTCCACTCATTGTTGGATGTAGGTCCTATGAGGATACTTAGGGTGGTTATTCATTTGATTACAGGGGAAGTCCTGTTTAGGCACACCCACCACTACTGATTGGAGACCACTTTCAACCTCAGCCATATTCACTAAAACCTAGAAGAATGGTCTTAAAGTTCTCTTAATTTGGAAGCTCCTTGGGTCTTCACAGACACCAATGTATCCTGATATTTTAAGTGATGACATTATTTCTTTTATCTTGTCTTTGTCTTAAACTGTTTCTTTACACATTTTAAAAACAGGTCTAGTGTTAGGAGAAAAAAAGACCTATCACTCCTATTTTTCTATTTGATAGTAAGGATGCCAACCTTATAAATGACTCCTTAGTCATTTAGGAAAAAACATGGATACCTTTTTCTTTAATATTTGTTTACAAAACAATGTTTTTCTTAAGGAAGGGGTATAAACCTTCTAGCATTAATACATTGTAACTCACTTAAAAATAAGTGATATATTAGAAAAAAGACATAATAATGGGCTTCATAGACTAAAAATGTAAAAAGGAGCAAATCAGCAAGACATGGTATATTTTGGCAAATCAGCAAAGACACCGTGATGCTCCCTGCTTCCTGTTCTCTGTCTGTTCATTGCAGAAATCTGTTGGAACCGTCCAGGATAATTCTGGCTATTCTCTGCTCTCTTTACCTCCTAGGGACATACGGAAAGGCAAAATGAAGCCTTATAAAATAAACAACAAACAAAACAACAGGCATCACCGAGAGTTATTTATGTGTTTTATGTCTGACTAGGGCACAGGTATTTGAAATAAAAATTTACTCTATAAATCTAATCTCTTTTGTACTGGTCATTCAGACATGCGGATGTCAGGAGAGTGAACCAGACTAAATCACTATGTTCCCACATTCAGTTCACAAACACAGATTAACTGCCCAGAAATAATTCGCCATTAATTAATTAAGCTTCCTCTCATTTTATTTGAAACAAAATAAAAATAGATATTAAAAAGTTAAGTTTCACATTTACATTCCTGGACTACACCATCATTCTTCCTTCCTTCCTTCCTTCCTTCCTTTCCTTCCTTTTTCCTTCATTTATTTCTTTTCCTTTCATCTTCTCACTCCTATTTTTTCTTCCTTTCCTTTTATTTTTTTCATTGAATATATCTAAAATAATATTAATTACTAATATTAATTATTAAGATATAAGATGCTCACTAATAATTTTGTTTCAACAATAAGAAAATATATTTATCTGGTCAGGGTCTACTGAATGGGTGTGTGTGTGCAGTCCAGTACAATGGATATTGGATGATATGCAAGAACTTTGTATGAACACATATATTATAATCACTTCATACAAAAACTGCTGCTATGATAAAGTAGTATAAACATTTTCCAATTATCATCATCTCACTTATAATTACTTGATTGGTTTTCTAACAAGTCACTTCTTGTAAAACATAGAGAAAAAGAATAGAATCTGTGGCTATTTGAAAAGCACCTCGTGTTATCGCTAACACCTGCTTGCTTATGGTAGACTTTACTGAGAACAGATATATATCAGCCAGTCAAGGGGCCTATGTATTATTACTTCATTACGCTTAGAAAACACTGTATTTTTTAAACCATAATGCTTTAATTTTATAACATAAAATTATGAATTGATGGCTTAAAAATAAGTACTAAATGAAATTTGTATTTCTCACATTTCTACACAGGAGGAAATAGTCGAGAAATCTCTACTTAGAAATGTCTTAATGTGTATAAATCACATTATATAATATTAGATTGACAATGCCTTAACTTCAGCTATACATACAGATTAAAACTGGAATTTTGTACCAAGCTAAACTATAAGTTGTGAAAGATATTTGTAGAAGCATTGATATAAAAAGAAACGATTGAGGTACAGTTATGTTGTTGTGGAATAGATTAAAATAATAATTTTATAATTTATTTCTACATGTGGATTTATATTATAATTGTAGAACACCATTACATTAATTAAATTATAGAAAGTATACAAGGTCTGATGTAGGGATATTTTATCCTTTACCTGTAATTATCCTATCCTTACAATTCCATTGGAGTAAAACAATACTATTATACAAAATATAATAAAAAAAATTTAAGTGTTATTTTTAACTACTTAGGAATAAAGTATATAATCAGTCAATTTATCATATTTAGAAGAAAGAGCAGGTAAAATCAAATGAGTTATAAATTTATTATTATAATTCAAATCAAGTTGCATTCATTACTACTTAGCTATCTTAATAACACACCGTTTATTGATGGTGCATAAATTTTATAAAAGTATTAAGAATAAATCTCTGATCAAATATACTCTACCATAGACAATATAATTATAATTCAATATTCTAGCTGATGATGAGGTATATTTATTTTTTCATCAGAGAAAGAAGAGGCCTGGTGAGTTTTCTTCTAAGGATATGAAAGTTGGAGAAATTGAGGTAGTCGACTAGAAATGTAAGTAACTGCAGAGGAACTGGGAGAATTCAATTGAGATGATTTGATAACAAAAGCAGAAAACCCCACAATTAATCAAGTTATTAAAACAAAATCAAGCTCATTTTTAACCTGTGCCATAGCTATCACAATTACAATCCACTTACTTGTATTTTATTTATTTATTTATTTATTTTGCAAGTTCATCGTTTCTGCTTTTCCTCAAGTCTTTGTGGACTAGAATATTGAAGTGTATACTCACTGTCCTTAGGATACCCTTATCCACTGACTTCTGAAAGACAAGAGAGACATACTTTTGTTTTCACCTGGTCATTTTCTTCTTGCCTTCTCGGTGAGGAATGTTCATATTTTGTGTACTTCAGGCTATTTACTTTCCTTTTCTTATCTTATTCTAAAATCTACTAAGAATTTCCTATATTCTGGAAGCATCTGCTTTTCCGTTATTATTATAAAGGTAGTATAACCGTAAGCTTCTCTCCATTGTTATTTCCACAGTTTTGCACAATTCACCTTTGTGTTTCTGTTTAACTAGCTCAGACCTCACATCTCTGTAATCAGTTATGCGAACACATTGTCTTCTAGTGAATAAAAATATCCTTAGACCCAAATTTCAATGTCAAGATACCTTTAAAACATATGTTTGTTTAATTTAGCCGCCTTTACAATCAATTGTCTTTCTGCAGTTAGCTCATTAACAGTTAAAAAAATTAAAAGAAAACACAATAACAATTGTAATCCAGACACTTTGATATTTTACATCTTTATGTGGCTTTTTATCTTTTTATTACTATATTTATCCATTAAAAGAAATTTCTCTACCTTTTTTCTCTTCTCTCCCAGCTTATGTATTCTTTTTCACACACTTTGTAACCCATTTATAGAGGATTTTTCCATCTGAATCTGTTTTATTGAGCATCATTAATCATTTTCTATCCAGAAGAGCTTTTACAATGTTAAACTATAAAGCACTGCTTTGCTGATGAATCCACCCCACTCCTTGGCAGAGTTGCCAGAGCCATGCTTACCTTCCCAATTCTGGGAAGCAGTATGAAATATTCTGAAACTTTTTATCATCATAACCTCAGGAAATCTTAGGGTTCACACTTTCAAGTAGAGCACCACTGCTCACTCCACATAAGTGTTTGGCAGCAAGGTCTCTTAAAGAGCCACACAGTTTTTGTCAATAAAGCTGAGTCAGGCAGAAGCTCTTAAATTCGCCACATCTGCTCATCATTAGCAAACAGAGTGGATCCAAGTAAATGCTGCTTTTAAAGACAGGGTCTCTCTATGTGGCCTTGTGTGTTCTGGAACTTGCTCTGTAACAACACTGGTCTTGAAAACAGAGAGATCCTCTTGTCTCTACTTCTCAAGTGCTGAGATTAAGGTTGCCTTTAACCAGCCACCCACCTTCCACTGCCTCACTGAAATATCTTTTTATGAAGACCATAAACTCTAGCAATTATAAAAATGACAATTTATACACCTTTAAGATTTTTATATTACACAAGTCAGGGTAAAAGTTCAAAAAAGCAATAAAAGCAATGATACAGGGATATGAAGTAAAGTGTGCTTTCTCATTGTTAGTGGAGTTACAAACTATGCCTGGAATTATAGAATTCATTGTGCATAATTATGAAGAAACAAACTAATTTGCCTCTACCAATACTGTTCTTTAGGATATTCCCAAAGTACTTGATCCCTTACTCTATAGATACCTTGCAGACATGTTCACAGATGCTCTATTCAGATAGCCAAGACTTAAATAGTAAATAAACATTTTAAACTGATGTATGTATAATGAAAATAATGGACAGGGGTGGTGACATACCACTTTAATCCCAGCATGCTGGAGGAAGAAACAGGCTGACTCTTGTGAGTTTTAGACCAGCCTGGTCTACAGAGCAAATTCCAGGATATCCAGAGCGTCTCATGAGAAATCCTGTCTAGAAAAACCAGAAAGAAGGAAGGAAAGGAAAGAAAACATGGTAGGAGTGCATGTTAGGAGACTTAACTCTAAAGAAAAATAAAGTTGTGAACTTTGCAAGAAAATGTATAGAATGCGAAAAGATTGTATTGAGTAAAGTAACCAAGACCCAGAAAGACAAAATAATACTTCTCATTTGAAGCTCCTATCTCCAAATAGATATGAGTATGTATCTTAAGGTGAACACAGAAAGCAGTAAGATTAAAAATAAAAACATTCTGAAGTGTGGCTCTGGTAAAACAACAGAGATGAAAATTTTGAGGTATAATTGATCTGATAGAATAAAGGAAAAATGGGAGACTCTAGTTAGGAATGGAGAATCAGATGAATGTAGAAGTATGGGGTATGGTAAAATAAGTCAGGATTACTGAAATGTCATAAAGAATTATAGAATTAACTATATCTACCTAAAATACTCACAATACATGTAAATCTGTTTGCAAATATGCATATAGAGATTAAATATGTGTTTTCTATTTGGGCTGGCAGTGGTCTCCTAATTTCTGTTCTATTTATATTTAGAATGAGACCTAAAGATGAAGGAAAGCTGGAATAAGAGAGAAAGACTCGGCAAGAACTATATTTTTTTGATTCTCAAATACTACTATGTAAAATAAAAACTTAAGTTTTGGGTAAGTTCAGTGAAAGATCATCACTTCCAGTGTAAAAGTAACTCAGTTGTGATTATATTTATTTTAAAGTTTTTATGGCATCTGTCTTATAAATTGTGTTAGTTAGAATTTTTTTCTTTTATTTCTTTCTTTTTTTCTGAGAAGAAGCACCATGACTAGGTCAACTCTTATAAAGAAAAACATTTTGTAGAAAGTTTGGACTTCTAAGATGTCTGGAGATCAGCCTGGCCTTAGCCAGTGCAAACTGGTGATGACTAGTGCCTTTAAACAATAAGTTACCCTGGCATCTGCCTGGGACCTTAAAGAGGGTGGAGTCCTGATATAACATTCCTTAACCAGTGACTGTTGGGCTACAGATACCAACCATCATCCCTTTACCATGGCTGGGGGGTGTGTCTAAGAAAAAGGTATTTAAGGTTTTCCTCTCCATAATAAAATTGAACCTGCTTATTTCAACTTATTTCCTGGGGCTGCACTGTTGCTTCCACACCATCTTGGCTGCTTCTTCCTCAATTCCAATTATTCTCAGGTTTGGTCTTTTCATTGTGTCCCATATTTCCTGAACATTTTGTGTTATGACTTTTTTGTTTTTGTGTTTTCTTTGACTGACACATCTATTTCCTGATGTGGGAATGTCTTTCTATATGCTGTGAATATCAGTCTTTAAATAAAGGAGCTGTTTAGGCCCATGGCAGGCACCATAGAAAAAGTAGGAGGAGAAATCGCAACATAGGGAGGAGAAGGGTGGAGTCAGAGGAGACCCAGACAGAAACCCAAATAAGAAACATGTGAGGAACACAGGTAAGCCACAGGCCACAATGCAGAAAGATTAATAGTAATGGGTTGATTTAAGATGTAAGAGCTAGCTATCAATGTGCCTAAAGCCATAGACAAAACAGCATGAACTTAATATAAGCGGTAATAAGATTTCTTGGTCCCAGACGGCCAGAGCTCAAGACCCACAGACCTGCCTCTCAGACCTCTTAGCCTCCCACTGCTGATTTGGCCCCAAGAAATGACTCAAACGCTTATATTAAGTTCATGCTATTTGGCCTACACAGCTAAGGCACATTGTTAGCTTACTCTTATATCTTAAATCAACCTGTTTTAATTAATCTTCCCTGCCATGAGGCCCGTGGCTCATCTGTGTTCCTTACATGCTTCTTCTTGGGCAGCTTGGTCGATCTGTCCCTGAGTCTGCCCTTCCTTTCCTACCTATTCTGATTCCTCCGCCTACTTTTTCTATGGTGCCTGTCAAGGGCCAAAACAGCTCCTTTATTTAAAGATTGATATTAACAATATACAGAAAGGCATTCCTACATCACCTCCCCCTTTCTGTCTAATCAAAAAGGAAGGCTTCAATTTTAAGATAGCAAAATTACATATAACAAAATAGCTATCAGGAAAGAATTACAGTTGCAATACTTAGTCTATTTGTATTTAGCAAAATTAAAGAAAATACCCTATCATCTACCTTATCCTTGTGAATCTAAAGTTTCATATGCAATATACCTTTCAAATGACTAAGAAAAACTGTACCTATAACTATTTAATCTTTAACTACATCAAAGACCACAGAAGGATATATTTACCCAAGTAAACATGAAGTACAAGCAACTTCCAAAATCTAGAAAGGACAGAAATGACACCTATCTTCCTGGACAGTCACCCAAAGTTCTTTTATAAAGTTGTAGCATCTATCTTCAGCCTACAGACCCAGAGTCTCTTTTCATTTTAGTGTAGCAGGAAATCAGCTCGGCCCATTCATCAATCGTTTCTCCTTGAGTCCTGAAGAATGTCTGACAGTTTTCTCTGCAAAGCAGGAACCTGAAAGAACCTCTCGGCTTGTTCTGCCAAAGTTCAGAGGTCACTTTCCTATGAAACCTGCATGTCCAGTTTAAATAGTATGCTGTCAAGCAGTCAATATAAGAACAGGTTCATGTCCAGTGGTTAACCAATGCCACAAAGAAACTAATCTCCATATGGTGTTTCTTCGATGCCCATTTTTCTTTTGAAGTAGATTGGTGCTGCCAGGAGCAGACCTGTCTCACTGTCCAGAAAAGTCTAAGTTCTTAAACATTTTAAATGCCATATTCTGTAAGTCTTAGAAGTCTTTGAAGAGTACTTATCTAATTGAATTATATCTTTGTTTATCTAAAAAAAATCTAACTGACATGAATTTCTTAATTATACATTACAATTTTAAATCAGTTACATAAACATCATACCTTAAGAGTAGAAAATACATACCATATAAGAGAAATGACCTTAAATTTGTATCAATAAATCAAAATCCATACCAATGTAAAACATTTTGAGATTAACAACTGAATTCCTGATCTAAGTAAATTTAATAATCGAACTTTTCAAAAAATCATTCATATACCATATCTCCTTTTTCTTCTTAGAAAGAAATTAACTAAACCACATTGTAACAATTTCCACTACTGAATCTTCCACTCCAGAGATTCTCTCTTCCATCTCTAGCATTCTGTTGGTTATGCTTACATCTGTTTTTTTTTTTTTTTTTGGTTCATTTCTTTAGGTTTTTCTATTTCCAGCATTTACTTAGTTTGTGTCTTCTTTATTGCTTCTATTTTAATTTTTAAATTTTGATATGTTTTCTTTATCTGTTTTTTTAAAGGAATTTGTTAATCTCTTCCATTTTTTTATTTGTATTTTCTTCTATTTCTTTAAGGGAATTTTTAAATATCCTTTTCTAGGTTTCTATTATCTTCATAAAGTTGTTTCTTAGGTCTTTTTTTCTGCTTCTTCTGCATTGCTATGCTCAGGTCTTGATGTTGTAGATCCATCAGATTCCTGTGGTGCCATGTTGGTTCTTATGTAATATATATATATATATATATATATATATATATATATATATATTACATTATATATATATATATATATATATATATATATATATATATATATATATATATACTTTCACTGGTGTCTGCTTCCATTGCTTTCTTGATTCACTGCAGGATTTGTCTGAATCTCAGAGCTCTTTTTGGTGCAACCTGATCTGGATGTGTCTGTGTCTCGGGAAACCTCTCTCAGTCCAATTTGGGTTCTTGATCTACTTGGCCATAGTGTATTCTCTTAGTCTCTTAGTGTGCTGTGGGCCAGGGGTCATTGAGGTCATCATGTGATGATGTGGGTTGAAAATGGGGTCAGGTTAGTGCACTGGGGTGTCCAGGGGGCTGGTTTGTGCTTGGGGTTTGGGCTTACAAGGGTTTCTCTGTTGACTTGGGTTTAGTGCAGAGGTATGTGGATTTGAGGTTCCAAGTGCTGTGTGCCAAGGCTGGGTTTGGAGATGTGGTCTCTACTTAGCCTGGGTAGGATGCCATTCACCTCTTAGTCTGTTGTGGACTCCAGTGCAGCTGAAGAGACAGAGATAAGAGTATATAAGCAAAAGGATTGGGATCATAAGGAGGAGACCTAGAGAGACAGTTGACTGGAACTGTTGGGAGCTCTCCTAATCAGAAACAGACACTGGGAAAAGGAACTAAGTCCCCCAAAGGTAGACGACTGTTGAATGGCATAGGCAGTACTTGGAGCCTCATGGAGTAGTATCACACTGTATTCCTGTACATGATATGACATCTTGGCACCCATTCCCTACAGAGGAACACATAACCCAGCTCTAATATTGGGATGAGGGAATTGAACCTAATTCAAATGGATGCACCAGACTGAACTGTCCCACCTTGTGACTCCCTGCTCCATCTTGGGAAATGGATGGGGGGATGGAAGGGGGGGGCTGAGGGAGGAATGGGAGGGACTGGGAGTGGGGAAGGGAGGGCAAACAGCTGTAGATATGAAAAAATCATTTTCAAATAAAATTTTAAAAGGAATAAAGTTACTAAAATGAACAAAAAGATCTAAACTATTCACAATAAGTACCAATACTGATGGCCACTGAGAAATACCAAGCACTAAGAGGTACACATTTCTATTGACCACTAACGTCCAAAGAATAACCAATTTAAGAAGAGGTACCTATCTGAGATACTTATTTAAGCTGGACAACGATCTGAAAGGAAATGTTAAATAAAAGTGTATTGCCAACAGTAATATTTTCTTCTCTCAAAAAAAATAGGCACAAAAATTCAAAATTTCCTATTTTGATGGGCAAATTCAAGTGATGTAAATAAATCTATAGAATTAATAAACTAAAATATTTCTGCTAATGGCATGGTAGATGGGTAAAGTGGGAGATATGAGAAAAAAGAGGTTTCATTGTACCTCATGTGCTTATAAGAAACTATCATCTTAAACCTTAATGTGCACAGTATTATGTGTAAAAGCACATTTAAAATTTTAAATAAGTCTTGTTCACACATGGTTTTCTGTTTGTCTTTACTATGAATAAGTCGTATTAATAAAAAAGATGATGAAAAAATAATTATGTTTAAACAGAAAATTTTAAAATGGTAGAATATTTATTTCAGTCTGATCTATGTATACACACACCAGCTTTATCCCTGATATAAAAACTGTGTTTTAGGATAATGTCCTTGAAATGAAAAAGATTATAAAAGCATTCTTAATTATTAAATTGAAGTATAATCATGCACAATTAACTGTATTGATAAAAAACAAACCTTCAAGAAATTTGTGACATACACATAAGATGAAATACTAGAAGATAAAAGTGTATCACATAGAACAAACTTAACCACACGTGCACTGAGATATCTAAGATGGTATATGTCATTGCTCATGGTTGAAGTTAGCTAATAAATAGCTGGTGTAAATTTCATATATTACTATGTGATTTGCTATGCACCACCACTTACGAGCACTCATAGATTGAGAAGCCATAGAAATCCTCTTGTCTTTTTTGATTTTATTATCAAGCCACTTCTTACATATGTATTTATTCTCATGAATACACAAAAGGGTTACACTTGATAGGAAATATTTGATATTTTCTAGTTTTTATATGAACTAATTTTATATTAATTCCTTCATTGTTTCTTATTATAAATATGGTTCCTTTAGTAATAATCAATATAGAGTTTTATTACAAAATTAATCGGCTGACATCTTTGTATTAAAATTATCAAATGGAAGCCTTTTTGAATTTAAAAAGTTGTAAAGAAATCAAGATTATGAAGGCTTTCGAAGGTATTTTTTTGTGTTTATACTGCCCATTCAAGCCTCCTCACCCTTCCACCGGTACACTTTCCTATACATGAGAGTAGTCCCTGATTATAAAGGCCACTTTTGCTCTGAGAATTGGATAAATTTTAAAGTTTTAGGCTGCTCCTGTGCAGAGAAAGACTTTGCTATGTGTCTAAGGTGAAGCATAACCTAAGAACCCAATCAATAGTTCTAAAGGGGATCCTCTTCTTAAATCTGTCTATATCACATAAAGGATAAAGAAAGGGAATCTATAGAGATAAATATGCTTCATTTAATTACTTTTCAGCCAAGAAAAGGAAAGTTTATTGCTTTCCCCATATTTCTCTTATTTTTTCACTCTACCTTTATCTTACATTTTCAGCTTTGAGACAGGGTTACAAATGCTTATAATAGCTTCTGCTTAGCCTTATAAATACGTAGGTTGAACTGATATCAGAATATGATTGTAAAAATTAGTATCTAGATAACACTTGATATAAAGGAAGCTGTACACTAAACATGAAAAACATCTAGGGTGTCCACCACATAATGGGAAATTGAATATAACTTGGGTATTATCCACAATATTTAGCGAACAATTTGATATAATTGCATTTAAAAAAAATACATACTTTCTGATACCATAAAGCTAATCTTCAGGATAGGGGAAGTTTTGTCAATCACAGTTCAAGAAACTTTAAGTCATTTCTCTGAAGCACATGATGTCATCAGCAATAGGGAATTATCTTCCACTTTTCAGTGGCAAGAAAGAGAAACAGTAATAGTCTGTAAGTCTGGGGAGCCTTTGAAACAGCCCTAGACATTAACTCAAAAGAGGGTGTTTTTGTCTGGTATTGAGATTTTTGTTCAGTGATCTTTGGCACTTGGAAGAAGCACTGGAAGCTCAGATAAGAAGGCACATCAAAGTTATCTAAGTATACTTATACAGGAAATGACATGTTATAGGACGTTTTAATTAAATATTTAAAGGTATCATTTCATGTGTCTTTTTCAGATGGGATTATTGCTTTAGCTACCTCCCTCCATTTTCTGTATGTGTCTCTTTCTATCTCTCCCTCTCTAAATATCAACCCTCATTTTCTCATTTCTTCTCTCACTTTTTCTGTGTTTCGCTCTTCTCTACCTTCTGCCTAACTCCTTCCTTAACTGAGGTTCAGAGAACATTGAGGAAGAGGGAAGCAGAAATAGCATCGGAGGACAAGAAAGTGTGCAGTGAGATTGTGTCTCTTCAGCTGACCCACTAGCAGGACGCTTGACCAATAGCTAAGGAGTCTGCATAGGACAGACCTAGGCCCTCTGCATTTGAGTGACAGGTGTGTAGCTTCCATTAACTATAAATGATGTGCCAATGTATTGCATATGCATACAGATTAAGTCTGAGAAAGCCTAAAGGGGACTCTAAACACAAACTAACAGAGTCAAGCATTGCATTTTCATGGGAAGACTTTTTACTAGAGGCATGAAGAGGCAAAGATCCTTTAAGAAGAGCCTTCCCGACTAAGCATTGGTGGCAATAACTGAAAGTCTCTTTTAAAAAGTCCTACTGCCAAATGCTTAAATAAAGTTTTTGAGCTGAAGATGGTGGGTCTGTACTTGGTGGCAGCATGGACCCTAAAATTCCCCAGAGTTGGGGTAGTAAATATGATTCCTGCCAGGACCTCTGCCATGAAGATAAGTTCTCACAGACCAAGACGCTGGGCAGAGCATGCCATCATAACAGAGGCTTTACTTCTAGCCATGCCACTTAGAAGATATAGTAGACTAAGAACTTGTGGTAAGAAAAAGACCGAGTTATATAGTAAGCACATATACAGACAAAAAATTAAAACCCTCGAAAGAGTTTACAGTTTTTTAAAGAAAATATGTAGTCTTAGGGAGAAAAGAAAAATAATAGAGAAATTCCCTTAAAAAATTAAGGTAAAGATGAAAAACACAGAGAGTGTAAATTCTGTCTGTTATTGTATTTTCTTTGAATTGTTTGACCACTAAAGAAGGAGAAATTGCTGCTAAAATACATTTCATTATAAACACTATCAGATTAATCCAACCTATGTATTTTGAAAATGTTGTGACATTAAAGTTTGTCAAAAGACATGTTACTTTGAAGAAAAGGTCTTGTTTTTATTTCCACACAAAAATTTAACAATTGTGGATTCATTCCAGGTTAAAGAAGAGAAAGTCTGGTTAAGGGAAACTCCTGAAGTCTCCGACAGTAACTGGCAGCCCAGATGGTCCAACATTTGAGAGCACCTGTGTTGCAGTTTCCTCTGAGTTTTGCATCCAATACGACTTCAAAGCTGCTTCCTGAGATGATTCAGCCTTTCAGAATACTCCATTCAGAACTTAATCTTAAATTGTCTCAGTGTGCCCCAAAGACTACCAGTGGCTTCAATTAACAGAAAGTAGGCTAGCCCACAGTCCCTCCCCCCAATAGATTATGGATATTTGTCTTTATTTAGTGTTGGTTATATGACGTTATTGAAATGGTCTCGCAAAAAGCTAAGCTGAAGAGATTGTATTTGGGGTTCTTGGTTTTTGGTTTTTTTAAAAGGATGTTCTTTGGAATAATGCTCTTGTACTCTGTAAATATTTGTTACTCATATTGGTTTAATAAAATGACGATTTCTCAGTAGCCAGGGGGAAGTATAAGCAGGGTGACCAGACTAGGAGAATTCTGGGAAGAGGAAAGGCAGAGACACAATTGCCAGCCAGATGCAGAGGAAGCAAAATGAGAAAGCTGGGCTGAGGAAAGGTACCAAACCATGTGGATAAATATAGATAAGAATTGTGGGTTAATATAAGTTTAAGAACAAGTCTGAAGTATGCTTGAGCTACTGGTCCAACAATGCTAAAATATTGCAATCAGTCAATTATTTGGGAAGTGGCTGCAAAGTAGCAGAAACTTCTGATGAAAAAATGCAAAATATGGAAAAACAAAACAAAACAAAGGAACAAAAAAAATCCACACCACATTATCAACTACTATTTTTTTTTGCTTCACATTTCCACTATTAGGACCTTCTCAATTGCATAGGCTTCTGTATCCTTTTACATTGAATTATCTCTGAGCTCCATACAACAAAACCTCAGTCCTCAAGGAAACAACCCTCAGAGACAGGGCTCTTGAAAATGCTGCGTTAGCAAGACGCTAACCTCATGAACATATGAACCCTTTGGAAGAGTTCTGGATTTAGTGGACTATTGAAAAGTGATGGGTCACTCAGGAGCAAGGTTAGGACTATCTTGGATCTCAGTGGCCTAAGTATGTTTGGTGACAATGCACAATATAATCAGCAGGGCTCAAAGGACAACTGAAGCCTGCACTCAATTGGCAGTGTGTCTCAGGAGGCAGTGTGGTATTCTACACTACAGGTCCAAAAGCAACATGACAAAAGATTATTGTGGATGCCTCTAAAACAGTGAGCTGAGATAAAACTGTTACCTTTTAAGTGATTTACTTAGTTATGTTGTTTTCAAGATGAAAAGTGAACCGGTCTTTCTAATTACTTTCTGCTCTTCAATTTTTTTTTTTTCCTTCAAGACTTACTTTCTGATGCCTCTTGAATCCTCCACACATGTTATGTCATCTATATGGTCTAGACCAAAATTTTGGCACAGTTCCACTTTCTTAATGATTAAATTTTGTTGTGCAAATATATTATGTTTAGGTTCCCATGTTATTACACTTTTCTTTCTTTGGTGGGTTTCATTTTGATACCCCCCTTTAATACCTAACTTTGACATTCCGTAAACTTCCAAGAATCCTGTTTAACTAATTTTTCATATTGCTTTCAAAGTTAATAGATATACAAGTGAGAATCTTTTTATTATTATACTTCAACTCTGACAAACTGGTTTGCTTAAATTATATTCTGTCTATAACAACCTCTAAAAGGATAATTTTTATGAAGAATAATGACATCTTTTCTAAAAGTTTGTTAGTGGCATTTAGAAACATGACTCAGTGTGTACTTATTACAGTGATTGGAATGAAGAACTTAATAAATCCAGAATTTGCTACTCTAAAAAACACATGCATTTAACATTCTAAGCCAGTGGTTCATAAGATGTTAGAGGACTGATTCCTGAATAAGCATCTCCCTTTTGTTCTTATCCTTGGCCTTTCCAATTAAATATTAATAATTCAATTTACAGCATGCTAATTACAAACTCTGTGCATATGATGCATGGTTGCAAACAAACCCTCTTTGCTCTTAGTGAATCCAATCTCATTTACAACCTTCGAAATGAGACTAAAAAGTCCAAGGACACATTAAATCTAAATAATTTAAAATTTTAAGTCCTGTTATAGTCGTTATAGTGATCTAGTTAGGTAATGCTTTCTGCTTTGACAAAAAGTGAAGCTGTACCTTAGCCTTTCTTTTAATACCACATATTATTGTTAAAATTGGTTGTCTCCATGAAACATAAAATTATATAGTAATATACACAAGTGTGTTTGTGTGTGTGTGTGTGTGTGTGTGTGTGTGTGTGTGTATGCACATGTACCATAAGTGACAAGTAAACTTGTCATTTTATATCTTGTCATTTTATATGACATTATATATGTCATTTTATATCTCGATTTTTATTATGTATAAGTTTAATTATCTTCAATATCTAGTTATTGCATTTTATAGTAAGTTTTGTGGAAATTTGTGACTGACTTTTAATATTTGTAGGCTGAATAACATAAATATGCAAGTAAGATAGTCACAAATTATTTTACAAATCCAATATGGTCAACAATTCTAAATTTGTTCTAATATTGGTTACATTCCTTTTACACAAAGCTCTGTTGCTAGGTTATGCTCTGATTATTAAAATTATGCATTTTATAATTTGTAGAATTTTTAACATATCCACAGTTGTGTAGTATATTAATTTTAAACTAAAGATAATTTGAATAAGCTTGTGTTCCTTACAACATTCAGATATAGCATGGATTCTAGTTAGTATCATAATAAAAACATGGAGCCAGATATTGTGGGAAATCGGGAATATCAGAGAGATAAAGAAACAAACCACAGCCAGTTCTCACCCAGCCAACTTCTCAGGCTAAATAGAGTAAGTGCTATAGTCATAGGTTCTCAGACTGACTAGTCACTCATATAGAATGGCTGGATTCCTGCTTTCTTCTGCCTTATATATCTTTTGCTGCTCAGTTATTTTACTACCTGATTCAACTCTGCTAGAGCTAAAGGTGTGAGCTACTACTGCCTGGTTGTTAGGCCTTGAATTTACAGATATCCTGGAAGAACTCTGTCTCTGCAGTGATGGGATTAAAGGTATGGGTCACCATTCCCTGACCTTTGTGGCTAGGCTGTGGGTGATTTTGTCCTCTGATATTCCAAACAAATATTATTATTAACTATACGATATATCACCATACTAGATGTATGGTTTAATTTAGTAGCTTAAATCAACTTATAGTATCTGATGTTGCCTGCCAAAGATCAAGCCTCTCAAACATTGGTGGGGAGGAAAATCCAGCCCCTACTTGCATTAACTAACAGTTAATGTTTGCTAAGGAAAGGAGAGATATTCTTCTTTGGAAATGGGGTTGCTGGTGGTTCCTCATGCCTATTATATGAGCACATACCATGTGCATTTGGGCAGCATTAAGTGGTTCATCAATTATAGATAGCAATAAAAATTGAGGATATGAAGCTGATTCTGTAAAAGCGAAAAGATAATGGTGAGTAGATATAATCAATACATAAAGTGTCAATGTACCAAACTTTCCAAGGAATAAAAATTACTGTTTTAAAAATATGAAATGATGGGCTAAACAGTTTAGTGGACTTAAGTATGAATCATTTTATCACTGTGTTTTATTCAACTATACAACTCAGGGTACACACTGATCTACCAATTGTTATTGTATATTGCCTAGGGGATGGGATGAAATAGTAATAAAATTTAATTCTTACTTATATAAATTTTTAAATCAAAAGTTAATAATTTTCACTCATAATACAATCTGTGAAAATGATTACAGAATATTCAAAGAACAAAGATAATTAATAAATATTTTTAAAATTGTTTACATACCGAGTACTAAAAAACATTAATATCATTTTACATTTGAATTACCCATATAAGAATAGCTATCATCTGGAAAAAAATGACCACGAATGAGGTCACGAATGTGGGGAAAGGGGAACTCTATTATCGGTGAACATAAAATGTTGTAACTAGTATGGGAATCACTATAGATGTTTCTCAGAAAGCTAAAAATAGAACTGCCTGGCTATACCACAGCTGGGCACGTAATAAAAGTAATCCCTGTTCATTCTATAGACATACTTGCTTATCCATGTTCACTTTTCCTCTGCTTACAAATAGCAAAGGAATGGTATCAGCCTAGATTTTCATCAACTGAAGAAATGATAATGAAAGTTTGCTGTGTATACATAATGGTATTTTACTCAGCTTTAGAAAAAATAATAAATTTGGATGAAAGGATAGATCTGGAAACAAAATGCTGAGAAAAGAAACTCATGGCCCCAAAATGAGAAATATCTAAGACTATTTTTTCATTTGTAAGTTTCCGTGTATGTTTAAATTAGCATGTCTAAGAAATGTGGGAACTAGAGAACTGCTATGAGAGAGTGAGAGAACTGGTCTTAAGGAGAGGTAAGATAAGAAATTATAAATTTATAGGGGGGTGTAGTGCAAACAAAAATGCTGAGCCAGGGATAGAATGATAGAAGATTAGGAGAAGAGGCCAAAGATGGTTGAGTAAGGTTTAATACAGCTGAAGAAATGTGTACTAAAACCTAAGGAAATATGTTTCATAAGCTATCTTATTTTATTATAACATTAGGTAGGGGTGAAAAAAGCTTTCAAGATATTTAACTGCTTCTGAGAATTGGGAAGGTGAGAGTGGCACCTTCGCCATGTTGAAAAGCCATCGAGGGGGCAGGGTCAGCAGGCAAAGCAGTACAGCACACTCGAGCATTTTAGAAGCTCTTCTGGTTAGAAAATGATTAAGATAGGCAATAAAATAGAGTTAGATGAAGAAAACAAACATCTCAACTGTTAAACTGTGTGTGAAAA
The DNA here is from genome assembly GCA_033318265.1 of Phyllotis vaccarum. Lineage (NCBI taxonomy): Eukaryota > Metazoa > Chordata > Mammalia > Rodentia > Cricetidae > Phyllotis > Phyllotis vaccarum. The sequence goes on from JARWLC010000018.1 coordinate 47,995,214, forward strand.
AGAATACATAAGCTGGGAGAGGAAAGAAAGAAGGTAGAGAAGGTCTTTAAAAAGGAAAATAGAGTCTAAAAATATAATAAGCTACATAAAGATGGAAAGTATATAAAGAGTCTGGATTATGGTTATTAATGTGTTTTCTCTTAATTTTTAACTGTTAATGAACTAACTGCAGAAAGACAATTGATTGTAAAGGTTTCTAAGTTAAACAAACATACATATTTTAAAGGTATCTTGAGTTTGAAATTTGGGTCTAAAAATTTATGTTGTTCTGGAAAAGAGGTTCTGTTTCTGTTTCCATAGAGGATGAGAACCTGTGGATTGCTTCTAAGCAAATATGGTTTAATCAACTAAGACCACCTGAATACTTTCTCTGATGACAAGAGATGATTACATCAGGTTCAAAGCTACAAACTAAGATGATCCAACCTCAGGGCCCTCAAAAGATTGCCAGTGCCCCTTAATCAGAAGGAAGTAGTAATAGAAAGCTACACCCAAACTCCAAACAAAATATTGTTTATGAACCTTTGTTTCATTCTAAATTGTTAATGGTCATAGTTAATCTCTTTCCAAGAAAAAAAAAGGGGGGGGGGGAGGTGTGGTATATACAAATGATTGTGGGGATTCAATAAAAGCTTCAGAAGTTTCAGGGATATCAGAGGGAATCTATCCACAGCCTATGTGGGGAGTTAATAAAAGCTCTGAAATTCCAGAGCTCTAACCACAGTCAGTGTAGGAGAATCAGAGAGTAGTGATTCAAACCTTTAATCCCAGCAAAGGGACTATCCTGGGAGTCGTGGCCTATGCCCTTAATCCCAACTGAATCGAGGTCACTTCAGATTATAGAAGGAATTCCAGGCTCCCAAGCAGGCAGTGGTGGGGCCACGCCTTAATTTACCAAAAGGGTATTTAAGACAGGATAGAAACACAGGAGGGGAAGCCAAGCCAAGGGAAGTGAGGCTGAGGAAGCTGGAAGACAGCTGGGTAACATCTGACTGTGGTGTTTATTCTCTCTAACATCTCCAACTTCTTCAGAGATCTATCCCTGAATCTCATTTATTCACACAACAAATGATTTTCAAATATTGAATTTGCTTTAACCAAAAAATCAGCTATTAATATCAAAGTATTTTACATTGGTATGGATTTTGGTTTATTGATACAAATTTAAAGTCAATTTTGTTATGGTGTATGTCTTTTTCTACTCTTGTTTAAGATTTGATGTTTATGTAACTAATTTAAAATTGTAATATATAATTAAGAAATGCAGATTAACAGTCATCTATAATAACTAAACTCATAATAATGTTAGTTAGATTTTTTTTAGATATACAAGACATATTTCAGCTAGATAGGCAATCTTCAAAGACTTCAAAGATCTACAGAATATGGCATTTAAAATATCTTAAGAACTTAGACTTTTCTGAACAGTGAAACAGATCTTCCCCCGGCAGTACCAATCTACTTCAAGAGAATAATGGGCATCAAAGAAACTTCATATGGAGTTTACTTTCTTTGTGGAAACTGTTAGTCACTGAATAAGAAATTGTTCTGGTATTGACTGCTTGACAGTATGCTGTATAAACTGGACACACAGGACCCATAGGAAAGTGACCTGTGGACTTAACAGAAAAAAAAGCTGATGTGGTCCTTAAGGTTCCTACTTTTATTCAGAGAAAATTGACAGACATTCTTCAGGACACAAGGAAAAGAGATTAATAAAATATACCAGGATGAGCAGAGAAATTCTTCAGATTTCCTGCTTCACTGAAAGGTATTCCAGAGAATCTGGGCATTGAGGCTGAAGATAGATGTCTCAATGTTACAAAGGAACTTTGGATCACATGCCTATTTAGCTATGGCTGTCCTTGAACCCAGGACTATCCTGAATACATTTTGGAGTCCTTAGATTCAGATGCAAGCTACCATACCTGGATCTATGCAAATTTATCCCAGGCATTTCAATTTTGTATTCCCAGAAATTGATATTCCTTCTGTTTGCATAAATTTCCAAAATGGTCCAGAATATCATGATCACTCCTGTTTTTCCTGGTGTTCATATTACCAGTGAATAAATCTTCCTTGGCATTCCTACTGAACATATTTTACGTCTGTCCTAGGCTAGGTGGCAAAATCATACCTCACTGGAAATACACATACACACACACACACACACACACACACACACACACACACACACACATACACACACACACACACACACACAAAAATGAAACAAAAAATAAAAAAAACAAAATATTAAAACAACCAACAAACAAACAACAAAAAAAGCCCAAAGGAATTTTGGGTTACTGTCCAGGCAGACAGGTGTCACCCCTGTCATTTTTAGATTTTGGAAGTTGCTTGTACTTCCTGTTTACTTGGTTAATATTTTAACCTTCTGTGATCTTTGATGTAGTTGAAGATTAGATATTTATAGCTATTAGTTTGTCTTAGTTATTTTAAAAGGTATATTAGACATGAAATTTTATACTCACAAGGATAAGGTATATGATAGAATTTTTTTTTTAATTTTGATAAATACAAATAGACTAGATACTGTAACTGTAACTCTTTCTTGATAGCTTTGTTTTGTTCTATGTAATTTTGATATATGTAGTAGTGGGTTCTCGGGTCCCAGGCGGCCGAGACCCACAGACCTGCCGCCCAAGCACTCTTAGCCGCCCAGGCCCCCCAAAACGACTCAGACGCTTATATTAACTTCATGCTGTTTGGCCTATGGCTCAGGCACATTGCTAGCTAGCTCTTATATCTTAAATCAACCCATTTCTATTAATCTGTTGGCCACGTGCCCCGTAGCTCACCCTTGCTCCTTACATGTTGCTCCTTGGGCAGCTTCAGCTCATCTGCCTCTGACTCCGCCCTGCTTCTCCTACCTATGCTTTGATTTCTCCTCCTCCTTCTTCTATGGTGCCTGCCATGGCCCAAAACAGCTCCTTTATTTAAAGATTGAGATTCCCAGCATACATAAACGCATTCCCACATCAGATATACTAAAATTGAATCCTTCCTTTTTGATTATACAGAAAGGGGGAAGTGATGTGGGAATGTCTTTCTGTATGCTGTGAAATAAAGGATTATTTGGGCCATGGCAGGCATCATAGAAGTAGGTGGAGGAAATCTGAACGTAGTTAGGAGAAAGAGGAGAGAAGAGCCAGTTGCCCAAGATTCAGCATGTAAGATAACACAGGTGAACCACGGGCCACGTGGCAGGACAGATTAATGGAAATGACTTGAATTTAGATGAAAGAGCTAGTTAGCAATATGCCTAAGCCATAGGCTAAACAGCAGGAAATTAATAGGAGTATCTGGATCAGTTTGAGGGCCTAAGCGACGGTGGGCATCTATGTGCTCTGGGACACCAGGTCTGCGGGTCTGGACTGCTGGCTGGCTGGGGCCAGAAGCATCATGTTACAGGATATTATATCATCGTTTAATTTTATATACTATGTATGAGAGATATACAAGCACTTAAAATACTGAAATATAATTTCTAATTATTGTTCAAATGTGGAAAATGTCAAGAAACAAAATATTACTTAATGAAGACCTAGTTGTTTCCCAAACTTTTAGAAACAATCTAAATTGCATAGGCACATGAAATGTAGCTGAGAAAAAAATAATTATGATTCTAAGATGTCCTTTAAAGGAATCACCTATGATGAGGTTAACAATACTATTATAAAATTAGGAGATTTTTTTTTGCCTTAATTCATGTTTTTTGTGACAGAAACCATAATATCTTTTGGAGACTCTTGGACCTCAGACTCATAATTTAGTAAGACTGGACTATAAAAATCATCTCTGCTGTTCAGACATTGTGTTGCTAGGTAGAGGCATGCATTTTTAACTGAGGGGCAGGTTTTGCAGCCCCCACAGCCTGTTTCCAGAGATATCTCATGAGGTAACTGTGTGCTTCCAGGCATAACCTCAGAACAAGGCTCTTTCTCGGATTTCCACTGGAAGTTCTTTCGGTTATATCAGCTTGCCCTCTTCTCCCACCAAGGACTGGAGAAGATTTCAAACAGGGAACTGTACCCAGTACCACTCAGTAGCAAACTCTGCATAAAGGCATTGAGTGTACTCAATCCTGCATTAAGTGCTGAAGCTGAATTTGCCTGCAGCATCGAAGTCTTCTTCCCAGCCGTCACTTCATGAATAGCCACCAGCATGGGACTTTGTGCATACCCATCTTAAGAGATTTACTGAAATTCATGCTACATGACTTATAACATGTATAACTGTTTGCTGTTTTAGTCCTTAAGAAATCCTTTGTAGGCCAAAAATGACTGTGTCAATGTTTCAATGAAACTTTGGGTGACTGTCCAAGCAGCAGATGTGATCTGTCATTTCTAAAACTTTGGAAAATGCTTACAATGCACTTCCTGTATACTTAGGTAATATTATATCATTCTTGAGTCCTTGATGAAGTTGAAGACTAGATAATTATAATTATAGTTTTCCTTTGTTATTATAAAAGATAAATTATAAATGAAACTCATAAAAATAGGCTAGATGATAGAGTATTTTCTTAATTTTGCCAGACACAAATAGACTAAATATTGTAACTGATTCTTGTTTAGTGACTGTTTTGATATGTAACTTTACTATGTTAAAATAAAAACCTTCCTATTTTATTACTCAGAATAATGAAGTGTTGTGTGGTTGTCATTCTGTATACTGTATTACATATTGCTACCATCGGTTAATAAAGAAGCTGCTATGGCTCATGGCAAGGCAGGGCACATCCAGGTGAGAATTCCAATAAAAAGAAAGAGAGGGGAAAGGTGGAGTCAAGGAAGATGCTGCAGGCTCCCAGAGGAAGAAGTTGTAATGAAACACAGGTCAAACCCCAAACCATGTGCTGATACATAGATTAATAGATATGGGTTAGTTTAAGGATGAAAGAGATAGTTAGCAAGAAGCCTGGGCCATAGAATAAACAGTTTGCAACTAATATAAGCCTCAGCCTCTGTGTGATTATTTGGGAATGAACAGTTAAGTGTCAATAAAAAATGTCCTGCAATATGTTTCAGTTTTGTACTAAACTGGCTGCCTTATCACTGTGAGTGTTAAGCTTTGATTTTAAACATAAACCACTCTGTTACAAGGAGGTTTCTGATTCTGGATGGCCAGAGGTCCAGACCCACAGACCTGCAGCCCCAGACCCCTTAGCCACCCACAGCTTATCAGGCCCCCAGAAATGATTCAGACACTTATATTAACTTCATGCTGTTTGGCCTATGGCTTAGGCACATTTCTAGCTTGCTCTTACATCTTAAATCAACCCATTCTTATTAATCTAACTGCCACATGGCCCCTGGCTCACCTATGTTCCTTACATGTTTCTTCTTGGGCGGCTGATTTAGGCTAATCTGACTCCGCCCTTCTCCTACCTATGCTCTGATTTCCCCTTCTACTTTTTCTATGGTGCCTGTCATGGGCCAAAATAGCTCCTTTATTTAAAGATTGATATTCACAGCATACAGAAAGACATTCCCACATCACCACTCCATTTATAGTTGATGCAGCTGATAACTACCCAAGAAACAGATAAAACCCCAGATATATATGGCATATGCTATATCAGTTAATAGCTCAGTTATCTACCTTTCCACTCATACCTCCTGTTGGATGAAGGCTACTTGTCCATGTTTATCTACTCCTTCCACTGTCATAAGACGTTTCAGAGTGATTGCCTAAAAATAGTTCCAACTGTGTGGTGTTATCAGGACACTGTGTCATCTTAAGAGTAGCTAGTCTCTAAAGGAAGGAATGTTACTGTTTCCCTTTGCTTTTCCACCACACTTTGACCACTCTCATCTACTGACAATACATCACAGACAATATTTTAGACAGAGTTCATATTTCTGGTTTTGTTTCCAGAGGCATTATCTGACATAAATTTGTGGGAAGAAAAAAAAACATAAAGAGAGTGTAATACTTGCTAAACAGAAATCCAGTGAAGCTGTCAAGATTAATGACCTAAAGACACAGGTCAAAACCCTGTACCATCCAAAATAGAATTATGTTACAGAAATTATTTTAGGCATTAACAAATATTTTACTAAAGAAAAAGTTCCTCTAATATTTTTGTAAAAGTTGAATATTTCCTCAAAGGAAAAGATACGTTTCTAAGTATCATAGTTCATTAACCTTTCCTTTAAATTTTGACTCAGTGAAAAACATAGTTATAACCTTTGATAAGCATTTAAATTTTAGCTCCCTTGTGTGTGGCTTCTCTTAACCCTTTAATTTTCACTATGGAACTGTGTCAAATCTTTGGTTGTGCACTACTTACAGGCAAATAGTCATATCATTGTCCTAGTTGAAAACATATGACTAGTCAAAAAACCACGAGAGCTAAATATATTGAAGAAAAACGTAAAATTTAATTAAGAAAAAATTATATCTACAACAAAAGTTGGGCCTGAAAGTTCAGAGAACAGATGTATTAACATAAAACATAGTAATCAGTTTTTGGAAATGTTTTGCTTTGTTCTGTATTTTAGTGAAGTATAAGCTGAGTGGTATCTGAAATTTAAGCCAAATTCTCCTATTATTTTGAACATCTAATTCCTGGCTGAGATAAATAAGATTTTGCAATTTATTCAACAACTACTGTGAGTTCTTTGTTGTGATCTTATTTTATTAATTAAATTTTTCCACATACTTACAAAATTTGTTTTGCTGAAATAAGATGAACTCAAGAAATAAAATTTTGAAATATTTCTATATTATGCATCAGTAATATATAACTTTTTGTGCTAGAACATGTTTTTATATACTACTTCTAAATGAGATGGCATAACAATACTTTTCTTGACCACCTAATTAAGACATTTCTTAAACTTGCACAATTTTAAGGTAACAAGGAAGACCTAATGGAGTTCCATTAAATTTTCCTCATTAAGTTAGCATTATAGACCTTTAATGAAAGCTTAATTAGGTAGCGATATTAAGAAAGTTGATGCACAAATGAAAATAAGTCACAATATCTGCAATATGCCTCATTGGCATTCACGGCAGGACACTGACCAAAACCTTAATTAAAAAGAAGTCTGATTCTTCTATATAATTGCCCATTCAACAAACTGCCCTATTAAGAGAATATAGAAATAACATTCGATTTAATTAGTAAAAAAAAAAAAAAAAAAAAAAAATCGTACTTAAATGAAACTGTTTTTCGTGTATTTTCCAACTTTTTATTTTATTGGCTTATCACATTTAGAATACAATACCTAATTATGTACCTGCAATTCCTATAACTGTTTCCCTTAATTTTAAGACTAGTAACAGTTTCTTTTCATGTCCATTTCTCCCTTTTTTTTAACCATTATTTTTTGTTCTACCTACCCACTTCAAACAATATTCTCAAGATGGTCACTTGTGATCTTTGATGGTCAGGTCCTGGGAAGACTCTTGTTTGTATCTGTACACAACGTTTTGCTGTTCCTTAGCTTATAAAACTCATTTCTTTGGTCACTCCTTTCAATTCGCCATCTTCACAGGGGGAAGTTTACCTTATAAGAGAGGGATTAGAGTGAGGTAGAAACAGGTGTCAGCCATTCTCCACATTTACCTTGTTTAGACAGGAAAAAAAAACTGATTATGAGAATGACTTTAAGAGGTAATGACTTCTGTGCAAGCAGAGGCATAAGGAAGACTTCATTGTAGTCATTAAAAATCAAACAGGTAGACCTGAGTTCCTAGAAATATCATAATGCTGCTCCTGAGAATTTTGGAAAGCATTAAATAGTAAGTATCTTGTCATAAAGTATTAATTTTAGATTTTTTACATATAAAATAGGAACCAAAACGCCAAAACCCAAAAAGTTGATAACATTATGAACTATCCTTTGACGACTCTCTAAAGACTTGTAGAAATAATAAGTTAATTTCCCAAACTCAAGTGTTAGCTTAATAAAAATGTTCTACCTCAATTTTTTTAATTTTTAAAAATGTCTATTGATTTCCTGTTTTTGTTTGTTTGTTTATTTTATGGATTCATTCTAGGGCCTCAATATTTCTCAGTAAGAATTAATGAGTTATATATCCAATTCTGAAATACACTCTTATAAACTTGTAAATTCAAACCTGTAATATTTTAAGAACTGGAGAACGACCCAGGTTTTAGATCATGTACTACTCTTGCAGAGGACTGGAGTTTCATTCACAATTTTAAAATCAGTGCTCATAACTTTTTGGAAGTCTAGCTGCTATACTCATGTCCACCCACACCACTCACAGAGACTTGTAATTAAAAATAAAATTAAGCAACCAGGCAGTTATGGCCATGCCTTTGATCAAGCACTCTGAAGGCAGAGGAAGGAGAATCTTAGCATTTGAGGCCAACCTGGTCTACAAGGCTAGTTCCAGAATATCCAGGGCTACATGTACAAGAAACACTGTCTTGAAAAAATGAAATAAAATAAAATGGATGTGTAAGGAAAAAATAAAACTATAATAATTTTGAAACCGGATTTCACTATGCCCAGGCTGGCCTTAAGCTCCATTTCCCCTGCCTTAGCATCTAATGTGAGCACCATTTTTACCTAAAAATAATTCAGTTTTCATTTGGGGCTTGGTGGTATGAATCTGAGAATGAGAAACAAAAGTTTCATATGATTAAAGTATAATCTGCTAATGACAAATAATTATATGTGCTTACCCATGTTTACCAGATGTGACAGGGAATCATCCATGTTTATGATTTATAGCTCATAATAAGGAAGAAACCTCAAGCAAAAACATGGACATGTGTTTATAATTTGCTTTTAGATTTGCAACAATAATTCCATTATTATCCTATAATTCCCAGAGGTGAAATGGGTGGGATAATAAATTAACTTTTTTTATATGACAAGTTTGTAAGTGAAGACAATCTAATTAGATCAACTTTAATTATCTTTAGTGAGAAGGTGTTGTTATTGATTACTTTGAGAATGAAAAAGTGAGATAACTCATTTAAAGTTGTTTTCTTATTTGCTAACTTTAACTAGGGAGATGTAACATGTACCTTTACTTCTGCTAGCACTAAGTCTACTTTTATGAAGAAACCAGGAAATACTTCTTTGTATTTTGTGTTTTTCAAGTTATATATGTTTTCCTTAGCATTCATTTTATTTTGCTTCAAGACTTATCTATCACCGTGTCTTTATTTTGACTTAACTATGCAGCTAGATCTACACACACCAATTATAAATTTTAAATATAAAGGTGATTTTTTTAATGATATAAAAACATGATGTTTAGATCAAAAGTAGGGCTACCAATCATGACTATCATTGCTTTCTTTTAAAGGCAATATGAACGTCTACAGTATAATTCATCTCAGTTTTGAAAGTGTCTGTGTCTCCTTGCTGTTTATTACTCTGCTATTAAATTTGAGTAAAATAGCTATAATCTTTAGAATAATCTATTGCAAGTTGGTCCTACTTCTGCTTCCTGACCCCAATCTAGTTACTCTGTCAGTCACAGAATAAAGATCCCCTCATATACTTCCACCTCTTTATTTTTCCCAGATCATAGTGTAAAAGGTCATGGTGAAAGAGAAGCCGTGTTGGGAAGAATAATTTTTAGTTCAAGGAGAAAAGAATAAGTAATCAAGAAAGGTCATTGCAGAATAATCACCACACTAGTTCTTCGAGTGCACTACAGATTCAGAGCCCTCATTAACAAGTTCAGAAAGTTATTCTTAATCTCATTTGTTTTAATGAGTTTTAATTGAGGAAGAAAATTTATGCATTAACTAAGAAACTGAACAGGAAACATCTCTTTCACTTCAGAGATTTTTTTTTAAGTCTACAGTGATAACAAATATCTTCAACAAAGTAAAATCTCTTTTATATTTTCCTAGTTACTGTTCTATTGATATCCAGAAACACTATGACCACTGAAAATCTTGTAAAGTATTTAATTGTGATGTCCTTACAGTTTCAGAAGGTTAGTCCATTATCACCATGGTATGGAAGTGGCTGCAGGCAGACAGGTATGGGGCTGGAGGAGGAAGTGAGTGTTCACATTTGATCACTTATAAAATTTAGCCATTTAAATGATAATTAGAAATATTAACGAAATAATATGGTGGATATACTTTAACTATGTCAAGAAATAACTCACAATTAAAGAAAAACGTTTTGCAATCTATACTTCACTGAAAATCTGAATTATCAGCTAAGGAAATCTTATCCCTTTTTTGTTTCATTTGGCTGATATTAAAATAATCAATGGCAGGTCAAAGACTTGGACAAATAAAAGAAATATGTCAAAATAATTAAAGCACATATTACTTGTCAAAGGAAATCCAAATTCTCCCTTTCTTTATGACTGGAAAGTCAAGTTATAATTGACAATGTGGTCTCCATTTTAATCATACAACTCTTACTTCACACAATTAAAACAACTTTCCATAGATGCAGAATATATCCCTGTTCTAATGAAATTTTATCATACATACCAAATTTGAATTGGTAAATTTTATATGGGAAAGAATTTTTAATTTTCTGAATGTTTTCAGTCCCTACATAGAATTATTCTGAGAATGTTGGGTATTTCATAAAGACTACCGTAAATATTTGGCTCACAGAAAATATTTGCCAACAATGTATAGAAATGAATAACTTAATGAAATAATATGTATTGAGCAAATAACACATTTTAATCAAAAATATACCTAAATAAATGGTATTTTAAAGTCCATTAAGTATATATTTAATACTGATATTCTCAATGCAAAAGTATTAAAGCTTTACTTTATAGTATAAGTTAAAAAATAGAATAAAACTTATAGCTATTTGACAAGATGAGAGTCTTTTTCCAAGAAATTGTTCTGACATTTCTTCAAGAACTCTCATTGATACTTATTACACAATAATATGATGCTCAAGAAACACACAATATTCTGACTTTGATATTTAAATAAAGTTCCTGAGTGTTGTGATATGAGGGACATGATTTTGCTTCTATGAAGCTTCATATTTTGCTACTTGACTGCTAAATTAAGATCTTTCATTGATATATCCTAACTTTCTTCATTTAGTGTCAAAGATTTTTTTTTTTAAATTTTTTCTTCTAATTCTGAAATTGTTGAAGTTTTCCAATGCTGAATTCTCTTCCAATGGAAAGTTGTTCACGTTTTTTCAGTCTAGTTGCCTTAATACTGTGCACAATACTATGGACACTTTGGGTCCAGAATCACTAAGCTACAGAGGACAATTTTGTAATTAAATAAAAAACTCTAAAACATGATTAATTCTGAAATCAAAATAAAATATATAAATTCCATATTGAGTAAATACTCTTAAAAGAAAAATTACTTATTGTACAAAGAGAAAAACAGTTTTGCCCAAAATTTAATGTTAAACTCTAACAAATTTTGATTAAGATTGTACGTAAAATATAGTGCAAACTGTATACTGCACTTATAGAAATTTAAAATGATGGAATAAGCAATAATAATTTAATAAACAGAAAAAAATCAAGTGACATTTGAATGAAAAGTCATTGTATTTAGATAGTTTTTCATGCATAAAATTTCAAATATGCTGAAATTTACACTGTGACTTATGACACAGTTCAAAAAATTTATAGAAAATACAGAACTTCATTTTATCATATAAAGATAAACTGTATAATTATATTAAGTGGTACTCACAGCTGATATTGGAACTAAAGGTATGTGTATTTCTTAAGAGTAACAGAAAAACCAAACAAATACAGTGTACAAACATTGAAGACTAAATAAGTAGGCGACTGGAGCACATGCTAGGAACGTAAGAAATAGGCATCGCTTTACAATTTAACAATGCCAAAATTAACCTGTGAGTAATTTCCCTAATATTTTCTAAAATGTATTTTGTACATTTAAATGTATGCTGAATTCAATTCAACACCGAAGTACAACAAAATGAAGATTTGAGACAAACCAAACAACAAAGCAAACAAACAAAATAAAGGCCCCTTCTCTTTATGTGGCTAACTACAACTCCCAAACTTAGAAGAATCATTACTCTAAATGTAAATTTAGATTCATAAAGTAAAGTCAGAAGCAAAGCAGTATGTTCATAATCAGTAATCGCCAAAAGTCTTATGGAGAGTTTTATTGACATGTATGGTTCCTTAAAACAAGTGATTTTCCATAAACATGGTTGTTTTTTCACTTCGCCCAGACAGAGGAGTCTAATATACATTAAATTGTACTGTGCAGTCAAATTCCTAAGACATTATTTGGTTTATTCAGTAACTGTCGGATGACAGAGAGGCAGATTAATAAAATACAATAACGAGTCAAAAATAAAACAGGTACATTTGTGTACTTGCTATATGATCTTGTTAGTATTCACAGTAAATGCACAAAAAATGGCAAATTCAGGTAGCATTTAGGATTTCAAATTTAAGTAAGCTTTACTGTGTGGAAATTGATCAGTTCATCTTGAAGAAAAAGAATGACCATAACAGAAAGCATAGTGAATACATAAGCGAGAAACGTAAGTTTGCTGTGAAGACGGAGGTGCTTCTTTTGTTTTAGGGCATATGGAGAGATTCGCCTATAGAAGCTAGGCAAACCATGTGATGATTAATAGAACTGTTTGAGAAGCACTGGCCTATGTTTGCATACAGTCCTATTCTGTGAGAACCTCCAGCATACTCCTGCTAGTCTGAGAACACCACCCCCCTCTCAGCAAACTCCACCCTCACAAAGAATCTCCAACAAAGAAAAAGTAAAACAAACAAACAAAAAAACCAGTTCTACATTCTTGGTGGCTGTGGCAGTTTTGTCCCTAAAGTTAAGGGAAGTTCAAGTCCCAGCCAAAAGCAGTCAGTTTTTAACCATACTTGAGCCCAAGCCAGCTTTTGGAAGACAGCTTCATCACCCCTCAACTACAGGTTATATAACCTCCCTGCTTTGGATTAGACATGTGACTCCCCTGGTCTTGATCTCTAGGACTTGGAGAAGTCACTTGGCTCAATAATAAACCTGTTCTTTTACTTTCCGATTCTGGTTGGTCTGTCTTTCTGTATTGGTGGAGAAAACTATTATTAAGGTACAGTGAAGTCATTCTTTTGTAAGATTTTTTTTTCACTAAAATAATGGTTATACAGTATATTCTGAATATGCTTTTTCCTAAACTAACTCTTCCCAGATCTTTCCCATCTCCCAACCAACTAAACCCTTTCCTTACCTTCCTCTTTAAAAATCAAACAGTCAAATAAACAAACAAAATCAAATCAATAATACAGTGGGATTAAGGTAAAACAGTACAAGAAACAAGCTCTCTCTCTCTCTCCTCTCTCTCTCTCTCTCTCTCTCTCTCTCTCTCTCTCTCTCTCTCTCTCTCTCTCTCTCTCTCTCCCTCCAGAAAAACACATAATTGAAAACCATACCTTCTTTTTAGAGGTATTTTTCTTATTTTGTTTCTTTGCTTGTTTGTTTGTTTTCACAAAGTTAACTCAGCTTTGGATCACGTGATCCATTTACTTGTAAGTATAGCTGGAGGAGGGACAGAACCACCAATATAGACAACAGGGTGTAGAATGATAATGATGGCAATATTTTATTCAGGTCTCTGTTGAACATAGATGATGATGAACTGAAGATCTCCGACATACACTGTTGGTTGTCTGTATTGAAGGTGTCTTTAGGATGGTAGAACAGTGAACATAATGATATAGAAGAACTGAATTCCCACCACTAAAAGGTTTAAAACAGAAAGTTCAAACTAAATTTTGTTTCTTAACTTAGAGTATATTCTAAACACCGTCTTGTCACGATTACTTGGGTTGATGACTAAGAATCCAAAACAGAATCTTCAGCATTTTAAATGTAACTTTATAAAAGAATTCCAATAGGGAGAAAGATTTAAGTAACTATGAGAAACCACAGCGAGATCTTTCATGACAATTCCATCTAACCTCAATAAATATTACAAAGAGGTTATTCATAGACCCACAACTAATAATACAAGAGAAAAATAATAAATTGAAGATGAAAATTAATTCCCTTGATTCTAAAATATTTATAGCAATCATTTCTTTAAATACAAAAATAACTATTAAGATAGAGAACTTCAACTTAATAAGTTATTGAATATTAGCATCTGAATTCCTGAAAGTTCCTACAATAATAATATGGTGGCTGTGTATGTTAACTATGAAAAATATTGAGAGTATTGGGGACTTGGAGATTTTCCAAATGCAGCCTCAGTGAAAAGGCCTTCCATGAGGTGAGTTTTTGCATCTTACAGATCACCGAAGGACTTTGTGACATATAAAAGAATATTACTGGTGAAAAAATAGATAAATAAGTAAAATAATCTTTAGAGGTTTTTTCATAAATGATAAAATATTGGAACTGGAGAATAACTACAACTAGATAGATGATTTTTCTGTGTCAAACTGTATCTGTCCCTAACCATCACTTCAGTATTTCAATTTCTCCAGAAACATTGCAACAAAATGTCAAATCCTTGCTATTTGAGCATACCCTCCATATTGGTGGCGTAATATTCCAGTGACCTTTTCTAACGCTCAGTGAGTCCTATAGAAATTCTTATTTATCCTAGTTTACTATTCACTAAATTATTTTCCTTCTCAATACACTAGAATTCTATTTGGTATGACCTTGAAGTCATCTTCAGAGTTTAACTTACTCAATATGAGCACCCTCATCTGTAAAATGTAATTAGAACCAAACATCTGTCAGCAGTTTCCACAATGTGTGTGTTTTTTAATGTTGTGTGATCAAATTCAGACTTGTCACCATCGCTTTGAGTTATTCAAAAACATTAAAAAATATCACTATGGTAAATATATTTGCTTTAAAGTATAATTCTGAATTGTTGTTTATTTCCATACCCCTTTTAAAATTAATATTCAATTTAAAACAATGATAATTTATAATTGTGAGAAACAGGACTTTATTAATATGTGCAATTGAGACACAATTGCCTTATCTTCAAAAGTATAATCTTTCTAATATAGTTAGAATTTTCTCTCACCTGCCTAGCGAGTCTTCCAGCTACTTAGTCCCAAAACATCATTCAAATGCTTATATTAATTATAAATTGTTGGGGGTATGGCCAAGGCTTATTACTTGTTAACTGTTAGTCTTAAACTAACCCATGATTCTTACCCACGTTTAGCCACATCCCTTGGTACATTTGCTTCAGTGAAGCATTTTTATCTTATTTCCTCTGAGTCCGGTTGGTATCTGCTTTGCTCTTTCTTTTCCCAGAATTCTTGCTTGGTTTTTCCACCTCTATTCCCTGCCTGCCTTCTGGCCAAGCATTTTATTGAACAAATACAGGTTAAACTTATTTACAGAATAAATAAGTTTATTTATTATTTATTTATTTACTGAGGTGCAGTGTCCTATTTTCTTATTCAAAGAAAATTTGTGATTTCTGATGCTACATAAAATGAGATAGTTACCTTTCCACAACATGTGTTTGTTCAGAGATGGTTTTAATGTCCAAAAATATGTAAATGGAAAAAGATGAGTTACTATAATTTTCTTGCTATAATAACTGACCTTCAAATAATTGCTATCCATGGCAAACAGATGCTGTTGAAGAATCAGAAGAATTTGATGGAAATTATAAACTGAAAATGTTTTTGTAGTATTGCACTAATATTAGTTAGTATATAATGAAAACCCAGAGTCAGATATTGGGAAATATAGCCCAGATATCAGAAAGATAGCCCAGCCAGCCAGCCAACTCCTCAGGTCTGTTTCCAGAAATCTTCCAATGGAATGCCTCTGAGTCCTCTGGGAAAACTGAAAGACCATCTTCTCTTGCTCTGCCCTGCTCTCTTGGCTTCTCTTTCCACATTCATAAACTAGGATTAAAGGTGTGGGTTGTCTCTCTCTGATATGGCTTGGTTCTGTGGTTAACTCTGATATTTCTGATTAATTTTATTAAATACATATCACCTCTTGTCTCAAAAAAATGTTGTAACTAGTATAAGAAAAACTATATACAATAGGTACTATTACTATCATAATATATACAAGCAATAATTACAAAAGTAATGTCTAGTCTAGGAACAATTAACAAATTGAAATAAAATATTTCATTATTTAACCTATTTTGGTGAGTCAAAAGGATTGTATCTAATTCACTTTTTATCTAACTTGTATTACTAATTGAAAACTATCTTTGATGTCTCTCAAATTTATACACTTAAAACTCTAAGCGAATATTTTTTTCTAAAACCATTACAAGAAAACTATAACTATCTCATCTTCAACTCTCTCAGACCCAAGAGGAAATAATATTGACTAAGCTTCCAAATACATGAAAAATAAATAATAAAATAATATAATATAATATAAAATAAAATAAAATAAAATAAAATAAAATAATAAAATAAAATAAAATAAAATAAAATAAAATAAAATAAAAAACAGCTGGGTGCATAGAGAGTCACACTATGTTTTTTGGCAAGATTGGATATACATATTTGGCCTGCAAGCCTAGTATATCTGACAGACTTCTCAGTGAAGCATGATATTCTTTAAAGTCCTCCTACCTTGTTTTGGTAAGGTTGGGCAATTCTCTTTTGTGAGTCCTGCTTGTCCAATTTGACATTATACAGCCAGCTTTCTGGGCAAGTCATGCCCAGTGGCTAATTTTTGCCACAAAGAAGGTCAACTTCATATCCAGTTTCTCTGATATTCATCATAGTCTCTGAAGTAGATCAGTACTGCAAGGAGCAGATATGCCATTGTCATAAAATAATAAAAACCTATATTATTAAAATATCAATTTATAACCAATTACCCTAAACAATGACAAGCATCCATAAGCTATTGAAAGACCAAAAAACACCAATCCAACCTCTTTGAAATGTGAGTGTCCTATATTTGAATTTACTTCCTGCTGTCTGGGGCTGACAACAACTTTTCATTAAATAATCCTAAGAAGGAAAAAAAAAAAGTTAATTGTCAAGTCCTGAAGTAAGCGGTTGTATCATTTGCTGTCCAGTCTCTGCATGACAGGGAAATGCAGAGATTATCTCAAATCCTTGTCTGAGTGGTCTGTGGGGATGGTTCATCTCAGCTAACCACCTCAAAATTTTCCTCAGTAGTTTGTAGTCCGCATATGATCTTTGGTTGGTGTTTGTCAAGCTACTGGCTTTGTCATAGTCCAGGTGCGACCATCAGAAAACTGATAAGAGACTAAAATCCATTAAAATGTACAAGCTAAATAAAGCCTTTTTTCTAGAATTATTACTCTATATAATCATCAATATCATGGCAAAAATTTAATATATATGTGTACATATATATATATAAAATCTTAAATTTTTGATATATACTTTTATACAGCATAGGATTACTAACAATAGTAAGTCCCTTATTTTTAGTTATTCTTTTGTCTCATATCAGGTGGCTCTTTTGATATAATACAGAGATTTTTGCATGTTCTTTTAACAAGCATGCTTGGGTTTAGAGATGAAGAGAGACAGACTCCAACTCCAATCCAGCTTTAACTTATAATTGAACTGGGACTTCATCTTTTCTTATACGTAAAGAGATATAGATGCTAGGGAGTGATATTTCACCCTGTTGAGTGTATTAGTAACACTAGGGACAATATGACTTTGCTTGTACTTTTTTCTGGATAGCCTTCCCTTCTGCTTTAGACTTCTAGATGTCCATGGTCTTTCAACTTCTGGAAGATGGCACTTCTAGGTTTTGTAAAGACAGAAACAAAACCATGCCCCAACCATTATTTGTTTTTTTTTTTTTTTTTTTTTAACAACTTAAAGAATTGTCACATTGGTGGATAAACCATCCTTTCTGTTTTTCAAGAAGTTTCTCTGATTCAAATCAACTCTACTAATTTTTTTGATATGCATAGCTTTTCTTCACCTGCAGAAACAAAAATGAAACCTCTTCCACCAAAGTATCATATATCCTGGTTTCCACTGAAGTCAAAACATCTTTAATTAGACAGGCTGGTTTATCTCAGCTGTTTTTTTCTGTAGTCCAATCCCTTTCAGCAGCTGTTGTTCCTTTTTCATTACCATTGAGGAAATTCAAAGTTAATAAATCATGTTGTAGTCTATTTCTAGGGTCTTTGTTATTCCTTTCTCTTTATTTTGCATATCCTTTAGAGTTTGATTTGATGTCTCTATGACTGTTGCCCTGTAGGATTGTGTGGTATATCTGTAATATGCTTTATATTATAATAAGCAAAAAATTGTTTCACTTCCCTAGAGACATATGCCGGAACATTTTCCGTCTTAATTTGTAAAGTTACTATGATGGCCATAATCTTGAGCAAATATGTGGTTACAGAATCAGCTTTTTCTGACCTCAAAGCAGTTGCCCATTGAAATACTTAAAACAAATCTATTGTATGATGTACATAATTAATTTTCTAATTTCTATAAAATGAAGCAGACTTATTTTCCAAATTTCTTTTCTATGTATGCCTTTAGGACTGCCTCCTTTGGTTAAGGGGTTTGGTTATAAGAGGAATAGATGGGACATCTTTTTACAATGACTTTGGCTTGATGTCAGTGATGGAAAAATCTTTTTTTTTTTTTTTTGCAATTTTTGATATTGACATGACTTTTAAAAAATAAATCTCTGAGGCCTCTAGCACATTTCCTATTAATAATTTAAAATTTTTCTCATTACCTTTTTCTATATGGCCTGGTAGACCCATATGGGATCTCATGTGTGTTGTATAGAAGGGATGATTCCTATTCCTGAATATTTCTTTTAACAGAAAAGAAAATAATGAAGTTAGTTTTAACTCATCAGGAATAAAGTCAGAGATTTCAATGTGTAAAACACTCTTTCTGCATACTGAGAGTCAGTGACTATGTTACAAGATTCTATAAAATCTATTAATATCATTACGATAGTATATAATTCTGACTTTTGAACAGAATAATAAGGACCTTGAACCACTTTGCTCATATTTTCTGATTTACAACCTGCTTTTCTTATTTGTTTGCATCAATGTAAAGTATAGGGACACCAGGAATTGGTGTAAAAGACAAATAATAATCAGTTAGTTCCCTTTATAAATTAAATTCTTTTGCTTTGAGAATATTTTGCTAATCCTCCCCCCAATAAATATTGAAAGCTCTTTTGCCAGGTTCATTTTCTGCCCAAAATTGATCAATTTTTACATTAGTAAAAGGTACAACAAATTCTGCCTAGTCTATTCCTGTCAATTGACAGTGTTAATTTCTCTTTAAAATTAAATTAGAAATCTTTCCCACGTATGTCTTTATTTTCTTACTCCTTTTAAGTTGTAGAAATACCTACTTCAATATAATATTTTCCCTTTCCATCTATTGTAGGGGAATGTTTAGAGAGTAAAATAACTAGAAGACAATATAGGTCTGGATCCACATGATTCACATGTATGTCCTTTCATTTCTTTTCCAACAAAGCCAGTTCCTTCTCAGATTCAGCTGACAATTCTCTTGGACTAAGGTTTTGAGCAAATTACTCAGTTCATAATTTTTTTTCCTAATAGTGGTTCATCAGTTGGCAATGTTTCTTAGCAATCTTTGGAAATCATTAAGTGTCTATAATCTATTTCTCCTGATTTGCACTTTATGGGATCTAATATTTAGTTGACCTAATTTATATCCTAAATAACTAATGAAATCTCTGTTCTGAAATTTTTTTCAGGAGCAATTTGTGATATATTTCTAATGTATTCATATTTGAGTCAGCCAATAAGATATTATCTATGTAATGGTAAACAAGATTATGGGAAATGCTTATGTATCACTTCTAATGGCTATTGCCAAAATATTGGCACAGAGTGGGGCTATTTAACATTCCTTGTTGGAAAATCCACCATTGATTTCTTTTTACAATCAGAGAATTATTATATGTAAGACTGTAAAAGCAATATTTTTCTTTGTCCTGTTTATGTTGAGTTATATAGTTAAAAAAAAAAAAAACAAAAACCAAAAGCCCAAGACTTTTAAGTCAATAACTATAATAGTCTATTATTTAGATAACAAAAAAAAAGGCAAAGTAATTCCAGATTTTAGAGATCCCATTGGCTGAATCATCTTATTTATCACTCCTAGATCTGTCATCATTCTCAATTTCAGGATTTTTTTTTTTTATATCAAATACAGAAGAATTCCAAGGGCTGATTGACTCTTCAATACTCTGAGCATTTAACTGCTCTTGTACCAGATGTTCTAAGGCCTGCAATTTCTTTTTTGTTGAAGGTCATTGCTAAACCTATATAGGCTTTATCTTTTAATCATTTTAAAGGAAGTACTATTGGTGACAATGAAAGATCATCAGCTGTTATGCCTTGATTTTGTACAACCTGATTGGTTGGTGACTATTTCTCATAATACCTTATAATATGTTTCCCAGAAGCATGTTAGTGTATTTTTTTTTAATTTGAGGAATATAAATCTGAGTATTCTTGTTGCAATAAGTCTTATCCCCATAAATTCATAGCAATGTTAGCCAAATATAGCTTTAATATACCTCTCTGTCCTTATGACCCTACACACTCAGCCATCCTGCACTCTGTTTTACCTGACATAACATCCCAATTCCCTAAAGCTGAATATTTACCTCTTGAAGGGGCCAATTTAGATGCCAAGATTCTGGTAAAATTAATGTTATATCCACCCCTGTGCCTATCCAAAACTTCAGTGACATCATTTATTTGTATTTTCATATTTGGTCGTTTTCATTTATAGAAGTTTGCCAAAATAATCACTATGTGTTTGTTCTTGAATTCTTTGTTCTATTATCTATGACTGTTCTATTGTCCAGAGCCGTATTTTTTTTTTTCCTTAGACTAAGCTTTAGGTTCTTTAATTGCTCAGGGAAGGCATTCCCTACATGATGGGAGGAAAAGACTGAACTGGATTCAATCCTGGAGTTTGTAAAGCCTCCTCAGGGCATTTCCTTGACACAAAATGTTACCTTATCTGTACCTTCTTGATGTGCACTCATTAGTCCAGTGCCTGCCTTTGCCATACCTTCTGAATAATCCAGAAGATAAAGGCATTCTGTTAGGGTTATTTTGAAAAGACATTGTTTCTTTGTGTTGTTACTACTGTTGTCCTACTAATTTAATAAAAATGATGTTTGGCTGATGGTAGACAGGAAGTATGGGTGGGATACCAGACTAAGAAAACTCTGGGAACAGGAAGAACAGAGCAGAAATGCCACAGAGATGCCAGAGATTCCACAAATGCAGTGGACACCTATGCTACTCTAAGTAAAGGTACAGAGACTCATGGCTGAACAGGATAAGAATCATGGGTTAGATTAAGAACAAGAGGAGACATGGTATATGCCTGGACCCCAGGTCAATCAGTATACAATTAATACAAATGTCTGTGTGTTTCAGTGGGACTATGGGACTGTGGGTCTGAAAGTCTGGGCTACCGGGCTCTACTGGAAAGTCCAGGCCACAAGACGAGGCCAGGAAGTCCGGACAGGAGGCTAGGCCGGAAAGTCCAGGCCAGAAACATAATACTACATTTCTTGAAATATCTTGCTTATACTTTTTGTTACGTGACCTTCATTCCACAATTGTAACATTTGATATTTTGATTTTCCTTAAACCTTTAGAACCTCTCCTACCCAATTATCCTCACAGTTATAAGATTTTAAATTAATTGTATTGCAAATCCTATCCTCCATTGGGTACTTAATTATTCTTTTACATAGTGAGATAGCATTTTCAAAGGCCAAAGACTCAATTAGTTTTTGCCTAGCTTCTGAATCTGGTACCCTTCTGTTTACCACTTCAGTCAATCTCCCTCGCCCCCCCCCAAAAAAAAAAAAAAACCAAAAAACAAACAAAGACAGACCTGTAAAAGCTTCTTTGGGCCTTAGATTCACTTTTGTAAAAGATTCAATTTTCTTTTGTATTTCTTCAATTCTATTTCATGCATTTAAAGCTAACATTCAGCATAAATCCAGGTTATAATTATCATTTAACAATTGCTTTTCTACATTAGCATGATCTCTCTTCCAAAGAAGTTGGTTTTGCAACTTGTATCTCTGTTTCTTTGTTTGATGGTTTTAGTCTCATCCTTTTACCATGTCTTCCACTGTAAAAGCAGGCTGGCCTCTAAAACACCAGGAACCACATCTTGCCAGTCTTTAGGGATAATTCGTTTTCAGGTTGACCAAGACTTTAATATTTATTTTTAAAATAGTGAGTTCATACCATAAATGATAATTGCTTTCTTCACTCTCCTTAAACCTAACATTTGTAGTGGACTCCAACTAACTTCTGAAAAAAATGTATTATCATTTTGCCATTTCTTTAAAGTTATTTAATATACTAATGTTGGCTATGTGAAAGCCTTGGGCTATTTCTCTATAATCTTATAAGATAATGTTAACACTGGTTCTTTACACTCCTCTGTCTGGGACTGAATATCTTACTGTTCTCTTTTAACAGGCCTTTCTAAGATTTTCACTTTGGCACTCACATTAACTGAAATTTTAAATGATAAAATAAGATAACCAAACAAATATTATTTATAATAGACACTATAATGATAATTCCATCTACATTATGAACCATCTCCTTTATTGGTTCCAGTTTAAAGTCATGTAGAATAATATAAAACCAGCCACTTTCCATACATCATGCTACTCTTTCCCATTTTTAATGTGGGGAAAAATTTTGTCTTGGCCTTAAAGAAATTCTCCTATTTAATAAATCCCAATTTACTCACGGAATTTGTTCTTAAGGAGGATTCAGATGACTATAAAGCAGGACAACTACCTAGTGTGCTAGTAACCCAAGGAGATTGTCCAAAAATAGAAGAAAAAAAAAAAAAAAAACACAACTAGGAGAGGTAGGCTACTGTCTGAAAAACTTACCCAGATGAACATGAAAAAGAAACACATGTGACAGGCTCTGTCTAAGCCTGGAGGCTAACTAAACTGAAATCCTAGCCAACCAGTAGTTACTCTGGCCACACGTAAAACTCCAGCTGGCAAGTGGCTTTTTGCAAATTCGTTTCCCAAAAGTTGAGCTCCAAATATTGCACGAACTCTAGTTAGCATATAATGAAAACCCAGAGCCAGATATTGGGGAAAAGCTAGGATATCAGAAACAAACCACAGCCACCCAGCCAATTCCTCAGGCCTGTCTCCAGGAATCCTCCAACCGAATGCCTCTGAGTCCTCAGCAGAAAGGGAAGGAAAAGATGGTCTCTGGGAAAGCCAAAAATCTCTTTTCTCTTGCTCTGCCCAGCTGTTTTAATTTCCTCTTTCTGCATTCCTAAAGTTAGGATTAAAGTTATGGGTCATCCCTCCTTGACCTGGCTATATTCTGTGGTTAACTCTGATTAATTTTATTAAATATATATTGCCAAATTGTACCATTATAGAAAATACCTTGCCATAGACACATTAATAGAAAGTTGCTTCCTGAGTTACTTTCTATTAGCTAAATAATAGATAAACATCTGTTTCTAGCAAATCTCTATAGTGACTTGATTTATATTTAAATGAATCACTGAATCAAATCAATGGTGATAAGCCTCCTTTTCACTTTTATTTATAACTAACAGCACTATATTGATATCATACTTTAAAAGTTTTTTCAGAGCTTTATTGCTCCCTCAATTTATGTGATTATTCTCTTTATGGTTAACTGTATTCTAAATTCAGTACATGAGTGTATTTTTCATATCCTATATTAAGCTACTGGTGTTACATTGTTCTGATGCTGTTACTTATCACTAGACATAACATGATATAAGTTTAGAGATATATATCTAATCCATAAAAACCAAAAATATATTTAATTCTATTTGTTATTAATTTTTAAAAAGAAGATTGAATACAATTTTATCCATTTTATAGTAGATATAAGCTAAACACTTAGAAATTTAATTTAAAGAAATATTGACATATAGATATGTAGGACAAATAAGAATTGATGTTATTGCTTATTTATTTAAAAAGGCTTTGTCATCTGTCACCTTATTGAACACCACAGTTGATGTAGCTGATATCATGGCTTGGGATGGTCACCCCTCTTTCCTCACCAATCCATGTGAGTCCCTCCCCCATATAAAAGGCTGTGTGCTGAGCAGCAGAGAATGGCCTTCCTCAATATGGAGGCCTAGTTTTCTATGAAGGTTAACAGAGTAGCTCTACTCCCCCACGATATTACACCAAACAAGTCATCGAGTTCCATTTACATATGTGTTTTCCTTAATACCAACCTTTGGCATGTTCTATTTTATTATAAAATGTAATTGCGATAGAAATTACTCTAAGAAATATCCATATATCAGTTTAAGAGTTTAAAATAAGAGTAATGATCAATACTGCAAATGAATGTATTAAATAATAGTGATATAATGGAAGAGGGGAAGGAAAAAAGTGATTGAAAAAGTAGCTAACTTACAATTTGACAAAAAGTAAGTCAATGAAAGGGGAAAAGCTCTTCAGAAAATATTTATGAGGTTTGGTTGCTTTAGAATAATATAGTAACTTTAAAACTAAAAATAAAATTGACTGGAAGAACTATTGTCTATTAGTCATGTGGCTTTAAGTCCAATGCTCAGAACCACAATAAAATAAATAATTGATTTTTGTTACCTGTACAATACTTACTATAAAATACTTATCAAAAATAAACTAAAGAAGAAAGCCCTTATTTTGTCTCATGGCCTAAAGGTGTGATTTCTCAGAGTGGGAAGCCATGGTGGCAAGAGAGTGGTACAGTTGGTCACATTGCTGTCACAGGGAGCAGTAAGTGATGAATCATAGCACTCAGATCATATCCTTTTTATTTCAATCCAGGCCTCCAGTTGGTGAAAGATATGGCAGACAGTGACTATCTCCCAATTCCACTGACACAATATGAATTATAGAGATTTGTCTTTTTAATGATTCTAGAAACTACCAACTTGACAATATTAACAATAAAATATCTAGCCCTCATATTGTACATAAAATTAACTCAAAACGTGTCATAGAAACAAATGTATAGACAAAACTTTCATTTATTTAGATTACGTAGGGAAAAATACTTGTAATTAAGAGTTTGGTAAAGCCTTCTTAGACATCCATTCAAAAGGAGAATACATTAAAATTTAACTGAATTAGATTTTATTAATTTTTTATAACAGACTCTAAAAGAAATAGCATGAAAGAAGACAAGCATAATATGTTATAGCAAAAAAAAATAAAATTTTAATGGTATTAAGTTTGTTCAGTCTTACAGAACTATTGCAGATACTTTATATAGTTGAATAAAACTGGCTCCAGAGTGCAGACCTACTGTCTTAGCTATTGTGGAAGCTGAGGAAGAAGTAGTTCATGCTCAAAGTCAAAGCCCAAAGCCTTTGCACAGGTATGTACAAAACACAGTTCAATTCAAAATTTTTATATCCATTTCTCAGGGCCCTGAAAATGGCAAAAAAGTTAAAAAAAAAAAAAGAAAATTTTACTGAAAAATTAAAATCGATATTGATAAGCCCTCTTGCTCTGATCTATTGCAATAATGCAGTCTTGCAGAAATGTAAATGCCAGTATTTTCAAAGAAGCTATTTTTTCATTTTTTGGTAACAGTCTATCTGAAGATACATATATTGATATAGACATATATTAATATATAACAAATTATGTATTATAGATGTTATTAATAGGACATATATTGTTACGTGTTAATCTATATATAGTATGTGAAAGTTCAATATATTTATTTTTCATAGCGTATAAAAATTTAGGTCTTCACACATACAATCCCTGAGAAATTAAGAACTACTATCTATGGCCATTCTCATCTCATGTTTACTGTCTTCAATGAGACCATGAGGATTTTGGTGGAGATATGGTATAAATAGGTAAGTAAGAAGTGGATAGTTTGAATCTTTCATCTAATGAGCTTATAGACGTCTAGGGATTTTTTTTTATTGTTCTATAACATACACTGGTATAATTTGTATTTTGAAAATATGGCTAAATACAGATGTAACTGCTTGTTGATAGAATTTTGAAAAAAATAATAAAATTTTTATAAGATCATAATAAATATATATGCCCCTATATTGTAGGATTTATAACCTTAAAATTAAATACATGGAGTGTTCTTCTATAGGTTCTGTGAGGTGATAGAAGGAAGACAATCATAAATATACCAATAGAAAACTTTTACCAAAAATCTGAATCAAGGACTCATAACCCTGTACAGACCCCACAAGTGATAGAAATTGCTGTGCTTTAAAAAATTGTGGAATTATGGTAAGGCACCAATGAAGTCTAACAGCAAAGGACTTCTCTGTACTGTTCATAAAATAAAACATGAAAGATAACTTCTAAATCTAATTTAATACATCCTGTAGAAACCATAACAATGCTTTTGTGTTATTTTAATTTGAAAATGAGGTAAGAAGATTGATTTATTTATATTTAGACTGAATATCATGAATATCAGTACTGAATAGCTGATATTTACTCACAAAATTCTAGTGCTTCCTTTATGAAATATTTATTTCCTTTGAACATGATGATAATACAACTTGGGCCACTTTTGATTACATAAGACTTTGCTTCAGGAAACCAAAGCCAAAAGAAAAAGAAAAGATTTGAAGGATAGAGACATGGCTTAATAGTGAACTAGTGCTCTTCAAAATGAGCCCAGTCAGTTTCCAGAACCTGTTCATACAGCTTGAGACTACATGTAACTTCAGACCCAGGAGAGAGAGAGGGGGAGAGAGAGAGAGAGAAAGGGGGGAGGGAGAGGGAGAGAAATAGAGAGGGGTTAAGTGATTCTTTTTTTCAAAAATTAATATTTTTAAAGACTTTGAATGAGAAATTCTTCACCTAGAAGCACAGAAGTTCCAGAAATAGTTTATTCAGGTCATGCTCTCTTTTAACAGAGTAATATAATGCAGTTGGAATTAGACTTACTCTTTCAATTTTAGTAATTTCCAAAGTTAGTGAAGTTCAGTTAATTCTGCATTGTCTTGTAGTAGGAAACAGGAGATAGTACTGCAGTATGCAGTTTTGACAAGCTTGATTTTGACTATTTCAAGTAGAAGGTCCATTTGGCATAGTGTCTTCCACTGATAACAACTAAGTCAAAGATAAGTCCTTATGTCCAGGATCACCTTTATGATCTTCAATGCTTTTTTTTCCCCTTTTGTTTTCTTATTAAACATTTTATATAATGAAATAATTTGATCAAAATAGAAGCTTTGCTTTTAAAGTCTTATATCATACTTCTGTAGTTCAAAACTTAAGACTGTTCTTGAATTTTGAAAAAGTATTCTTTCATAACAAAAATTTTATTATTAATATGATGAATGAATTTTCTGTTTTTTGAAAAGAACAATAGAATCAAAAGCAAAGAGTTTATCATTGATAGGAGAAGATATCAAACTGTACACATGAAAATAAAAGCAGGAACCTGAAGAACACAGTAGAAAACAGAGGTATTGAAATTAAGGCAGTGAGGTTATCAATACTTGAATCTCTCCCCCACTGACCTACTTTGTTTAGCAAGACTGCAGAGCTGCCATACAGAGCTACCAACTGTAATCAAGTGTTTTTATACCTGAACTTACAGAACATGTCTCATTCAAGCCAACACATTCATATTCCCAGGTCCCTTAGGCTCATGGTAATTGTATAATGCATATTCATTAATTCAACTTTAACATTCCCTGTGGTAGTTTGGAGGAGAAATGTTTCCCTAGGCTCAGGCATTTAAATATTTGGTTTCTATTTGGTAGTGCTGTTTTGGAAAATTGTAGAAAGTTATATCCTTGCTGAAGAAAGTCCAAGTTTGTGGTGGTGGCATTGGGAAGTTCAGTCTTATTCACCTCTGATTTGCTTATCACTAATTTATGACTTAATTTAGGATGTGGTATCTCTGTTCCCTGACCCCAGCACCATTATAGGTGTTCCCTCCAGAAAAGTGAAACCCAAAAATGATCTTTCTTCCATAAAAAGTTGCTTGTTGTCACATGGTTTTGTCAAAGTAATTACTACAGTTTCCATATTGTTTCACAACCTCAACATTACTGAGGTAAATTCCATTTTTTTTCTGAGACTCAAGGTAGTCTCTGTACTATAAGTGCCTGTAATATCTATCCAAAAGCAAAGTTAGTAATTTCCAACACATAGTTTCTCAAAAATATCTATTGCCATCCTTAAAGGAAGAGATAGATGCTTAGTGGCAAAATGCTGTGCCCAAGCAAGACTGAAACCCAGGGAGATAAATACCAAATCCTGTAGCTACATTTCTAATGTCCAACAACATAGAAGGTGCTAATTGTTCATCCTTACCTGGAACATATATCTCTTTCTTGAGATAAATACCTCTTCTTTTTATTCTTCTTTGCCATTTTTTGTTTCTCCTTTGTTTATTTGTTGACAGGTGTGTATTTTTGTTTTGTTTTGTTTTTTGTCTGTGTGTTTGTTTTGCTACAAAAATAGGTTAACTCCAACTCAGAGCAATTTTCTTAACTAAGTAAGGTGCTAAGTGCTGCACTGATAATTATAAGCCAGCACACTAATCTCAGAGGGTGTTTCCTTCGAACGGTTTAGTCTTAATGTATGTATTTATGTGATTATAATATTTAAAATACATAATCTTTAAATCCAAGGAGCTATTATGAACCAATATGCATTATCTAGAAAGGACATTTACTAATTTTGACATAGTAATTTTATTTTTTTCCTATGGACTTCCGGCAACATTTCTGTAAATTTTAATTTATGTGCTTTATTTTATTTAAGTTACTCTCTATAAAATTTATAACATTTGTGTATACATTATAAAACACGTTTTCCCTGTCTGTGTGACAATATGCCCAAATTCTATTACGTTTTTTACACTGTCTTAAGTATGTTTTTCTCTGAATTAGTTTTAAAACTTTAGAGCTTGTTTCTATAATATTTCTTAGTGATTTATATGTAATACTTTTATTTCTCTAGAAAACATTTATAATTACCATTATTGCCCTCAGAGTCGGCACAGAGAAATTGTGAAAAATAGGTGTTCAGGCCTGTACCGTATGCTGATAGTCAAATATGATAATGTATAATGTATAATAAGTCTGGGGTTATTGGTTTTGGAGACATTAAGGTGTCATGGAGAGCAGCTGAGGTTTGATGCTTTCCAACTCCAGGAAAGCCTATTGGTGAAGATAGAGCCCGATTACAAATGTTATTGTTTAATATGATGTGTTTTTGTGTTAAGCATTTTATCAGAGTGATGTTCTCTTGGCATTGGATGCAAGAGTCATAGTATATGATTCCATCCCAGCAAAGCTCCATAAAATATGCTTCTTTCTTCATTACTTACTTGTATTATCTTATCAAATTGCAATGATTTCAAATATCTTTGTCATTCTGGAGATCAAACCCAGGTCTTTTTACCTGCTATACAAGTGTGCTCTATTGCCAACTACATCTCACGCTAGTCATAATTAGTTACATTGTTCAATATTAATGATGAATTTACCTTTGTTCTGACATTGACAGACTCTACCCTCGAATTCCCATGTATGTAATTTTGCATTGCCTTCTGTGTTCTATCCTTTGTGATCAATATTTGGATTTTTCTCACTAATTGCTTTTATCACGGTTTTACTCTGTGAATAATGGGAATTTAATTTCTTCCTTTCAAATTGTGATTCCATCTATCTCTTTTAATCTTGTTATCATTTTGACTAAATACCCAATGCAATATTGAGCGGAATGGTTCTAGAAATATCTTTCTCTTGTTCTTTCCTCACTCAAAAAATATTCAAAATTAGGGTTTAGTTTATTATTTCTTTAATTGATGACTCATTCAGATCTGGGTAGCTCTATCATTGCCTTCATCATTATCATCACTCTTTAAAAGG
The DNA here is from genome assembly GCA_033318265.1 of Phyllotis vaccarum. Lineage (NCBI taxonomy): Eukaryota > Metazoa > Chordata > Mammalia > Rodentia > Cricetidae > Phyllotis > Phyllotis vaccarum. The sequence continues at coordinate 48,025,088 of JARWLC010000018.1, forward strand.
ATCTTGAATTATAAATATATGTGAAATTTAATAACATACTCTGTCTCTCTCCATTGAATTGATTATGTTTGCCACTTTTATTTTATTAATGTTATCAAGTACATTGACTGATTTTCGGTTATCAAATATATTTCACGAATGTGATTAAGTTCTTATAAATCATACTTTTACAAATTAATTTCTATGCTAATTTTGCCAATAATAGATATGTTTCATATTCATTGCTCAGTTAATTTATATATTTATTGTACTGGACTTAGTTTTAAAGTTTATATTTATATTAAAATTGTAACTGTGAAGATTTTTGCCATCGCTATGTATTCATATATACTTAATATTATACTTAATATTATATTTTTATAATATAATATGAGGCTTGGTGGCAAGTCCCTTTTCTTACTGTTTCATTTTCTCATCATTCATATTAACTATTTATAAAGTAATGTGCCTTTTATGTTTTATTTTCATATAATTTTTCATCTGAGAATGATTTCAAACTCCCTGCTTTTTATATCTTCTACATGTTCACAAATATTTTCTATATTTTTACTAATTACCCATTAATATTTGTAAATATACTGAAGCCTTGAAACCATCATGGCATCCTCTTTATAAACTTCTCAGCTTAAGGTCACTTAATAATGTTTACTTATTAAAAAATGTTCTTCTATTATTTAACTTGACTGCATTACTTGTACTTTGTTGAACTCTTAGCTTGGATGCCTTAGCCAGTCACTTCAGTTTGAAAGTGTTTGCAGAAATTTCCTGTACAAAAAAACCTCTACTCATTATTTTCAAAATCTCCCTACAGATTTTAGTTTTGTGATATTTTAGCATCTTCTACAACTTTACTTGGTTCTCTAGACCTGTCCTGGTCTTAAATAATGCATCACATTCAATGAAAAATACAAATAGCTATGAGGGGTATACTAACATTCCATTTGCAAGCTAGACTTACAACAGAGTGCAGAATACAGGAAAAAGACAGGACTTTTTTCTAGATCAGAGAAAAAAAAAGGGTTTATTTTTTCACAAGACTTACATTCATATGCACATTGAATTACTTTCCCACCAAGGCCAATAGCAGCATTGGTGACATATACCAAAGGGGGTTCTGCTCATACTGCAGTTATGCATCACAAAGAATATGTTACTGAGAAAATCTAAATTTGAATGAGTAGGCTTATCCAACTCTACATACTTTTCTTCATGAAACTATTCTTTTTTTGAGATAACAAAATATTTTTCTCACCTAGAGTAGATACCTATTTCTAATTTATAATAAGTTGTGCCACAATACAATCTTGAGTAATTAACATAGCACAATATTCTGTTGGTGCTTGAGTCAGAATAGCAAGAAAACCTTTGAACAGCTGCTTCCTGAAAGAAAGCTAAAGGTTAACATGTTTTTCTTTTTCTTTTCTTTTCTTTTTTTTCCTTTTGACTTTAGCTCAGAATTCAATGTTCACTTCTGTATATAGAGACAAGACTTCATATACTTTCAGAAGTGACACATTTCTGATTTAATGACTATTTCTTGACTCTTAAGGGGCGTCATTTAAATAATGACATCTATCTTTGGTAAATTTTATTTTAACTAATTAAAAATTCTAATATTTTTCTTGGTAATTTTCTATTTTCATGTTTTTATTTATTTATTTTTTTATATTCTGTGGTACTAGAAATTAAATCTCACATATGCTATATAGGAATGATAATACCAGTAGACAACATCCTTCAAACAACAAATAACAAAAGCTGGTATAGATGTAAAAAGAAATCTTTTATCAATTGCTGGTAGAAATATAGACTACTGTGACTATTCTGAAGTTCAGTATGAAAACTGAAAATATCAAATGACCTATAAATCCTTATCCTGGATACATAGTCACACTATCTAAGCCATACCACAGAGATATTTGCAAATTCATCTTTGCTGTTCATTTCACAACAGTCAAGCTTTAGATGCAGCTTATACATGGAGAGCATCTTTAACAAGTGTTTCTGAGAAAATATATGTCCATATGCAGGAAAACAAAATTTGGTTCATATCTATAACCATGAACAAGTGTTAGAGCCAAGACCTCAATTTAAAATATGAAGCACTAAAGTTATCGAAGAAAATATAAGTAGTATCTACAAGTGTATCTCATGGGTAAAAAGGACTTTTCAGTAGGATTCCACCTACTAAAAACTTGAAGATAACCCTTGATAAGTGGCATGTCATAAAACTAAAAATCTTCCGTATAGCTAAGGAAACAATCATTTGAATAGGAAAGAAAATCACAGATCGGAAGAGAACCTTTTCTAGCTATTGATCTGACAGCTAATAGTAAGAATAGAAAAGACCTATAAAACAGAAGATCAAGAAGCAAATTACACACTCCGTCTAAATTATAAATTATTATTTGGGGCTTGTTACAGTTTTAGAGAGTGAGTCCACGATCATCATGATGGGCAATATCATAACATGCTAAAACAGCAGCTGAGAGCTTACGTCCTGCTTTGTAGGAAGCAAACACACACACACACACACACACACACACACACACACACACACTCACACACACACACACACACACACACACACACACACACACGATGGGGGGAGACAGAAAAAGTGTGTATCTGTGTGTGTGTGTGTGAGAGAGAGAGAGAGAGAGACAGAGAGAGAGACAGAGAGAGAGAGAGAGAGAGAGACTGGTCCTGGCACAGACTTTTTAAACATCAATTTTTACCCCTAGTAATAAACCTCCTCAAACAAACTCACACCTATTTCAAGAGAGCATACTTTCTAATCCTTTCTGAACAACTCCCTTCACTGGGGACCAAGCATTCAATTTATGATCTATGGGAGATATGTTTTTTCCAAACCAACACAAAAAATAATGATTTTTAGATTTTATCAGAGAGTTATCAATAGAAGAAATAAAAATGACCAGGAAATACCTCAAAAACAATTCATCACTTTTTTGGATTGGAAGAGTATGGTTTTATTTTATTTATTTTATTTATTTTAATTCACTTTGCATGTTACAATCTATCATTAAGGAAATTTAGGCAGGGGATCGAAATGGAAATTTTTTTTCTTCATTTTATTTATTTATTTATTTTTTAAAAAATGCACTTTATCTATTTATTCCCCAGTTCCCCCTCCCTTCCCTCCTCCCAATCCCTCCCAGTCAGTCTTCAGCCTAGCCCCTCCACATCCCCTCCCCACAAAGGGCAAGAAATCTCAAGGTGGGTCAGCTCAGCATGGCACATCCACTTTAGGCAAGTTCAATTTCTTCATCTCAAAGTCAAGACTGGCTTAGGTGTTCCTTTGCAGGAAATGGGCTCCAAGGTTCCAGCCAACACATAGGATCACAGTCTGATCCCACCCCTGGAGGTATTTATCACTCTTAACATTTAGTAAAATGTAATTTCAAACAACTTTGAGATTTCAGCTCACTTCAGTCAGAATGGCTAAAATTAACATAATGACTAACAAGTATCATGGTAATGTTATTTGAGAAAGAAAAGCATTGTGGCTATATATTTTATATTTAATAAAATCAGTCTGGAATATTAGAGAACAGATCCACCCACAGTCAAGCCAGGAGTGTCAGAGAGTGGTCACTCACACCTTTAATTCCAGCATGGAAAGACCAAAATCACATATGCTTTTTATCTCATAACTCCGGGGTAAATCTTTCTGTGTTTTTGTGAGTGTGTGCTAACTGTCAAACAGTAGTAGCACATACTTTGAATTTTAGCTCTAGAAAGATGATGCTGAGTTGAACCTGGAAGTGAAACAATTGAACAAAGAAGATATTTAAGGAGGCATAGGCAGACAGTGTGGTATTCTATAGAAGCAACAAGCCAGGCTGAGGACTCTGGAAGATAACTTTACACTGATAAGTTGGCTGGATGATAATAGATTGTGGTTTGTTACCTCTCTGTTATATTCCAGCCTTTTTCCCAATATCTTGATTGGGGTTTTCATTTAATAACAGCTAGAATTCATGTTTCAAAACACTTTAAAAAATTTAGTGGAAACATAAATTGGTACCATCCCTCTGGAAGTCATTATGGATTAACATACTCAACAACCTAATATTAAATCTACTCATCAATACCATTCTTTGGCATCTGCCCAAAAGACAGGACATCCTACTCCACAGATGTCTGTGATGTCTATTGCTATGCAATTCAACATAGTCAGGAGTCTTAGTTAGATTTCTATTGTTATGAAAAGACACAATGACCATGGCAACTCTTAGAAGAAAAACATGTAATTAAATGGGTTTAACTATAGTTCCAATGGTTCAGTCTAATATCAGCAAAGAGAGAAACTTGGCAGAAGCTTGGTGGCATGCTGGCAGGCATGGTGTTGAGTCCTTACATCTTCACAGGCAGGAAACAGGAAGTTGACTGATCATCACACTGAGTGAAATTTGAGAAAAAAAGAGCTCAAAGCCTGGTCCCATAGTGACACACTTCGTTGAACAAGACCCCACTCCTAATAGTGCCATCACTTTTGGGGTCATTTTATTTTAAAACATGACTTTCCACTCACCGGCCATATAGCCACATCATAAAACAAAAAAAATCATTAAATCACACTGCAAAAGTCACCAGTCTATAACAGTTTCAAACTTATTTCAAAGTTAATCTCTTCTGAAACTCGTAACAATCTCTTAACTGTAATCTATAAAAAATCAAAGTAAAAATCAGATCACATATTTTTAACATATAATATCACAGTATATACATTACCATCCCGAAACACAGGGACGGGAGCATAATGAGAAAATGCTGGATCAAAGCATACCCAAAACCAAACTCCAAACTCTGCATCTCCATGTCTAATGTCAAGCGCTCTCCACACCCTCACTTCTGTTCCGCTCTGTTGACAGATACATAGGTTCCACTTCCTGTTATTAGCTCTCCTTGGCAGGTATCATACAACTCCTGCATCTCTAACGTCTTGGATTCTCCCATAAAATCCAGGCTTTAACTTCACAGCTTTGCACAGTGGCCTTTGTACTAGGCCTCCATTCAGGAACACCCCTGACATATGCCTCAGTGCTATCTTTAGGCAATGTCTAAAATTCATTTTTTTATTAAAAAAATCACTTACCGTTAAAGCCAGAGACATATGGCCAAAGTTCTAAGCTATGCTGCTTGGTGGGCTGTACCTGCTCCCCTACTGAATTATAACTTTATTATCTTTTTATTTTGTTTGTTTTTCATTGCCTAAGCTTGACTGTTTTTAAACTTGATCTTTAGAAAAAGCTAGCTTCAAACTCAGAGATTCTTCAGCCTCTAACTTCCCAATACTGGAATTGAAGTTGCATGACAACACCATGCTCTAACCTTTCTTAAAAATTTCTTTTCACAAGTTGGAAACTTAGCTTGATGAGATCTACCTCTGAGGTTGCCACATTTTTTATATCATTTCTTAATTTCTTGATCTCTTTGAACAACAACAACAAAAATTTAAGCCCGTTTCATTTTCTGGTGCTATTATTTTTTCAAAGTTTACTTTTTGTAAATTACTAAGCTCAGCTTGCTACTTTTTATTTGAAATATACATTAAGGTTATCCCCAATATCCACAAGACAGAGTTTATATTAGGCTGTTTTAAAATTTCCTCTGCTAAATATATATATATATAATTATATATATATATATTATATATATATTAATTCAAAATTCTTCACCATAGCCTTAGTCAGACTCTTAGGATAAAAGCAAAGGGCAGCCACTTCAACAAATTATCACAAGAATAATCTCCATGCAACAAACTAAAATTCTCCAAAACCTCTTGAGTGAGCCTCCAACAGTTCACATAACTCTTAGAACCTCTGTGAACCTCTGTCTTCCATGCTCCCACTAGTATGGTCCATTAAACAGTTCTTAAATCACTTATGCTTTCATAAGCTAAAGCAGCAAAGTTGAAATTCTTTCAAAGAAACATATGGTGTAGCCCATCAAGCAACACCCTACTCCCTGGTAAAAACTTACCTTTTAGTTAGGGATTGTATTGCTGTGTAGAGACACCATTAAACATTTCACTAGTTTCAGATGCTCAGTCCATTATCATCATCATGCCAGGAAACATGGCGTGGAACATGGTGGCATGTACCCAGATGTGGTACTGGATCTAAAAGTCATAGGCAGAAGGCATCAATAATTTGGATGACTGTCACACTGAGTAAAGCTTGACAAAAGAGACACCAAAGCTCACCCTCACAGTGACATACTTCTTCCAACAAGGCCAAAACTCTTAATAATGCCACTCACTTTGAGGGGCATTTTCTTTCAAACCACCACAAAAAGAAAAGGAAAGAACAAAAATGTCACTCAACAGATAAACATTAGTGTGGTAAATATTTTATATGTAATAAAATAGTCTAAAATATCAGAGGACAGAACCAACCACAGAGACAAGCAATGAAGGTCAGGGAGTGGTAACCCACACCTTTAATCCAATCATTCCAGAGGCAAAGATCTATCCAGATCTCTGAGATAAGGCCTAACAGAGCAAGGCTGTCTTAACACTCATCTTTAATCCTCTAGGAGTAAAGCCTCTAGGAGACAGCCAAAAAACCAGAACGATAAATGCTACATGTTCTACTTTACCCATGGCCCCTAATTTCAAATCCTCAGGTGTAAGTATATAATATGTAGTAACCACAGAACCTAAGAATGACTGGGTGAGGGTTAAGCTTAAAAAGAAAATATGACTATATGGGTTGGAATAAAGTGGGGAATAGGAGAATGAGGAGCAGCTCCAGCAGAGATGTCAGAGGTTTGTTAATACAGAAAAAATATGAGATACAGAGAGACAAATAACACCAACATTATATGATAAAGTTCATAAAAGAATATTGTTTATATTTACCTAATATTATACCTAATAAGTATATATACATTATTATACCTAATAAGTCTATATTCATATATACATTAATTGAAGGAAATTTTCATTTAATATATTTTGATTAAACTTTAACACTTACCAAGCACTTCAAAGATCCTCTCTACTCAGCCGCCGACTCCATAATCTTTCTCTATTAAAAACAAACAAAACTAAGAAAAAAAACCCAGGAATCACACACAAAATAACCCTTCCTCAAAAACGCCAAAGTGACAATCAAAATATACAAGAAAAACAACGTAATACAAAAAAATTAAAAGGAGATCAATATCCTCAAAAACTATCACTGAATTTGCTTGGTGTTGACCAACAGCTCCTGGTTGTAAGGTCTACCTTCAAGTGTTATTAATATATCCAGTGAGTTGTCATTGGGGAAAACTATCTTTTTTTCTTTTGTCGGGAGATAATAATTGTAGACAGTGTCTTGGTTAGGGGTGGGAGGCTATGTCCACTTCACACCCTCCGTGCTGACTTAAATTTATATAGGTCTTGTCATGCTGCCACAATCTCTGTGAGTTCAGATGTGCACCAGTCCTCTTGTGTTTTGAAGATACTGTTTTCTTGGAACGATCTATCATCTCTGGCTTTACTATCTTAATTTATTCTCTTTTACACTGCTCCTTGTTCCCCATGGAGAAAGGTTTGATGAATCTTTCCAGGTGCCTAAGGGAGGTACTGAATATTGGTATAACTGAATGTCATCATTTGGAATCTTTTTATTGCTACATTTCTTTAGTAGAACAATAGAATTCAAATTTTCTCTAAACTATTAGCCTATTCATTCTTATATTCTTGGCTTAAAATATGACATGCGTATATTTCATCTCATGGACTGGAGCCTTATATCTACTCCAGGGAGTGGTTAGTTACTGATACAACACTTTTGCTGCTATTTCATGAGCATATCTAATAGGCAGGTCACTATTGTACATTGTATTTGGCTTGATGAGATGATTAACTTTCTCATCTGGTGGTATTCAGTACTTTCCAGTATTATGAATACAGTGACTGTATGTAGAGCCATTATTTGGGGAACAGATATATTTGTCTACAGCAATGAGACCTAACTGTCATAGATAAATCAGAAATATTTCAGATAAATAAACTATTAGAACATATCCTAAAAACTTATCTCACCAATCTTTAAATTATAAAAGAAATGGATGTATGTTTAAACTGTATTCTCCACCAAAATACCCTATATAAAACTCTTAAAAACTAAGAGTATTAAAGCATTACATAAAAATGTCTCTCAACTCAAAATATGTCTAGTTGCACATGTGTTTTACTAGAATTTTTAAGAACTTAAAACCTCCTTTCAAATAGTTGATCATAGTAGCCCTAGTGACTCAATAAAATAATACAGATTATAGATGTAGCCCTTGGTGGTTCCTCAGCGGCTGTAGATTGGCCAAAAATGTGAAAGACATAGCATGCTTAGAGCATAGGACTCAAGATAATTTAAGCTGGATCTGACCTGAAACACTCTTTCATGACTCCAGAAAATACAGCCCAAGCTGCACAGGTAAGGAAGTAATTAGGTAGGTCTACGTTTCTGCAACATCTATTGACTACAACAATTATAAACATGGGAAGATACTCAAAGAGATGCAAGAAGGGACGCTCACGTGCCAGTAGCAAACAACAACTCTCTAAATAGGCCCACTCAATAAAATGAAATTTTATGTAGTGTTGAAACCCTCACCATTTTCTTGATCATAGTGAGGTCATAGACTTAAGAAAATAATCTTTCATTACCATTCGCTATAATACACATAAAAAAATACCTATAGGTAAATGTATTTACTGCCCCTCATGACTGAGTCTTCTCTTTGTAAAAAATGGAGATCGTCATGGAATAGCAAAACTGGACACAATTCAGAATTCAAAATCTTGTGACATGCTCATTCTCAATGGATACATCTACCTCACAGCTTCTGCACTGATGGTTCAGGGAATATCCCAGAAGGGATCTAAGAGTCAGGATAAATGAAAGAATATTAAACTTAAAGACTGCCTCCTAGAAAATACTACACTAACAAGACCAGAGAGAGCAATGACAGTGTCAGTAGACAAGATAAGAAAGAAGGGAGAAATCTGATGGGATCCTACCCTAGACAAAGACCTGGAAGCAAATTGTGACTCCTGGGAGAAGGAGAGTTAGCCTTGCCCCAAAATGAGCCCTTTGTTGCTTATCCAGTATGAAAAGTTATTATCCTTAACACATCGTATAGACAAGAATGGACTCAGCATTCATATACTTGTATGGAACAATAGTAATCAAAGAAAGAGGCTATCAGCTTGCGCACATGGGAATATGGGAGCTATTTGGAAAAAAAAAATGTATCTGGGAGGACTGGGAAGGTAGAAAATGAGTTCTGAAAGCCATATCAAAATGTAAAACTAGCGAAGCATCAATGAAAAGCTAATAGATAATATAATTATAAGGGGTTTACTTAAAAATGCTTGCCTAGGAAATAGATGAGATTCTATAGAACATACTAGCCAAAAACTTAGAAACAATGGAAGTTGTGGTTAAAATGTCAAATGTTCCCATAGGCTTGTGTCTTTCTGCGTCTGTTTCCCAGTTGATTGTAATGCTGTAGAAATATATGGAAATGCTTGTACATTGGAATCAAGAGCACATTCAGGAATGTAGACATAGAGCTGGAGTTACATAGTCTACTGTTTTCTAGCCTGAGTATCTTTTTCTAGATCCATAAATCTTGGAGCAATGAAATAAACCATGAACTGCCTCCACCATGCATCTCAGCTATAATGAACTGTGCCATCTTAAATAGTCAATAAAAATAGACAATGTCCTCTTCCTTTAGAAATAGGAAAAAATAAGAATTAGATTTTTACATTAATTTTCCCAGTGTGACAAGTGGTTAGAAAATAATGCTACAACATAGAATTTCTGTACTAAAGATGAATCAGCGAATGGTAATAGAATATATGGGTCAGAGTTCTAGTTTATATTTATTACCTTCGAAGATGCTTGGTTGAATCTTCTTTCCTTGGTACTTCACCATTTCCATGTTACCATATGCTCATTAATAACTTTGGAGAGGAAGAAATTCTAATTAAAATGTTTTACTATATGTTGTAATATTTATAAATATATATTTGCACACTTAATTATCATAGTAATTCTAGGAAGCTGTTTCCATACAGGATATTAAAAAAATATGTTTCTCATTTTATAAATTAACAAAATTAAATATGGAATATTAAAGTAGGAATTTTCTGCTGAAATAGGAAATACCATGTGGTATACAAGTCAAACAACCTTGTAAAATTTTATGAATAACGTTGAGACCCAGTTAGGTTATTGATTACCATTAAGAATAGAATTGTAATGAAAACTCTATGCAGTTTATTTATTGAGAATTATACTGGCAAAAACCACAAAGGGGCCTTACGTTTTGTTTCCTATTTATTCCTTTACTTAGCCCTGATAACTGCCACTTAATGTCTGATGTTAAGGACTTCAGAAAAGTTGATGTGCTAAGTCTGGGACAGAGTGCTGTTTGGCTTAGGATAGAGTACCTAAGGAGTAAAAGTTGCTGATGATTCACTGTCATGGTAAGGCAAAAGAGACATTTTTTACTTAGGAAGCAGTCTCCATGAGTGAAGAAAGATCACTTGAAAAATGTCCTCTATTGAAAAGATTACCTGCACAAAGCAGCCGCATGATAAACCCAACATGGGCCCCAGGTGAGATGAGAATTCCTGGCATGTAGCCTCCATGTGATAAACCCAACAGGGTGCTGACAGACCACACCTCACAGGGAGGGCACGCCCCTAGGCGTGGCTATGTAAATGTGTGCTCACCAGCTGCTCATTTAAAAGCAGACACTTCATAAAAGCCTGTTTCTTTTCTCTTCTGCTTCTTTCTCTTGTACCTGCTTGGCATCTCCCTAAATGTACTCTCCTGTGGCATCTAGTAATGTGTGTCTGATCGCATGTGTGAAACCAACACTTTTGATGGGCTTAAGCGTTTGTCTCCCTACTTGACTTGCTGCATTATAATATCAAATGGTAGGGAAAAAGGCAGAGAAACCCAAAAGCCTGAAATATGACAGAATAAACTTGGTAGTTACCTTCATGGAAATGTCCACTTTTGTTTCAATATTAGAAGGTGTTACAAGAATAAATTATAGTATAAAAATATAAGACCCATGACCATCATAACTAAGCCTATGTTGATTATTTTTATTATGGTATTGAAATGAAAAGTTGGTATATAATTTTCTATTGTTAATGGAGTTTTGCCTGGGATTGAAAAAGTTCATAAAAACACCAATAGAAGAAAAAGACAGCCCTAATTCATGAAGCCTTATTAAAATTAAAATATAAATCAGTATATTATAATACAAACTAAGCAATTACTGAGCACTCAACATTATTTCTATAAATACTTAAAACATGAAAATTGACACTACAGCATATAGAGTTCTGGATAAAGTGATGAAGTGCCATTCTCCTGGATGTGACAACGAAAGAGCCAACAGGATAATATTCAATAATTACTATTTCTATATGCCACTATAGCTCTAAACAGAGTTACCAAGAGAGTAGAACTCTTTGTAGGGAAGGAGAAAGAGAATCTGGAGCCAGTACCCAGCTGACCAATAGTAATGTCAACTGGTGAATGCTTCTGGGAGAATGCAGAAGGCTTTGCAGAAACAATTGGGTTTATAAACCGAATGCTGAGGTCTGCATTTCACTTGAAAACTGTTAATCCAGGCTAGGGGTGAGCTAGGGTCAGTGGGAACTGCCAGGCAATGCATTATATATCAGTACTAGACAGCTAAAGGGAAACTATGGTAGTGCTTAGAATCTGGGGGTCCAAACCAGGCCAGGCCAAGCACCTTATATGTGTCTATAGTAAAAGAAGTTATGAGTTGATACATAAAAGTATTCCTCTGGTAATATACCTACAAAAGTAATCACAAGGATTCTCAGGAACCTTCAACAATGCTTCCCAACCTCCTTCTTCCCCACACTAGCACTATGGAAATGTCAAGAGAAAGTTGTGCTGTAGCTAGAAACAAGAGGTTTCCAAGAACCTGTGCTGATGTGTGAGACAGAGCCAATCTGTAGAAGCTGAGGCTAAAGTACAAGCCTGAGGCAATCTCTTTACCACACATTTACTAAGTTCCCTAGGGCTCCTCATCTTCTCCTGCCAAACACCGCCTTTCTTCAGCACATAGTGCTTCTTCATGGTAAGGGGACCAGGATGTTATTTGGGGACAGGAGAGTTAGATCTGAGAGCTTAGAGCTGTTTTAACAGAAGAACTGAATTTGACTCCTGGCACCCATGCCAGGAAGCTTGCAACCACCTGCAACTTAAGCTCCAGGGAATCAGATGTATACTTCTGATGCATACACATGCACTCAGAGGTGTGCATAGCCATACATCACACACACACACACACACACACACACACACACACACACACACACACACACACACACACACATACACCTTTAAGATAAATTCTCATTGTCAAAAAAGAGATTTTGAAAATCAGCAAGATTGGAGAACATAAATCTTTCTAAGACTCCAGTATCAGCCAGAAGCTTCAAAGTGACTCATTAGTCTTGGAAACACTTTGAGAGTCTTAAAGCTTGATGGGAGTTTATAAGTAGTTAGCAAACATAGCCATCTTAGAGACCACTAAGAGAGAATCTCTCCCTAGCTACATCTTCTTCCTCCAACCTGATACCAGAGACAGCCTCAACATCACCTTCTAAGGACAAGACTCTGATTTAACAATAAATATTTAGGAAGAAGACAAGTACACCTCATTCATCACTGAGCAGTGCGGTGATAAGTTACATATTTAACAAAATTTTAGTCTAGAATGTCAGAGAAGAGATCCATCCGCAGTAAATTCAGGAGGGTCAGAGAGTGGTAACTCACACCTTTGATATCATTATGGGGAAAAATGGGGAGTGGTGACCTGTTCCTTTAATTGCAGCAGATCTGAGTTTGAGGCCAGCTTGATTTAGGAGGTAGTTCCAGGCTCCCAGGAAGGCAGTGTTGTTGCCTGGCCTTTAACCCCATAACTCCAGAGACAGAGATCTTTCTGTGTTTCTGTGAATTCAAGGCTAACTACCAAGTAGTAGTAGCCCATGCCTTTAATCTCTTAACCTGGATGTGAAACAACTTTAAGACAGGCTTAGGCTGAGATATAGACTCATAAGATCATATATGTTCTGTGACAATAAAGCAGAAGTGAAAATGTTTCAGGGCACAATGATTTCTGGTAAGGGGGAGCGAGAGGGTAGGAGCACAGAAATACTCCAAGTGTATTACCTATTTGCATGAAAGGGCTGCATGTAACTCAGAGTGATAATGTAAATAAACCTTTAAAATCTAAATGTACGAATGAAACGATAAAGTAAATAATTTAACTAGAGGAATTAGCTGCTATCCAAATTTGACATTAAAAAAAAGTTTATCCAAACAAATAAATAAAAGATTAATCATTAATTATACATTTTTAGGTATTTCACCTCTTGTATGGAACTCGGTATCTAGATGACAATTTAAATCATTAATATATCCATTTCATTGGTAATAATAACAATACTAATCAAATCAACATACTGGATTCTTCCAGTTGTATTACTTTGAAGGGCTAGAGAGACATAACTCATTAAAGAGTCCCACTCACTTCCTGTTTTCCATCAAACCATCAAGTGTATAAAATATATTATTGCTTTGTGTTCACTGCACAGCATGAAGCGTAGGATTGGCAACTTTTCAATTAACTTGGACAATGTATCACGCCATAACACACACACACACACACACACACACACACACACACACACACGAGAGAGAGAGAGAGAGAGAGAGAGAGAGAGAGAGAGAGAGAGAGAGATCAGGCTATCCATATTATAGACTAATTAAAAGTAGAAGAAATCTGCTTGTCAAACACTGTCACTATTACAACTGATTAAACAGATTCTGCACTGCATAAATTATAAGAGGAGTTAAATTTTAATCACTATAAGTATAACCTAAAGCAGGAACTTTATAATAAAATGATTGCTGCTTAATGTCAAACACTATACATTCAATCTTATAATTAGATGATTCAAGTGAATAAATCTAATATTTAAATGCAGAAGAGACTTGATAATCTTGTGGACACTGATAATATAAGATTAGATAAAACAGCACCATTTGGAACTTCAACATTAGACCATTTTTACACGCAACAAATGCATTCTAATTTCATTTGATATAATATTTTATGATTAGTAATGTATGTGTTTAATATGACACCGAGTCTAAAATAACTCAGAAGACTTTTCTGTGAATATATATTCATCCCATTCTAAATATGTTCATGAATTTTAGTTCAGTTTTGTCACTATGTAATTCTTCTTAGGTTTAAGTTTTTGATCATTTTATTTAATCTGCTATAAAATTATTTTATGGTTGATATGTAACTTATTTTCCTCTTCTTTTGTAGAAGGCATAAATTTATTTAACTTTGAAATTTCACTCTGGAATAATTGTAGGCGGAGTTTATTTAGAAGGCACCAGTACCAGATAGATATTTATTAAAATATAAATCAGAACTCACGGTACAGTTAACAGATTATAGTAGCACCTGAACAGGGACTGGAGTCTGGAACGGTGGATGAGTGATGGACAGACGATGGAATCAATCCTATCCCCAATCATCCAGGAACCAGGAAGAGAGCATCTCGTGTTCCAGAAGCCCCTTTTCAATGGGCTTTCCCCGCCCCCTTCAGGGACCCGTTGCCCTGTATAAGTGTCTTTTGACCTTATCAGCTGACACCTGAATCCTACAACAAGTAATACTATAAGCTACAAATTTCAGTAATATTACAAATTTCTTGAGAATGGGTAATCTCACATAGTCTAAAGGATTTGTCTTTAAAAAGCGATACATTTTATAATTTTCCCTAAGCTTGTATCATGTTTTTACTATCTTCTGACATGGTTTTGCTTTGAAAATAGGTGACAAGTTGAGAAAAATAATCAGCATTGATCAGCTGCAACAAGAAAGGAACATGCAAAATGAGATTCTAATTCTAGATACTGAGTCTGGCAGGTTTTTCTGCAATACGGTCATTATTAGAGATTTTTCTGTGCAACAAAAGGACATTAATAACGTGTGTTTTCTAATGCAGTAAAAAATATCTCCTATTCATATCTCAATATTCAAGAATAAAATTATTCTGTGAACCAAATTCTCTATGAGTAAATATCAACGGTATAATTTGTTTATTTCCAGAACTGTAATATGACTAAACTCTTTAATAACTAGATATCTTGTGGAATATTCTTTACTCAATTAAAACAGTTAATAGCAGCAGGAATTTATTTTTCTAGCTTAGTAACAATTAAATTTAAAAAAATGTTAAACAACAAAATGCCTGCCATGTCTACATTAATACAATTAGCGTAACAATATAAAATGTGAAAACATTGCATTAAGAAAAAAAAATGAGACTGGTCTCTGAGGTACTCATTCCAACAGTGAGAAGTAAATAACAAGTATGAGGTGATGAATATTTTTTTGAGAAAGTTGTTACAATGACTACTGTTATATGAGAGCATTTACTGAAGTTAGAGAACAGGACAAAGTTATCTACAAATATCTGAGAAGATTCTAGGCATACATAATCACATGCACAGATTCTTTATTAAAAGAATTTTTATTAAAATAAGTATATATAATCACACTATGTTAAATAAAATCTATTATATTAAACATATTCCTATATCCTTTATACTTTTAAAAATTGCCTAATAGTAGTCTGTTATTTATATTGGAAATGATGAGAAATAATTATTTCAATTTGAACACTTTAATTTTGAGAAAGAAATTTTCACTTTTTCTAAAACTAATGTATTTTAAATTCAATAATGGCATAAAAGAATTATTAACATGTTTGATTATAAGATTATTTGGACACAGTTGCTATGTAGTTCAAAATACTTGATTCTAATAAAAGCTGAATCAGGTAGTCCTTGGTCATAGACATCTGTACATAAACTGGTTAACTTCTTTTATGTAGCAAGGCAGAGTTGATTGGCAATTTTTCTAACTTTAATTCTATGTTTATTAACAATATCTTCAGGCCTAAGGCTAATGGTCATTTCCTCAAATATGTTTTAGATGATCAAGTATATATTTTGCTGCAGCTATCACTTATGGATGCTTTGGGTAAAAGTAGGTCAAGTGCACAGAAGAGCAGCAGGTACCATTCCTGCTCACAGGCTGCATAGCAATGAAAAGAATGCCAATCTGCCTCTCCAATGATGCTAATTATATAATGTATAATATACTCATACAGAGAGAGAGAGAGAAAGAGATTGTGATCTTCATACGGTTTTCTTTTATCAGGTGTACACTTGAATAAAGGTAAAATTAAATTACTTGAAGCATATGCCTTGCGAAATAATTTTAAGCTCACAACATTGCTGCTTTTACAGCACAGGACTGATGCAAAAATAATCTTCAAATATGGAACTAACAATGTCTGTTGTACACCAACTGTATGTACAATAGTAAAACAAGTTTAAGATAAGAAAATATTTAAGATGCCAACAGAAATACCTTAGTATAATACCTCATAATCTATATTTTCAAACTGATTTAGTTTATTTTCAAACCCTACCACCATTCCCATGATTTATTTCTACATTTCTGTTTACAGTTTCCATATGATCTGATAATGCTTTTATAAATATTTTAGAGTAGAAATAAATTTAGAATGCTGTACAAGTACGTGGGTAGGTGTTCTGTGTGTGACCTCTTACCCTTGTTACAAAAGATACTATGAGTATTTATAATATTTTTGTCCAGCAGCAACATTAGAAAGCCCAAAAGTGTCAAACATATGAGATCACATAAACATAAAGGGTGAAATACTTACATATATTATTATCCATATATGTTCTTACTGAGGTCAATACAATGTGACTCTTAATTTACTTTGGAAGATTTCCTAATAGCTCCTTTCCTGGTGCTTTCAATCATGATTTCTTTCCTTTCCCCACCCAACAGAAGAAAGAGGGAGAGGTATTTCTTGTAGTCATTCATTCTAGTGATGCATTATTTTGAAAATTTAAATGGATGCTTCATTTCATCAGTTTTGTGTGACCCAATCTAGCTTTGTTTTGCTAGAGTACATCAAACAGCATTTTAAAACTTAAGCTAGCAGCTCATGAAGAAGATGCATATTGGAAATATTTCAAAGAACTGACTGTGTCAAAATTGGCAAAAACTAGCCCTTACTTTTACGTAACACATGTAACTTTTACAAATATTTTTCAGCCACTGAAAACAAAACCCTCATTACTTGATGGTTGACATCATACTCTATAAGAATACTATAAATACCAAAGTTTTATTTTACAACAATATATTTTTATTCTCTATTTTGCAACACAAATCATAGCATATATATTATATATCATATATTTATTATATATTATGTATTCATATACTATATATTACATATATACATAATTCTTAAAATATCACAATATTTTAGGTAGTTTAAAACCAAAGCACAAGAGTTACTACAAATCACTATTATTTTCTTCAAATATTAAATCTTACTTATTGTTAGAAGAAATAAATTTTCAGATCTCATATGTGACCATTCTATATGTCTTTTTGTAATTTTAAAAAACATTATATGTAAGTATTTGAAATTTTGGAAGAAAGAGAACAATGTAAAATGTAAAACATATCTAATGTTGGAGATTTTAATAATTTTTTTGAAAACTTCTTTATCTAAAATCTGTGTTAATTTCATAATATTTTTACTTGGGGAGAGTATTATACAATACAGCCATAATTTTGACATTAGATAAAATGTATCTCCATGTGAATAACATAAATCTCCATTTTTCTTTCTTTCTTTTTTCTTTGTTTTTATTCATCTAAACAAGTCCTCAATTCATATTCCCAGAAGATTTTTCTTTCCACTGGGCACAACATTGACAGTTGATGGACAGATATTTCTAATTAGGAGAACCACAAAGTACAAAACTCCCCAGAAGGAGTAGCAGTTGCCCCACAAACTATATTTGACACCTGCTTTGTTAAATTAGAATGAACACCTGCCATATTCCACTCTGAGTCCTGATGAATTATCAGCCAAAATTGGGAAGTTTAACTAAGACTTCATAGTGGTTGAGAATTTAAAATTAAATAAAGTTTAATCTCAACTTACATTTGTTTTAATACTATTTTACTACAGAAGTGATATATGTATTTATTCTCTTGCAAAAAAAAAAAAACTAAAGAATAATAAATCTTAGATCCAATTTAGTCACCTAGTTTAATCTCATTTCAGATATTAACTTAGAAGCCAGGGAACATTAAGCCTATATTTGGTAAAGATTATTCCTGTAGAGAAAGAAAATGACTAATTTACTCTGTATTTCTGGAACTTTTGTTTTTGAATAGTACATTATTCATTTTTTCAACTATTCAAGATGTAGAGCCAGTATATCCAAATTAACTATATTAGAAGCCGCAGAGATAGCTGCCATAACATATCTGAAAAACATAATAGAAGAATAAAATTTTTATCTAATATAGATTGAATATTTAATATAGTATTCAGGAAAAAATAGTGTGAAAAGATGAAGCTGAAGAAATAACAGAAGGGGCCTGAGCAAGTATGGCATATGGACCCGTGGAGAACAGCATGCCGGGAGAGAAAGGGCAACACTAGGTTATGAAGTAGAGGGATCGGACATATTCAAAGAAGAGCAATGGAGCTCCTTTGGCTGGGTAAGAGTGCCATCATTAGAAAGAGAAAGCCAGGATGACAAATAATGTTCTGAATTCAGTGAAATATTGACTGTCTGGGATATCCATTAACAAAGACCACATATCTTTCTTCACTAAGACTCTGACAAATACAGCTTCTGCTTTCTCTAGTGTCTTTCTTTAGCTTGACTCTGGTTTTTTTTCCCTTTTAATATTTTAAATAAAGGAAAATTACAGTTCTATATTATTAAGTATTATTACATTGAATAATAGCAATATAATTGTGACAATTGTCTGGAATGCAAAATCATGCTACTCCCAAGTTTTCATATGATAATCTACATATGCGTGTATATTGTGATATAAAAAACAAGATATTCAAAACTATCTCACCTGCTCTAGGGCTACTTCCTCATATATATGTATGTATATATACATTTATACATATACATATATGTATACATTTACAAATGAATAAGAGGGACTGAATAGAACATGCACCGGTTTTTCTTATATCATTTCTTTCAAGTTTTTTAAGTAGTTAATAGTTACGTTTACACATGAGAAGATGAAAATAATTATTTTCAGTTCTTAGAGCATTCTTTTTTCTTTCATAAAATGGATTTGTTTGAATGGTGCAGTGTTTTTTAAAGCAGGAATTCACCACTCCTTATTACTCATCCAAAGGCACAAGAAATACACCTTACTTTCTGTAGCTCTATATCATTCTAACCTTCTAATTCTATGTTCATAGGTCATTGCAAACGTCCATCAGAGCATAAAGATATGAAATATTGGGTGATTTCAAGTCAAGACATTTCTCTTTAAATCACACTTTAAAGAAATGTCATATGTTCATGGGTATAGGACCATTCACAGAAACATGCTGTACCTACCAGAGGTCATACCCTTAAAGAAAAAACTGACTTTCCTCCCTATGAAGTAATTAACTGTCTAAAGTACCTCAGCTATGTGTGTAGACACCTGAGTGCTCCGTACTCTTTGAGTATAATGCTGATTTGATTTTGTATGTGTTGTGTGCAGGCAACAATAGCTACTATAATAATTATAATTAATTACAATAAATTCCTATTGGAATTCATTCAATTCTAAACTAACTTTTTCTTTATTTCTGACAACTTGGGGTGGGGAGCAGCTTGTTATACCACTTTTAGTGTTTTTTCTTTAAAAAATAACCCCAAAAAACAAAAAACAAAAAAAAAAAATCTTGACTACAGCTTCATGGGCTACAAGTGCCTATCACGTTCTGCCTTCCAGCTCTGTCTTCTTCTGTGATTAGCAGGTATGTTTGTGGCCAGAATGTCTAAGTAATCTGTTGCAATGCTGCCATTCTGTTCATTCAGACATCTTTTCTTCTTTAGTCTGTTGAAATCATTTCCCAAAGGCCATGCCTCGGGTAAAATTATTGATAATACCATCTTTATACTTTTCTGCCTTTTAATTATTTAACAAACAATTGTTATTAATTATGTGCTTATCACTGTTACAAACACATAATTTTCCTGTCAACCTACTTCATGTATACTGTGTCATGCCTCCATTATTGATAAATAACTTGAGCTATTTATCCAAGGACTTTAGTTTTTCACTCGAGATCTTGGAAGGTTTTTCCTGAATTCAAAGATGTTAATGTGTATATTATATTATTCCTTATCTTTATTTCTTAATTATTTATCAGTGAAATCATTTACCAAATCATCTTTAAATTATATAACATGACTAAAACTCTATTCTATTTGTATTGCATGCATCGATGAATACAAAATTATTTAATATCCATCAATACTTTCTCAGCATTTTGTAGGATAATGTTCTTGCACACTCCAAAGTTTTGGTACTTGTAATGGTTTAATAAAATGCTGATAGGTCAATAGCCAGACAGGAAGTATAGACAGATGACCAGACTAGGAGAATTCTTAGAAGAGGAAAGACAGAAATATAGACAGATGCAGAGGAAGAATCTGAGACTGCTGCATTGGGAAAAGGTACCATGCCATGTAGCTAAACATACATAAGAATTATGGGTTAATCTAAGTGTAAGAGCTAGATAGTAGTATTTTTGAGCTACTGGACTATCAATGACTATTATATTAAGCTTATGAGTCTATTTGGGAAGTGGCTTCTGGGTGTTTGAAAGCTTCAGGCATCACAAAAACATCTGACAACAAATAGTGATCCATTGTGGTGCAAGTATATGCACATAAAGCTTGAAAAAGCTTAAAAATAGTTCTGGAACACAGAAACAGAGCCAAAAACAACTTCCTAGCTGTGTCTATCAAGTTGGTCAGGGTACAGAGATGCTATGGCGTGCAGATTTGAGCTACAATAATGTAGATTCCCGCTATCTCACAGAAATCTTCAGTACCAGCAGGAACTGCGCATGACTGATCTAGGGTTTATGCACCTAAGACAAAAAGAGAACAGAGTCAAGCATAGCTTCTTGGTAGCAGCATTTTCTCAAGTTGTTTCTGTTTGGTGGCAGTGAGCAGAAGGATCGCTCCTTTAGGAGATGCTTCCTGACTCAGCGTTAGCTGCACAAATTGAAGGGTCTTTTAAGATGTCCTGCTGCCAGATACTTAAATGAGGGTTATGAGCAGCAGGTATTACTTCTCTATTTGGTGGCAGTGTGGACTCTACATTTTTCCAGAGTTGGGATAGTAAACTTGATTCATGTCAGTACCTTTGCCATGATGCTAAACTTTCACAGACCAAGGACCTGGGTGAAGCAAGTCACCTTGGGGATGGTTTTTAATCATAGTCACAAGGATTTAATTCTAGTCACACATTTTTTTTTAAAGTAGATTAAAGGCTCCTGTCATTAGGAAATGATAGAGATATACCATAAAGAAAGATTCAGATGAAAAAATCTAAAAGCTGTAAATGGTTTACAATGTATTTAAAAATATACATGGGCTTGAGAGAGCAGAAAAAAAAATACATAAAGGAATTTAAACAGAAATAGATTGAAAAGATAATAAGCCATGTAAAGATGGAAATTACACAGAAAGTCTGAATACTATATGTTATTATGTTGCCTTTGAATATTTTGACTGCAGAGGAAGGAGCAAGAGCTGCTAAGAAATATTTGATTATAAATGCTGCTGGATCAATTCAACTTATATATTTTGAAAATGCCTTGACTTCAAAATTTAAGTCAAAAGATATGTTACTTTGGAGAAGAGGTTATACTTTTGTTTCCACAAAAAGGAGAGGGGGGGCGGGGCAGATGGCCCAGATGATCCAACCTTTCAGAGATCCAGAGCTCCTTTGTTGCAATTTCCTATGAGTTCTGCATCCAGAATAGCATTACAGCTGCTGGCTGAAATGATCCAGCCTCTCAGACTACTCCAATCAGTAATTATCAATATCCTAAATTTTCCTTGGGTTGTCATAAGATTACAAATAGCCCCAATAAATAGGAAGTAGTCTAGAGAACTTTGTCCAAATTCTTCAAAAATGGACTATGAATGTTTGTCTTTATTTAGTGTTGGTTACAAGTTATTATGGATAATGGTCAAGAAAAATGCTATACAAAATGGACTAAATTTGGGGTTCTTGTCTTAAAAGAAAAGAAAGGGGAATGTGAAAGAATGCTCCTGTACACTATATGGATTTCTTATTCATATTGGTGTAAAAATATGAAGATTGGTTAGTAACCAGATAGGAAGTATATGTGAGACAACCAGACTAGGAGAATTCGGGGAAGAGTAAAGGCAGAGCAGAACATGGCAGCCAGACTCAGAGGAAGAAAGATGAGAATTCTTTGTTGAAAAAGGGTAACAGGCCAAGTGGTTAAACATTGATATAAATTATGGATTAATTTAAGTGTAAGAGATAAATAGTTAGAAGCTTGATCTACTGAACCAGCAATTATTATAATATTAAGTCTTGAGTCAATTATTTGGGAAGTGATTGTTGAGTATTTGACAGTTTCTGGTCAGGATAGAAACTAAAATTACAGTATTTAATATATGTATGTGGAGGTGAATATATGTTTGTATGTGTATGCAAGTGCATGTATCAATTTTATCATTATTTAAGGGAGGCAAAGTTTGATGCTGTGATGTTCTTAATTGCTTCTCTATTTATTGTTAATATTATTATGATGAATATTATTGGAGATAGGATCTCTCTGGGAATCTGGGGCCCATCAGTCCATTTTAACTAGCCTGACTATACATCAAGCCTCTAGGATTCATCTAACATGATCTTTCAGTATTGGGATTACAAACATGCACAGCATTTATGTGGACAATGAGAATATAAATCCAGGTCATTATGCTCACTACCTTCTAGGCAATCTTTCAAACCCCATTACTACATATTTTTACTAAATCCAAAATCTATGGTAAAACAAAATATACTTGTAGCTAGCTTTACAGATTTATTATTTTATATAATTCATAAAAATTAATATAACATAATGACATTTACAGTTGATTTTGCTCTTTTTTGCTTTTTAATAAAAGTGCTATATTATAATGTTAGGAATTCTCTGTATGTTTTCTACTTATCAGTAGATTCTAACAATGCTTCTGCGATTGTTTCATATATAAGGATTCATATAATAGAAATTCAATGGTTAAATCACATTAATAGTATAAGTAATAAATTGTTTGGATATAGTAATGCATAGATATAATAGAATTAATATCAAAATAGAAAGAAAATTTTATACAGTGATGCTGTTATAATATATACATTATGAAGAAAAAGTAAATCTAAGATCAATACAAAAATAATTTGCCCCACAAAAGGAAATAGCTTTTCATTTATAGAAAGTCAATAAGATCATAAAAGGACATTCTTGTTGACTAGTATAAATGAACAATTAACATACTGCTTCATAACCACCACATAGTTTTATATTTTATAAAACATATGCTGATATTTATACTTGACTTAGTGGAGAGTATCTATCTGATGCAGGAAATGATGTTCTTAAGCTCATTTTTCAAAGTTCTGTCAGAGCAGAATGAGATCAAGTTACTCTGTTAAAAACACAATAAATAAAGGAATTTGATTACCAAATTCTAAACCTTTCTAAGTAATGCTTCATCTACCAAATAATTTAGACAAGTTTCAAGGGAAATAATTTATTTCCCGTTTATTCTGAAGAAAGCAACATTCATGCTGGGTGTCTGACAGCAGGTGTTAATTCTGGAAGCACTAATTTAACATAGCAGGTGTCAGATACACTGGGTATTAACTGCATGGTTGCTACAAAGTGATGACAATCACTAAATGAACTATGATCAGGTGGCCACTAGCACTTGCAAGCCTTCTGCTCTGCTTTATTACTCATCTGAGCTTCTTCCACTGAGACAATACCCTATGGAAGCCTGCCACTCTCCACTGGGGCATTTACAGAGCACAGGCCTCTATACTGGGGATTCGACATTTTCACAATTTTTATCATAGTTTTCTCCTTTTTGGTTGCATATGATATGACATATCAGTATAATTATAATCATCTTAATTTTTAAAATGATGAATAATACTATACAAAAATTGTCAGCAGCTGTCTCAAAATTAACTCCTATCCCCAATATTACAACCACCTGCTCCAGCCCCATCCCTCTTTCTAAAATGTAATATAGTAAAATATACAAAATACATCTCCAACTTCTTATGATTTATAATAAATACACTTTGACAATAAGGAATTTAAACTTTTATCTTTGTATTAAATTTGACTGTTGGAAAACTGTTTTTCTAAATATTGGAAATTTCCAAATATATTTTCAAAATCAAACCTCTTGCTTGATTTTGGCTATATGGTCTCTACAGATATACCACAATTAATGATATTTTTAAGCATCAGTATTTCTTAGCATTTTATATAACATACATTTATCTGTTATGCTTTCCTGTTTTAATTGGAAATATTTTAAAAAGTATTGTGTTGTAAATAAGTTAACTTTTGTTCTTTATAAATACACATCTACAGTCTTCTCTTTTGAATGTATTTGCTTTTGCTTAGTAAATCAACACTTATTCCTTCCTTTCTTCTCTCTCTCGCTCTCTTTCTCTCTCTCATTCTGTCTTTATAAGAGAAAGACTGACTGCTATTTGTCAAAAAAATGCCTGATGCTACTAAATTCTGTAGCAAATCAACACAGGTCTGAGTTGTAACATTTTGCATGGGATTTTTTTCTTGTTGTTGACTAAGTTCAACATCTTACCTGTTCCTAACTTGCCCAACCCTCTGAATATATAAGTAACATTGGAAATAAATTGAATATATGTATATATTCAATATATATTTATATATATATATATATATATTTATATATATAAAACCTTTCTGTTTAAATTCTATAAAAAACAATCTACTTGTAGAGAAAAACCAATGAAAAGCTGCCAGCTGTCAGTGTCTTGCTGTTCTTGTTTGGCTGGTGAACAAATGCTCAGGGATACAGTAAAAGAAGTCCTTTGTGAAACAAAAGTTTTAAAATTCATAAGCTTACCATGAGAATAAAGCCACCTACAGGGGTGTTTTATAAAAAAATTCATCTAAAAGGAATGAGGTGAGGTACTGAGAGAGCTTAGATAATGTAAAGACAGTGAACACCAGCTTCCAGGGGGATTAAATCCCAACATTGCCTTTTATTTTGTTCTAATTAACCAATAGGCAGTTTATGACCCAATATGTTACAGCCCATTTATGATGCACTTTAGCGAGGTCCTTTTTCATGACAGGACCGAAGACATGACATCTTTGAAATGGAGATCTAAAAATGTAATGAGGATGTGCTCAATAGATTACAGACGCACTTTAAGTGAGATCTTCTTTCATCATGGGCAGCATATTGCATGGACAAAAAGCCAGCATGAGTTCCTTACTTTAAAGACTTCTGAAGGTTACCACCCTGTCCCAACCCAAGCTGTGCAATGAGATGAATTAACTAGATATACTTCCTTAATGGGATTTACTACTTTTGTGGAACCACTGGATTCTGGGTTGTGTGTGTGTGTGTGTGTGTGTGTGTGTGTGTGTGTGTGTGTGTGTGTGTGTCAAACAAAGAGAAGTTTGTCTTAATACTTTGGCAGTGGAAAATATAGGCCAATGAGAACCTCAAGCTATCTTCTCTCACAAATTTCAAAATCAGCAGCAATTCTGCTTCTGTCTTCTGGTAAAAACAATATGAAAGCCTGTTTGATGCAGTGTAGACCTGTATGTACTGAGTGCGAGATAATGGTGGAATATGGAAAGTCATAATTTGCTTAGTATCTATGGTTTTCTCCATCCATAGCTGCTATTGATGATAACAGAAAATCGATTCATGAAAAACTAAATAAAATTGTTCCCAGAAAGCTACACTTTCCTTTTTAAAAGGAATTATAAAATTAAATGAGAAATAAGGTAAATGCTAATCTCGAATATACTGTACACACACATACAAACACACACAGTCTTAGAAATAGAAATCTCTTCAAAGTTTATCTTGAAATAGGGGATCAAAGGATGATACCAATTAGGAATTACATAATTATATCTACTAGCTCTAAAATGTTTACTCACATCTCATTCTGTCAATTTTAGAAGTAGGTATTTATAACATTTTAATTTTCCCTGTGTTAAGTCAAATTTCATGCTTTTACTATTACATCTAAAATACTACTACATCCTGATGTCATTTTTTTATTGCTAAATATTACTACTACATTGTCTTAATATACCATTTTTAAAAATCCATTCTTTGGTTGAGGGGCATCTAGGTTGTTTCCAGATTCTGGCTATTATTAAATAATGCTGCAAACATCCCTATTGTATGAATCTGTATCTGTTACCCATTCCCTATAGAGAAATAAATTCCTCTGCTTTGGTACAGCTTGGTCCTGCCTAAATTTGGTATGCCAGACTTTGTTGATTCCTCATGGGAGGTCTTATTACATCTGAGAAGTTAATGAGAGGGTGAAAAGGAAGGAAACTGAGGGGTGAGTGGAAGAAGGGGAGGAAGAGGAAACTGCAGTTGGTATGTAAAATGAAGAAGGAAGAGGAGGAGGAGAAGGAGGAGGAGGAGAACTACTCAGCCCCAAGTAAGACCCCGAATAAACACTTTAAAAATTATTTTCATTAGGAAACTTTCAATTGTTCAAAGTTAGAACAGGACACTACCATTTCCTATTTACTCTTTTTCTGGCTCAGAAAAATCTCAATTTTTCAATAGTATAATATAAGAGGCAAAGAGGAGCAAAACAAAATCACCTGACAAGAAAAAAATGTTACTTAGACAAAGAGTTAAAGTCAATTTATGTAACTTTTCTGAAAGGAAAAGTGATTTTAAATGGATAGAGTTACTAAGACACTGTGAGAAGACAGAAATTTGATATGGATTGTTAAGTGAAATCCTCCAGAGCATGCACACTTCCTATATAGTTTCTATATAATGTTGCTATGGTTACAGGTTGCATTGTTTTTCTTGTTTTCTGAGTGACACAATATAAGAAATGAACACCTTTCTTTATTGGTAGGCAGTTGAACTTAGCAGCTTAAATGTTGCCCAGAGTAATAACCTCAAAATTTTATGTGAATTACTCATAAAATGAATAGCAATTCTCAAACATGGCTCAAGGGAAATGTGTCAAAAATTGCAAGTCAGTAGATTACTAAAACACTCAATCAGATCCCTCTCAACTAGGACATTGATTTCTTCATTAAATAATTATTTATTGAAAGCCTATTTGTGAGTGGACGTTCTTCTTTTTCTTAAAGGTTTAACAGAAAAAAACCACACACACATACAGTTGTGGATACAGGTCTTAGCAATTTAATTTCAGGTGTAATTTGCACAATGTATTTAACTGCTTTATAATCAATATATTTAATTCAAGAGTAATTGTCACAACAAACACATAGTAAATGCTTATAAATATTACATGTGCCTTTTATTTTCCTAATCTTTGCTATAGAAAGCATTGACACCAAAACGTCTCCGTCACTGAGAAAAGTTACAGGGAAATATCTGGAATCTGTAATGAATTATAATTAATTAAGGAATGAAGTAAATAGAAAGTAATGAGGGCCTGAAAAGGCAAAAGAGTAAGAATTAATTAGCCATATTGTCTTCTGACACAGAATCTCACTTCTTTGTTTCTATTTTTTCATCCCTACCAAAGTTTCTCTTATGCCCCCTCTTCCTCCCCTCTTACTTCTCCCCTCCCCCGACTCTTCTGTTCCTTTTCAGACAAGGCCCAGTTTCCCATGGACCCCACAATGGCTAGGAACTCACAGAGATCCACCTTCCTCTGCCTCCTAAGTACTGATAGTACAGGTGTGCTCTACAAAACACAGAGCTCATTTCTTTTTCAAATGACACATAACTGAAGGGCAGTGATTATAATATCTTAATCACTGTGAACAATGATACAATGAACATGTATCTAAATATTGGATATCCTCTGAAGTAGTAAATTGGATCCTTTTGATATACATTGAGAAGTTGGGTTGTTGGATTGATACAGGTGTCTTTGAAAGTGGTGGGGCCTTTCTTGACTCTGGCTGTTATAAAGTCAGATAGGGGAAGGTAGAATATTGGAAGATAAAGGGCCCTCAGAGCCATATCAATCCAGTGGGCTTGGATTTTTTGTCATTACTTTGAACAGTGAAATTCACAGATACAGAGGGTGATAGAAAAAATTGTTTTATCACAGAAATCTTAAAAGAAAGAAAGAAGACATAGTTCCTGTACAGCAGGAGAGGTTTTCTGAAATTTGAAGTACCACTGAGCTGTACTACATTAGCGTTTCTAAGACTTAGTGGATAGAATGATACAGGTGAAGATTAGCTGGTTATGTCACGCTCCCTTCAGATGGCTACATGTTCTTCCAATTCATTATGTTTTCCAGAGAAGGTGTATTCTTTTAGAAGAAATGAAGTAAGGAAAAGCATGCCCCTTTCCTGGAATCTCCAACCTCTAGCCATAGAAGTCCCTGGGATACTTTTGTTAAATACTCCATAATCTCACAAGATTTCTGGTTCATATTAATTTTTTTTTATTTTACGTCTCATTTTATTTTAAACTATCAAGTTGATTTGTATACTATGTTCTAATCAGGAGAATATGCTACTTTATTTCTTTTTAGAGCTTCTCACTATTCCCCAATGTGCTATCTTAAATTTTCAGTTGTAGGAGCAGTCTATAGACCCTTAATTTACTTATCGTCAACATTAATTGATATCTCTAATCCATTACAGAAATGTGGCAGTTATCAGGTGACACCTCATTTTGAAGTTCTTAATAATGCATGATATATTTCAAAAGAACAAAGGTGATGGGTTATAAGCATTCTGACCATGAAACTTAGTAAGATTTTAAGGTTGATGTATTTATTAACTAACCGGATTAATTGTTCAACAATGTATGTATGTACCTAAAATATCAAATTGTTTCAACTAATTATATGATTATTTACAATGAAAATATAACAAAGAAAATATATATTCAAAAATAGCAAGTGAGAGACAATAGAAATACAGAAAAAATATGTAAAATAAATATATATAATAAAGATTCCTAGAAGTGATAAAGGTTAAACCTTTTGTTTTGATGGGTTGAAACTGAAGAGACAGGTTATACATTTTAAAATAAAAACATATACTATACTATGTGGATTATTGACTCAAGTTTCTTAAGAAGATTCAAGTCTATAAAGTCAGATGCTTTTGTCATACAGTGTGAAATAATCACCAAAAGCACATGAAATATTAAAGTATAACAATTAAAACTCTAAATACGAAACATTTTTTGCCAAGTAGAAACTGACCATCAGATACCCTAAATAGTGTTGCTTTCTCTATATGCTTTTCATATTCCCTATTGCCTTTCATACACTTAGTAACACAAAGAAATACAAAGTTAACATATTTACACAATAATATATGAATAAGTTCAAAAAATCTATTCAGTACCTATTCTTGATCAGCACCACAGTGCTAAATTTTCCTCTGTTCCTCAGAATAGTGTTCTTTCATCTACTTGCTAAACCCAGCTAGTTTCTTTGGTTTTCTCTTATTCAAACTTCTAAACACACATTTTCCACTTTAAATAGCCAAAGTATTTTTGGGTGTGTTATAATTTATAATGTGAATATATTAAAGTACTATTCTTGACCATGCATTTGTTATTATTTGATACCATCAAGCTTCTTCACAGGGCATGTTTCTTCCATGTTTGTATCATAATGTGAATGCAGGATGTGATTTTTTAACCATTTTCTACATGGTTTTCCTAGTGAATTTAATTGTTATCTGTGGGTTTTAAAGCAAACAGAAATTTATATTTGCAACTCTTAGGGTATGTGAGAAGTCATTTTCTTGATCTTTAAATAAGAGATGAGAAATATTTTGCTCACAAATTATTGAAACAATTGCAAATACTGGTGAGTTTTCATTTGGAATATCATAAATCTAATCTAGGACAGAGGCAAGCAGTGGTAAAAATTACAAATTAAAATATTATGAAAAGCATATAAAGG
This sequence comes from Phyllotis vaccarum, assembly GCA_033318265.1. Taxonomy (NCBI): domain Eukaryota; kingdom Metazoa; phylum Chordata; class Mammalia; order Rodentia; family Cricetidae; genus Phyllotis; species Phyllotis vaccarum. The sequence continues at coordinate 48,055,304 of JARWLC010000018.1, forward strand.
TAATAGCAAAACAAGCCTGTATAAAATTAAAAACAGGAAGGTGCCTTTTTGTAGGAGATAAGAGGCTGATTTGTCAACATGAACTGAGACTTATTCCTCAAACTGTGTAATCACAGGAGTTAATTGCTGTCAGTAAAGCTATTGGAATGATGAAACATTATATGATGCCTATAGAATATAACATAATACGTAGAAGAAAAAGGATAGCTAAGTATGAGTTCTTAGAATACTTGTGATAACTTTTTCAATTTACAAATAAATTACATATTAAAAGGATAGTTTAGGAGGCATCACAGCACCTAGCCAAGAAATTTATAAAGACCAGTGACACTTCAAACTCACTTTCATCCATGAACAAGAGGGAGAAATCAATGAAAATTATAGTATTATTTTATTTTATACAATCTGAAATAATTAAATCAATCATAATTTCTATTTAATGTATGCAATAATAAATAAATAAAAATGAAAGCTGACATTCACTAACTTGATCACAATTTGGGGGAATAAAACAATTAGGCAATCAAATGAAGAGATTCAGTGATTTGGTATTGTCTGTCTAGGACCAAAATGGGAGCAGAACTTTATTCTTCTCTCTGGGGAAGAATTTGTTCATGTTCAAAGTGCACTCACACATGGGAACTGAAGACCCCATATGTCTGCAAGTATCAGGCAGATGGTGTTTCCATGCAGTTTCCTAAAAACTGGCAGTTGGGCTCAGCTAATTCATACTTGAGCAGAAATGGGTTGTTTCTGAGGACATTGCTCCCATAAGAGCATGTCACCTATGCCCAGGCACGTCTCTTGCTAGAATAAAATTCCACAGGCAAAAATTGTCCCTCTACAACTTGCTGCCAGCTGACCTGGCTGCAAAATAGTGTCAGTCTCTGGCAAATAATCTCCCCACTCCTTGATAGTCAAGTGTTAGTTTTTGTTTCTTCAAAGTGATTATAGAGGATAAGCTTCCATTTGATTTCTACATTTGACTATATTCACCATGTTTTATTTTCTTACACATTGTGAAGGCATAATTTACATACTAATGTTAAAACATATTATTGTGAAGATATGTTACAAATTTAATGAAAACCAGTCTGAGATATCAGAGGAATCTACCCATAGTCAGTATAGGAGGATCAGAGTGTGGTAACTTAAACCTTTAATACCAGCACAGGCAATATGCTGGAGTGGTGCCCTACACCCTTAATCCCAGCAAATCTGAGTTTGAGGCCAGTTTAGTTTACAGAGGGAGTTCCAGGCTTCCAGGTAGATAGTGGTGGCACACACTGTTAGTCCCAGCACTTGGGAAGCAGAGGCAAGAGAATCTCTATGAGTTCAATGCCAGCCTGGTCTTTAAAGCAAGTTCTAGGACAGCCAGGACTGTTACACAGAAAATTCTGTCTCCAAAAACAAAACAAACAAAGACTGGGATAGATGGCTATGTCCTCTGATATTCCAAACTGGTTTTTATTAAATTTGAAACATATCCCCATGTATTATGATATATTTTTATAACTATTTTTAATTTTCTATTTAGTAAGTCAGTAGACCAGCCATGGATTTCTCCACTCCATTAGCCATTAAGAAAGCATGAAAATTATATTTAAAACTACCACTCCTTTTTAAAATGAGGGTTAAAATGAAGAAAATTGTCAAATACTTCATGTGATGTGTACAAGTTTGGTGTGTGTGTGTGTGTGTGTGTGTGTGTGTGTGTGTGTGTGTGTGTGTGTGTGGTCTGTTTGGTAATATCAGGCTCTGGGTTGTTGATTATTACACCAAATAGATTTCATGTAATATGTTGCACCAAACATGGAGCACGTACATCCATATAAACCCGAGGAAGCTTACAAAGGATTCAAGAACTCAGAAACAAAGCAAAAATCAGCTTCCTAGTTGTATTTCTCAAGTAGGCCATGGTACAGAGTGGCATGCTAGCTGGAGTTACAATGTGGCAAGTTTGTGGCATGCAAATTGTTCTGCAGAATTGCAAGACTCCTTTATAAGAGGATTCCTGATTCTCAAGAATCGTTAAGAGGTCCTGTTGCCAAACACTTAAATGAGGCTTACGAGCAGCAGGCAGTAGTGCACTACTTGGTGTCAGTATGGACCCTAAAATTTCCAGAGTTGGGATGATAAATGTGGCTTCTGCCAGTACCTCTGTCATGAAGCTCAAGTCTCACAGGTCAAGGAGCTGGATGGAGCTAACCACCATGGCTGAAGCTTTAATGTAGTCACAAGGCTTTATTCCTAGCCATGCCTTTTAGCAGATTGAATACTCCTGTGACCAGAAAAAGATAGAGATATAAAGACAGATAGAGATGAAAAGAAAACCTTTAAAGGGTTTACAGTGTGTTTAAAAATATACCATAGGCTTGGGAGAAAAAAGAAGTTGGATAAAGTTGTTTAAACATATTAAAAATTTAGTAACAACCTATGTGAAGATGGAAAATACACAGAGAGTCTGGATAATGTGTTCTATTGTGTTGTCTTTAAATCTTTTTTTGACTGCTAAGAAAGGAATAAGACCCACTAAGTCACGTTTGATTATAAATGCTGCTGAATTAATCCAATCTATTATTTTAAAAATATATTTTTATTGAAATTTAAATAAAAAATATGGTCCTTTGGAAGAAAGGCTTTCTTTTTCCACAGAAAATGAGAGGCTATGAATTTATTCTGGATTTAAAAAAAAATGAGGTTTGATAGAGGAAGATCCCCTGAAAAATTTCCAATGAGAACAGGTGATCTAGATGATTCAAAATTTTAGAGCACCTCTGTTGCAGTTTCCCTGAGTTCTTTATCTAAAACAGCTTAAGGTAACTCATTGAAATGACCGAGTCTCACAGTCTACCCTACTCAGGACTTCTCCATAATCCTAAACTATCTTTCAGTCTACATGAGAACAATATCATTCCTAATTAACAGGAACTAGTCTAGAGAAGTAGACCCACATTCGCCCCAAATGCATTGTGGATGTTTGTCTTTGTTTAGAGTGTTGTTCACAAGTTGTTATGGATAATGGAGAGGGAAAAAAAAGCTATACAAAAGAGATTACATTCTGAGTTCTTATTTTTTTTAAAAGGGGGAAATGTAGAAAAAATGCTGTTGTATGTTGTATAAAATTAATACTCGTATTGATTTAATAAAAGATTGTTTGACCAGTAGGCAGGCAAGAAGAATAGGCAGGGTAACTAGCCTTGGAGAATTCTAGGAGGAGGAAAGGCAGAGCAGCAGATGCCTGCCAGACACAGAGGAAGCAAGATGAGAATGATGCACTGAGAAAAGCTATCAAACCACATGGCTAAGCATAAATAAGAATTATGTTTTAATATACGTGTAAGAGATAGAGAGAAATGTGCTTAAACTACAGGACAAGCAAGTACTATAATATTAAGTCTCCTAGCCAATTATTACTTGGGAAGCACCTCCTGGGTATTTGAGAGTTTCTGACATAAACAGAAACTTCATACTACAGAGGGATCTAAAAAAGCTATAAGGAAGGTATGTGCACCTAAAATTAACTGTATCTTCCAGTTCTTTGTTCTCCATTGTGTAAAAACATCATCTTTAAAAGGAACAGCCCTAGATCCATGCATTGCATGCATTCAAGCCAATACCAATTACAAAGAAAACAGACTACCCTGTCCTTCTTCCTGGTGCTGCTTTTACTTAAGTAGTCAGGCAGGTGGAAAGATGCCAACCTTCCTGCCCTGGGCATGTTTGGTGTACTCACAGATGTCTGGCTCTTACTACATGCATATACAGCAGCTCCAATGCCAGCCTCAGTCTGGGGATTTCAATGACATCACAGTGAATCAGAACAGTTAGAAGGATCAACTAAAACAAGTTTGGGATAGGCTTTGATAATGTAAAAAGAGGTATTTATATCAGTTGTTCTGAGAAAATTCTTTTGTAAAGGATCTATTTATCATTGTAACATAGTTGGTCCAAGAAGAAAGATGACAGTGTATTAGAAGAATGCTTGGAAATGGCAATAGAGAAAAGATTCTATTAATCTGATGTTGATGGGGAATGATCTTTTCACATATGTTAATTTTACAGATAACTGAAGCTTAACTTTCCAAGCACTAAAATGAACCATTCTTGTAGAAATATTTCTGAAATGTATTACACACATCTATGCCTTTTAAAACAGAATGAGTTTGATGTAATTTTAGCTTTCCATTAAATCTCCAAGTATCTGTCTATAAGAATGTCAATCTGTTTTGTAATGTGGTGATACCAGATGGGAACTGCAGCAGAAAGAGTGGTAAATTGGGCCACATTGAGCTGGTTCTCAGCTTTTTCTGTTACAACCACTGTAGCTTTATCTAATAAAGATTTCTTCTAATTTACTTTAACATTTTATTTGAAACTGTGAGAAACAAGATAACAAGCCTTACTAGATAATCCCATTATTTTCTTTCTGTTTGTAGTGTTGGGGTTGAACTCAGGCCCTTGAACTTGTAAATCTTTCATTCTACTGAGCTATAGTCATTGTCACATTAGCATTAAAATAATATTTTACTTGTTAATTTATTTTAATCAAAGTCTAATATTTTCTGAGAATATTGTGATTACATTCTGATTATTAATTGTACATCATATATTTGTTGCATTTTGTTGTCCTTCCTAATTTTTGAAAACAGAAAGAAGAACCTAAAATTAAGCATCAAACCAGATGTATGAAAGTGTAAAATTTCAAAAGGTGAGGTTCCATTTTGGGTTACAAGTTTCATATCAAATTTCACAGTCTCTTAAACAAACCCAGACTAGGTGACAGTTTTCATATTCCATAGATAAAAGAAATAAAATTCAAATCATAGAAACTTCTGTATAATAAGTAGTAGTGGCAAGATTTAAAATTTTGTCTCTAAGAATTTAATAACTTAGAGATATTTTATCATCCTGAATTTTGTTTGCGACTGCATTACATTTCCTGTGTCTATGTTCCCTGTAACACACACAACAAAATGTGGAAAGTGGTACCAAAGATAAAATGATTGCACAGAGTGGTAGTACTTGTGAATGCTGACAGGTATTTCGTTTCCTTACAGGGCTGAGTTTCCCAATATCACTTGAAAATCTAAGATCTCATTTAATGGCTCTTCCATTGTACACCTTGGAATTTTCATAGCATATTTTTGTAGAATAAAGAGGGTCCGAAGATAAAACTGCAGTGAGGTATCACCAATTTTCTTGGGGCAATATTGTGCCCAGATGGTTGATAACTTATTAACATTGGGGGGGGGGGGTGAGAAAGAAAGCTCCTTTCAGTGGGCAGAAGAAAAGCAGCATGGCCATGTGCAGCCTGGTTGGAAAGATCTATTAAGACCATGAGACTATTGAAGAGTTAACTCTAAGTTGTGCTTCTTAAAGCTTCCTGTGGCAAGGTACCTCAGGTAGGTAATGCAAGATAAGTCATATAAGAAAGCGAAAACCAAAACAGAAAAAAAAGTCATTTTACCAAATAAAAGTGTTGTTAATGTGATGGATAGAAAGAACTACAGGAGAAGTCTAAGGAAATCTAGCACCAAGTGTAAATGTTTCCAGATTGATGAAAGAGTGTTCTGGTTTAGTTTGTTTGATCTTTTCATGGTGTGTGTGGGTGTGTGTGTGTGTGTGTGTGTGTGTGTGTGTGTGTGTGTGTGATGAATAGTTTGTTTTTCTTTTTATAACATTAATCATAATGGTCAAAATAGTATTCCTCATTTGTCATTTGTACATAAAATTAAAAGGTGTGCTTTTCCTCATCCATTCAAAACATTTATATAATAACTTATACTTTGACAAGTTAAGCATATAACCCATTATAATTTTTCAAATGGATTTATCTTCAACATCAGAGCAAGAAATACATGCTCTACTATACTCAGTACCAGGTGCATGAAGATTCTTTGAAAAAATTCTCTGTTTCAAATTAATATATATATATATATATATATATATATATATATATATATATATATACATATTTCATTGGTTTTTACCTGATATGCAAACAACATCTTGAGGATCACAAATAAGAAAGTCACCAAATAAGACAGCAGTGAAGTGGTCTGGTCACGAAACTTCTCCTTTAATCATATGATCTTCAGTGGCTCTTCATTTCACACTTGGCTGAATACCAAGCACTCAACTTAGTCACATAATGAACTAGGTCTGTGATTATTTGGTTACACTGTGCAATCACAGTAGATAGTATCAAGATTTGGTAATTACCTATTGTTTTGCTCACATGTAAGATGAAGCTCTTACAGCAGAGACAATAAATACTGCTCATGAGAACAATGAAAATAAGATATTAATCTAACATATTCTAATGCCTCGAGTGAAAGAATGATATGAATAATGAAGTGATTAATGGAGATGGCGAGCTTTTGAATATCTGTCAGCATTTGTATGCATCATGCTCGGATAATTTAATGAATTAAAATATCCTGTATGAAAGCCCTGAAGCCAGAATTATCTTCAGCAGGGTCACACCTGATTCTCAAGACTATCCAAGTTCTGTGCTAATTCTAGAAATTGGTATGCAAGCTTGTGTTGTGGATTCAACGTTCATTGCATAAGTGAAGCCTCGACATTAAAACATCGCAACTTAGGGGACTTTTAGTGAGATGCTAGACAGACAATGTCAGTTTTGATTGAGTTCTTCTTCTATCAGAGGCAATTTAGCACATGCCAAGTTACCTTAACAACAACAGCAAAACCCTTGTCACCCTGGCTGTAATGAAATCTCAGGAGAAAAGCTCTAGAGAGAAAATGGGAGATAATACCAAACAAGTTTATCAGAGAAACGTCAAGAAGCTAACCCATGATTGGGAAAGGACATTCTTCTTCTACATAATCTCTCAGCCAGGCAGAACACACTGCCAAGAAAGATAACTTAATAATAATGAATCCAGTTGCTTTCCTGCAAGAGATATGCCAGTATTAAAATAGTGTCTGGCAGCCAAGTACTGAAAACATGGCAGCACATTAAAACTGGCCATAAAAACAGTAAATGGTCTTAGAGAGGCATTTAAGGAGACAAGCAATTGCATCTAAACTGCCATATGTTAAAACAAGTATTTGAGTGGGCATGGAAGGGAGTCTAATTGCCTCCAGTGGAGGTAACTGGCTCTGAATTGGACCTAAGGGAAGGGACAAGATATAAAGGAAGGAAGGGATTTCATAATCCAGTTTCTCTGCATGTTCAGCATCTCCTCTTTAAAGCTTTTTATTACTATCCTCAATTTGTTGTTACGTTTCTGTAGTTCTGGTTGTTCTCAAAAGTACAAGATAATAAATCTTAGGTCAGGATGGACCCTGTTTCCTTATTTTTTTTTAAATCTATCAATAAGCACACACTTTAAAAATTATGCTTGTAATGTTATAGAAAGAGGTTGCCCACAGATGAATGCAATTATAGAATAAAGAGAAAAAGGTTTTCCCATGAATTCTGAAACTTTGATATGTTTCTAACTCATTGGCTTCTGCTGATTTCTGCCAATTTTGTGAAAATAATATTTGAGAAGTAATATTAAAAGTGTTGAATATTGGAGAAAAATGTTCATGTCTCCTTATACTAATTGAAAGCTGACCATGGTACTGTTTGCCAAGCCTGGTTCAAACCCCTTTATTTTTTCAAATGTTTAAATATAATATTTTATTCTTATGCAACTTCATCTTGCTGAGATTTAAGCACAGATTCTTAGTGCTCACCCCTGTTTGCACCCCTTCCCCAAACAAGTAAGTAAAATAAAAACTTCTCTTGCCTCTTGGTTATCATTGAATTAGACTATACCATCTAAAACCTTACCCATTACTGTGTTGATAATAACCTTACCTGACATACTTATATGTCCTACCACTGACACTGCTTCACAATTTTTCTTATAAATCCATTGTTCAGGACTGATCTGGATCATGTATGAATTAGGAAATCCTCACTTCTTGGTGATGTTGAACTAGCCATTTTTCCTTGGACATCTTGGACGAGCACACAGAGCAGAATCCCTTCTACTCTTGAGTCTCTAGTCTAAGATTTTTCCCTCTCTGTCATATTTGCTTTCTTATCTCCTGTCTCTCTGTCAGAGTTTATACGTATCTTTTAACTATTTAGCACCCTATTCCCTAATTCTTCCACACAGTAAGTGTTGGGAGTGAAAAATCCTTATGTTTTTCACAATATGGTGATATACTGTAAACCAGCCTGCAATATCAGAGAACAGAATCACTCACAGTCAAGCCATGAAGATCAGAGAATGGTGTCTCATGCCTATAATTACATCACTCAGGAGATAGAGATCTTTCTGTGTTTCTGTGAGTTCATGGCCTCTAAACAAAATGGTTGTAGATCATGTCTTTCATCTAAATTCTAGGATTATGATACAGAGTTGTGCCTGGAAGTGAAACAACTGGGCAGGGAATATATTTAAAACACTAGAAGACAGAGAATCAGATGTTCTGAAGAAGTAACACGCCTGGCTGAGGACCTTTGATGATAGCATTAACCCTGTTCTGCCTGAGAAGTTGGCCGGCTGAGAATTGACTGTGGTCTGTTTCTTCTCTCTGATATTCTAGTTTTTTCCCAATATCTGGCTCCAGGATTTTATTTTTATTATATGCTAACTAGAATTTGTGCACAATTTGGCACTCAACTTTTGGGATTAAAATTTAAAAAAAAAAAAAAAAAAGCCACTTGACTGTCAGAGTTACATGTGGCCAGAATAACTACCAAAGGGCAAGTTTTTCTGTTAGAGCCCACCACACATGTTTCTTCATCATGTTTATCTGAGTAAGTTTTTAGTCAAGGGCCTTTTGGGTTATTTTTTTTTTCTCTCTTATGGAACCCCTCCTTGGGAAGCTAATATACTAGGTAGCTGCCCCACTTTCACAGTCATCTAAATCATCACTGACACACAAGTTTAGTGAGTAAATTGGGTTTTCTTAAGAGGGGGAATTAGTTTAAGAAAGAGAGAGAATTTTTTTTCCCACAGTAAATGGGGACCACATCATAGAAGGTGGTTGATCTTTCTTTGATATTACTCTCAATTTTGAACTAAAAACAATAAAAGAGAAGATAAATAATGTAGATGGTTATTGTGAAAATCATTTACTGGCAATTGATGATATAAAATGATTAATATTTATTAAGGAGTTTATATGAAACACTCACTGATACAGGATGGAACCTTAGAGCAATCCTTGTAGGGTTAAAATGTCCCAAGGTTTGTTGGTAGCAGTAATCTTCCCTCTGAGAATTTGGAAATCAAATAGGAAGATGATAGCATGAAACTGGTCTTTCAAGGGGGCTTGCCACACCACATACAGGGGTTCTCAAGATCTCAAAGCCTGCCTCTAGGTCTTGCTCAACAGCATCTGAACCCATTACATCTCTCTCTTTCGTCTAAATAAGAAATATTCAGACCTAAATATAAGACTATATAATAAAAACAATTATATGGTAATGTCTAGGAGAGAGGGAAAGCAAATAGTGTAAACAAGATCATATTACAGCTAACAAACAGCAAACATAAACTGTATCTTAAATATTTAAAATATTAGTAAGTGGCAATATATATCTTGTTTATCTGGAGCAATATGAACCTTATTTCTAAATGCATTTAGCTAAGATATGATATGATAGTAACTTTAACTATTTAGTCTTTAACTTTGTTAAAGACTTGAGAAGGAAAATATAAGAATATTTAATATTTAGGAGAGGACAGTAGCAGTCAGTTGCTTGGAAAATCACTCATAGCTCTTTTGTAGAGTTGGAGTATTTATTTATTCATTCATTCATTCATTCATTCATTCATTCATTCATTCATTCATTTATTCATTCATTCATTCATTCATTTATTTATTTATTTATTTACTTATTTACTTATTTACTTATTTATTTATTTATTTATTTATTTATTTATTTATTTATTTATTTATTTATTTATTTATTTATTGGCTATAGGCCTAAGGTATCTGTAGTACTAGGTTTCTAGCCTGGCCTTTTGGACCTAGCCCTAGGTTCTGACTCGAAGTCCTACAGAAACCCACTGACACTTGTATTAATTTTATTCTAGTCAGCATGTGGCTCTGGTATATTTCTAGTTAGCTCCTGCCCTTAATCTAACACATGATTCTTATCCTGTTTAGCCATGTAGCTTGGTACCTTTTCTCAGAGCAGCATGGTTGTTCTCTGCATCTGCCTGCTTCTCTGGGGTCTCTGGTCTATTCTTCCTGTTCCCAGAGTTTTCTTAGTCTGGTAGCCCCGCCTATACTTCCTGTCTGCCTTTGGCCAATCAGCATTTTTATTAAACCAGTAGGTGGAACAGTTATTTACAATGGAAGAGAACACAATTCCAATACAAGTATTGGACAGATCTTTTTAGAATTAGGGCATTTTGAGAAACTGTCTTATTTTGTCTAGGCAGATTTTAGTAGTCTTTGTTTTTTGTCTTGTTTGTCTGGATTGGACAGTGTTTATTGTCAGTAGTCAAGGCAATGACAGTTTTTTGCCTAACAGGTCATTATTTGCTAAGGAAGAACTTGCCACATCCCATACAAAAGTCCTCAGGCCTCAAAGCCACATCTCTAAGTCTTACTCAATAATGCCTAAACCTGCTATAGATGGGATTAACATCATGTTTACTATAAACATTACTTGTTTGATTATTATTGTTTTATCATTAAAAATGAAAGTTAATGTGAATTCCAAGAAGAAAGTCTGAGAAAAGCCTGTTAAGAGAGAACAGACCCAGGCAGAGGAATTTATACGATTACACAAAAGTAGCCTAAGGCTTTCGAATAAGCAACATTAGTATATCCAATAACTTTAAAGAAATTGCAACATGATCAAAATTGTTCAGAAGTTATTTGGACTCTGGTACAAATATTAGATTTAGGCGAGTCAAGGAAATAACAATCACTTATAGTATGCACTCACTATTTGTAAAACAAATGTTAAATGTTAAATTCTGGGTCAATATGTAAGTGAATTATTGAATTATCCCTAAAGACTGGTCAGATGTGATCACTGCTGTTTTAGAGTCTGAACAACCTTTACAGTGGAAGACATAATGGAAGGGTGGGTCTAAAGCAATAGAACAAAGAAGAGAGAGAGGCATAGAAGTCTCCCAAGACCAACTTTTTGGGGAGAGAGATTATGATAATATACAAAGGCAATCACTATATGGTAAGCACACCCTAGGTTTATACCAAATGGATGCCTTGAATGGATGAAATTGAATAAAAAAATTAAAAACAGAACAATCCAGAATCCTCCAAAAAAAAAAAAAAGATTGAAGGGCCAAATGAAACTTTTTCAGATTATTTGCAAAAATTAATTGCAGCAGTAAACAGAACCGAAACAGATTGAGAAGCTAGGCAAATAATCAAAAGCCCTCAATCTCTGACTAACTCACAATGCTAACTCACAATGTAAAAGGATAATTAGGCCATTAAACGCAAGGTCAACACTCTTGGAGGATTGAATTTGCTCTACAATTAATTTTAGAATCCTACAACTGTGGTATTAACTGGGAAGGAGATGCCATTTCTAGAGGCTTTTTAATTTTTTTCATTTTATTAAGTTTTTATTTAAAAAAAGTCTTTTCTATCCATTTATCCCCCTCCCTTCCCTCCTCCTAAAACCTCCCAGTCAGCCTCCAGCCCCTCCCTTTCCTATCCCTCATCCCTTCCCCAAAAGGGTAAGAAGTCCCAAGGTGGGTAGGCTCAGAGTGGCACATCTACTCCAGGCAAGTCTTATTTCCTCATCCCAATATCAAACTGGGTTAGGTGCTCCTCTGCAGGGAATGGGCTCCATGCAAGCCCATGCCCAAGAACACAGTCTGATCTCACCCTTTGAGGCTCCACATACTGCTCATGCCAATCGACAGTTGCCTACACTTGGAGGGCCTAGCTCCTTTTCCCAATGGATCTCCTGTGGCTATTCTTGATTCAGTGAGCTCCCCAGAGCTCCAGCCAGCCCCATCAGTGAGGGAAATTTTCCTCATAATCCCTATCCCCTGCTTATACAGACTCTCCTCTCCTGCTCTCAGCTGGACCAGGAGCTTTGCCCAGTGCTCAGCCATGGATCTCTGTCTCCACTTCTATTCTTTGTTGGCAAGAGTCTTAAGATAAAATTAAAATATTAACTGTTACAACTGTGATAGGCCAAGTCACATAAAAAAAAAAAAAAGACCATAAACAAGGAATTCCCAGAAACAAGGTCTATGTTAGGAATAATCTTAAGGATATGAGCTCCCTCATATTCTGGCAAAAGGAGTCAGGGACTAAGGAGTGCAGGCCAATTAGGGACAGACAAAGTAACATTTTGTCTTCAAGAAATGCCTTGACTGGGCCTTTGAAAACCCCCATATCAAATCTACTTTAGTCTTATTCTCCCATCTTGGAGGAAACACCTTCCCAGAGTAATTAAACGAAACTAAAGACCATTTAAAAAAAATATTGTTCTTCCCAATATAAAATCTATAGAAAAGAGAACAAAAATTCAGGAAAATATATAAAGCAAATATTTTGGTAACTTATACAGATGAACAGAGACAAATGCCAAAAATTTGTATGGATAATGTCACTGAAGGTTTGTTTACATAGGTAAAGAAAAGCTATAGATATCATCAAAATTAATAAAGACCTGATTTGAACCTGAGAAACATTTTGATAAAGAGAATTATGGCTCATCCACACACGTGACAATGTTTTAATTTGTAAGAAAAACTCAAGGCTTATTGGAGGCTTTTGTTTTTGTCTTTACAGAAAACTAAAAATACCCATCTTCAAAATGCCAAAAGACCCTGGAAATCTAGATTCTAAAGCAGAGGGGAAGGCTATCTAGAAAAATTTACAAGCAAAGGAATATTAGACGTATTGATATCAATATACTCTACACGGTAAAATCTCATGGCTTAACATCTATATCTCTTTATTTATATTAAAAAAAGTTAAAGTCCCAGTTCAATTATAAATTAAAGCTTTCTTTGGAGTTGGAATGCAATGCAGCTCTCCCCTTCACTAAACCAAAGCATACTTGTTAAAGAAAAATGCAAAATCTCTGTATCATAGCAGAAGAGCCACCTGATACAAGACAGAAGAATAGCTAAAAATAAGGAGCTTTCTGTTGTTAATAATTCTATGCTGGATAAATGTTTACATCAAAATTTATAAGATTATATATGTATTTTACACTTTTTATCATGATATTGGTATTCATATAAAGTATTAATTAATTTTAGAAATAAAGACTTATCTAGCTTCCTGCATATTGCTATAGGTTTGAGTCTCTTATCAGATTTCTGCAGCAAACCATACAATACGTAATTGTGACCTTTAGAGTATCCAAAAGGAAGATGGGCAAAGTCACTAGGCTGACAAACACTAACCAAAAATCTGATTTGGACTAAAAACTGCTTGGGATAATTTCTAGGTGCATAATTGAGATGAATCAGTCTCACAAACTACTCTAGCCAGGACTTGAGACAAGCCCTGCACTTTCCTGTTTTGAAGACACTGGACAGCAAATGATACAGCTACTTATTTCAGTATTTGACAATTAATAAAACTTTTCTTTTCAGGATCCTCTAAAGAAAAGATGCTGTCACCACCAGAGAGCAGAAAGTATTTTTAAGTACATGACACCTACATTCCCAAAAAGTGGGGTGGGTGGCTTTTGCTTTTTCATTAGGTTAATGATAATTGTCATTGTTAGGGTAATTGTTGTCTACAAATTGTTGTAAAGCAATTACTAGTTTGAAATAATTTACATTAGATTGAATTTTTGTATATTGTACACAAATTGTGTATATTGATACAAAGTTGAGATAATTTTGTTACTGTATATATATATATTTCTATACTTGTTCAAAGTATTAAACCTATAGAGTTTATCAAACAATGTAATAAAAATTATTATTTCTTAAAAGTTATTGCTACAAACCTATTAGGATAAAAAGAAATGCAAGTTAGTAGTTAGGCATTATAATCAAATTTATAGTCATATTAGATATGTTCTCAAGGTCAAACACATTTTAGAGGGACAGGACTCCAAATACTTCAGAGATCTACAAAATTTAAGTTATTTTAATAACATAGATATTTCTTATTTTATGAAAATGAAATATCTGAACCTATCAGCACCAGTCTACTTCAGAAAAGATGATAGGCATTGAAGAAACTCAATATAGAGTAAATTTTCTCTGTGGCAAAAATTAGCCACTGGGCAAGAAAGTGCCCTTGCCTCAACTGCTGATGGTATGATGTTTTAATTGAACAAGCAGGACACATAAAACGAAGAACTTCCTAACCTTGCTAGGACAACGTAGGAAGTATAGCCTGATTCACAGAGAATTCTATCAGATATGCTAGGCCTGTAGGCCAAAGATTTCTGCTTCAAAAATCTAGAAGAACTTTGGGTGTGTGTCCAGGCAGCCAGCTGTTTCATTTTTCACATTTTTTGGAAGTTGCTTCCTTGCATGTCCTATTTACTTAGTAAATATTTTCTTCTTGTGTCTGATAGAGATGAAGGTGAGATAGTTATAGTTTTCTGTGACCATTTTAGAAAAGAAACTGAGAGGTTAAAGTATGAAAGTTTGGGAGACATCAAAGGATAATTTTCAGTTAGCAATAAAGTTAGTCAGAAAGTGAATTAGATACAATCCTTTGGACTCACCAAAATGAGACAAATAGTGAAATATTTTCTTTGAATTTGTAAATTGTTAATGTATTGAACATTACTCATAATTATTGCTTGCATATATTGTATATAATTATTATACCTATTGTATATAGTTCTTCTTATGTTCTTTATACACAAAGGATATGTGGAGATATATTGTATATTTAATAAAATCAGCACGAAATATCAGAGACCACAATCACAGTCAAGCCATAAAGGTCAGAGAGTGTTGACCCACATCTTTAATTCCATCACTCTAGATGACCAATTGGTGACCCAAGCCTGTAACCCCATCACTCATGACACAGAGCTCATTCTGTATTTCTGTGAGTTCATGGCCTATAAGCCAAACATTAGTAGCTCACAGCTTTAATCCTAACTCTAGGGTTATAATGCAGGGTTGAATCTGGAAGTGAAATAATTGGTCAGGGAAGACATTTAAAGAAGGAGAAGGTAGAGATTCAGGCATTCTGTAGAAGTGACCAGCGAGGCTGAGGACTTTTGAAGATAGCATTTATCCTGCTTGGCCTGAGAAGTTGGCAGGGTGAGACTTGACTGTGGTGCATTTTCTCTCTCTAATATTACAAAAAATTTGGTTCTAGGTTTTTATTATATACTAGCTAGAATTCATGCAATACCGCATTGCCATGCTTCTACTTGCAATGAGTGTCTTTTATCATCTATAGTTAGAGCTCTCTAATCTTTTAGTAGACCAATTGTATGCTCATGCTTCTAGGCTTCGTTATGAAGACTACCAGAAAACAATGAATTTAATTCAAGTCCTTAAAGTTAAAAATGCATATTTTTGTCATAAATTCTTAATATTTGAGCCTGTTCTGAATCTTTTCAGAAAAATGTCAATCCAGGAATTCAAAGTTAAATACACATTCAGCTTGCTTTCTCTGCTCATATCACAAACTCAAATAACTAAGTAGCTTCAGGTGTTTTTTCCATGATAACTATCAAATTTCGAAATCATACAGCTTAATTCTATATTTTTTTCTAACTAAACACACCAAATTTTTATTTTACTTAAAACATCTTTACTTCCAATGGTCACTGCAAAAGTTATTTTAAGATTTACCTAGAAACTCCACTTTTTTTGCTCCACTTTTCCACTTTTTGCTTCTTGTTATTTTTATCCCAGAAGTCTTGTTCAGGGTTTCAGAATGCTCCTTCTCTGCATCTTGTCTAGTTAATACAACTCTTCTTCTGTATCCTCCTGTAGAGAAGAGTTCTCTGTGCTATAATACTCTATTTTCTTTCCCTCAAAGCACACTGCTAAAATAATTTTATATGTGCTCTTCTCCTTACAGACTACTCTACTGTCTTATAAGTAGGCCAGATTCTTTTGAATATCTTAGTAATTTCCAATTAATTTTAGTGATACTACATTTCTATATTTTCAAAACTTAAACTAAATGATGAGTAAAATTAGAAGACTGTATTCTTAGAACAGGAGTCATCATGTATGCCCTAAATGGCTCTGAAAATGACAAGAGATGATAGAAAGAATTCTCATGCTCACAGACTGACATAATCAGTATTATAAGAGATATGTTCTACAGAATAATGCAATTTCATTTAACATTCCAGCAGCATTTTCCACAAGATAAAAATTAATTTATCTTTTATATAAAAATCACAGAAACACACACACACACACAAACATAGGCAAGCTCAAAAGATAAACAAAAAACTCAACCCAATGACATTAAGTCATTCTGAACATAATGAATAAAATACAAATTATAATATAAAGTTATCATAACAAAACGTCACAGCAATGAATGGCAGAATATCCTTAGGATTTGACAAAGATGTCCAAAACATATATTGTTGACACCCAGGTAATAAAATACAAGCAAGAAAATTTAATGGTATAGGCACAAACTTTCTGAACAGGACTTCAACCAATTAAAGCATAATATCAAAACCTGAGAGGTTAGATTTCAATGAATGAAAATGTTTCTGTGGAACCTGAAAGCAACTAGCAGAGTGAAGAAACAGTGTACAAAAGACACCTCCCTGCCTTTTTTTTAAAACTACCTTTGTATCTGTCTCAGTCATATGCATAAACTGAAGAAATTAATCACTACATGCAAAAATAAATAATTAAATAAATTGTTCATACATTCTCCAAAACAGAAACATAGTTTCTTAAGTGTGAAAGTGTTCAAAGTAGTTAACATCTTAGGTCTCAGATTAATGTAACAATACTCTATTCATTCCATTATCATTATAATAGTAATATCAGAAACACTTTGTATTTAATGATATATGCCTGTTTTCCTAATGCTAAATATCTGCTTTGCTATTTGTATTCTCAATTTCTATAATAATCAGTGTAACCTTTACATATTTTATGAGATAGTACCTCTAAATTATTTTAGTCCAATCCAGTTTAATCAAGAATTTCTTGTTTTTGTTCTAGTTTTTGTTTTTTTTTTTTTTTGTTCATTTTGTTTTGTGTGACTCATTATTAAATACCTGTAACAAGATACTTTTGAAAACATAGGTCTAGTTAATGTATAGAATTAGATATATCATTGTCTTGGCTCTCTTAAGAGTCGCTGGGTGTTAAAAGACATTGACGTCATCAAGACACAATCAAGGCACAAGGAATAATGGCCATGAAGCTAGAGATGGTTGAGGTCTCAGTTACAGGGATCCAAAAATATATCTGTGAAAAGTTATCAGAGTTTGATATGTTCCCCTTACACCTTTGGGGGGCAATATCCTTAATGACTGATTTCTTCTTCTCCCCATGTTCCAGTTCTCCTAAGTTCTACCATGTTGGTTATATTAGTGACTAAACTTGTAACACAGAAACTCTCAGAAGTAAAACATTAGTAGACACAAAATAAAATTATATTTGTAAAAGTAGTGATGTGTTATAGTGAGGATTCTTGGTCCTGGGCAGCCAGAGGTCCAGACCTACAGACCTGTAGCCCCAGACCCCTTAGCCACCCACAGCTGATCAGGACCCCGGAAATGACTCAGATGCTTATATTAAGTTCATACTGTTTGACCTATGGCTCAGGCAAATTGCTAGCTTGCTCTTTCATCTTAACTCAACCCATTTCCATTCATCTGTCTGCCACGTGGCCCGTAGCTCACATGTGTTCCTTACATGCTTCTTCTTGGGCGTCTGGCTTGATCTGTTTGACTCCGCCCTGCTTCTCTTACCTATGCTGTGATTTGCCCTCCTACTTCTTCTATGGTGCCTGTCATGGGATAAAACAGCTCCTTTATTTAAAGATTGATATTCACAGCATACAGAAAGATATTCCCACATCAGTGGTGACAGTTAATGATAATCAAAGCATGATGCTCCCCATCATTTGGATCATATAAATCTTTTCACAGCTTTACAAGTAAAACTCTCCTCTTTTGGTATAATTAATGCAAGATACAGTATTGTTTTTCAGTATCTGTAGCTAATGTATTAACTGGGAACTGATTGAGCAGTGGTTTATCTTTTTATATCACTGGATATATATATTTATATATCACTGGTTCATGTATAATCATCTTTAAATAAAAATATAATGTATACCTTTTATTATACTACATCACCAAACCATTCTCTGATTTTGATCTATCTCAGCTCATTCTATATTTTAAAGAGTATTTTCCTGTTTCTTCCCCTTTCTTTTTCCCTTACAGATGAATAGAAAGCTTGTGTTATCTATAACCCTTGTTGGAGAAATGCAAGGGATATATAATGGGTACTTGCTACAAACATTTCTTATTTTATCTTCATTAATGAGAGGGCTCAGTAATTGATGAATCCATGCAAGTATCAATGCTAAAATGTACAGCAATGGTCAATTGTTTGTTATAAAGAGAGGAGATGAAGTCATTGTATTACTTCTAAAACAACAACAACAACAAAATATCCAGGGACTTAGGCATTGTTAAACGTATTCACTCCTTCATGCTCTTATTTCGTGCAGATGAATAAATAATTTCTTTACAGAAGTGCCATGTACAATATTAGGTGATAAGTACTTACCCAAGTATGAGCTGGAATTTTTGGAATAATTCCATAGTAAAGGAAACTGTTACTCAGCTATTCAAAAGAACTTCAGTCTTTTCAGATAGCATAAGATGTTGACTTGAAATCATATTGCTCAGATATCTTTTAGAATCATAGTTCACAACTAGAAAATAAATCAACCTCTGAACAAATATGTAACTCAAAACAATTCATGGCTCCCATCCTCCTCTCAAACCTCTCACTGTATTTCTATTCTGGTTTTGGTTATTACATAAACAAGAATTATTAATGTTGGTTCCTAACAAGTGACACAGGCATTGTTATAGATCCCCATGATAAAGGATCTAATAACCAAATGGGTAACCACTAAAAATCTATGCAATATTTAACTCTGACATAAAACAGAGTGTGTTTATCTGCCGAGGCATCATTTGTTAGTACATTTAAAATGTACACTGAACATTTATTTGGTAATAGAACATTTAATGTTTGTCACTAATGAGGCATCAACACTGAATACATTAGTAAAAATATGCTTTTAATAATAAACTGTGTTTGCCTATCTATATTTCCATCCATCTGATCATACTCTTTATTTCTGTCAAAAACGTGTAGGAATGTTTTCTCAAATCTCAGCATAGCAACATTTGTTAATGACTCTGGGCAAAGAATGCTTGTACTCCTATGAGTCATGAAAAATTTGTATTTAAGATGCCATTTTTGGTGTCCACAAATGGCTCACAGGTAAAAGTACTTTTCATCAATGCCTAAGGCCATAATTTTCTCATTCAATCTCATAGAGTAGAAGGAGAAAATCCTCTCCACAAAATTCTCCTTTGACCTCCACATGTACACAAACACATTCATATAATAATAATGTTTTCAAAACGCAATAATAAACAAGGCCATATATTAAAAATAATGTTTTTTATATGTACATATTTATGCATTTCTTAAGACTTATTTTTATTAAGTACCAAATTATTTTTCAAAATTCAAATTTTTATAAAGTACCTATAAGGTTAGGCTGTGTATATAAATTCTGAGACAAAATTGGTCAAGTTTTAAATTGTATTCATTATTTGGCTTTTATATTTTCAAGAAACATTGTAATAGTGTTTTCTAGAAAAACAGAGATGTAGAATAAATCTATATTTATAAGGGATTTATTGGAATTGAGAACATGCTATGGTTCATCTAATACAAAGCAGATTGTCTCCCAATGAAAAGTCCCAGAATACAGTAGTTAATCAGTCCATGAAGCTGGAAGTTTCCACCAATTTTCACTTTATCTTTTAATTCTGAAGATGTAGTTTCTAGTAGCAGTGGAGTAAGACAAGTATAAAAAGATCGAAAGCTTCTTTCTTCCATGTTTTTTGTAAAGGTTTCTGCCGGAAAGAATGGCCCATATTTAAGGTGTATCCCTCCCACCTCAAAGGTCTGAATTTAGGGTGGGTCTTCCCACTTCAAATGACTCAATTAAGAAAAATTCTCCACAGTTGTTCCCAGCTTGGACTTAGTTAATTCCAGGTGTAGTTAATTTGACAACTAAGAGTAAGCATCACAGACACCTAACTATCTGGTGTGTGATACTCATTGGACCTAACCTCTGCTCTGTGTTACACTAAGACCCGTATAACGTAGTCATTGAATTATTTCAAATGCTCCATAAGATGCTCCATAGTATCTATACATGATATTACCTGTGGAGTCTTTGCTAGTATCATGGAAATTTATTTTTATATCTAAAATAAAATATATATTAATTCAAATGTGAGCTTTTTGTTTGTTTTTTATTATTCTCCCCCCCCCCTTCTCTTTCTCTCTCTGTCTTATCAAGACAGGATTTGCTCTAAGAACTCTAGCTCTGTAGACCACACTGCCCTTGGACTTAATGGTGATTTAGTTGCTTCTGCCTTCTCAGTGCAGGAATTAAAGCTGTGAACCAAAGCTCCCAGGCAAGAAGAGGTACTTGATGCTCAGTAGTTAGCTTGTTCTTATAGGTGTTTTTTCATAGTTATGTTGGGAAGGAGGCTGATTCAGTAATGGTCTTTGGACTAGTTTGTAACATTCTTGTCCTTCTGAAGCCCATAATGGGCTCAGAGGCCACCCCAATGTAAGCAATCTCTCATTGATACTCTCTTCATATGTGACTCAAGGTTATTTCAGTTTGACTATGAGAAATAACAATCACAAGTGTCTTCAGATAAAATGCCTGATCTGGTGGTTAACAAAATGGAAGAACAAGAGCTGAGGGGCTCCTGAAACCGCACTGCCAAAAAAATCCTAAGAGATTTGGTCCTGGATTTTTGTTGAGTAACTTAGAGCTTCTAAGATCATCAGAATGCAGCCATGGAAGTATCTGTGATTTTTAACTTACATATTTAAATTGGGTTACAAAATAGTTGGTTTCCTGGTGGCTTTTTCATAGACTTTTTTTTTTTTTTTTTTTAATGACTAAGCCAATCAACACCCTAGTCTTTCTCCCCAAATCCCCACAGAGCTTAAATCTCTCCATGCCAGAATCATTCTCTGTACTTTCATTTTACTATGTTCTTATATTCATTTCTTAAGGTATCATCTTCGGTTTGCTTGCTTTCGTGGTCCATAATTTTCTTAAAATTTAGTCACTGAAAATGAGTTAGAGAAACAACCAAATAAATGCAAAGGAAATGATAATACAATATGAAAATATGCCAATTTCTACTATGTAACCAATATACTAATTATGAAAGCTAAGATATTCAAAACCAAAAGAGACAGTTTTCTCATTTTTTCAGAATTCATTTAATGGCACTGATTTGCTATATCCTATAGGGTTTACCTTACTATCCAAGAAATTTGCATAATCATAGAATGCTTGATTAAGGAATGGAAGCTTTGAATGTAATAGATATGCATGGATGATTAGCTGTAGGAGGGGATCTGTAATTATGTGGTGTATAAATACACATCTTTACCTCTTTAAGCTTTCACAATAAACATAATAAAAAGTTGACTTTTTCTTTTTTTTCCCTAGTTTTAAATTCAAGAACAAAAACAAGCTTAAAGAAGAGAATCAGAGGTGTTGACCTTAATCTTCTGAATGGTAAGTTTCCAAATAAACAATTAGTATCACATATATATATATAATATTATATTAATATGTATTAATATAGACATACATTATCATATCAGTTATTGTATTATTGCATTAATAGTGTATATTATCATTATAATTATATTAAGATTGAATTAATATAGAAAATTTATATAGAAACATTGATTAACATTAATATAATATATATTACTATATGCATGTATAATGTATATATTATACTAATTATTATGTATGTATATATACATACATATTTATGGGATGTGTGTGTGCTTGTGTATTGTGGAAATATAAACCGAACTTCCAGTATCTGGTAAGGAAAACATGACTCAGACATTTGCAGGCAGTTTAGCATAAAGAACCACAGAATGGTGTAATTTTGTGGCTTTTCCTTGGCTTAAAACTAAAAATACCCATAATTCTGCTGGCAAATTCATCCAGCTGAAGCCAGAATGTCAGAAGTGTTTAATCCAAAATATCTTTGGTTTTGCCCTGGCCACGGACCACATATAGCAGAAAAGAGGTCCAATCTTTCATTTCTGTTTCTCTTAAGCTGTTTCCCATTCTTAAAAAAATAATAGCAAGGACAAGAATGAAATTGGGATGTATCCAGACACCTGGATAAGTGGACTGATCAGCTATTGCCCCATCCATGGTTACACCCAGTAAAGCCTTGGAAACTCTGTCATCCAGTGTTATTCTACTCTCCGGGATTCACTACTACTAGAGAAGAGTTCTGTCTTCTCTCTCTAAAGCTAACTACAATAAAATTTTTACTTCTTTTTGATAGTTTTTCATTTAAAAGGTTTTGCTTTACATATCAACCACAGTTCCCTTCCCTCTCCTCCTCCCTTCCACCCCTCCCACCTCCATCCACTCCTCAAAGAGGATTATGGCTGCCATGGGGAGCCAACAAAGTCTGGGATATCAAGTTGAGGCAGGAGCAAGCATCTCTCCCCATATCAACGCTGAGCAAGATACCCTTTTAAATAAATGTTTCTCTGGTCCACCCAACCAGTCCCACAACCATTTACTCCTCAATAATCACACAAAGGCTTATATTAATTATAAACAGTTTGCCCTATAGTTCGGGCTCATTAGTTGCTAACTCTTACACTTAAACTAACCCATGCTTCTTACTCATGTTCAGCCGCATGGCTTGGTTCCTTTCATCAGAGCAGCATTCTTACCTTCATATGCATTTGCTATTCTTTCTCTCTTCTTCTTCCCAGAATTCTCCTTGTCTGACTGCCGTGCTATATTTCTTTTCTGCCTAGCTTCTGGCTAACAAGCATATTTAAACCAATATGCACAGTGATAAATATTTAAAGTGTACAAAAGCATAACCCTACAGCAATCTCTCTATAGGGAATGGGTTACACAAGGATAAATCCTGGTCCCACTGCCAGAGGTCCCAACAACTGCTTAAGCTACGCAACTGTCATTCACATTCAGATGGACCCAGTTTGGTTCAATGCAGGTTCACCAGCTGTCAGTTTAGAGTCAGTGAGCTCCATGCAACTTCAGTCACCTGTCTCTGTGGGTTTCCCCATCATGATCTTGACACCTTTGATCATATAACCCCTTATCCCTCTTTTGACTGGATAGAGAGCTAGGCCAATGCTTAGCTGTGGATCTCTACATCTACCTCCATTAGTTGCTGGATGAAGGGTCTATGATAACAATTATGGTGGTTATCAATTTGATTACTGGGGAAGGCTAGTTGAGGTACCTCTCAACTATTTCTTGGAGTCTTAGCTAGAATCATCCTTTTGGATTCCTGGCAGTTTTCCTAGCACCAGCTTTATCCCTACCTTGTTTCATAAATTTACATAAACAAGAACATAAACATAATACTTATAAATTTCATATAAAATATATCTACCATTAAATAAATGTCTGTATAATATTAAAAATAATAGTTAAATTTGGGTTCAGTCTGCACTAATAATTAAGCACAATTAAAGAATCATAAATAATTTTATAAGCTAAATTTTTATTATTTTATAGAGTCTACTTGGACATGTATTCCATTGTATACAATGAGAAAAAAACATTGAATATCATTAATAATGAAAATCTTTCCTTATTACATAAGGAGAAAAGTATCATTAGATGCTATATCTACTTTTTAAAAGTCCAATTGCTTTAAACATCAACTAACTTGCTTAACATCAAAAATTATTATTTACTCAACTTTAAGAATCCAAAACTGCCAATATTTTTTTAAATGGGTGTGTGGAAGATATTCTCCTTACAAATAGTGCCAAAAGAAAGAAAGAAAGACTGTTGATATTTTTGCCAAATTAAACTTCTTGCTCTTTGGGTTAAGATTATAAATATAAGAAATTTAAGCATACTGTGAGTCTGAATTTTATCAGAGTTATTGGAATATGCAGAAATATGAGAGCAGGCATTGAGAATAAAATAAAGGGAGATCCAGAGATATTAAATCCATGAAAATTATTTGACAGTTGAAGTAAAAACAGGTTCGACTCCATGCAGTATTGGTTGGGTTTATTACAAAAATTAAACAATCAAAACTTCTTCCAAAGTATTTGTTAAGAATTTTTTAATCAATCTATGACCCTCAATAGTTGGTTGAGTTCACTGTTTCCTCTAAATGTTTAAGACACATGACTTTGTAATAATTCCTCATACGTAAAGAAATTACACAGCGATCTGACAAACATTGTAAAGCAAACACACACACACACACAGAGTGAGCGAGAGAGAAGGGGGGTGGGGGAGAGAATTAGTCTTCCTTATTCTTATTTTCTTTGGAAATTCTGAACACAATACATTTTCTTTTGTCTATATTGGTTTATATTTTTTGCTACTCTTAAGGCATAATACATTATTTGCAGTGACTGGGGTACTTGCATTATTATAAGTAATTATCATGACTTTTAGAGTTTATAAACCCACATTGTCATGTTATTTTCCGTCTTTAATATTTAAAATATACATTAGTCTCTATATTATAACTGCATATCTCACACAATTAAGGTTTTCACTTCAAAATATTTTTTCTCAAATACATGTATTTAAAACAACATGAAATACTGAATAACGTTTGTCTTTGATAGGTGAAGGTTATATTTATTGATATTTTGATCCTGAGAGCTCACTGCTTTTAGAAAAGTAAATTATTTATGGTTCCCAAATTAAGATGTAAATCTCTGAATCATCTCTGAGAGAAATAAAAGTAAATACATAGCCGTAAGTCTATACTAGGTCTACATGGAAATTTTGCCATAGAATCCAGTGCTATGAGGTAATTTTATAATATTAATAACTCAGTGATAGCTCTTCCCTCATATCTTTCTATTTGACTTTAACAAGTATTAAAACTTTTCTGTGATCCAAGTACAAGGGTTTCAGAGCATAAGGTTAGGTCTTATGATATGAATGAAATGTGTGTGCCCAAATATTCCTTCCTTGATGTGAAATTTCACTCTGTGTATTCAGCACATTAGTATTTACTTGAAATGGGTGACAGATGTATTAGAAAGAGCACAAGCTTGTGATTGAAATCTTGCATCCAATTCTCAAAGCTCAGAGATCTTCAGCAAGTTTTTCAATTGCTCTGAGCCTCAGGTACTTAAGGGAAAATTCTCAATCTCAGAATGTAAATGTATGAGTATGCGTTGTGTGGATAGCATAATTGAATAATCCAAACAAGTTGACTGGCAAAGGATAGCAAATAAATGTCAGTTATTCACCATTTCTCTTAGGTTAATAATACAAAAATATATTTAAAACAATGTAATATCCTAAACATGTAAATACAAATTAATATATTAATGCAATAAGTCTTAGGCAACTGGAATGCAAACAAAAACTATTTCCATGCCTATGTTAATAAATACATCTTCTGGAATTTGGAAGAAAAATTATTATAAAATTCTTCAAAAGAAAACTATGAAAGCAAAATGTTTATACTGTATTTATAAATCCTACAAATCCTCACGTTTTTGTATTATCAGTTACTTTGTTATAACTTTCGATATATGTAATTTCAGAACAAAAGTACCTTAAAAAGGAAATTGTGGATTTCATCAATATATGTGATGGTTGTGTGTATATGTGGCAGCCTAGGTATGCAGTGCATGTGTGTGTGTTACATTTGTCAATGTGTACAATTGTATGCACCGGTGGATGTATGGAATAATAAGAAGATAATTCAATGTATGTCTGTAAGCATATTTTCAAAAAAATGTTAACAGGAGGAGAAAACTCATCCTGGAAGCTGGCAGGGCCATTGCATCATTAACAGTGTTGGAAAAAAACAGAAAAGAAAAAAGAGCAAGTTCAACTCCAGTACTCCCCTTTCTTTATACACATGATGTCCCCGTTTTACAGATCTCAGTCATCATGAATTCCACACTGAAATGGAGACAGTCTCCTAAGACTGTGAGCAAATAAACCACTCCTCATTAAGTTGTTTCTTGTCAGGTATTTGGAAGAAGTAACATAAAGGGACAAATACAGAAAATTGGTATTGGAAATGCCTCTGTTCCTTTCACAAATATGTCTATGTGGAACATCAAAGAATTTGAAGCTGTGGAATAAGAAAGCCCCAGGAAACGTTAAGGACAAATACATAGCCTTAAGTCTATACAAAGTCTGCATGAACAATTTGAGAAATTCTGGAAATAAATCTGAAGATTATAATTAGAAGAAAAATTCAGCAAAAATACTGTGTTTATGAATAAAGAGGAATTCTGTCATGGGTCTGTGGACTTGGTACTTGGCAGATATTGGCAGGGGAGTCATATGTAGTGGGTTCACATGATATCATGTGGCAGAAATAAATAAATAAAACTGATAATCAAATGTTAGTAAATAGAAGAATTCTACAGGATATGGCTTATTGAACGTGTATTCTGACATAAAAAAAAATTCTACTTAAATTCTGCCTGTGTCCTGAATATTTGAGCAAGGGTGAATTAAAACACAGTAGGTTAAGTTGTTTGTTGGAAGAAATATGAAGATATGAGACAATATTATATTCTGGCTATGGCAAGGTTTTTGCATACTGAACTTACCTAGGTTTAGAATCAAAGTGATTTAAAAGAAAAGCAGAATCATATAGAAGATACATATTTCCTGCAGAGGAACACCTTATCCATTGTTGGCTCTGGGATGAGTAATTCGGACTTACCTGGAATGGATGTGACCCACTGAGCTGACCCACCTTGAGACTTCTTGCCCTTTTTGGGGAGAGGGTGTGAGTGGGGAGGCTGAAGGCTGACTGGGAGGGATTGGGAATAGGGATGGAAGGGGGAGCAGGGGGATACATGGATAAAAGTGACATTTTTATAAAAAATAATAAAATAAAAATAAAGAATAAAAAGTAAAGATTCATAGTTTATCAAGGAAAGGAGTCAGAGCCTTTTTTAAAAACTGCAGACAAGGCAATCCCACAGCATCTGGGGTTTTTAAATAGCACAAGGAATAAACAGACTTCATGAGCAAACAATAGAAAAGATGTCTAGAAGGCATGGCTCCATTTGCTTCAACAGGGATAGACTGAAACATGTACATTCATTTGTAACATTTTCATTTGAAAGGAGAATGAATGAGCAGAGGGAGCATCAAGGGCTTTCTACTCCAGCGTTACCTAAGAAGAGGTTTTCCAGGGTTAACTTCAAATGCACTTAGAGACTCTATATTTGGTATTTGTGTCCTTTTTTTGCAACAAAATGCCTGAGAAAAGTAATTGACAGAAGGTTGGTGATTTCAGTCTATTTCAATGAGAAAGTCAGGGTCACAGAGCAGGAGGCCTCTGCTCATCTTTTATCTTCTATCAAGAAGCATAAAGCAAGTTCTGTGCTCAACTTCTTCTACCCTTTTAGTTGGAACAGGAAGAGTCCTAGGAATTGTTTCACCTGTATGTAGCATAAGCTTTCCTATTTCAACTTAAATAATACCCTACAAATATGTAGAGTCTTTTTTTTCCATTTTGACTCTAAATCTTATTAAGTTTACAGTCATGATTATCCACCAAAAAAAAAAAAAAACTGACTCTTGTATACTTGACACCTAAACCTATCACTTGTAAGCCACACAATACATGCATGCACAGACACATGTACCACAAAACAGCTTAAAATGTCCCTATCGTGTTTAAATATATACTATTTACCCACAATTCATGCACACACACATATGCACATACATATACACACATATCCTGCACACACACAAAAAACTTAAAATGTTGCTATTATCTTTCAATTTGCCAGTACTTTGAAAGTGCAAATTCCAAGTTTTGTTTGATTCTGACTGCAATCTCTTACTACTTATCTCCAGTAAGATCAAAAGGCAGCAACTTTCTCTCTGTATACAGTGATAGAATAAAACTCCTATTCCACCTGGAAAGAATGGAAACATAGAAGGAATATTGATACTGAAGAAAGACTGAAGTCCACAGGAACTATTCTTAAGCTTCACATATAGAATTTTGGTCTTATGATAGAATCATTTGAGCCCCAAAGGCTTGCACTCCATATCTGCCACACAAAACAAAATCTTCCTCTTTCATGTCTCTTCAGCTCTTTATACACTTTTCTTTTGTGACTGTCTAGTGAATGTGGAAATTTCAATATCCTGGTATCTCTATCCATAAGTGGGCAATATGCTTGCAGCTTCCCACATTGGCATCTCAGAGCCTCCTGGCAGGACCTACCACATAATTACCTGGCCTCAGCAGTTCTCTGGAGTCAAAATGCAATACTCTATAGTTTCATTAAACTTACATTTCTTTATTTCCACAAATTATGATTTGTTTAGTCTTACATTATTTATCCTTGCAAAACATGAGCTGTGTAGATGATGCTACCACGTTTTGCTATAGGCTTACGATGGAACCTGGCACACTGGATCACAGCTGTATCAGCATTATGTCTGACTCTGGGGAAACACTTTTATCTATAGCTATTTTGGTGGGAAGAGTGGGTACCCTTCAAGGTCATTCTCAGTATAGGCTCTTTTCACATAAATTGTTACTTTCCTGATTTGTTGTCTTTGGCTTATGGAGTCTTGCTTTCAGAACAGTGATTCCACTGTACCAGTGAAAAATTGTTTCTCTATAAAACATTGTTGTCTCTTTTTCAAGAACTGCTTTGTGTTCAAAAGATGTGTGTGTGTGTGTGTGTGTGTGTGTGTGTGTGTGTGTGTGTGTGTGTGTGTGTGTATCCGCGTGTGCACGCGTGGGTGCTGTAATTCCTCACAAGTGATTATAAGAAAGGTGAACCTCTTGAACCATTTTCTCTTGTTGATATGACTACATGTTTCTAGTTAGTAGAGTATTACACCCTGTGACTTCGACAAATTCTTCCTGTATTTGTATACATTAACCCCATCAAAAAATATTTGCAGCAAAATTTGTACCTTACATGTCAAAGAAATCAGCTACCTGCTAAAGATTATATGTATCACAAGTGTCTCAGTAGTTTGATCTCAAAGGGAATCATTTTAAATGTTAAATCTATAAAGATCCTAGCATGAGCATACATGAATTAAGATGTATGCTTTTCCTTATTAAAATAAGAGTTAATATCAGACTTCCTGGTGAGCTGTCTTGACTCTTTACATGATCTGTTTTGGGGGTTGTAGGGAAGACTTTGTGTTCTACAAGCCTCCAAAGCTGGGTAGATATCATGATGACATCTACTCTAAGGTGTCTAGACCTGGCAAGTATATGTCAATTTGGATATACCCAGGAACAAGCTTTAGAAAAGCACAGTAGTCCCCAGGACCTGAGGGACAGTCGGCCAGTTGTTACACAGTTTGCTACCAGTGGATAATTGCTACCAGAGTGAAAGATCAGCCTGCTTTGATAGATAGACATGAGATGTGGGCACTACAGGGTCTTCATACCTGCTTTTCCTATCAGTGTCTTTAGGATGATTACCTCTATCTGACATAGAATAATTTTTCCACCCCGTAAGACCACCTTGCCCAACAGCTGCCTGTTGTGTTTCTGCCTATTGTACTTTGGGTTTTACCTACAGAAGGAAACTCTATCAAAGAAAGTAAACACATTTTTAATTACACAAGGATGGCAGCCAAAAATTAATGTCAAAATATTTTACATTAGTATGTCTTTTGGTTTACTGAAACAAATTTAGCATCAATTTTGTTATGCTGTATGTATTTTTCTACTCTTGTTTAAGGTATTATGATTATATAACTCAATTAAAATTGTAATGCATAATTAAAATGCAGATTAATAGTCATCTGTGATCACAAAATTTATAGTCATGCTAGGTTTTTGTAGCTATACAAAGATATATTTCAATTATATAGGTGATCTTCAGACACTTCAAGGATCTACAATATATGGCATTTAAAATATCTTAGAAATTTTACTGGACAGTGAGACTGGTCTGCTCCTGGAAGCACCTACTTCAAGAGAATGATGGACATCAAAATTCATGTAGAATTTACTTTCTTTGTGGCAGTGGTTAGTCAATGGACAAGAAACTGTTCTTGTATTGACTGCTTGACAGTATGTTATGTAAACTGAACATGCAGGACCCACAGAAAAGTGACCTCTGAACATCAGCAGAACAAGCTGAGGTGGTCCTTCAGATACCTGCTTCACAGACAAAACTGCCAGATATTCTTTAGGACACAAAGAGAAGAGACTGACAACTTATGCTAGAATGGGCAGAGCAGTCCTTCAGATTTCCTGCTTCCAGAGACTTTGGGCATGTAGGCAGAAGACAGATGCCCCACTACTTTAAAAAAGATTTTGGGTTACTGTCCAGTCAGACAAATGTCATCTCTGTTATTTCTAGATTTGGAAATTTCTTGCATTTCCTGTTTACTCAGGTAATTTTATATCCTTCTGTGGTCTTTGATGTAGTTGAAGATTAGATAATTGTAGGTATAGTTTTTCTTAGGTATTTTAAAAGGCATATTAGATATGAAACTTCAGACTTACATGGATAAGGTAAATGATAGAATATTTTCTTTAATTTTGTTAAATATAAATAAACTAGATATTGTATTGTAAGTGTAATTCTTACTTGATAGCTATTTTGCTATATGTAATTTTGCTATATTGAAATGGAAAACTTCCTTTTTTGATTAGACAATAAAGGGAAGTGATTTTGGAATGTCTTTCTTTATACTGTGACTATCATTCTTTAAATAAAGAGACTGTTTGGGGATATGACAGGAACTGTATAAGTAGGTGAAGGAATCAGACCATAGGCAGGAAAAGGAAGGCAGAGATAAGAGAGACATGATCCAGCTAGCTGCCCAAGAAAATCAACATGTAACAAAATAGATAAAGCACGGGCCACATGGCAGGACAGATTAAGGGAAATGAATTGAATTAAGATGAAAGAGCAAGCTAGCAATATGCTTGAGACATAGACCAAACAGCATGAAATTAATGTAAGTGACTGAGTCATTTTGGGGGGCTTAAGCAGTGGTGGGTGCCTAGTCACCTGGGATTTCAGGTCTGTGGGTCTGGACCTTTAGCTGGAGGGTACTAGAAAACTCTTGTAACAAGAAGGAGAGTTAGAAGGAGGAGGAAGAAGAAGAGGAGAAGAAAATGATAGTTATATTATTATGACTCAAAGGCATGAAGACCTAACAGAACCTCATAATTGTTTGTGCAAATGACACTGAGAGAGAATATATTCTGGGAAAGAAAAATACATTTCTTCCTTAAATAACTATGTATTCCTTCTACTTCCTTAGTATGTCCTAAGGCAAGTCCACCTTCTAGGAACAATCCCACCTACCTGAGGGAAGATATCAAAGCTCATCTAGAATGCTAGTTCTCCATCCAGGCCAGAGGTTTTATTCTCTCCAGAAGGAAATAGTTTTCTCTAGATATAGCTGTAGGCAGAGTTTTCCTGTCCCAACTACAGGCTCCACAATTATCACAGAGAGGCTTAATATTAATTATGAATGCTTCACCCATAGTTCAGGCTTATTACTAAGTAGCTCTTACAACTTAACCCATTTCTATTAATCTTTATGCTGCCCTGAGGCTCATGGATTTTACCTCTATCTCATTTTCTGTGTCCAACTCATTTTGCATTTTCTGGCATCACCTCTGACTCTGCCTTTCTTCTACCCAGAATTTTCCCTGTGTCAAGCTGTCTCGCCCAATCTTTTCCTGCCACCTATCAGACAATCAGCTTTTTATTAGCAATGAGAGCAATACATATGTGCAGGGTACAAAGATTTTTCCAAAGCATGGAGCTTTACTGTTACTGTGATAACAAGGCTAATCAAATCCATTTTTCTTTCTCCAATGATGTTATGATGATTGTACCTGTTCTAGGTGCTGGTTGTGGAGTTGAAGGAATTGGTGTTTGCATTGCTGTGATTCAATATTAGTTCTTTGTTTAGGGAATGATTGTTTTCCCGTTCATGCTCTTGCATATTTGGAGAATATAACAGTATTATTATTATTGTGGCTGTTGCTGTTGATAACACTTATACTTTGTAGGAGCTCAAATAAAGATTTCCTTGATTCTCAGATCAAAATTTGAAGTTTTCATTGGAGTTGCAATTGATAAAGCCCTTAGAGTCAAAGTTAAACTGTGTATGTTTTGCACAGTCAGAGGGTTCTGAGCCCATGGGCAACAGTGGTGGAATATTATGTATTAAACACTAAATTGCATGGGGACTAAATTGACACTGGTTTCATGGTGATAGTTAATCTTTATTAGAAAAATAGTGGATTAAAAAATATTAGATAATATTGAAGCACATCTTTGGGGATGTTTATGAAGGTATTTCCAAAGACTCTTAATTGTGGGAAAATGGGCATAGCATGAATGTTGGAATATCAATCTTGTGATCTGGTGTAATTTACTAAATATAAAAATGTGAATAACCAGGGAGATGTCTCAGCAGTTATATTTATTTGTTATCAAAGTACATAAACTGAGTTTGGTGCCAAGGACCCACATGCTATAAAAAGTGTAAAGATTGCTGAACATTGTCCCTGGTGTTCCATACGTGCACTTATTGACAACTTAAAAATATGGGAGAACAGAATAGAGGAAGAACCACGTGGATGAGTAATTATCAATAAAGGCTCATAAAAAGTATTAATAAAACAATATGTACATATATAAAATAATTTTAAAAAGAGTTATCATATAATGGGAGTAATCTATCTTAACTAAGTATCATATGCAGTATTACAAAAATAAAATTGGACTCATAAGAAAAAAAATTTAAACCCAGGTTAGTACATAAATTACTATTCCTATTCACTCATCTATAAAGAAATGTACAAGAGTCTCATAATTCTTCTATTACAGAGCAAGCCATCTGCTGACAATCCTTCACATCATGATGGAAAAGTATTCCATCAAACTGTGGGCCAACATATAATATCCACTCACATATTCACAATAGATTACTCACAGCAAATTTATTTATTCCAGTCATATCAAATTTTAAATATATTTTTCTTGATTTTTTTTCTAATTTAGATGTTAAATTTAGAGTAACAGATTATATAAAAGCAATTGTTGTTGTTTAAAAAAGAATGGCCCTCACAGGCTCATATATTTGAATGTTTAGGGAGTGGTAGAAAGAGGTGCAGGTAATTTCAGATAGATGTGCTCTTGGGGTGAGTGTGGCCATGCTGGGGTAAGTGTGCCACTGGGGGTAGGCTTTGGGGTTCCAGAAGCCCAAGCTAGCCTCACTTCCCACTCTTTTCTTCCTCCTGCAGATAAAATATAGAAATCTTATCTACCATGTCTGTCTTCTTGGTGCCATGCTCCCAAACATGAGGGTAGTGGACTAAAACTGTAAACTATAAGAAATACCTAATTGTTTTCTGTTTTAGAGTTGCCACAGTCATGGTGCCTCTTATAGCAATAGAACACTGGCTAAAACAGTAATATAGATGACTCTTTTCTCTGAGTTTGATGTTATTTTATTTTGAAATGTATCGATGTGAGAATTATGAATAATATAATGCATAAAATAACATTTTAAAACTTTTATGGATCAGAATAGATAGCACACTGGATAATGCATGTGCTCATAAAAACAGAACAGTTTTCCCTGTATTTATTGTATATTTACTGAAAAATAACATGAGACAAATACCCAAAACCTACAACAATGAAATGAAACTACTTAAAGAGTTTTATACTTTTAAGTATGTGTGTTGTGTGTTGTGTGTGTGTGTGTGTGTGTGTGTGTGTGTGTGTGTGTGTATGTGTGTTGTACAGAGCCAGATGTAAGCGTCAAATCCTCACAAGTTGTAACTACAGATAATTCTGAGTATACCAACATTAAGTGCTGGGAACCAAACTTGGGTCTTCTAACGATTTACTGTGACATAGCTGTGTTCACTAGTAATGCCTATAGTTGTGACAGGCTAGATGATCAACAAATTCTAAAATTTGGGGAGATTTTAAAGACTTTAAAGATTGGCTAGATAACACTCTTGGTTAAATTGGGGACAGAATTTTCTTTTAAATGATATTTACTTTATCTCATAACACCTTATTAAGAAAACATGATAATATTTCTACAGAAACAGTCATGACAAAGTACACATCAGATATCATATGTAGACATGTAGACAGTGACTTGCATTACCCTTTTAAAAAACTGTAATATTTAAGCAAAGTTTAATATTTATTAAACAAACGTTTTTGCATACATTTATTTTAAAGCAAAGTTTAATCTTTATTAAGCAAATGTTTTTGCATACATTCTTTATTTTAAACTTCCTATGCCTTTATTATTTATTTGATTTTAAGCAATTCTACCTGAATAGCTTTATCTCCCAACCCTGTCTTCTGTGCCTTCTTAAGATTAGCCAATGGTTGAACATACTCTTTTACTTCATGCAGTCTTTGCCTTTTTGCAGTGTAGTGCTTTTAGTGTCTGATGGGTCCATTTCAAGAGCCTCCAAACAACAATCAGTTGTTCCTTGCCAATTTAATGTCTTCAGGTGAAAAACATTGTGTAGGAAACAGTTTAAGGATATGCATTGCAGTCTGGGTTTATCTGCTGTCTCAACAAAAACCTTCGAGTTATCCAAATATCTTAGACGTATCTTAGAACTTTTGAATGTCTTTAGTAACCATAAACAGTTCTGATATTTTTTTTAAAGTTTTATTTTATTTTATTTATTTTTATTATTTTATTTTAAGTCTTCAGGTTTTAGTAAAATCTTGTCTACATTTTTTAAATCTGTACCTTCATCCTAAATAAGAACCATCTTTAAGGAATACTCCCCAACCATCTCCTTTTTCAATTCTACACTGAAATAACAAATATATTGGCAGGCTTTCCACCAGTCACTTCTACATTTTCAAGCATTTTGCCACACTTAGTCCTTTAATTACTTGACCAAATACTACCTGTCTCACACAATTAAGAGTTGGAAGTGTTGTGATAAAGAAGTGAGAATCCTATGTATTGGGGCCCATACTTGCCATGCTTAGCAAACCCTCTTGATGCTTTTTTAAAAATTTGCATCTTCAAAATTTTAGCAATAAATCTTTTCTCCTCCTGTCCCCATTCTGATATGAGAAGTCTCCCCAATGATTCAAGAAGTTTTAAATAAATCGGTAGAAATGGCATCCTTTAAAATGGTTTCCAGTTATGGATTCAGTGACTTTCTCTTCTATGCACATTGCACAAGATTTTTTGGCTGTTTTAAGAACAATGTTTGCAAACAATTATTAAATAGTTAAGCTAACTCCCAGTCCACTGACATCTATGTCAAAGAAGAAGGCAGGTTGGAGGGCTTGGCGGGTGGGAACAGGGTGAACTCTCAACAGCAGGCCCAATGCATATTAGGACCTGAGCACTTAGTGAGAAGAAGAAGCGGAGCTCAAAGTACTGCTAATTTGTTTCAAAATGAACATGATTACAAGTAACAGAGAACGTGATTACTAAAGATGCCTTAAGGTAGTTAATAAAGAAAAAATAAAAACCGATCTTCATAAAGAATTCTTATGTTTCTAAATAAAACATAATAAAAATAATTTTTATTATTCTAAAATTTCAAAAAATATTTATACTCAAAAGTCATTGTGCACAGAAGTGTTGCCATGTCATGTAGATTCTCCACCCTAATTTATAAAAATGAATGTTAACTGTCTTCTTTAAATAAAAAAATAAAAGTTGAGTTTCTTTGTATTCTGGTATGTTCCTGGAAAGGAACAGAATCTCACTGTGTGTCAAAAGGGAAGAACTCATTCACATGTGGCATCTCTGATGCTAGCACA
Organism: Phyllotis vaccarum; assembly: GCA_033318265.1. Taxonomy (NCBI): domain Eukaryota; kingdom Metazoa; phylum Chordata; class Mammalia; order Rodentia; family Cricetidae; genus Phyllotis; species Phyllotis vaccarum. The sequence goes on from JARWLC010000018.1 coordinate 48,091,330, forward strand.
CAGCTAGAGCATAAGAGGAGTAAGTACTCCTCACATGGTACCAGATTCTCCATCTCCACACTCCTTTCCCTGTAAATAACCAGGCTTGTTTCATTTTGGGGTTTATTTTCCTTGTTTGTCAATGAACAGAAAAGGCAGCTGTTCTACTTTACTCAAGAAGTATGTTAGTTAATTTTCTGTTACTGTGATGACACCCATGACCAAAACAACTTATAGAAGAATGAGATTACTTTGTCCTGAAGCACCAAACTGTAAGTGTGATCGTGACAAGGAAGACTGTCGGCAATCAACACGGCAGGATCAATAAGGTGAAAGGTCACATATCTAATGGCAAATAAAATTGGAAAACAAACTGAATTTGGTAGAGTCTATATAATCTCAAATATGTCCTCTGTGATATACTTCTTCCAACAAAGCTGCACACTTAAACCACCCCAAACACTACCACTTACTGGTAACATAGTTAAAAATTTCAAAGTAAGTCAACGTACACTTCTCATTCAAAACCAAACATTCTGCTGCCTGAAGCCACAGGCTCATGGACATTTCAAAATAATAATTAAAAAAATGTATTTTCTTCATTTCTGAACTTCCTCAAGGTCTTAGTCTTAATATTTTAAAAGTTTGAAGTCCCAAACAATCTTTTAAATAGAACACTCCACAAAATGAAAAAGCAAATTGTATACTTATATCACCTAATGGCATAGGCTTTACATTGCCATCTCAAAGGAACGACAGTATTGTGAAGAAATACTGGACCAAAGCAGGACTGAAGACCAGCAGATCAAACTCCAGGCTCGAAAGTCCATGTCCAGTGTCTGGAACTAATTTTTCAAGGATTTATAAGGCTCAAACCTTAAGGTTCTGCTGCCTGTGACACTATATCTCTATTGAGTCAATTCTGTACTGTATATGTGGTTCTACCTAGTAGGTATATCAGGGTGCTACTATTACCAACACCTTTGGGCTACCTCTGAGTTCACTTTCATACCTTCATGTGATAGTCCCTTAGGGCATCTAGTCTTCTCTAGGCCATCATAAAGGTGATCCACTGGCACATGCTCCCTATAGCAATTTGAAATGGCAAAGAAAGAATCCATGCACTCTTTCATTCTGCTAAAGCCAGCACCAGGCAAGTAGCATTGCCAAGTTTACTTGCCAGGTGGAATGGCTGCTGCTCCCTGGAATCACCTTAGCACCTTAACAAAAGTGTTTTGTTGTTGTTGTTGTTTTTATGCTGTTGTTTGCCAAGAGCATAAAACTTCTCAGGAATCTTTGTTTCACACGTTGGAAGTTTAACTAGGTGGAATCTTGTTCTCGGGGTATTCTTTCTGATCCCAAGCAAAGGCAATCTCTCCTCTTGAGACATATACATGGCTCTTCTTTTTCTTCAAATGTACACAATGTATTTCATTCTATTTGTTTTGTTTTATCTCCGTAGACATGAATATGTATTATCAATAGCAACTATGTGAGAAATTCAATGTAATATTAACTTCATATTTCTTCCAGCAAGATATTAGCCCATTATATTTTAATTTAGCCTCTGTCAAGGTCTTCTGACAAAGGAAGAAGGCAGCTGTATTATTTTCCAGTTCGTCAGCATAATGGCCTCTTGCCCTGTTACTGCTAAAGCTCTTACTTTTCTCCCAAACCTCTTCTTTGCTATCAGCACTGCTGCCTTGGGTTGCTACTATTGTGGTCCTGTAAGCTCTGCATAGAGCTTTGAGCTTCCTTTCCAGTCCAAAATTTAAAAGGCCTACATGTTCATCCCCAAAACAGCGTGGTCAGATTTTCTATAACAACAGACTGCTCTCTGATATCAACTTCTGTATCAGCTACATTTTTGTAGTTATGGTAATGTACTAAGAATAGGAAGAGTTTATTTGGACTCGGAACTATAGAGGGGAAAGCGCCTATCATGGAGGTGAGGTACAGCAGGACACTGCAGGCACTGGACTAAGAGCGGGCAGTTGAGCTCAGATCTTCAAACACAAATGAAGCATATAATTAACTCAAAGTGGGAGAGGCTAGGAATTCTCCAAACCTATGCCCCATAGTGTTCGCTTTATAACCTCCCCAAACAGTACATTAACTAGAATCCAAGTGGTAATACATAGCATATGCGAAACATTTCTCAATCAAACTTTCACAGGGAGACATTACTGATTTCAACTTCTAAGCTGATATTGACTCATTAGTTTTATTTTCTGACTTCAAATGTAAACGATACTTCTGTTCTGTGGTATCTACCCTTTTCCATTTAGTTTAAGATTTTTTTTCTTATGTTAAACATTTTCTGGAAGATCCCAGAGAACGTTTTGGTTTTGTGGAGTGGTACAGGATTTCAAAGAGTCTCTGAGTACCTAGTTAAGTAAGCAAATTATGAATATCCAAAGTATGGAATGGTCTTGTGATAGGCAAGTATTTATATGAAGTGAGAAAGTCAAGGCAAGTCTAATCCAGACATTCAAACAAGTGGCAGAGAGAAGGAAAGGAAGGAAGGAAGGAAGGGAGAGAGGGAGGGAGAGAGAGAGGGAGGGGAAATATGAACATGAAAAATAAAAAGCAAAGGGAAAAGAAAATTAACATGCAACCTCTCATCTGAATATATTAATGGGAGAGATTCCACCATAGCAAATAGCAGCAGTAATGTTAGTTATTATAACTCATGGTAATACTGATCAAAAACCTGATATTCTCATTCAAAAATAAAGTCAATTAATTGAACATCAAAAATTTTCAATATATAATAGAGGATTTCATATATAATTAATCTGGCTAAACATATATAAGGGAAAATTGAGTTTTTATATTGCCTTTTGAGTTATAAGTGAATGAGACTAAGCAAGAACAGGCACCATATATGTTTCAGATGCAGATCTCAAAACCTGGGCATAGCATCTTCTGCATGATATTAGCATAACTTTCATTTCCCTGTGGGCTTCAAGCTGCAAGTAGACCCCACTTTCCTTATCTTTATTTCCATAGAAGAAAAAGCTGGCTAATCTTTCTGAACAATTAGGTGTACGGAAAAGTATCAGATTCCTCCCAGCAGATAATTCATCTTTATAGGTTATCTAGTTACTTTAAAGCCTTTCATGAAACATAAGAATTAGAGAACCTGTAGGTTGCATTTGAGGATGTATAAATGTAATGGCCCAACAACTGGATAAGATGTGAAGTCAGCCAATTGGCCCTATAACAATTAGTCCAGGTAAAGAGAAGGGGGGTGCAATCTGTGAACCTTGGTTAAGTAGCACCAGCTTTACTTTCCCACTGAAGACCTGCAAGCCTTAATGTGGGAGATACCCTAAGGTATTAGTCCAATTATTCTACAGCACTGATCCTCAGTCCAATTATCCCAGAGACCTGAATCGCCCAAAATATATGCATTCCAAGTATCTTGAGGGCTTACAAAACAGCTTACTGAGAGCCACCCTGGAAATTCAGATTCTAACAAGCTCCCAAGTGATGCAGATATTGCTGACTGGACTTTATATTTGGAAAAAGTATGAAGTAAAGATGTGATTGGGTTCAAATCTTAAAATACTTTATTTTCAGGATTCTTTGTGTATGCTATAAGTTTTATATATGCACAGACCATATAGAAACTATTGGACAAGTCAAAAAACAAACAGTAGAATAAGAATTTCTTTGATTTTCAGTAAAATGATTCATCTATAGAAAGTTATCTGAATGTACTGTGTTGCAAATTGTCCTTAGCAAGCACCGTGTATAAGAAGAGTCAGGTTAAACTATGATTTTGCTAGAAGAAAACATGGACTATAAATATCTTGTCCAAATTTTTAATTTTGGCAGCCGACTGTTTTAAAATATTCACTTTGATGAATCATCATAATATCTTAAAATACAAATGATGTACTGCAGACATGGCTCAGTGGTTAAGAGTTCTTGCAGTTCTTGAACAAGACCTGAATTTAGTTTCAGGCATTTGAGACAGCTAATAACCCCTTGTAACTCTAGCTCCAAGAGATTTGACCTCCTCTTCTAATTGTCTTTTATCATATTCTTTCTCTCCCCCCTCACAAACACACACACACACACATGCACACATTTTAAAAATGTCATATATCCAAAATACAGTAACACTTATCATGTTCAAGGCTATAAATAAAAGCAATCAAAGATGTGCAGGTTTTTTTTGTTATTTGTATTTTATCAGTATCAATGTTTGCCAGTGTGTATGGAAATTTAAGACACCAATCATGGCTCCCAAAATTGATAGTCAGCAAAACGGAAATTTTAAAAATAATATAAAGTCTATAATTTTGTGTGCTCACATATTTTACTCATAGAGGAAAACATGTATGAAATTAGTATATGTATTTTATGCACATGCATATGCATGTGTACATAAATAAATACATAGTATAACATACCACTATAATATATACCATATAACACATAACACACAATATAAAACATATGATATATAATTATATTAATATACAATATTAATATAATGTATTAATAATAATATTGATATTAATATTTAATATTAATATTAATATACAATATGACATATGTAATACATAAAATATAATACAATGGTTGGTGCATAAAACCTTTAAAAAATATTTTCCTTTACACAATTTTATTTTCAGTTTAGGCATTAAATTAAATGTGGAGCAATGCCAGTACTGTTATTGCTATATTAGTTAAATTTATATCACTTCCATCATATTTTGACTTTTAAAAATCTTGCAAAACTTTCAGCTTTCAATAGTTCTGTATTCATAATTTAAATATAGGTCATCATATAAAATATGTGGAAAATAAAACTTTTTATTTTACCAGGGCATACTATATTTCACATAGAATTAATTAACTTTGCCTAAAGGATCTCTCAAACATTAGAAAACATGTTGATCCATATCTCAATTACGAATAAACATTCTATTTATTCTTTGATATCTCAGGTTTCAATTCACACACCTTCTCTAAAACATTGGGATCTTTGTGAACAATTACCACATGATACAGTGAATAGTCAGAGCCCTTCCCCAAAATATTAATCAATCCCCATGCACTGCTGAACAATGATTAATTTCTTGTATCCCTTTGAGCTTCTTCTGATTGACTAATTTATAAAATCTATTTTTGAAAGTTTCCTTTCTCTTTTGTCAAAACAGAATTTTCTATTATAAATATTGTTACAATCGGACTTATGAACAGTTCCATTAAAAAGAGGTCATTGAGATTATTCTCCCTTATTTTAGACTAGTAAGTTACAAGCGAAAAGTTTCGATCTGCCTTGCTCAGTGAAATACCCTATCTTATAGATCATTATAAACTTAAGAAGAAACATACAAAAAATTGTTTGTTTCACCTTTAATTAATATTCATGACTTACATATTATAGTAGGTAAGATCCAGTGCTCTATTATACTAAATAGGCAAATGATATGCTCTAAACAGTTTTGTTTTCATTGACCTTCAATGCTCTTTAACTTAGCATAATGAGCAAATAATCTCTTATATCTCTTTCTTTGTCTCCTGGAAGATTTCATTAAACTGATTGCATTTATCCTGCTGAAAATGAAGTTTTCTTCCTTCCAAACTCTGATTTAATGTTATAAAGTTTACAGCAAAAAAAAACAGCTAAACATGTCTAGGTTGGCAGCTTTACAAACCAAATCCTTTTGTGAGATTTAAGAAGTTTTCCTTCTAAGCAATGCAGTGAGTTTTTATAAAGCCCCAATGGAATAAAATCTTAGTTTATAGACTTCTAGTTTATGTGAATCTCTTAGTTTTTCTATTTATGTACAAGTGTAACTTTGTTATTTCCTGACCTTGACTGGAAGGAATAAATTAAAAAACACTTTTCTTAGGATAAACAGTTTTGTTATTGACACCAATCTCTGGAGGACTAAGGCTGAAACTGTCCAATCTATACCAATGCTACTTCAAATGCTTTTACTTTTGACCTTAGTGTTGAGAATCTATGAATCCTAATAAAGCCCCATGTGAATTAAATATAATAAAAATAGATAAATGTGTATATAATATGCAAGAACTACATATGATATTTATACTTTGGCAATGATACAGTTTATTAGTGGTTTTGTTTATCTAATCATCTAAAATTATTCATAGTAACTTTTACTTTAATATAATGAGTTAAAATTGTTTCCTTACTAAGTATGGCAATTTCTCCTATTCAATTTCTTATAGTGTTGTAATGTATACAATCTACACAGTGAGACTATGATCATGACAATTTATTTTTCTTGACTTACCGAATTAAATTACTTGTGACCAACCTAATGGCTATAGCAAAACCTACATGAAAATAAATCAGTGTAAAATATTTATTCTCTTCTAAAACTAAATTTATATAAAGTATCTTTAAATGTGACAGTATTCATATGTATATTATTGAAGTTTACATTTAAGTAAATATTACGTTGTGATACTTATCATCTATATAAAGTTGTAACTATGATATTCCACCCTAATGTTAGACAAGATGTGGTTGAAAATAAATTTCGCATCTTTTTAAAACAACAGTTTATATCTTAGTCAAATGGTAATTCGACTAGGGATTGAAACTAGGATAGTGTTCATTCTCATGAAACTTTAGCTAACACACTCCTGCTTTATTACATTTATGTTCAAATCATGATATTTAATGGTTCAGAGGAATCTCTAGATGGAAAACTGTGATCCTTAACTTCAAGTATCTTATAATCTTGGAAATCATTAGAATCGCTTCACTCTAGTGATAATGAAAAAAAGTTAGAGACTGTAAGCTTAAGAAGCCTCACAGTCACCTGAACCATAAATATCCTTGGTGGTTCTTCAAATTCAGGAAATCATTATGAACAGAGTCTTTCTTTTGAACACAATAGAGCTTTTAGCTGCAGTTTTTTCTTTGATCAGAAAGACACTGCAATGTGCTCTCCAACTAGGTGGCTAGTAAATGGATGGATCTGGAGAGTGTCAACCTGAGGGAGTTAACACACAGAGAGAAACCCATGGTATATACACACTCGTAAGTGGTTTTAGAGGTTAAGGAAAGGATAAGCAGGCTATAAGCCACAACCCCGGAGCAGATAGGTTACAGGAGGATTCTGAGAGAGACATACATCTATGAATCCCACCTGGGAAGAAGAAATGGAGAAACTATCCTGAGTAAATTGGGATCATAAGGGGGAGGGAGTAAGGGGAGGTGGGAAGAGATCATGATAGTTTGGGATGATTAAGTAGGAGGAGTAATGATGTGGGAATGCCTTTCTCTATGCTGTGAATATCAATCTTTAAATAAAGGAGCTGTTTTGGCCCATGACAGGCACCATAGAAGAAGTAGGAGGAGAAATCAGACCATAGGTAGGAGAAGCAGGGTGGAGTCAGATAGATCTAGCAAGCCACCCAAGGAGCAACATGTAAAGAACACAGGTGAGCCACAGGCCACGTGGCAGGAAAGATTAATAGAAATGGGTTGATTTAAGATGTAAGAGCTGGCTAGCAATGTGCTTCAGCCATAGACCAAACAGCATGAAGCTAATATAAGTGTCTGAGTCATTTTGGGGGCCTGAGCAGCAGTGGACGCCTAAGGGGTCTAGGGCTGCAGGTCTGTGGGTCTGGACCTCTGGCTGCCCAGGGCCAGGAAACCTCTTTGCTACATAGAGTTTTTTACTTCAACAGAAATGAATAGGTATCTTGATAGAGGAAGCCATTGTGGGGTTAGAGAGATCTACAACATGACCCTGCTAGGACTCCAAGCAATAGTGGAAAGGGCGTCTAAACAGGACTTCCCCTATAATCGAGTGAATGACACTGTAAAACCTTCTTCCAGCAACTGTTGGAGGCAGAACTAGAAATCCATAGCTAAGCACCAGCTCAAACATTTGGTCCAGCTGAAGAGAGGGAGGAGGAGAGAATATATGAGCAAAGGGATCAGGACCATGAGGAGGAGACCCACTGAAATGGCTGACTGGAGCTATTGGGAGCTCACTGACTCTGAAATTATAGCTGAGGAACCTTCATGAAAAGGAACTAAAGCCTCGGAATGCAGGTGACAGTTAAAAGGCATGGTTACTTTGTGGAACCTCTTGCAGTAGGACCAGAGTTTATTCAGGTGCATGAACTGTCTTTTAGAGCCTGGACAAATGAACACCTTACTCAGCCTTGATCCTTGGGGGTGGGGCTTGGTCCAACCTCAATTGCATATGCCAGAGGTGACAGACTAATCTTGGGATTCTTAGCCCTCGCTGGGGAATGGGTGGGGGATGGGATGGGGGATGGGATGGGGGAAACAGGGGTAGCAATGGTGGGTATGGGGAAAAAACACTTTAAATATAATAAATAAATAAACAAAAATAAAAGAAAAATAAATCAATTCCAAAAGTATATGGAAAGATCTAGGAACTCCCCTATATAATACAAAGATTTGTACAGTTTATATTTTTCTTATTAAATAATATAGGAAAGTATTATTTCTTAAAACACATAATAGTTTTGGAAACATGTATAATGTAACTATACTTCTAGTAATAAATTAAGGATGTTATTCAACCACAGCCATCTGAAAAAAAATATATAATAGAAAAGTTGGAATTGTATAAACCTTATACCTTAAGTAAATAGAAAAGTAGTTATGTAGAATTTACAAAAAGTCTAATAGGTTTTGTTAAATTTTTATCAGAAATAAAATGTCTGATGATATTTAGAAGTTTCAGTAACGTGACCCTCCTGGCCACTTTAATTATTGATGAGGAGAAGGCAGGTGCAGAAAGGAAAGAAGTAATTTGAAGAACTGAAGCGGGACTTGGTGAAAATTTGAGGAACATGAGTATCAATAATAAAGAAGTCTTTGATCCAAGGGACATTATGAAATAGAGTCATCTGAATCAATATAAACCTAGATGTGAAGAACTCTTAATGAAGAGTATGTGTTGGGGAAAAGATTGGTCACCTTGGTAAGAGGATTAAGACATTTGCAGCACCAAACATTCTAATACAAAGTCCTGTCTACGTGACTGAATGAAATTAGCCTTTGAATATGATATGATTGAACATCCAGAAAACCAAAGAGAGATAATAAGGATTACATTTCATATTCCAAGAAAAAATACTTTGAAAACACCCAGTTAAAATTCATTAGGAAAATTGTAAATCACAGCCATGAACATAATTATAAATATAGTAATTAATTCTGTAAATTAAGCAAAAATGACACACATTATCACCTAACGTCTCTAAAAATAAAATTACAGTACTGGCACTTACTCAACATTAGCAGGTACGATTTTGAATGGTAAGGAGGAATACACTCAAAAATTTTAAATATAAAATAAAATATTAGAAATCAGGACACACAATTTCAAATACCCATCATAATTTAAAGAATTCAAGTACTTTAATAAATATATAAAGCCATAGTAGAATAAAATCTTCTTAAACCCATAACTTCAGTCTACTAATAGAAAGTAATTTCAATATCACAAGTCATGCAATAGACACATCATCTAGACAAAAATAAACAAGAAAATTTGAAATTATATGATTTATAATTCAAATGAACTCAACAGACATCTACAGAATATTCTCTCCTATCACAAAGCAATATATATTTTACTCAGCAGCTCTTTTCTATATTAGATCACATCATGGAAAAGAAAATAAATCTTTAAAAATTAAATTAAATTAAATTAAAATGACTGAAATCATTGTATGCAGCCTACATTACCACAATGTAATAATATTTTAAATTGCCAGCAAAGTATTTCTAGTGAATAAACAAACTCACAAAGAATGGTTACTCATTACTGAATGATTAATGGATAAAAGACATCAGGAATTTTTTTTTTTTTTTTTTTTTTTAGGAAAAACCTACCTGAAACTAAATAAATATAAAAATAAAGCACAAAAAGACATCTAGGGCACATTGAAAGCAGACTTGCAAAGGAAATTCATAGCTCTAAGTGCCTATATAAAAATATGAGAGAAAGGACAAATAAGTGACTTAATCATGAAACTCAAAAATTTGGAAAACAAGAAGATACCAATTCCAAGCTTAGTTAACGAAAAAAAAAAAATCTAAGCAGAAATCAATCAAATAGAAACAAAGAAAACAATACAGAAAATCAATAAATGTAAAAGTAAGAGTTGATTCTTTGAGAAGATAAGGAATAAGAATAGACTCTTCAGGCAGCTAAGCAGTATAAAGAGAGGATGCAATTAGCAGAATCATAAATGAACAGGGAAATATTACAATGTACACCAGAGTAATTCACACAGCATAAGGTAATATTTCTAAAATATGCATTCCATTAAAGTAGAGAACTAAAAGAAATGGTTGAGAGTTTAGATTCAGCCAGCCTACCAAAATTAAAACAAGATGAAGTGAACCACAGAAACAGACTCATAATGAATGAGGATGTTGAAAGAATAATATTAAAAAAAAAAACAAAACCTTGCCAGCTTAAAAACACATGTGCCTGGAAAGTTGAACTCACATCTAAATTCTACCAGGCACTGAGATTTCATCTCACCTCAGTCAGCATAGCAAAGATAAACAGACAAACCTATAATGAATGATGGAAAGGATGAAAAGAAAAAGAAATACCCATTTACTGTTTGTGGGACTGTAAACTGGTGGAGTCGTGAAGAACAGAGGATGAATTTAAAGTTTGAAAATAATTCTACTATCTTATCCAGATATACAACTCCTTGATGTATGCATGAAAGATACACAGATGCTTGCTTACCCATGTTTATTGCTGCTTTATTCACATTCGCTGGGAAATGGAACCAGCTGATCAATGAATAATGAAAATGTGGTACATATACAATATGGAATACTATTTACTTGTAAAGAAAAATGAAACAATTAACTTTGCAAGTAAGTGGATGAAAGTAGACAGGTTTGGGATATATATTTTGAGTATGTTCTCTCCTACTAGAGAATCCTAGCTTCAAATCTTCAAGAATGAGCACAGAGTCAGTCATAACTCCTGAAAATAAGAAAGAAAAAAAACATGACTGTTTCTAGACTGGAATGTTTGGAGAGCAGTAGACAGAAGAATAGCAAGGTACATGTGATCTGCTTAGAGAAATGGTAAAGGGGAACCCTATGGAGGACGAGAGAAATCAATAAAGAGGAAAGAAGGGAGATGAAACAACCATAATGACGTCTTAAGGAAGAGTAATATTAACCATTTACTTTTTTTTTTAAAGCCTACAATACATATAACTCTGAGTAGAAATATATACATGAAGTTTTAATGGACCCTTCTCACTGATCTGATCATGGCTTCTTCAAGAGCCAAAGATCACCTAACAAAGTTTTCAATTTGGCCAGGGCTATGCCTATTGCCATTTATTATCTCCTGGGAATTGAAGGTAAGTCATTATTGAATAGCTAAACAGAGCCTAGAAGCTCCCTGAGCTGGAACTGATCTGAATTCTTTCTCTATGATGATTAGATTTGAACTAGAAAGAAGCATGCAATTGTATCAAGGAGAGAGGCAATCAGTAGTACCACCCATACCCAAGACTGATATCAATAAGCATCAAGGCACAGTAAATCTAAGATGTAGTAGTGGCACACATACTTTTGTATAGGCAACCGCTTTCCAATTGACTAAAGACCTACACTAGAGGGAATTTATGGCTAGTACTGGAAACCTAAGTAGTCCGTTCTAGTGAAATCATGGTTTATTGGAGGAGAATCTACTACTATTATATTCTTAAGTCTGTATAATCCCTAACAACAATATCGATATCTGTTCTTATACCAAAAGAATAGTCTTCATCTTTTATGGAAGAAATACCTGCTAGAGAAAATCACAACCAATTAAATTGCAGAGTTATGGAACCCTGCCCAGTGGCTTCATCTCCAAACACCTAAGGATCAGGGAACATCGTGGGAGAGGAAGCAGAAAGACTCTAAGAGCCAGTTGATGAGGATGTTTGCTGTAATAGTGTCATCTCTTACGGTCAGAAGCTACGTCATAACGTCCCAACAGCGTGACTGCTTAAATATGGGCTCAAGTAAGAAAATATAAAGACAAGCCAAGTGGGCTAGGGAAAGTCCATGATGCTTCATTGCTTCACGAAGAGCTGCAGGCTGTAGAGGAGTGTTAGGAGCAGAGGAAATAGTCTTCTCCATTGAAAAGAGATTGAGAGCTGAGAAGGTAAGTTATACATAAAAGATCATTGAACGTATCCGTGCATTACAATGGTCTCTAGGATATGGAAAGATGACACACTTAAAGATCTTATAAATAAGAGTAGGATCGTTCTTGGAGTAGGATCCACAAATATGACATACTCAATTTTTGAAGTAAACAGAAAATATCAATCATATTGGGCATTGACTAATAAGGAGTGAACATATAAAATTCTTTTTTATTGCCTCTTCTTATATGAGACCCAGAATAAGCATTTGCTTTTTAATTAATGATTTTTCAAGGACAGGTAAGATATTTAGCTCAGTTGTGATTTGTCTGAATTGCATGGGGATTTTCAAACATATGCAGCCTCTGAAACTAATTTGAAAGTTCTTCCATAACCATCAAATCACTAATATTCCCACATTTGGATCCTAAATATATGTTTTTGTTCAACACTTTAGTTCTGCAGTAATATCTTTAAAACTGCAATATGATTCAATGTGAAAATCTATTTATTGATTTATTAAACATCTTTTGCCCTGAGAACAAAAGATAATAAAAAGAATAAAAGTCATTCTTGTCATCTCTAATTTTTTCTAAAATGTTTTATAGATAGGAAGATGTATGTATAGATACACAAGAAAAGATTTAACGTTGAGAGAAATATAATGAAAATAAGTTATTGGATGGTAAAATTAAATTATAAACTTTTCTAAATGCCACACCACTCCTAAATTTTTAGTGAACGTCAATACGTTTCTTAATAACATGATGGTTTAAGATTTCTTAAATATTTCATAGACATTAGCTTTTTAAAAGAACTACAGGGTGAAAGTTAATATATTTTCCTTCTATAATTCTTCTCATTTTGTCTGGTGACACTTATATAGCCAATTTAGCATCTTTGAACATCATGCGAACACATCTGGAGTAAGGTAACCACCTTAACATGACTGTTCACTACCAAATATTTAATAAATAGAGGAAGCAAACAGCATTTCTGCAGTTATGAAAAAGATTATATGGCTACCTCAAATATACTACATGTGTATAAATGCTTTATACATATTTTTAGATTATATTTAAATTATACAATTTTGCCTAAATTAATTCATAGTTAATCAGCCAAACATCCAGGAAAGGTTTTATAGGATCATCCTCAAACTAAACAATTTTGTTCCTATTCTATGAGTATAGATTTGTTGAAAATTAACTTTAAATATGGGTTGTCACCTATTTTGTATTTATGAAGAAATGTAGTATTTTACCTAAAAATGGACATTATTTTAAGATATTCTTTAAAATTCCATATAACCTTTATTATAACGAAGAAAACACTCATTTCTCTTTTATCACGTAAAGGCTATCTTATTATAAATGTTAACAATGGTTTAAAATTCTGAGAATGGATGTGGAGAGCCCAGTTCCATTTGATAGATCTGCAGCACACCCCCACACTAAGGCTCATATAACACCACAAAAGAGTGTAAAGAAAAAATTATAAGAATCAGAGGACCGGGAAGTCTGTTGCAAGAACCTGATTCATAGAAATAGTAAGAAAGTCACACCCAGAATATACTAAGAATATGAAGACATAAGCATAATATAAATATTGATAATACCAATAGATATATACTAGTATAGAATGAGAAAATTTACTGGACCTGAATCTTCCACAATGAACTATAGATGAAAAAGGGGGGCCGAGAGAGGATAACTTAGGCTTCCCCAAAGATGAGAAGCTAATAGTTTCATTCAAAACCAAGTGATCAGCCCATATAATCATATTTAATATATTACTTTCAATGGGAGTATAGTGGAAGCTCCCCAAGAAGGGAGGGGCTGAATGGAAAATAGAGATGGTGGAATTATGTAATTATACTTCAAAAATTTAGAACACAATGTAAGTATATTAAAAAATTTGTACCTTAATTAGATATTCTGTAATAATAAGGCATTTGTTGTGCAGTAATTAATAACTTTTATAATAAGATTGACTGTGTAGCTGGGCAGTGGTGGCATATACTTTTTATTCTAGCATTTGGGATACAGAAGAAGGCAGATCTTTGAGTTCTTGGCCAACCTGGTCTACAGAGCAAATTCCAGGACAGTTAAGGCTACAGAGAGAAACCCTGCCTCAGAAAAATCCAGAAAAAAAATGTTCTCTATTCTTTAAAGTTAAATTAACAAAGTAAAATAAAAACATCCGGCATTAAAACTTACATAATGCCAAGCATAATGTGATAAGAACAGTTCTATTCTAATATTAGTAAAGATGAATATTCTTCACACTGCTTCTTCTGTATATCAGAAAGCTAGAAGATTCATTCAATAAATTTATATAAAACCTGTAAATAGCTACTTAAATTTTATACAATAGTTAGAAGTAAATTATTATTGTTATAGTAATAAGAAGTTTGAGTTAGTAACACAAAATATGTAAAATAATACATATGATTAGCTCATTTAATAAGGCAAGCATTATTTCCTACAAAATGGAAAATTGATTCTGACTTGGAATAAAGCTTCCTTCAGCATCTAAGGAAACATATGCACTCTAAGCAATTTACATCATTTCAACTTTTTGTTAATTAAGCTCTTTCTTTACAAAAGCACACATTAAAAATGATGATCATCTGGGATCTTCTAATGTTTACATTTACCAAAGGAGTAAAAATTCAGAGTCATAAGCATGCGTTATCTATGGACTCAATAATAGGAATGCTTCCACAATATTTGATATATAGAGAACTAAATGAAAGTGCCCCAATCTCTTGACATCAGAGCTTTGCAAGAATATTGTTTTAATTTATGGACTTCAGGTTTTATTTTAAAGTAGTTTTTATAACAGAGAATAAATGTTCTCACAAATAGTGGTTAACTGGATCAATTTTCAAGTTATATTTAACACATGAAAAACATGACAACAGACACTATATAATTTTGGCTTAGGTGCAAACAGCTAGACACTACTCAAGATAAATAAAAATAATAAGATCTATTTGAATCGAGTAAGCCTGTGAGTACATTTATATGGTTTGCTTTAAATTCAAGTAAACTCTCCTGTGGCACTTACTTTCCATAAAAATTTTGTGTTGAGCTAGCTAAGGTTTTTCAGTTAATGCTATTCTTGATTATAATTATAGATTAGTGTTATTTTGCCTTCACAATCAGCACTTTAATTTGTTGTAGGTTTGGTTAATTATAAAGTGATGCATAATTTCATTAACAATCTTTTTAGAAGCATAATTCTTAAAACAGGCTTCAGAAAGAGTGTGTGTTGTGGTTCAAGAAGGAATTATTATTTTTTACTTCTGTTTGCTGTTCTTTTGGGCAAACCCTAATCATAGGGCAGTGTGTTCTACAATAGCAATTCATTGGAAAATAACACCGTATATACAGCACAACATCTTTCTTAGAGATTTCATTTTAAAAGTATGTAATAAAAGGTGGAGAATGCATTTGTAGAAGCAGCTATGAGATAGGTGTCTGAGGCAGTGGAGTCAACTGGAACTATAAACTAAAGACCATTTTTAGCAAACCAGAGATATCCTGCCTCAAAACAATGTAATAAACTAAATAAATAAACCAGTAACCATTCAGCTATCCAGCTAACTAAAACTCCTTGAGAAAATTCCAAAGCAAAATCTGCTTTTATTACCCAAATGATCTAAAACTAACTAAACACTTGAAACTCTTACAACTTATTTGATATATCTGCCTATGTGCAATACGTATTCCAAAAAAATGGCATAAGAAAAAAAAACTTGCATGCAGAATAATATTGGCATAATATAAGTAAAATATTAAAATCAAATTTAGAAATTAATCTATCCATATTTACAATTACTTTAGGAAATATCTTATTAAGGAATGCCCTTTGATTTTTGAAAATGATATTAATAATACTGTTGATGTACCAAAAACACTCTAACCAAAAGTAACTGTAAGATGTGGGCAGGTCTTGTTTGGTTTATACTTCTAGACAAAAATCTAACATTTAGAGAATTCATGGCAGAAACTCAAACAGGAACTGAAAGCAAAAATCATGAAGAAATGCTACCCACTGGCTCTATCATTGATTCATGGGAAGCTAGCTAGCTACATATCCCAGGCAGCCTATGGATAGTAGTTCCTGTAATTAAAACAATCTCCCATAGATGCAGCCACAGGCCAACCTGATCTCAATAGCCCTCAGCTGACTCAAATAACTATAGATAGTATCAACTTGACAGCTGAAACTAACTAGAACAAACCCTCTGCCCACAGATAGATATGTCACTTCAAAGCCTTTCCATAATATTCATATGACAGTAACTTTAAAGTGGTGAATTATATAGTTATAGCATAACTAATCCCACACAATTATCATGATATAAATATAATTTGACTCGCTGGAAATAGGGGAGCAATACTTGTGGGTTCAGTGACCCTTTGTTATTTGTCAGAAAAACATTTGAGCCATTTGGAGAAATTCCATCATCTCAGAGAACTCTTACATAAAAAGCTCCTAATGAAAAATATTATTCTGCTGTGGTAATTTTATGTCCTAGATAAATTACAAATTTATTTTTAAAATAATTTTATTCTAATATCTTTACTTATCCAATACTTCTCATACATATAAAGAAAATATTTGCATCATATCTATCCTATCATATATCATCTCCTTCCAATACTCCAAAGGCCACCCTACAAATTCCTCTCCCAATTTCATGTCTTTTTTTTTTTAGTTATAGCCAGAACAAAATTATTATATGAATGGGGTTGCATTTACTGAGTCAGGGACAACCTACTTACTAGTGGCCATACTCTAAATAATAAATAACTCAATAAGTGATCAGTTGTTTATAGACAGTCTCAGCTAAAGGTAGCTCTTAAGCATCCTTCCCCATTCATACTGGAATGTTTACAAACATGAACTTGTGAAAATCTTGTGTGGGTAATCATAGCAACTAAGTGTTGTATTTTAAAAGTAGCATGAAGGAGTTGGGTCATACAACAGGGTCAATGTCTGAAGTTTATTGAAGGGAGGTGAGAGAAGGGACAGAGAAAAGAGTAGGGAAGGAGCTAGAGACCAGTCTCTGGGGACAGGAACATTTTTTTTTAAGAAGAGGAAGAGAAAGAGATGGCAGTTGCACATGGCCTGCTTGATAAGGAAATATAGCAAATGTATTATTTAAGATATGCTTTTAGTGGCTGCAGCTGAGGATGTATCCTGTTGGGACCCTAAAGGCAGCCCAGTATAGATGCCTAAACACTGATGTTCCTCCATTTTGTTTATTATAAAAAGTGAGGAGTTAGAAAGGGTATCAATTGAGGCAGGTATGAGGGCATTTTATTCTCAGGACTGCTTCCTGCTAATCTGGGTGTGTTGATCATCTCTGGAGAACCTGAGAAAATAGGGGGCTGTCCACCTCTTGGGATAGCCCTCTATTTTGCTCTACATTTCAGGCTCCGTGGAACCATCTAGTGTGCTTAGACCTAGTAAATTGCTGTTCAGTTGAATCCAAGTCAAATTGCTGGAGCTCACAAGAACTTTGAATTTACAAAAATGTTTCCAAAGATGTTTTAGACTCATTATAAAGCAACCAAAGGAAATTTAAGATTCTGTGCTATGGTTATGATACTGTAGTGGTATAGTGCTTACTACTCTACCAGAACTGGATTAATGGCTTGTCAGAATTCCATCAATTAATGTCAAGGTTATGAACAATAGTATGGCAAAGAGAGAAATCTGGAACATATTTCATTCTTTTATACATATTAAATCATTTTCTCCTTATCAACGCTTAAGCTTTCCTATCTCCACATAGACTAACTTTAAAGTACTTGTTCCTTTCCCATCAACACAGCATCACCTTGATACCCTCTCTTTTCGGTTTAGCAGGAAACACAGGTGGTTGATTACTGAGGGTAGTCAAGAGCAAAAGTCATATTAAAATTTGTTCTGTGAGTTTAGCAAATACCTTATTTATCAAACATATATCACAACTTATTTAAATTCTTTAGAAGCTTAGTGTTCAACATATGGCAAAGACATAAATACTTAGGTGTAAATCTCAGTCAGCTTTTGTTAATCTGAATAAATGTTTTTAATTGTAAATTTTTTATCACTATATAGGATATATTCTAAACCAGAAATAGAATTACATATAATTTTACATTTCAATCATTACACAAAAGTCTATATTTGAGGCTTGTTGATTTCTTAGTCTTAAAGAAGATATAATAAATGGAGAGTTCATTATGACTAGGAGGTATACTCTTTAACCTTAATAAAATATGGCTGCCAGCCATATAGCTGACATCATGATGAAGTCACTAGCCAAGATGAAGGAAAACCAAGTGGTTGCTGTTTAAAGCATGATTTTCTAAACAATAGTTACATGCATATATACACAGAGTTGAATCAAATCAAAATTATACACACAGAATTAAACCCAGCTTACATTTACACACATAGGGTTAAATCCAAATCCAAGTCATGTGTATACACATGCACACATATATTCAACAGCAGTTAGATAAATTAAAAGAAAGGGGAAATTTGTGTGTGCTGAGCAAGATGAAACTGGCTTCTCCATATATAACTCTCATATTGCAGCATACCTAGACAGGACACGGGGAGGGGGGGCGGGGGAGAGGAGAGAGAGAAGATAGACAAGAAAAACAGATCTTGGAGCCAAGATAAGAAAGTGGAGAATTTTTTTTTTCTCAGTTCCCTATCTACTTAGTCTAAAGAAATACTGAGGCCCTCTCCCAGGCAGAGGAATAGTCAGAGGCAGGTAGCCCCACCAGACACCCCCAATTGTTGGTACTGAATGGAAGGCAAAGCTGTTGATGAATGATAAAGCAGATTTGTTGCAAGTGGAAATTCAAGTGAAGCAGGCAGATTAGATCCTGGTGTGAAGTGTTTCCTTGATGGGCCCTGCTGAAGTATGCCACTAAACACACCACTACATCCATCAGAGTTAGTGCAAGATGTCTGAGGGAATGCAAGAGCCAGAGAAAAAGAGCAAAAGACTGCATCAGAGTGGGGATTTGAGAAAGACAGTCAGACAAGAGGGAGAGATGCAGGAGAGAAAAGAAGAGGCAAGAGAGGAAATTAGAAACAAGAAGAATATCGGGTGGGAGGAAGAAAAAGGAAGCATGAGCCTAGTGCACACTTTAAAAAGTGCACACGTGCAGTGAAAAGGGACCCGGTGACAGGTCACGATGTAACTGCTTTGGTAGCAGAGGCAAGCCGCTGCTGCAGAAACTAAAAACGGAATTCATAGAAGACCCCAGTTTTATGGGGGTTTTGTTTGTTTCATGGTTGAAAGACTCTAATGAGTGAACAAGAGGAAGTGTAGTTTAACAGGTTTCTTAGCTAGCAGGAGATGAGTGGGGGAATTGAAAAGGACAGAGAGACGGGCTTGGAGTGAAAATAAGAAAAATATTTAAACTAGGGGATGCCCTTCTATGTATCAGATGACTGGCAGAAGTTGCAAAGGTCCCATGAAATACCAGGATATGGGGTACAAGTAAGTGCCATTTGGATTAATCTCTAAGGGAAATTAAGGCAAAGGCAGATAAATTTAGCCCTTAAGTTTTGTGGTAAGTATGGTGGTAGGCACATTTTCTATGTGTGAGGTAGAGAAATACAGTCTAAGGGCTGGGATCTCTAGCGTCTTCCCACAATTTCAGACAGGACTGATGAGAAGCCACAGGCTGTTTAGTGGATTGTCACCCAAAAATGGGTGGGGGGTACACTCTGGGCTAAAAGCCCGAGCGAGACACAGTCACCTGCTGATATTGACAAGCAGTCATTATACAATGAACATATTCTGCATTTATGTCGCATGACAGCTTTAAATGCCTGGGACCGGATTGAAGAAATAGGGAAGAAGAAAAGTGTATCATTCACTAAAGTAATTCAAAGCCCCAAAGAAACTTTTACAGACTTTTTGCAGATTAACTGCAGCAGTAAACAGAATGGTACTGGTCTCAGAAGCCAGGGTGAGGAAGCTGGAAGACAGCTGAGTAAGATCTGACTGTGGTGTTTACTCTCTCTATATCTCTAACTTTCTCAGAGATCTATCCCTGAGTCTCATTTATTCATGCAACAGTCACCTGGTAACAGAACTTTGAGAAAAGCCAGAAAGTGAGGACTGTGCTAAGGAAACAAAGCGTCACTTCTGAATGAGAAATGGCAAGATGTGGAGAGGGTGTGTGTGTGTGTGTAGCAATTTACCCATTGTCAGTATTGGATGGAAAGTCACAGCAATCCATTAGGCAGAAACTTAGAGCTGACAGAGGTGGACTATGTTACAGGATCCCAGAATGATTCTGACTGCTGGAGGAGCTATCCAAGTAACTGTACCAAATGTATTTTAAAAGTGGCATGAACAAGTCAAATCATACAATAGGACCCACCTGGGAGGCTCAGTGAAGAAAGTGGAGAGAAAGTATAGGCAGAGAAGACAGTAGACACCAGTCTCCAGGGGATAAGAGCAAAGGAAAAGAAAGAGACAGAGATAGAAGGTGGGTAAGGCCTGCTTTATATAAGGGAATATGGTGAAGCACACAGGACACATTCTTGGTGTCTGCAGCTGAGTATGTATCCTGTCAGTATCCTAAGGACAGGCCAGTTAAAATGCCTAAATATTTACAATGAGTTTTTGAGTGTAACAGTCCTGTCAGGTTGAGAAGACTGTAATTTAGAGCACTGTTCTCCACTTTCCAGCTCTTAAATTCCATTTACCCTTGTAGGATTGATACAATTCTCCTATTTCGGATTGAGCCCTCACAGTCACTTATTCTCAGGAATTTCATGAGATACTAATACATACAAATTAATTATTCTCTACTACAAAATGAAGCTCCCATGACCAAGAGACCAGCCAAGGATTGAGTATAAATATAAATATTTAGAAGATAATTTGACAGGAGAATTTAACAAAATAGCAGTGGCGGGTTCTATTCTAGGGCTTATGATCATCAGGAGTATTTGATCAAGTTTAAAGTTCTAGACCTGAAAATTCCATCATGTTGATTACACCTGAAGTCCACTCAGCAGAGTGTTTCTTAGGTGCCAAGTAGCCATACCACTTAAGAAAGTAGGCATATCTTTCCTGAAGGTTGGTACTTTAGAATGTCCTTTCTACTCTTTAGCAAGAGCTTGAGGAAGAAGGAAGTTTCTTAGTCAGTTTGAGGTTGATTTTTCTCTCTTCTGAAGAGCATGTGATTTGCCTTTGTCAACAGGTTCTATTCAGCTGCTTATAAAGACCAAGGAAAAGCAGTAACAACAGTTGTGTGGTTTGAGTGGTGTCTGAGGCATTTCTGATTAGCATTGCTGTCCGTCCATGTAGGGTACATCTGTTCAAAATTCTTTTTTTTTTAATTATATTTTAAAAATTACCTTAAAGGGTATTGGGGTTTGTAACAAACGGGTTTCTTGGTCCCGGGCAGCCAGAGGCCCAGACCCTGCCGCAACAGACCCCTTAGCCACCAGCTGCCACCGCTCAGGCACCCAGAAATGACTCAGACTCTTATATTAACTTTATGCTGTTTGGCCTATGGCTCAGGCACATTGCTAGCTAGCTCTTACATCTTAACTCAACCCATTTCTATTAATCTTTCCTGCCACGTGGCCCGTGGCTCACCCGTGCTCCTTACATGTTGCTCCTTGGGCGGCTTGCTTGATCTGCCTGACTCTGCCCTGCTTATCCTACCTGTGCTCTGATTTCTCCTCCTACTTCTTCTATGGTACCTGTCATGGCCCAAAACAGCTCCTTTATTTAAAGATTGAGATTCACAGCATACATAAACGCACTCCCACATCAAGGGTTCCATAAAATAATTTTATGATGAAATTATTTTTGGTTCACCCACCTTATAATCTCTCATATGCCCTCTGTTTTATGCCAATACCATACTGGCCTTAGAGAAATGAATCTGTAACATAATTAGAAGATAGGTCTTGTGAGAATTCCCACAATAAGTGTTTTTCTCAGGATTGCTTTGTCTATTTTAGATATTTGTTACCTCTATATTAACTATTTTTTCTTCTTTGTGTTTGAAGAATGGCTCTGAATGTTTTACCTGGATTTTACTGAGTCTAAGTTGGTTTTGGTAGCATATATATTTTCACAATATTAATTCATCTGATCCATGATGTTAAGAGAAGAGGTCTTTCCATCTTTTAGAGATTTCTTTCAACTTCTTTCTTTGGTTTCTTAAAACATTAACTGCAGAAGCTTTTCATTTTTCTTAGTCTTTTCCCATAAAATAAACGTGTGGGGGGGGCGTGTGTAATATGATAGAATTGTTTCCCTGATTCAAAATTTTAGTAGTTTCATCATAGGTATAATAGTGAGGCTACTAACATAAGTTTATATATTTTGTGACCTGTTATTTTGCTGAAAGTATCAGTTCTGATATTTTTCTGGTAAAGTATTTATGGTCTCTTATGTATAGCATAATATCATCTATAAATGAGAATACACTGGTTCTTATACTTTTCCTATTGACATCCTTTTTTATTCTCTTATATGGCCTCATTTCTTTACTAAAGACTTTAAATATTATAATGAGCAATGAATAAAGGCAACATCCGTATCTCATTTCTAATTTTAGAGGGAACATTGGGTTTGTCTCCATTTAGCATGATACTAGTTATAGAGTCATTGTATAAAGCCTTTAA
This sequence comes from Phyllotis vaccarum, assembly GCA_033318265.1. Taxonomy (NCBI): domain Eukaryota; kingdom Metazoa; phylum Chordata; class Mammalia; order Rodentia; family Cricetidae; genus Phyllotis; species Phyllotis vaccarum. The sequence goes on from JARWLC010000018.1 coordinate 48,114,160, forward strand.
TATTTGAGGTATATTCCCTGCACCCCCTCACCTCTAGGTGATTTTTATCATGAAGAGATATTGGACTTGGTAAAATTTTATTCCTGTGTCTATCTAAAGAGATGATCATGTGCTCTACATGTTAGAGTCTATTAATGTGATCGGTATATTGATTAATTTAATTTGTGGTGGTTGAAAGGACGTCCCCCAGAGGCTCAAGTGTTTAGAGTTGGTGGCAATGTCTGTGGTAATCACTAGGGTGTGACCTAATGGGGAAAAATATGTCACTGAAACCAAGCTTCGTGATTAATAATAAAAAATGTCTCACACCATCCAACTAATCTTTCTTCTTCTGTGTTGTGTTTATGGTTCAATATGTGAGCCCTTGGCTTCCTGCTCTGGTGACATTGCCTAGTGTTTAACTTCCATTCTTCTCTGAAATGATAGGCTTCTCTTCTCCTCAAAACCTAATCCCAAATAAATTCTCTTCAATAAGATGTCTTGGTCATGGTGTGTTATCAAATAATAGAAAAAAATAATACATATATGTTAAAGCCTGTATTTCAGGAATGACACCAACATTGTCATAAAGAATGGTCTTTTTGATGGGATAATAAATTCAGTTTTCTAGTATTTTATTAGAACTTTCACAACTGTGGTCCTCAGAAAGATTGATATGTAATTTTCTGTTTAGTTTTGAATCAGAATAGTATGAGATTCATAAATGTTTTAAATGATTTCTTCCTTTAGCTCTTATTATGGAATAATTTGAATAATATTGTTAGTTATTCATTAAATTTCTGGTAGAATTTGCAAAGAATTTATCTGGTGTGGGTTTTGCTTTCATTGACAGGCTTCTTAGGATCTCATTGCAGTTTTCACTCTGGTTAATATCTTCCCTCATTTTGACGAAAGGAACACTTTTTGAAAATTTGTTTTAATTAATATATGTGTTGGTGTATTGCCTGTATGCCTATACATGCATCACCTGTGTGCCCACTTCCAAAAGAGTCCAGAAAAGGTCTTTAATCACCAGGAGCTAGAATTAAAAAGAGTTGATAGCCACCATTAGGTGCTCAGTTCAAACTCTGGTCCTCTGAGAAAGCAGCCAGTACACTCAATCAATAGGACATACTTCTATTTTTTTTTAGGGGGGGGGTGTTAAGTTTAGTACAAAATTAGATTTATAATTTTACTCCTTTTTTTGAATTTTCTCAGTTAGTTTAATGTAGACTGTTAAAAGATAGTCCTAATGATTTCTTGAACTTCATTTGTCTTTATATTTCATTTTTTGCCTCTAATTTTGTTACTTTGTGTCTTCTCTTTAGTTAGTTCGATTAAATGTGTGTCTAACTTGTTTATTGTTTTGAAGAACAAGCTTGTTACTTCATTTATTCCTTATATTGTTTTGATTTTCATAAATTTCTCTCCTGATTTTGATTATTTCTCGAGATTTACTGATTCGGAGTTTTATATCTTATTGCTTTATCAAGTCATTAGGTTCATTATTAAATTATTAATTTGAGTTATTTTTATTTACGTTTTAGATTAAGAGAGTTTTATTATTAATTTAGATTAATTAAATTTGTACTTAGTTTTAGTTTTTAAAAATGTCCTTGATTTTATTACTGACTCATGAATAATTCAATAATGTGTATATTTTATCTACCATGAGTTTGTTTACTTTCTATAATTTATATGGTTGTGAATACCTGTTTTATTTCAATGTGAGAAGATAGAAATAATCATATTTTTTATGTTTTTGTTGAGGTTAAGTTGCATCCTAATATCTGATCAATTTTAGAAAAAATGTGTTTTGAAATGAATATTCATTTTTCACTATCTAGACAATTTTTCATGAGGGTCCCATTTAACTCTAAAGTAACTCAGTTTAGTTTCTGACTGTATGAACTGTTTATTGGTGGTAGCGGTTTTTTGAAATCTCCTACTATAACTCTGTAGAGGTTATTTTTAGGGCTTTACATCTAGTAGTATTTCAATTATAAAATTAACTACACTTCTGTTTGGTGTTTAGAAATGCAGTGATCTTTTCACACTGTTACCTTTGTTTGTAATATATTTTCTCTTCTCTTACCTTAAGGTGGTATCTGGCATGGATTGAAATGTGTGTTTCTTAGAGTCAGAAAAGACATGGATCCTTCATCCATTTTTCTTTTTCTTTCTTTTTTCTTTTCAAGACACGGTTTCTCTCTGTAACCCTATCTGTCCAGAAACTCCCTCTGTACACCAAACTTGGCACAAACTCACAGGAATTTGCCTGTCTCTGCCTCTCTTTTCTAATTTAGTCTGCTTTTCTGTGCCTTAGTGGGAAATTAAAATGGTTGACATGTAAAGCTGGTATTGAAAGACATGTACTCATTTTTGTTAGGTTATTGATTTAACGCTGCTCTTCTAGAATCCTTTTGTCTAAGAGTTCTGTATTGTTTACTTCTTTTGTAGCTGTTTTTGTCTGTTTATCCTTCTTTTCATACTGAAATATTCCTTTCAGTATTTCTTAAAGATATACCTTAGTGGTCATATATTATTTTTGATTTTTGGTGTTTTTTGTTTGATTGGTTGGTTTTGTTTATTCTTGTGGAAAGTTTTATTTTTCCTCAATTATCATAGATGATGATACAGATTGAAAGAATATTATTTCAAATATAAATTTGTATGTTTAGGCCTTTTTGGCTTTAAATCATTCACTTGAACAATAAGTTGTTATCTGATGAGCCTACTATTATAAGGGACTTGATCCTTCTCTTTTGAAACATTTATTATACTTTCTTTTCTTTGTTTTTATTTTAGCAATAAAACCAGAGATTTTTTTTTTCTGGTTCTTTTTTTGACATGTTTTAGGACTATAGTAATTTGATATAGTCAGTTCTTCTTTTGCCTTGGAGATTTTCTTCTATAGTGAGATTTTCTTCTATAATATTGATTAAAAATCTGTTTGCTTCTGCTAATCCAAAAGCCTAGCATACAAAAAAAAAAAAAACAAAAACATGCTGAATTCAGCTCCTCACATCTTGTGAAAACCCAGTCTCAATTCCCCTGTCTCCTCCTCAGCTCCGTAGCAGGACACCTGCTATGCTGTCTCTTTCCCCCTTGACTCCATCCCCAACAGATTACAAATTCTCCTCTTCCAACCTTTCCTCCCCCAATTCATCTCATTATACTAGTTCTATACTAGAAAATATTGCAGTCCCGAGAAACCAGCTCCCAGAACTGCTCCAATGTTGAAAACAGAATGCCTTCAGAGTAGCAGGACTTTAAAAATGTGTTTTGTTTTGTTTTCTGAGAGCCTTTAAGAATAAGTTTGTGTCTATCTGAGGGAAAGAGACTCACACAGTCTTACAAGAAAGGATTACCATGCCTGGGAACACAAGAGCTGAGCAGGTCAGGGATACAGGTGAGTCAATAAAAGACCTTCACCTGTCCTTCCCATCTAATTCCTCAGTCTCATCCGCAGCTTTGTAACTGAATACGTACACAGCTCATTTTCCCCATTCACATATCTCCAGTGCATCCTACAAACCTTGCCTCCACCCCACCTGCCATTAATTCAAAGGCCGATCTGGTCAGGTGTAGTATGAGGTTTCTGGCGGAGACTTTCAGGCCTAACCTCAAGGTTGAGGACCCACAGCTCTGCAGTCCCGCAGTCCCACAGTCCCAAAGTCCCACAGAGACACACACAGATGCTTACAATAGTTTTTAGCTGATCGGCCTAAAGTCCAGGCATATCACTTGCTAGCTCTCTACCCTTCATCTAACCCATGACTCTTATCCTGTTCAGCCATGCAGCTCAGTATGGTATCTTTTCTTAGAGCAGCATAGCTGTCCTCTGTTTCTTCTGGCTTCTCTCTGGCATTCTGCTCTGTGCTTCCTGTTCTCAGAGTTTTCTTAGTCTGGTAGCCACGCCCACACTTCCTGCCTGCCTTTGGCCAATCAGCTCTTTTTATTAAACCAGTGGGTGGGACAATTATTTACAATGTAACAACATAATCTCCCACAGTCAGGAAATGAGTAGGCTGACTATAGATCTTCCCCTCTCCTACTTTCCCAGCTTCCATCCACCGGCTATCGCACACCTTTGTGGTGAGCTCTCCTTACCTTCTACCCTCATTCTAAGAAGACTAAATAGATCCTGGTTGAAGACTCTGCTCTCCTCATTCTTAGAAATGTCTTCAGATTTATTAGAATGGTTTATATGTTGAAGTCCAGCTAATCCAACAATGGCTATCTATGATGATAAAGTCCAAGAACCTAGTAGTTGATAACGACATCCATGAGGTTGAATGTCTAAGCTATTTTTCAGTATACTATGAAAACTAGAAAAAGCAAGCTCTAATGCTGATGAAGGAAGAGAATTCCAGACAAAGAGCTAAAGCTCACTGCTTTCATTTCATTTGTATAGGCTGCCAACAGAAGGTGTGACCCAGAGTAAAGGTGAATCATACCCTTTCAAAAGGTCAAGTTTAGAGTGAGTCTTCTCACTTCCGATATCTTAATGAAAAAAAAAATTTCTCACAGGTATATCCAGCTGCTTGACTTTTAGTTAATTACAGATGTAGTCAAGTTGATAACTAAGAACAGCCATTACACAAGGTAATGCAAATTAATAGATGTAACTATGTATCTGAATCTATATATGGCATTTATTTAGTAGCATTATATTATATTTACTATAGTATTATATTATATATACATAGGACTATGTATATTATGTGTAACTATAATCATATAATCTTCCATGAAATATAGAGGTATGATATAATATATTTATATATATAATATTTATATATTATATAACTTATAGATTTGAAATAACAGTAAGTTGATTATTATTTTTATTTTATTACCTAAAAGCTTTTCTATCTATGAGTTATTCTATGTAAGTCTCTCACATGTCAGTGTGGACAAAAGATCCAAATATCATTATATGAAGACATTATGATAATACATTTTGAGAGATTTTAACTTTTGTATTCAGGAGCACCTACATTTTTGCAAAATTATATTATCATAATCTGAGACAAATGATAGATAAATAAAAAAAAACCTGTCTTATATGAATCTAATTAGAATTTTTAAAATAGCATATATTCTTTCCTATCTCTACTACATATTGATGTATTTTTTTTATTTTAAATTCAAAGTCTGAAATATAAGCTATAATCAAATCATTAATACTGAACTTAGTGGACTTAATTACACATTTAGTACAAAGGTGATGAAATATATGAGGCCCAGGGCTGATATTCTCAAATATCTTATCTTGCTTGAGTATTAGTATTTTTAATATAATAAATTTCAATTTTAAACAGAACTGAAGTACCAGAGGAATAAACATTGAAGACATATTAATTGGGGGTAATAAATAATTCTTTCATCATTTTCTTAGAAATTTTGTCAGGTCACACTTCAGAAATCATTTTGCTTTACTCTAGTATGAAAACTGTATTTTCTAAGTTTACTATTTATACTTGGTGAATATAATTTGTCTAATAAAAATATATTAGCAAGAACATCTCTTTTAAAATTGTTCATCTTCTTTTGTGTATGACCATTTTTAAAACTGGTCACTATACTTTCCCTATGTTATAAAGTTTTATTTTTTACTGAATTCTTTATTGATAAATTTCTAAAAATATGTCCCCAGTTAAATATTACTGAATAATAGTATTTTATCAAATATCAATTTCTCATTAAATTTTATGCCAAAGAAAATTGTGTGGCATTGATGTAGTAAAACTTGAAATTGAACATAAAATATTTTTACATTCATTTATTAGAAAACTATAGGCCACAAGCCAAATTTTAGCTTCTGGTATCGATGTAGAGGAAATTCTCAACACAAAGCTACTTCTCAAGAGGTGTCCAGGGTTTAGTTGCTTGTTTGTGAGAACATAATCAACTTTTGAGAATAATATGCTTTCTCACTGAAATCTCATATTTTAGAGTACTATCAAATCCCACAAAAATCTTTTGAAATTGTAGTTTATAACTTCTGGCTATTTTAAAAATTTTGATTAAGCTTTATAAATGAGGTAATATTTCAATCATGGTTTTTATAACATTGTATGAGTGAGACAAGTTAGTAAAATATTTGTTCACTATTATTGGGGGTTAATGATGAATCTTGAAAGATGTTTTGAATTTTTGAAGTTACCTGTCATAAATGGTTTCAAACACTGAAGTATCATACAGAAATCTCTTGTATAATTTGACATATGTAAGTTACTACATCTACTAATAACTTTATTCATTCAGCAAAACCTTATGTCATATAAGACAGTAACAATCTACCATTGTGTTTGTGAAAAAAGAACAGAGTAAACAATGGTTATGCAGAAGTACTCTACAAATTGACATATTCTATCTTAAGGAAAGTGTCAGGTAGCTCCCAAAACAAGTCACAAGTTCTTCTCCAAGGTTTTATAATCAGTAAAAGTGGCTGTGTAAACCAGACTCTGACCATATAGCTGACCTCTATGTAATTTACACAAAGAATTCCAGAGAGCCGACGTTTGTGGGTAATCTCCCATATAGTGTGAGCTTCTCGGGCATGTAGCTGCCATCAAGCCTTGTATGCTCCCATATGAAACCTCTCATGCTCATTCTTGCAAATAAACCCAGTATTCTCATAGATCCACTTTAATAGTTGTAGATGGAAACATTTGTTTGCTCTGTAGTGTTGCATTATATAAGGTGTAGAGGTGTTTGCTTGGGTCTCCCAAGATACGTGACACAAAGAAGGGTACGTAAATAATCAAAGTAAGAATGATATCACACTTTAGAAAGATACAATACAGCGAAATTCAGGAAATATAGACAGAGCATAAAGAAAATGTTCATTTTCTAGGGAGGGCACCTCTTGATGTAAACTTAGCTTTTTCCTGTGAACTCTATCAGTTTTTCTTTCTAGTCCATTTCCGTTGTCTTGTGTCATTCTAAACTTCACAGAAACACTTTCTCCCAGGGAACTGTCCCCTCCATCCATTGGCCACTATGGGCTCTGACACAGGTAGGTGATTTTTCCTATTATTCTTGTCTTTGATTTTGATAACTCCACATCTACCTGCTTACAGGAGCACTTCCTCCCACTCAAATTCCATTCCCTTGAAGTGCATCCTGGCCTTTTCTCCCTGTCATTTATGTCTCTCTAAAATTAATCTTAGTTTTGTATCAGCCCACAGGACAGTATCACCCCCTCCTATGCTACCTTTGCTCCCGGGGGAGTCTGACTTTGATGAGAACCCCAGACACTAGCTCTTTTCCTTTCACCATCTCAGCCTTTCCTCCTCACCCATCTCCATTTCTTTGTCTTCGTTTTCAGATCAATAGAAAACTTACTGTCTGGGTTCCTACAGCCATAGCCATGTCAAAACAAAACAAAACAAAACAACTTCAAATGGATGAAGGTCCACAACATAAATCCAGACACCATGATTCAGATGGATAAAAGGTAGCTAATCAAGGTAGCTTGAACACACCAGGAGAATAATAGGACTTCTGTGCAGGATCCTAAAAGCCCAAGCAATAAACCAACAATTAATATATGATATCTCGTAAACATGTGACAAAACATCAGCATTCAGGCAAAACAGATGCTTCCTGAACTGGAAGAAAAAACATCATATACTTTTGATAAGGAATTATTATATAAAATTTATAAAGAGCTGAAAGAAATGGAACATGAAGAAAACAAATAACCCTGTTAAGAAATGACAAGTAATAAGTGGAGAGGTGACAAAAGATGAAACACCTTTGTCCAAGGAACACTTAAAGAGAGGTTCTTCATCTGTAGCCAGCAGGAAAATGCAGATTAGAATTGCTTTCAGATTTCATCTTCCATGAGTGAGAATAACTACGATCAAATAAAATAAACAAGCAAAAACAGGCCTGCTGGTGAAGATGAAGGAGTGTGAAACACCTAATCTATGCTGGTGGGAGTACAAGATTTTACAGCCATTAGAGAAGTAAGTGTGCTGGATCCTCAGGACGCCAGAAATCAATCTACCTAAAGGTCCAGCTATATCACTCTTGGGCATATACACAAAGCACTCTATATTGTCCTAGAGAAATACTCACTCATTCATCTTCACTGCTGCTCTATTCATACGTGGTAGAAATTAGAAACAGCCTATATTTCCATCAACTGATGAATGGAGGAATAAAATGTGTTATATTTACAATGGAATATTATTCAAATGTTAAGAGAAATAATATTAAGCAAGCATCAGCTAAAAGAATAGAGCTGGAAAAAGGCATTCTAAGTGTGGTAACCCAGATATAAAAAGATGTCTATTTTATATTTTCTCTTACATATAGCTTTTAGCTTTTACTTCCAATTATATTTGCTACAGTTTGAATAACCTAGGGGACAAGCTCCTAGTAAGGGACTAGCTGAAAGAAGAGGACTTTCCAAGGAAAGGAAATAAAATATAGCATTGGAGTGAGACAATATGGAAGCTAAAATAAAAGTATGAAATAGATAAGTTTATTGAGGGAAAAGTAAATTAGAATCTATGGAAATATTAAATATATAGGAGGAACATTCCCTTTAGAAGAAAGTGAAGAATGAAACTTCTAAGTTCATATTATGAAAATAGAAAAATCCTGTTTGATTCTTTCCCCTCGACCCCCTTCCTGAGGTCCCTGAAACTAGTAAAGATTGACAGAGTTTTGCTTCCATTGTATTGAGACACTAATTAAAGTGGCAGCTTTCTCAGAACTCAGATTCTCAGAAAAGCTTTGTTCACAGGATGGACTTCTGCTTGCTCAACTGCACACTTGGGACACACCCAGTCAACTTGACCTTCTGGACTGCACTAATCACTCCACCCTGGACCACCCAAAATAAGGATGTACTTCCTGAATTGCTTGGCCACCTGACTCCCTGTGCCTGCAATCCTGATGTAGCAACCTGGGTGGGACCACCCAGGAAAACCCTACCATGAGAATTATTACAACTTCTCTATCTCACAAGCCCCAGATGTACCCCTCCCCTACCCAGAATGAGCTATAAGAATTCTACTCTGAAATCATCCGGTGCTCTTGGCTTCCACAGTGCCTCAAGCCTGCACATGTGTGTATCAATATATCATTAAACTCTTTTTCTTTAAAGTTAACAGTGGTTATTGGCCGTGGTCTTGGGGCATCTACTAGGGGCGCTAAAGTTACCAGTGGTCATTGGCCATGGTCTTGGGGTGTCTAGGGGCACCATCCCGTTACAAAATCATATCTGTGCCGGTAAAAATGTGAAAACACACTCAACTGTGTGGGTATTACTCACTGTCTTTTCCACTTACTATAACAATGAATCTTAGCTTCCATTTTGAGAATTAGTGTCTGATTATCCCACACATTTTTACTTCTTGTGCTAAATTTTTAGATTTGGGGGCTTTTTAAAACATAAGAAAATATATGTCTTAATTGAAAGAATTATTGGAATATTTCCAAATAAAATGTGATGTTATAAGTGTACCCAAGTACATTCTATTTTAAAACAATGATAAGAATGTAAAAAAAATGAGGGATAAAACTAATATTTTATTCCATGTTTGCTTTGAGTAGACAGAAAATTCATTATAATGCCTATGAATTCTACATTAATCTCAATGTTTATTCAATAATCATATTACTCATCAGTCTAGTCAATTCTTTTACTTCATTTTCTTTCCTTTTGTTATCTTTAATTTATTGAGAAAGAAAATGAAATTGGCCACAGAACCCTTTTCACCAATAGGCATGACTAGGAAACTTACTTCTGAATTTCTTTGAACCTTTCTTAATCATTCATTCATATTTTCCTACCTAGATCATTGCAAGGTAGCTAGTATACTTCTTTATTTGTCATCATAAAATGACAACTTTTCTTGGATATATTTTCAAAGAGATAACTATGTAATAAATACAATGTTTTAGAAAAAAGCTACATTTTGTCTCATTGCTATTGTTGCAGGCTATGTTGGTTTCTGTACCACATGTGAGTTTAAAATAGAGTCCTTAATTCATTGGCTTGATGTTTATGTATAGGTGGACAAATGTAGGGGAAAGCTCAAAGATTCTTACAGGATGAATAACTAAATAAATTCCTATCTCAGTAATAAATATTTTTGACCAGTAATTTTCATTATGAACACATTATATACTGTATATTTTTTAGGCTTGCCCATACAGATTCAGTCTCACCCTTAAGGAATATATACATGTATATATATACACACCAATATATATATATATATATATATATTACATATATATATGTATATATACCATGGACGAATCAATCAGATGGATAGTCTGTTGTTTGAAAATAAATTATTCCCAGTGGTGGTGGTGGTGTACGCTTCTAATCTCAGCACTTAGTAAGCAAATTCAGAAAATCTCTCGAGTTTCAGGACAGCCTTGTCCACAGAGTGAGTTTAAAGACAACAGAGGCTACATAGAGAAACCCAGTCTTAAAAATAGTAATATATATGGGAAACTGGAAAAGTAAGATTTAAATAGGGTATGGTATGGGAGGGTCAGGAATACAAGAAAATATGAGAAGTAATAATGATAAATAAAACTAAAAACATTTTGTAAAACTCATATAGAAACACACTATTTTATAATCCTATATAAAATAATTTAACTAAAGTTATGTATAATGGTGGAAAACACAATAATGTTATGTAATGTTATGTTACCAAATAAATCCTCTAGTACCAATAATTTGTTATATTTTTTTGAGTTGGTCAATGATATCCCATAGACACTCAAACATTATAGACTGTAGTAGTGGGGTTTCTATGTTCCAGGTGGCCAGAGACCCAGACCCTGCCCTGCCAGACCTCTTAGCCGCCCGCCGCTCAGGCCCCCAGAAATGACTCAGATGCTTATATTAACTTTATGCTGTTTGGCCTATGGCTCAGGCACATTGCTAGCTAGCTCTTACATCTTAAATCAACCCATTTCTATTAAACTGTCTGCCATGTAGCCCGTGGCTCACCTGTGTTCCTTACACGTGGTTCCTTTGGAGGCTTCATCTTGGACTGCCTCTGACTCTGCCCTTCCTTTCCTATCTATTATGATTCCTCCTCCTACTTCTTCTGTGGTACCTGTCATGGCCCAAAACAGCTTCTTTATTTAAAGATTGAGATTCACAGCATACAGAAAGACATTCCCACATCCTTCCCCCTTTCTGTCTAATCAAAAAGGAAAGTTTTAATTTTAACATAGCAAAATTACATATAACAAAATAGCCATCAAGCAGGAATTACAGTTACAATATCTAGTCTATTTGTATTTAGCAAAATTAAAGAAAATACTCTATCATCTACCTTATCTTTATGAATCTAAAGTTTCATATCCAATATATCTTTCATATGACTATGAAAAACTGTACCTATAACTATCTAATCTTCAACTACATCAAAGACCACAAAAGGATGTATTTACCTAAGTAAACAGGAAGTGCAAGCAACTTCCAAAATCTAGAAATGGCAGAGATGACACCTATTGCCTGGACAGTCACCCAAAGTTCCTTTATAACATTGGGGCATCCATCTTCAGCCTAGAGGCCCAGAGTCTCTTTTCATTTCAGTGAAGCAGGAAATCCGCTCTGCCCATTCTGGCACAGTTCATTCGTTGCTTCTCTTTGAGTCCTGAAGAATGTCTGACAGTTTTCTCTGTAAAGCAGGAACCTGAATGACCATCTCAGCTTGTTCTGCCAAAATTCAGAGGTCATCATCTTATGGAAACTGCATGTCCAATTTAAACAGCATATTGTCAAGCAGTCAATATAAGAACAGGTTCATGTCCAGTGGCTAATCATTGCCACAAATAGACTCCATATGGAGTTTCTTCAGTGCCCTTTTTTTTGAAGAAGAAGAAGATTGGTGCTGCCAGGAGCAGACTTGTCTCACTGTCCAGTAAAGTCTAAGCTCTTAAAACATTTTAAATGCCATATTCTGTTAGGTCTTAGAATATTTGAAGATTACCTATCTAATTGAATTGTATCTTTGTATACCTAAAAATCTAACTAACATGCATTTCTTAATTATACATTACAATTTTAAATCAGTTACATAAACATCATATCTTAAACAAGAGTAGAAAAATACATAAAGCATAAGAGAATTGACCTTAAGTTTGTATCAATAAACCAAAATCTATACCAATGTAAAACATTTTGAGATTAACAGCTGATTTCCTGACCTAAGTAAATTCAATAATCTAATTTTTAAAAATCACTCATATGCCATATCCCCTTTTTCTTCTTAGAAAGACATTAACTATGACCATTAACCATTTATAATGAAAACAAACATTTAGAACAATATTTGGAGAATTGGGGTGTAGTTATCCATTACTACTTCCTGCTGATTAAGGGGCATTGAAAATCTCATGGTTGTTGAGACTGGATCAGTCTGCAGCCCTGAAGCTGATACAGCCATCTCTTCTCATCAGAGGTTTTCTTCAGGGGGTCTTGGTTGATGAAACCATATTTGCCTGGAAGCAATCCACAGGTTCTCATCTTCTGTAGAAACAATAGCAGAACTCTTCCAAAGCAATAAATCCATAGACACAAATTTCAAAATCAAAATACCTTTAAAATATATATTCTTGTTTAACTTAGTAGCCTTTGCATTTGCAATCCATTGTCTTTCTGCAGTTAACTCATTAACAGTTAAAAATTAAAAGAAAACACAATAACAACCAAAATCCAGATTTTGTGTCTATTTTCCATCTTTACATGGCTTATTATATTTGTATTACTCTATTTCTCTTTTTAAAGACTTTCTCTACCTTCTTTCTTTTCTCTCTGAATACTATGTATCTTCTCTCTTTTTTCTCTGAAGACTATGTACATTTTACATACATTGTAACTCGTTTACAGGTTTTTTTTTTAAATCTGAATCTGTTTTATTGTGAATCCTTAATCATCTTCTAACTAGAAGAGCTTTTTAAAATACTCTCACTCTCTTGCCACATAGTTTTTGTAGATACTGCTGAATCAGTAATTTCTCTTAAAGGGACCACATATATTTGTGGTCAGCAAACAGAGCAGACCCTGGAAAATTTTGCTACTAAGAAACTGTCTTTGTTTTTTTTCTTGTTCAAAATAAACAGAAATCTAAAATCAATCACATGTTATTGAGTCTTCTGTGAGATTTCAGGAGCTGGCCTAGTTGCAGCTTACACTGCCTGCTGCCAGTCTACCAGCACCATTTTGAATATGACCCGGCTGCCATGCTTTCTTTGTACAATGACCCGTTTCGTATACACAATTTGGAAGCTGCCTAGGCTCAGTTTCTGTGATTTAGAATACCCATTGATGCAAAAACAGTAAGAGTCTCATGCAAGTAAGCAACTACTTTTCAAATTTGAATTTAAATATCCTTTCATGAGATGGTAACCCATATCTGACACTGTTAACGATGCCAAAAAACTCTGAGTAAGTAGACAGGTTGAATGCCTACAGGAAATCTACTATTAATAGTTTGTTAATTAACCATAGAAAATAGAGGGACATGTAATGAAATCATGCTATACTTATGTAGGACTCACAGAGACTCCATAATGTGGGCTGATTTTCTTCTTGATTCAAGATCAGAGAGAGCAGGAGTGTGTTTTTCCCAGCAAGGCTGAATAATAAGATGCACTGGCTAAAGGTGCTTTTACCAGGTGTCTTAAGTTTTTGAGATTTTAGGAAGGATTTACTAAGTTTTTGAGATTTTAGGAAGGATTTACAGCTGTACTTGCACCTCCCCTTTATATAAAAAGTCCATGGGAAATAAAATCAGGTCAGTTGAGTAGTCATTCAATGACCTTCTGACATTTAGCTTTCTATCTCTTGTTTAATTCTTTCTGTCTCTATTCCCATCTATATTCCCTTATTCCAAGGACCAACCAATGTTCCTCTTACATCTCCATTTTCATCCCTAACTACTCAATGTAATCTCTATCTCTCTCTCTCCCCCTCAAAAAGTACAACCCAAACAAAAAAACTGATATATAAGTATATAAGTATGCTATGTCCAGCTCAACCTGTAAACGTTGATTAACGATGCCAAAAACGATGTCCATGGGAAATAAAATCAGAAGTAGCTTAATAACCACTATCTCAAAATACTTTTAGAAAGGAGTTTAATAAGTTACTAGAATTTTCTACATTTAGCATGTTAGCTATGGAGATGATCACCATCCAGATAAGGATAAGAAAATGGTAATAAAAACTGACACATGTCTCTAGTCTAGGCTAATACAGGTGCATTGCCACCAAAGTAGATGTTCTCAATATCTGTATTGCTCCCCCTTGGGGTTGGATGACCTTTTAACAGGACGCTTGCATATTACATATTTACATTTACAGTTAATAACACTAGAAAAATTACAGTTGTGAAGTAGCAATAAAATAATTTTATAGTTGGGGGTCATCGCAACATGAGAAATTGTATTTAAGGCTCAGAGTGTTAGGAAGGTTGAAAACCACTATCTTAAAGCCTTCATGCTAATATCAGCAGTTAGTCAAAATAAGAGTCCAATGATAATTTAGGTCCGAAAACAAAGTGAAATTGTTACTGTAAGCTTTTGAATTAAAAAAAAAAAAAAAGATGTTTGCTAAACTCTTGCTGGGACCAAGTTAACTAGGAGCAAAGGAAAGGTCATATTGGTCTTCTTGGTAAATGGCTAAGCATGGCTAAGCACATAGACTGGAGTTATTGAGTAGAAATGAGAACTTCCTCTAAAGCAAGCGAAAATATTTCTGCACTGTGCATTCATCAAGAATAGATGCATACCTCTTTTAAACACTTAATCCAGAATGTAGACAAGAAAGATTAAACATAGGGACTTGAACAGGATGCTTTGACGTTCTCTGTGCCCTACCTGAATAATGTACTTTTTATTCTGAAAACCTAAAGAGTAAGCAATCTAAGGCATATCTATGTATTCTCAGATGAACTGGACCAGAAAGTAATGTCAAAAGTCATTTACCCAGTATCAGGTGATACTGACGAAGGCATTACTGAACTTATCATTTGTTTCACAACAACACATATTTGCTAGAGTGAAGAAAACAAAGATGGAGTGAACACAGGAAACATATTTAAACTGAAGATCTGATCTAGAAAAAACTGGGAGTCTATTTGAGCCCTGCCATTCTTCATCACCTTTTTACTTTACTTTAAATGTAAGAAATTCTCATCATTCATTGATTTGTAGTAAAACGTTCAGTTGTTAACTGAAAGTACAGGTTCTTCAACCAACTTATTTCTTTGGAAATCGACTCCTCCCAAATGGAAATCCAAGGTTTCAATAGAATGTTTAATACTGTATCATTATGATATTTATTGGGATAGATTCTGTTGAGTTACAGTCAAATACAAGAAATAACGAAAATAATTATAGGAGAAAATGGTGGAAACAATACAATACAATGTTTGATCTAAGGTTTTTTATACAGCATTGCAAAATAGGAATTGACTTGAGTGATGTAAACACATTCCTAGAGCTTTCATTACAGTGAAATACCATGAAGTACTTCAAAGTAAAATCATAATGAGATTTTGCAATCAAACTTACCAGTTGTAATCAGCACATAAATTAAGAACTCTCTCGATTTTTCCTCCCCTCCTCCTGTGACAAATTGGCATGAGAGTTACTGTCATAATTTTTTTTTTTCTTGCTTTTGTAGTCTGCATCCATGGAAAGATATTCATTTGTGTCTGGCTTCTCTTATAAAAGACTAGAAAGTCATCGTTTTTCTTTGATTACTTACTCTCAGCATTGAATGAGATTTTGCTATTGTGATTAATGCTGCTACAAAGATTATGGTTGAGTTTGCTCATGAATATTATGTATAGTTCACTTCTGAATACTTTTAAGATTTATTGTTAAATGATGGTGTGTGCATGTGTACATGTTTGTGTGTTTTTACTTAAACATATGAGAGATCTTTTTAGATTACTGAGTTTGTTTACTAAGCAGAATGTGGACATTGTAACTTCTCCAATATTCTTAACAAAGGCTGAATACTTTTAATGCATTTTTACATTAGCAAATTTGTAGAGCATGCAGTAGATATACAATGAGAATTATTGTTGTTTTGTTTTGTTTCATATTTGCTTGGTTCTCTGTTAGTGTCTTTTAGATTATAACACATACTGGGTGCCAAGTGTTGTTCCTGAGTTTACAGACATATGAACACTACTGCAGATTTCTCATTGATTTTATACTGCACTCCCTGACTAGCTAAATTCAAATGAATGTTATTTTCTATATTTATTAATCATTTTTTATTTGCATGCATGTTATATTGTTTTGGGGGAGTTTGTTGTGGAAAATGTGTTTTGTTCATTGATAATTTCACACATAAGAAAAAATTTATTTGATCATATTCATTTCTTACTTGCCCCTTGAACTCATTCCAGGTTCTCCATACACATACCCTCTTCGCCTCTGCATGAATTTATGACTTCTTGTATTTTTAAGGAGTATGTTATCTTCTGTTTTCTATAAGCACACGGGGCGGGGGGGGGGGCAGAAAGGCTGGCCACTAGAAGATAAACTATATACCAATAAACATTTCTCTGTAGAAATTGAACCTCCCATCACCATTTACTGTGGACCTCCTGGATACAGCAAACCTTGCCAAAAATCCACAGACAGAGAGATCATAGGCCCTATGAAAGTGCTTTCTACCATTTTGGATCATTATAAAAGAGGAGAAAATATGATTAACTCTTCTATAAAATGTCTGAGCAAGATATTTTTACTAACAGTTTACCTTTCCTTTGTGTTTATTATTCTGTGTTTAATAGGGATTGATAAAATTAGTCAATTTTACACACTACCTACTTTACACCTGATTGGCCTTTTCATTCTCATAAGTATTTTGAAAAACTTAAGTTCTTATGCATAACCTGGCCAAATTTATGCTTTCTTTCTTGTAAAGCCAGCATTTTATTAAACATTTTAAATTTACATGCCATTAAATAGCTATATTGAGAATATCTTTGAATATTAAAATTTTTAAAGACTTAAAATGTGTACACATGGACAGCTAGATGAACATTTACAAATTATAAACAAAATGTTTATATCTTTATTAAACTATTATTCAGTACCTCACACATTATTACTTAGTGTACATGCTCTAAATTATAGGTTAGGACTGAAGTTTGCATGAGTTCAGAATCAAAAATCACTACAAGGATATCTTGTCTCAGGTCTATTTCATGCATGCCAGAGATGCTTTGAACCCCTAAGGGTTGTTATTAAATATTATCTAACTTGCGAGGATGCTATACCTTAATGCAATTATTTTATAGTTTCCATTTACTTTGATTTAAAATTTATTAACAATATGTTTTACTCTTTGCACTTGCTAATTGGGGGCCTACCACCCAGCTTCCAAAGAAATAAACTGAGATTTATTCTTGCTTATGAATGTCTGACCTTATCTTGGCTAGTTCCTAGCCATTTTTTTTTTCTTAACTTAAATTAACCCTCCTATCTTTTGTATCTGGGTTTTTATATTTCTCCATTTTATATACCTCTTTGTTTACTTCTTATTTCTCTTTGTTAAGTTTTGCATACTAATCACATTTTCCCTTTCCTCTCTCCACTTGCCCCCAAGCTTCCCCCTAGACCACCTCTCCCATCCACTCTTCAGAGAGGATAGGGCCTGCAATGAGAAGTCAACAATGTCTGGCATATTATGTTGCAACAGAACCCGCAACACCCCCATTTCAAGATTGGGCAAGTTACCTCTATAGGGTATGGACTCCAAAAATGCCAGTTCGTGTACTAGGAATAAATCCTGGTCACACTGATCGAAGCCCTAGAAACTGCTCAAGCCACACAACTGTCATCCATTTAGAGGGCCTAGTCTGGTTCCAGGCACATCCCCCAGTTGTCAGATCAGTGAGCTCCCAGTAGCTTAGATCAGCTGTCTCTGTGGGATTTCCCATCATGACCTTGACCCCTTTGCTCCTGTAGCCCCTTCTTATAATCATTGACTTGTCTGGGAGCTGGAGCTAGTGCTTAGCTGTGTATCTATAGATCTGCTTCCATTAGTTTCTGGTTAAAGGTTCTATGATAACAATTATATCAATTTGATTACAGGTTAGGACCATTTCATGTACCCTCTCCACTATTGGTGGTGTCTTAGTTGAGAATATCCTCATGGTGGATTCCTGGAACTTTCCTAGCACCAAGTTTCTCTCTAACCCCCCAATGGATTCCTCTATCAAGATACCTATTGTTTTGTTCTCCTTCACTGCCCCTCCCCAACTCTATCATCTGATACCCTCATGTTCTCCTCTCTATTTATTCCCCTCACGCTTCCAATTTCCTCAGGAGATTTTATCTATTTCTTCTTTCCAGGAGATTCTTGGATGTCTCTCTTATGATCCTCCTTATTATCTAATTTATCTGGGGCTGTAGATTGTAGTTCAATAATCCTTTGGTTTTTTGTTGAGTGAATATATGCTGTGTTTAAATCTCTGGGTCTGGGACACTTCACTTAGGATTTTTTTTTTTTTTTTTTTTTTTTTGCCCCTCTAGCTCCATCCATTGACCTGAAAGTTTCAGGTTGTCATCTTTTTTAAAATTTTTTTCCTGCAGCATAAAATACTACACTCTTTAAATATACCACATAATTTATTTATCCATTCCTCTATTGAGGGACATCTAGGTTGTTTCCAGGTACTAACTATTATGAATAATGGTGCTGTGAAAATAATTGAGCAAATGTTCCTATGACATGAATGGGAGTCCTTGGGGTATATGCACAAGAATGGTATTATTGGATTATGAGGTATATTGAGTCCCAGTTTTCTGAGAAACCACTATAATGGTTTCCACAGTGGCTGTATAAGTTTACATTTTTACCAGCAACGAAGGAATGTTCCCCTTACTACAGATCCACTTAGTCATACGCTGTCATCAGAGATTTTGATCTTAGCCAATCTGATATGTGTAAATGGTATCTCAGAGTTGCTTTGATTTACATTTCCTTGTTGACTAAGAATGTTGAGAAATTCTTTCAGTGTCTTGACATTTTGAGTTTCTTCTCTTGATAACTTGTTCAGATCTATGCTGTACATTTTAATTAGATTATTTGGTACTTTGATGCCTAGTTTATTTATTTATTTATTTATTTATTTATTTATTTATTTATTTATGTATTTATTTATTTATTTATTTATTTATTTATTTTAGATGTCATATGTAAGGTTTGTAAAGACATTTCCCATTTTTGTAGGCTGCTGTTTTGTTTTATTGACCATGTCCTCTTATTTACAGAAGCTTCTCAGTTTCAGGAGGTCCCATTTCTTTATTGTTGTCCTTCATATCTATGCTACTGATTTTATATAAGAAGTGGTTTCCTATGCCACTGCATTAAAGGTTATTTCTCACTTTACCTTCTATCAGGCTCAGTGTAACTGAATTTCTGTTGAGGTCTTTGATCCACTTGGACTTAAGTTTTGTACATGGTGGTAGCTATTTGCGTTAGATCTATGTGCATTCTTCTGCATGTCACCATCGAGTTATGCAAGCATCATTTGTTGAAGAACTTTTTCATACATTGTATATTTTTGGCTTCTGTGTAAAAATTGGGTGTTTATAGTTGTATGGTTTACTGTCAGAATCTTCAATTCAATTAAATTTATCCATATGTCTGTTTTTAATGCCAATATCAAGCTATTTTTAGAGTGAGTCCCCAAAAATTTAAATAACGGTTATCACCTTTTCCTTCCGTGCTTCTCCTAATATGGACTATTAAGGAATGTTTAAATCATTCCACTACTCGTATAACCCAAAGTACAAAAGTCTAAATTTCTCTAAATAAACACATGGTATGGCTTATTATAACAGTTCCTGGTACCAATATCGATTTTAGTTAGGGTTTATTGCTGAGAGGAGACAATATGGCCATAGCAATTCATATAAGGAAACCATTTGCCAAATGTGCACCAAATGAAATAAAGTGTCATATTTTAAATTATTTTATAAGACTAATATTATTATTACACCTTAAATATAAATTAAATTTAAAGATTAATCTTAGATACATTTCAGTTAATGTTGATAAATATTAGCTAACATTAAGTTTTTTAATGAACTACAGGGAGTTCTCCAAATTTAGTTATTTTCAAAAATATTTTATTAACATTTTGATAGAATATCAAATTGAATTATCATATGATAAATTAATAAACTATTATGGAGTAAAGATTTCCAAATGTAAATACTATAAGATTTTAAACAAGAATATAACTCCTTCAAAAGAGCAATTTGGATCAATATATTGCATTTATTATATAACAAGCTGTTGATATCAAGCTAGCATAAGCAAAATCAGGACAGAGTGAATGTTTTCTGACAGTGAGGACATCAAATATATTTATAATATAATTAATTAAAACTCGGAGTGAAATGTAGCAAGTATTTTTCTTTCTACCTATGGGTGATAAAATTGCTTCCCAATTGAAAGCTATAATTAATTCATGCTGAACTTTAACAACAAAAAAGCCAGAGTAACAAACAGTTTGACTTTTGTCATATTAGGTAAGTTCTATAGCTCTATAATTTGTATTATATTAATTCATATAAAAATTCTTAGTAGGAATTTTAAGGTGAATAGAAACATATTACCTTAACTTTGAAACAGAGATATACATTATAGAATGCAACGTTACTTATTTGGATGTTGAGAAAAATGACGTAAGTTGAAGGATAGACTGAACTATCTAGAAAAAGCCTATTTCAAAAATTAAGCAATAGCTGTTGACCTGAATAGTTTTATGTCAACTTGGCACAAGTAAGAATTGTCTGTTAAAAGGGAAACCTCAATTGAGAAAATGCCTCCAGAAGAGCCAGGTATAGGGCATTTTTCTAATTAGTAATATATGGGGAAGAGCCTAAGCCATTGTGGATCTTTCTGTGCAGGGGCTGCTGTTCAGTGTTCTATCTAGAAGACTGAGCAAGCCATGAGGTGCAAGTTAGTAAACTTTGCTCCTTTATGACCTCTGCATCAGTTCCAGCTTCCAAATTCTTGTCCTGTTTGACTTTCTGTATTCATTTCCTTTGATGATAAACAGTGCTATGGAAGTTTAAGGTAAATATATTCTTTTCTCCATTAATTGTCTTGGACATGATGTTTTATGTTACAATTATGATTGTTGGTAATTATCAAATATAAGTCATTGAATTGACTTGACTATTTAAACACTGTCAAAAATTCAGTGTAAAAATATCTTCTGAAAGGTCTACATGGGATTTTGTGTTTTGCGGATGTCACTATAAAAGCAAAAGAAACAAAATGTGTAAGAATAAGTAAATAATGACTCTGGAAAGTCCCAAGAGCTGCTTTGTGAGACATGGCCTTTTGAGATGTCCAGCAGAAGAAGTAAGTTACCCTTCTCTCAGCCAGCCAGCAGGCCAGGCTATCTAGAAGAGTTCCCAGGTCTGACAAGAGGGCACAAAATATGCTTTTAAACCCCAAACACCTCCAGCTTCAGGGAAGCCTATTTGCAAGCCTGACAATCAATAGCCTCATCAGACACTCCAGCCCATTTCCTAGACCTATTTCCCAAACCCACTCATGCCCCCAATCTCAGCTGCTTCCTGAGATATAGCCTCTGGAGAATCCTAGAAGAAGAGCTGCTTTCAGAGACACAGCCTCTGAAGAGCCCTGTCACAAGAATGGCTTCAGAGATACATACTCTGGTGAGCTCCTTCACAAGAGATCAAGCTGCAGATTTCAACTGATCCATGAGACAAAGACACCATTGCCTCCAATTTCCCTAAGAGTGCCAATTGCACAATAACAGCTAGTAGACAAAAACAGCTACCTGAAACACAGACAATGCTTTCACTGATAGGAAAAAGAAATGGGTAGAAGCCAGTGAAAAAATCCATTTGACAATATAAAAAATAATATGACACCACTAAAAACTAGTGGCTCTAAAATAGTAAGACCAGAATATTTCAATGTAAAAGAAGCAGAGGAAAATGACTTTAAAATATCTTCATAAAGGTAATAGAAGACTTTAGAGAGGAAATTAAAAAAGAAGTTTTAAAAAACTCTCTTAAATAGAGGAAAAGACAAACAAAAAATTGGAAGAAAACAATAAATCTCTTAAAGAAAGACTAGAAGACCAAGAAAAAACAAGCAGGTGATGGAAACAGTGAAAGATTTAAAAACTGAAATGGAAGCAATAAACAAGACACAAATTAAGGAGATGCTGGGAATGAAAAGGCTGAGTAAACTAACAGAAACGAAAACTGCAAGCATAACTAACAGAATTTAAGATATGGAAGAGAGAATCTCTGGTGTAGAAGATAACATAGGGGAAACAGATTTGTCAGTCAAAGAAAACTCTAAAGTTAAAAAAAAAAATCATAACACAAACCATCCAAGAAATCTAGTACATCATGACAAGACCAAACATAAGAATGACAGGAATAGAAGAAGAACACCAGCTCAAAGGCACAGAAAATATGTTCAGCAAAGTCATAGAAGAAAAGTATCTCAGCATAAAATGGAAATGCCTCTAAAGATGCAAGAAGCTTACAGAACACCAAATTAAAGACCCCTAAAAAAAGTTTGCTTGCCACATAATAATCAAAACATTAAACACATAGAATAATGAAGAAATTTTAAGAACTGCAAAGGAAAAAGGCAAGTTAACTTATAAAGACAGACCCAACATAATAACACCCAACTTCTCATTGGAGATTTAAAACGCTATAAAGTCCTAAATATATGTTATAAAAACACTGATAGACCATGGATGCCGGCCCAGACTACTATCCCTAGCAAAGCCCTCAATCACCATAAATGGGGTAAACAAGACATTTCACGACAAAACCAGGTTTAAAAGCATCTATACATAAATTTGCAACTTCAGAGAATATGAGAAGAAAAACTCCAACATAAAGACGCTAGATACACATACAAAGTCACAAGTAATAGATAACCTCAGGAAGGAAATACCCTAAAAGGGAAATACACACATATGCAGAACCAAAATAATACTCATACTTATTATCCCTTAATATCAATGGAATAAATTTACCTATAAAAAACATAGGCTGACACAATGGATATAAGAACAGGATCTATCCTTTTTCTGCATACCAGAAACACTCCTAAATTTCAAAGACAGGCACTGCCTCAGAGTAAAGGGTTGGGAAAAGGCTTTCCAACCAAATAGACTTAAGGTGGAAGCTAGTGTACCTATCCTAATAACTAGCAAAATATACTTCAAACTAAACTCAATTAAAGAAATCAGAAAGGACATTACTTGTTCACCTCAGGAAAAATCCATCAAAAAGAAATCTCAATCCTGAACATTTATGCCCCCAATACAAGGGCACCCACACATCTAAAAGGAATATTACTGAAGCTTAAACCTCATACAAACCCCATACACTAACAGTTGGAGACTCTCACTAATGGATAGGTTTACCAGACAATAGCTCTACAGAGAAATAAAGGAGCTAACAAATATTATGACTCAAATGGACTTAACATATATTCAGAGCATTTCACCTAGACACAAAAGAATATACATTCTTCTCAGCACCCAATGGAACTTTCTCTAAAACTGACCATATACTTAGTGATAAAACACATATGAATAGATACAAAAATGGGAATAACCCCTTGTATCTTATCAGATCACCACAGGCTAAAGTTACAATTAAACAACAACACAAACCACAAAAAGCCTACAAATTCATGGACACTGAACATCTTGTAATTGAACCACTTCTGGGTCAAGGAAGAAGTTAAGAAAGAAACAAAGATTATCTAGAATTCAATGAAATTGAATCCATAACGTACCCAAACTTATGGGACACAATGAAAGCAGTGCTAAAAGGAGAGGTCATAGTACTAGGTGCCTACATTTTAATAAAGTGAAGAAATATCACACAAGAGACTTAAGAACACAGTTGAAAGCTCTAGAACAAATAAAATCAAACTAACCTAGAAGAAGTAGATAACAGTAAATCATAAAACTCAGGGCCAAAATCAATTAAGTTGAAACAAAGAGAACAATACAAAGAATCAACAGATAGACAAAACCTTATCCAAACTAATTAAGCAGCAGAGAGAATATTCAAACTGTCAAATTCAGAAATAAAAAGAGAGACATAACAACAGACACTGAGGAAATCCAGAGACTCATTAGATCATAATTCAAAAATCTGTACTCCACTGAATCTGAAAACCTATGAGAAATGGACAGCTTTCTGAAAAGGTACAGCTTACCAAAATTAATTGAAGACTAGTTAAATGACTTAAATAGACCTATAACCACAGAGGAAATAGAAGCATTTATTAAAGTCTCCCATGCAAAAAAGTCCAAGGCCAGATGGCTTCAGTGCACAATTGTATCACAACTTCAAAGAAGAACTAATACCAATACTCCTCAAAGTGTTCCACACAATAAGATCAGAAAGAATATTGCCAAATAATTTTATGGGGAAACAGTAACCCTGATACTTAAACCACCCAAAGGTGCAACAAAGAAAGAAAATTACAAACCAATCTCCCTCATAAGTATTTATGCAAAAATACTGGCATACTGAAATAAAGAACATATCAAAAAAAAAATCATACACCACAAGCAAGTAGGCTTTATGCCAAAGATGCAGTGATAGTTCAACATACAAAAAAACTGCCAATGTCATCTATCATATAAATAACTTGAAAGAAAAATAAGCCACATAACTATCATATTAGATGCTGAAAAGCCTTTAACAAAATCCAACAATTCTTCATGATAAAAGTTGTGGGGAGATTGGAGATGCAGGCAAATTATCTAAACATCATAATGTCAATGTGCAACAAGCCAACAGTCAAAACCAAACTAAATTGAGAGAAGCTCAAAGTAATACCACTAAAATTAGAAATTAATACAGCTGTTCACTCTCTCCATGTCTACTCAATATAGTTCTCAAAGTTTTAGCTAGAGAAATAAGACAACAAAATGAGATCAAGAAGATACAAATTGGAAAGTAAGAAGTCAAACTATTGGTATTTGTAGATAATACAATAGTATATAAGTGACCCCAAAAATTCTACCAGGACTCCTACAGCTGATAAACACCTTCAGCATTGTAGCAGGCTATAAAATTAATTCAAAGAAATCAAAAGCCTTCTAATACACAAATGAAAAAAACAGCTGAACATGAAATCAGGGAGACATCACTTTACAATAACTGCAAATAACATCAAATATATTGGAGTAAATCTAACCAAAGAAGTAAAAGAAATGTATGTCAAGAACTTTAAGTAATTGAAGAAGATATCTGAAAATGAAAAGATCTGCCATGATCTTGAATAGATAAGATCAATACAGTAAAAATTGCAAACTTACCAAAGCAGTCTACAGATTCAGTGTAATCCCCATCAAAATCACAACACAATTCTCACAGAACCTAAAAGAACAATACTCAACTTGATTTTGAAAGAAATAAAAAAACAGGATTGCCTCCCAAAAATCTTGTCCAATGATAGAACGTTGTAATGCATCATTATTGCTGACTTCAAACTATACTATAGAGCTGTAGTCATCAAAACAACTTGTTACTGGAATATAAAACAGATTTGTGAATCCATGGAATAAAATTGAAGACCCATACATTTATCCACACACTTTGAACACCTGATATCTTCAACAATTGGTGCTTACATAACTGGATGGTGTTGTGTAGAATAATTCACATAAATTCATATCTATCATTCTACACAAAACTGAAGTTCAAGTGGAACAAAGAGCTCAACATAAACCCAGTAACACTGAACTTTATAGAAAAGAAAGTGGGAAATAACCTTGAGTGCATTGGCACAGGAGACCACTTCCTAAATATAACACCAGGAACAGAGACACTTAGAACAATTAATAAATGGAAACTGCTAAAACTGAGAAGCTTCTGTAAGGCAAAGAACATGCTCAAAAAGATAAAATTACAGCCTATACAATGGTAAAAGTTCTTCCCCAACCCTACATCAGACCATGCTGACCTAAAATTTCACATCCCCCTTCATATTTTCAAGATCTATATAAGATGATTAACAAAGATGATTATTACAATTTTTAATTTTTTTTCTCTTTATAAAACATAAACATTCACATCTCCTGAAAAATGCTTAGGAAATTATAAATTTCAAAAATAATAATAAATTTCATGTTATTTTAAGCACTAGAAAACTAGAACAAATAAGTTTTAACCAATATATTATTTGACTTTCTTTTAAGATGAAGAGCTATAGTAAGAATATGTTTGAGGACATAAACATATAAATATTTACATCTACAAATATTATCTCCTGAATAGAATTTGTAGAAATCACTCTGTTACAATGAATAGAAAAAGCAGATGACACAGCTATAATGGAACTTATCAAACTTTGCATTAAAACATTTCCAATAATATAGAAATTAAGAACCTTTTTCATAAATATCATTTCTAAATGTTGTTATGTAAAATTTAATTCATTTTCTTTTTATGTGAAATAGTTTTAATTATGTGGTAAAAGTAATATTAGCAGTGAGAAGTGTATGCTAGACTGCACAGCTCTTTAAGAGGGTTCACTTTATTTTTCCTTATAGACTCTCATAGAAATAATACAGATAGAGATATAATAAACTTTTTAAAAAGTAAATATCTTCTCTGAATAAACAATGATATCTGTGTATTTTGGAAGAGCTAAGGGTTTTGATGGCTACACTTGATTGTCAACTTGCCTACAACTGGAATTATAAAAATCCCCAAATAGAGGGACATGTCTGTAAGGAATTTTGCTTAATTTGAAGTGGGTAGATTGACTTTTGATTCAGACCTTTAAGGTAAAAAAACATACCTTTAACCCAGATCTTTAGAAGTGCAAAGATTAACCTCTAATCTGTGCTATGTCTTCTGCTAGAAGACTGTAATGAAGGACACAGAAGAAAAACACACTTTAAGCCTGATTGTTCTTGCTCTTTTTGCCATGTTTGCATCCTTCACTGGCATTAGAGATCCTTATTTGGGATTCTAGCATATACTGAAGAACAGTTGAGGCGTCCATCCTAATGGAATGAGCAACTGTTATATTGTTAGGCAGGACTGTAGCCTATAAGTCATTCCAATAAATCAATACACACACACACACACACACACACACACAGAGAGAGAGAGAGAGAGAGAGAGAGAGAGAGAGAGAGAGAGAGAGAGAGAGAGAGAGAGAGAGAGATTTATTCTGAGTTCTGTTACCCTAGAGAACCTCGACTAATACAGGTATTTCTAAATCAGGAGTCCTTTCCTCATGCCTTGGATGAATTATAATTCAGGCACACACATGGGACACAATCTCATAGACAGAGAAGTCAGTCAAACTGCAGACAAACTGGCAAGCTAAGAGGTTTAGTAAGACACCTGGGAAATCCTCAAGGAGTGAGTTAAATAATATTAAAAGAAAAAATCTTTTCCACGAATAGAAGCAGAAAATGATTTTAAAAAATAAATGACTTAACTGAGGTGGACATAAAACCAATCATAATTACTATCATTCTGGAAATTCATATTGTATTCTTAGTAGCCATAGTGATTATTGTGCCAAATATGAAAAGTAGCTTGATAATTGTGCCAAATGAAAAGTGAATTAATAAGATTTGAGACTTAGAAATACTTATAAATTAAGATAAGAAAAACACTCAGATACAGACAGAAGAATTTAAACAATAATATCCTACATCACTGATGTTGGACACTGCTGAAGAGGGGCAGTCCAACATTATCAAAAATCCAATCTTAATTCATCCAGTTACTATAAAATAACTACTGGGAGATGATAGACAACTCCAAGGTTTTCAAGAAGTTAAATGGACTCCTTTAGATATCTTAGATTTGAGGAAATTTAAGAAAGCAGTTATTTTATATAATTTATATTCATCCTAAGTGAAGTTAAATTAAATTCATGGGCAACACAGTACAGAATTATCCCTCCAAACTGGGAAGATTTCACAACAGCAATATTAGAAATTGGTACTCTGTTATAATGGCAAAAAGGGTAGAAAGAGGAAGCTAGGGCCTTATAAAATGAATAGAGCTAGAGGTATTGATATTTCCCACGATCACTTTCTGGAACAAGATGAATATGCTAAGTTACAAAGGCTGCTTGAACTTGATGCTCTAACCTGGTGATATATCAGTTAGAGGCTTTAACGCTTGGACAGGGTTGAAGAATCAGAAAACAGGTCTGAATCATTTAATAAAATTATACAAGACCCAAAATGAGCCTTCACTGATTTTTTTTTTTTCAAAGATTAACTTCAGCTGTAAAGAGAATAGTATTAGATTCAGAAATCAAATGAATATTTTTGGTTTCTAAAAATGTTAATTTAGTTTGCAAAATGGCAAATAGGCTTTTTAAAGTCAAGATCAGCACCAGTAGATGAATGGCTTAGAAATACAGTTGAAATTGTATCTTACAATTTTTATGCTATTCTGAGAAGAGAAATAATTCTAAAATTTTTTAAAATCAAAAATGTTAGACATTTTTATTGTGATAAATAATCTCATTTGAAAAGGGATTATAGGTAAGACTTTTCTAGAAACAATTTCTTTTTAGAGATAATAAAAAGAGAAGGCCACACTCTTTTGGAGCATGAAAAGAGTGGCAAAGGTCAGCACAGGAATAGTGAATACAGATCAACAAAGATTAAACAATGTAACCCTTTGCCACTGGAAAATACACTACGATGTCTCATGCAGGATCAAATATTAAATTTGATTCAATGATTTTCTGCCATCACTGGAGAAACTCATCCACAGAGCAATTAAACAATTCATGAGAGTAAGGAGAACATTTCTCCAGGAGTTAGGGGAACACCCCTCTTCTGCTTGTGGGAGTGCAAACTTATACAGCCACTTTAGATATTGGTATGGAATTTACTTTGAAAATGGAGTCTCAATCTACCTGAAGTCACACCTGTACAAACCTTTGGCATGTATCCAAAGGATTCTAAATTATGCTATAAGGATACTTACTCACTATGTTCATAGCAGCATTATTTACAATAGTCAGGACCTGGAATCTGCCTAGCTGTGCTTCAATTGAAATACATATAAAATGTGGTACATTTACTCAACAGAGTATTAATCCATAATAATAATAAAAACAATGACATCATGAAATTTACAGGCAAATGGATGGAACTAAAAAATGTTCTAAATGAGGTAATGAAGACTCAAATAAAGCAAACAAGGTATGTACTTATTTATAAGTAACTATTGGCTGTAAAGAAAACATGGCTATATTTCAAATCCCCAATGAAGCTACGTACAAAGGAGAGTCTAAAAAGGACATACATATTTTCTTAGTAAGGGAAAAGAGGAGAGATTTTCTAGTTATAATAAGGGTGAGACAATTAACTGGATAAGAATATGAGGGGTTGGATTGGGCAGGTTGGATGTAGGATAAAGGGGAACAGTATTGAAAAGATATTTTGATAGAGGTAGCCATTGTGCAGTTACAGAGAAACATGGTGCTATAGAAGTACCCAAGAACCCAACATGATGATCACAGCTAAGACTCCAAGAAATAGTGAAGATGGTACATAAACTGACCTTCTCATATAATCAAATTGATGACCACCCTAATTGTCATTATAGAACCTTCAACTTGCAACTGTTTGAAGAAGATACAGAGATCCACAGCTAAGCTCTGGGTCTATCTACTAGTCCAGGTGATGAAAGGGAGGAAAGATTATATGAGGAAAGGTGTCAAGATTACGAAGAGGACAATCACAGAAAAGCTAATCTGACCTATTGGGAGCTCCCTGCTTCTGAACTGATGGGTGAGGAGTCACCATGGTACTAAACTAGGCCCTCTGAATGTGGATGGCACTCACATGTAGTGGGAATTTTATGGAGTCCCTGGTAGTGGGACCAGAATTTATTTCTAGTATGTAACTGGGTTTCTGGGAGCCCATTACCTACAGAATAACACCTTGCTCAGTTTTGATATGGGAGTGAGGGGCACTTAGTCCTACGTCAACACTTAATCCTACGTCAACTTGATATAACAGATTGTGTTAACTCACCCTGGAGTCCTTACCCTCTCTAGTGAGTAGATGGGGTGGAGTGGGGTGGAGGAGCAGAGAAATGTCTGGGAAGAGATGAAGAAGGGGGAACAGGAGAGCGCATGTTAAAAAAAAGTATAAATAAAGAAAAAATAGGAAACAAATGAGAAAGAAGGGATTGTATAAGCCAGAGGTGTCAAGATAACAAGAGAATTCACAGAGACAGATGGCCTAAGCTCCCGGAAGCTCACAGTCTCTGAACCTATAGGTAGGGAGGCTACACATGAACAACCTAGGCCCTCTGCATTTGTGTGACAGCTTGATCTGTTTGTGAGGCTCATAGCAGTGAGATCGGGACTTGTCTCTAACAGTTGAACTGTCATTAGGAAATATGATCCACATTCTGGGTTACCTCCAGAAACCTTGATGCAGGGGAATAAGCCTTAACTGGATGGTCTATGCTTTGTTAAGTCCCATGGAAGGCCTGCCACTTTCTCAGCAGAGGAGGAGATAGAGTGTAGTGGTTGAGAGATTTTAGAAGAAAAGAGATAAGAGGAGGGAGGAGAAACTGGTTGGTATATGAGATAAATAAAAAAAAAAATAAAAAATTTAATGCCTGTTGTTAAAAACAGCACTACTCTGGATGTCATCAGGACTAGAACAGCTTCTGTAGATATAACTAAAATTGAGACAAGACAAGAAGACAAGTATTTTGGCAAACTGCCATAAATAATAGGAGAGCAAAGCTAAAAATACAAACGAGCATTAAAATTAAAGGTTCAGTGGACACAGCAGTACATGTGAAAATGATTTTGTTGAAATCTTGGCATTCAAATCGTCCTTTTCAGGGGGTAAATATTAAGCTTCTAAGGATTAGAACGTTATCTCAGGTAAAACAAAGTACAAGGTGGATAGAGTGTGTAGGATCAGAAGGACAGATGGAAAGGAAAGGCCACCTGTGACTAATATAGCCACGAACCTATGAGAATATAATTTCTTTCATCAAAGAGAAGTACAGCTTAGCATTCCTCCTATTTCAGAAACAATCTGTAAAATAAAAAATACCTCTGAGAAAATTATTAAAATATATTGTCCAGGACAGTCACACACTATTCGGGTTATTCATAAACAGGACCCCACAGCTGTATTTTTTTTCTTTCAAAGTTCCTAAGATCCCTTAGGTACTGTAACAGCTGGTAAAGAGGCAGTTAAATGCTCAACATAGTGAAAAATTGACCAGTCTTTGAAATTCTCCCATATTTGTCACTGAAAAGAAATCTAGACTATGATGATATTAGACTTAAAAGGCATCCATGCAATGTTCTTCCAGGAGGAATATGTTAGACAGACCCACATTATATGAATATTTTATAGAAAGGCCATTAGAAATAATCTATAAGCAGTTTCCTCAATCTAAAATTTGTCATCATATAGATGATATCTTATTGGTTGATTCAGATTCAGATACCTTCAAAAAATGTTAGATGAAATAAAGAGAAATTTTCCTTGCTGGTGATTACAAATTGCTCCTGAAAGAAAAAAAATACAAAGAAGAGATTCTACCAATGTTCTACAATATAAGACAGTTTTACAAAAAAAAATAAATAAATTTAAAAAAAAGGATCACAGAAAATGCATTCCGGAGAGACCAATCACAAACTACTATTGATTTTCAAAAATTGGTGTGAGATATTAACTTGATATGTCCCATGATTGGATTAACTACTCAAGAGCTACATAATTTAAGCCAAAAAACCTTACTATAACAATTTATTTCAAACTATACAAGGTGATAAGCACTTAAGTGATACAAGAAGATTATCAGCTTAGGCTGATAGATAATTGGCTGTGCTAGAAAGGAAATTATAGGATGCATATGTGGATTGTTTGGATCCAAAGCTTGATTTTAATTATTTTGTCTTCTAATCATTCTGTCACAGAAATTCTTATGCAGACAGCAAATGACATCTTAGATTGTTTAAGTCACACCAACAGTAAAAAATTAATGACCTGTATAGAAAAGGTTTTACTCCTGGTACATGAACTGGTCTCTTGGAGCCTATTTCCTACAGAGAAATACCTTGCTCAGCCTTGATACTGGGGTGAGGGGCTTGGTCCTACCTCAGATGGATAAGCCTGACTGCTTTGACTCACCCTGGTATTCCTTACCCTTTCGGAGGAAGGATGGAGGCACGGGGTGGGCAGAAGCTGGGGGGAACAGGGAAGAGGAGAGGGAGGGGAAATCATGGTGAATATGTTAAAATAAAAAAAATTAAAAAGAAACCATTTCTATTTTTTTTTCAGAATGGAAAAATGAGACTGCACCAGTTATTAGGAATAGACCCACCAGAAATTGTGGTATGTTACAGGAATGCTGAAATTGCCTCTTTATGGGCTGAAAATACATATTAGGCAAAGAACTTGTAGTAATTGGGGGGAAATATTAGCAACAAACTATCAAAAAGGAAGAGATTTCAGTTTATAAAAAGAATTAATTGGATTCTCCCTCATATAATAAAAGGGACACCCATCTCTGGAACCCCTAGATTCTATACTGATCCAAATAAATCAGGAAATACACGTTATAAGTCAGAGAAAAATAGGTAAATGCCACAGAGCCCTTATGATTCAGTTTTAATATCAGAGCTGCATGTTAATATTATTGTATTATTAGATTTCCTTGCATCTCTTAATATAGACACTGATAATTAATATGCATAGTTGTTTTACACATTTAAACCATCGAATATATTACTAATGTTTCACAATAAGTAATAAAAATTAGAAATCACTATTTGTATATAAACATATCATATTCCACACAAGTAACAAGGCTCTCTAGAACAAGAGAAAAATTGATCAACTGTTAGGAGGCAATGTACTAGAAGCCCCCAAATTTTGTAAGAAACATGGTGTTAACAGCAAAAGTTTGAAGGAAAAAAAAATGTCTTTCACTTGACTCCAAGCCAAAGGAATTATGAAGAAATGCCCTTCTTGATACTTAGCCTCCATTTCCTGCACTAATTAACTTAAAAGGTACTCAAAGAAACAAAATTTTGCAAATAGATGTGTTTCGTTTTGCAGTTTGGAAAATTAATAATTTTGCATTTTGCAACAAATCATAGATATATGTGTGTTATGTTGTGGAAGATGGTTTTGCCTTTGGTTTCATAGGAGAAAAAGGCTGTGTATGTACTATCAAAATTGATAAAGATTAGAATATAAAAGGAGATACTTCCTCAATAAGGAAAGGTAATAGTTCATCAGACAGTTTAGTTATTTGTTCCAATCCAACTTATAAAGGGTAACAAATGCATTTCATTTGATCAGCCATAAAAAAATTAAAATAAGAAAAATACCTTTGAATAATAAATTTACAGAGGAACTCTTGTCCTACTAGCATAAAATTAAAAAAAAAAAAGATTTTACTTAAACCATGTGACTTAATTCCCTGTTAGATGTTAGACTAGATTGCCAAGTGGCTGTAGCCATCTTGGACAGTTGCTTTTGTGTTTTTTTTTCTTAAGATGGATTCTTAGGCTGTTTGGTATTCAAAATACAGTTGAGAGATTTAAAATAGTTTAAGTGAATTCAAAGGGTTAGGAACAGCTTTTGTGATTACTTTTAAGTTCTTCCCTATGCATGTAACCCAGATAAAACCATAACAATAAATCTCATACTTACTCCTAAATATGGCCACCGAGGACTCTTTATAAAGCTAAGAAGATTCCACCAACATTCAGTTGTTGGCTTCTATTGAAAACATGTTTCGTGTACAAAGAGTAAATATTTCTTTGAAAAAAAATCTTAATATCTTAAGAGACATGGAGAACATTAAACTCAGCCATTTCAAACCACCTTATGGTCATAAGGACACCCCTTACAAGGATCAATTGGATCTGTTCAAAGGCAAAGTTCACCATAGGCTTAGCCATGTATAAAAATGTATTACAGTAGAACTAGTACCTATGTATATTCCTTCATGATCAGAATATCAAAGATGGTCTATCGTCTCACATTGAAAAAAAAATAGGGCAGACACCCATAATCCCCATTCCTAATCACTCATCTCTCTCCCAAAAGATACACATATTGGTCTGTGGGGACCAACAGAATGGTGACAATTTTTACCCTATACATGGTTTAGTGATGAATCACTAACCACTAATGGAACCCAAAGTAAATAGAAAACAACAGCCTATAGACCAAGGAATGGAATGGCCAATGATGAGGAAGAAAGCTTAAAATAAGTTCATCACTACTGGTTATAAGCCAAACAACTAGGACAGCAAGAGGAATATCTATTCTCTCCAATTTTATTGCAATGGTATAGCAAAATGGTTATCAAATTAGAAAATCACTAAATGGCAGAAAAGTAACAAAGATATCTGGTGATGACAGCTATGAATGGAATTGGCAAAACCTATCAAAATTTAGCAAAAACATCAAATTGTATGTAGCTCACACAGGCAAGACAGACAAAACATCTAAAAACAAAACAGTAGATAAATGGGCATCATGTCTAATTAAGATTAGATTATTAAAAATTGCCAGGGAACAAATTCAGAATAAATCAGAATGAATGACTGATTATACATAAAAATAAACTGGAATGTTTACATCTAACACTAACAACTAAGAAGAAATGGAGAATCAAATTAAACCAGGACAACTCAATAAGAATAATGATTCTGAGAAAACCTTAGTCTGGCAGTAATTTACACTTTAAGTTTGAGCACTTGGGAAACAATCATCTTTAATTCCAGCACTTGGGAAACATAGATGGACACTTAAGAATTACAGTGATTTAAATGTAAAAGAGGCTTGCAAAAGGCAGCTGAAATTCAAAGTGAATGTCCTTTGTTATCTAAAAATAAATATATTAAACATTGAATATATATATATATAAAGAGAAAGTAAATGAATGAGTAAGAGGAATATTTATAGGTACCTATTTATATTTATATATAAAGGGGAATATATATAGGTATTTATAGAGGATATGTATATTTTTCTGCACAAATTTAGTTTTGAAATTTCAAAATAAGTTTTATAATTAAAAACTAATACTTTTCTGTTTTCAAAGACATGTTGCTTGCTATCTGAAAGTTATATCATGCAAAAAAATAAAAAGCAAAAAAAAAAAAAACTTTAGGACTTAGGGTTGGGACATAGTTTGGTTTTTATCTTTCTAAGAGAATAAAAGCATTCATCTAAAGAATCCAGAGACAACCACTAGATAAGTGAAACATCTGAAGAAAAAGGACAGATTTTCAAAGAAAAAGAGTATGAGTAATTTGATTAACTGGTATTGTCCATCTCCAAATCAACCAGAAAACCCAGACTAGCACAGCTCCCCCTCCATCTTTTGCTAGGTTTTTCCAAGTGAAATAGTTGGAATTACTTCTGTATTTTACCTAGTCAAAACTAATACTAAGTTTACAAACACCACACAAAGATTATCTTAGAACTACAAACAGCTCATTATATTTGAATTGCTGAACTTATGTGAGGCTGACATGAACATTTTTCATAACATTGAACTAAAATATACTTAATTCCAATACAGCCAAATATAATCAAGCTGATCATTATGAAAATTTGGTAGAAATAGCTTCATTATTGCACAGTTTTATTGTGTTAGAGTTAAAAACTTTCCTTCTCATTTGCACAAAAAGGGGAAAATGTTACAGGATACATATTATACTGAGAACCCCAAGATTGTGTTATTCAATAGAAAAACTTGTTTCTAGGTATGGTGTGGCTCAGTCTCAGAACATACCTTTAATATAAATATTTTCTGTTTTAATAATGT
Source organism: Phyllotis vaccarum (assembly GCA_033318265.1). Lineage (NCBI taxonomy): Eukaryota > Metazoa > Chordata > Mammalia > Rodentia > Cricetidae > Phyllotis > Phyllotis vaccarum. The sequence goes on from JARWLC010000018.1 coordinate 48,150,034, forward strand.
AAACAGGATCAAATAAATTCAACCAAAGATCAAGAGGCAAAGCAAGCAATCAGTTGACAAGAAATAGAAACAAAACAAAACAAAACAAAACAAACCAAGAGCTTAAGAGGACATACGCAGGATGGATGCAGATACACAAGAAGTAGACGGGATGGCCTTTTTGTTTGAGGAAGTTTTGTTTTTCTGGAATATCAGCCAAAAGTAAAGAGAGCTGAGTGTTTTCTCTGTTCCTCTGAGCCAGAAGGATTTATTCCAGAATTTGGCTCCTGAGACATTATTGATAAAATAGATTGATTGAGATTTAGACAAAAGAGCACTGAAAAATATAAGAAGATTATTCCATTCTTTCAAAACCTTTAGATGACTACATTTCAAATTCATCTTCATCAAATAAAGTAATAGTCTGTTGATAGAAATTCAGATGTTTATGGGAATTATTTAACCTTCCAAAGGAATATGTTTATCTGGCCAGAGGGTTCAAGAGATAAAGGAGACTGCTGCATATCATGATGACCTGAGGTTCATCTTTTGAACACGTAAGTTGTAAAGTGAGAACAGTCTTCCTCCAATTGTCATCTGGCAGACACATTCTATGCCACACTCTCCAATACAAAACAAATTAATAAATGAAAAAATTAAAGTTAACACAAAATTTTGAAAAAAAAATACTATAAGGTCTTCATGAACTTATCTTTGCAATTCCTTTAATATTTTTTTTTCTGTTTGAGGGGACTGCATGCTGTCTGAATCTTCATACATATCAAAATATATCAAATCAATAGTATTTTTACATATTTAGAGATTAGACAGATGGTCCAATCTATATTCTTGCACTTAAAACATATAGTTGGAATATTTAAAATATGCTAAACCACATGCAAACTTTTTTTGCTATCTTCAGCCAGATTCATATATATATATATATATATACCATACCATATGAGAAAGTACTGTAGGGTATATTTGTATATTTGTGAATAATTTCCATCAAAAACCACACAGAGCTACTGTAATGCTTTGCACTGCGGGAAAAATTTCTGTTTTGACTAGGTGTGGATAAGGAAAGCATTTTATATATTTGAATTTGGGAAGAATTTTTGTCCAACTGGTTTTTTGGCACCGCTCAGGTCTTCTTTTCTCTTATGCCTGTTCCCCTCCCCCTATAATACCAGCAGGACATTTCTATACTGCAGTACATTACAAATACTCTGTGTCAAAACTATAAACCAAAGCTTTTCTAAAGCTCATCTGAAACTAGACCTGAAACCTAATATTTAATTTTTTTATACATACAACAAATATGAACCTCATAAATCTGTTGTCCTCTTAAACTCAAGCTAAATATGTCCAACTGACTTTCCCTTTACTAAATCTAAGATTTACCCCAGATAACATTATTACCACTGTGACATTAAGTAAAAGAAGGATGGGAAATATTGGTTAGCAGAAACAGTGGCTTTAATTGGGTATCATGGCAAAAGAAAACAAATTTATTGTGGAATAAAGTGATATTTCCAATAGCTGAATAGAACTTAAATAAGATTTATCCAGGAGATGGAATCTCTGTTTTTATTTGGGTTTTACATGTGGTGAGAAATGGGACAGTAACACGTCTGCTTGCCTTGGTCAATTCAATCTTGGCTTGGTCTTTCCCCACACTTCTGTAAAATACATAGCCTAATTTGGCATCAGTTTTCACTATAATCATTGAAATATTCTTCTAGTAAATTAGTTCCATGGCTAAATTATATTGATAAAGCTAAAAACATTTTAAAGTTAATATGAGGAATATTTCTCAGCTCAAAGTATTTCCTGGTAATGTAGGCTGAGCAATGCGTTTATCAATTTTTAAAAGTGTTTATCTAGCCTGTATTCATTACATTTGCAATCTGACTGACTTTATGACAGCAAAAGTAGAAATTGATGGTCTTTTATTTGAAAGCGTGATAAATTAAGTATGATTAATGTATATTAAATTATGAAGTTCAGCTAGCTCAGTCAGTAGAGCATGGCTCTCTTAATTCCATCCTTGGTATCATGCTCCATGTGTCCTAAGATTGACTGGCAAAAGAGCTGATCTTCTGTTTTCTTTTCCTTTATCTTTCTTTCCCTGCCTCCCAAGGAATAACGGCCTGAGAAACCACTCCCTGATCTTCATGGCATGGTAGGAGAGTGTCTCTATTCTGTGATATTCCAGACTATTTTTATTAAATATAAAGTATGTCACCAGAGATACATGTTCTATATATCTTGTCAGAAGTTGATATTTTACTGCAGTGCTGGCTCAGATACAGCTATAAAATGCACTTGCATAGGAGAAACTGAATGTTTGTATAGACAAACACTAAGCAAATACTGAAGCCTAAAACTGTTCTCTTTTCTTAAATGTAATTGACATAGAATAAAAATAGATAATTAAAAATGTTCATTTTGAGTTTTATTAAAAAAATAAGTGCCTTATTTCTGGAGTGATGTATTGATATTATGTTATAATAAAGGACTTGTAAAGACACTAGAAAATGGATTCTGAATATTTTTTCTTCTTGGTATTTATAGACAAAGTTATTCTGGCTGTCTAGAAATGAGCTCTGCACACCATTTTGGCCTTGAGTTCACAGCAATTTGCCTTCCTCTGCCTCCAAAGTGCTGAGGTTAAAGGTAATGAATCTTTTTTTCCTTATTGTATCTACTATGTTAGAAATGCAAATGATTTGCAGAAATCATTGCTTATCAATGACAGATAAAAGACAACAAAGATTACCATCAGCTACCTTTAGGTTTGGAAAGTCCACACTAGGTCTAGTGTCTTTCTCTGCCTGCTTCCTGTGGATCAAGAAACAAAGCATCTTTTTCCAATAAACATTTTTGGCATCTCTGTAAAACTTTTGAGGCACCCATTTGCATCCCAATATTTTTTTCTGTTTCTTGTATTCTTATGTCTGGTTTTAATACATACCCATTCTGTTTTAATCACTGTGTCACTGCGGTGTAATTTAATGTTGTATAGATATAATTTGATTTTTGTCAGAGTCTCACTTAATTGCCCAATCTTACCTTGGATGTATGATCCTCCTGCCTCAGCTTCCAGAGTAACAAGGACTATAGATATAGATATATAGATTATGGACTCTAATGCTTTATAAACTCCAGTAACATCATTCTTAGGAAAATTTACTTTAAATGATATCATTTAATTTATAAATTGTTATGAAATAGTTGTCATTTATTGTTTTTATGTGCTACTTATAATACACAGACTGATAATTTATCATATACATACTATTTCTGCTATATAGATATATATGGAAATACATATATATATGAATAGCAGTAAAGTCACAGAGGTGGTTTATAATGAACACTAGTACTTTTTTGTGGTTGTCATTAAAGTTGTTTTACTTTACTTTTTCTTTCCTCCAAATCCCGACTTTTAAGGTTCAAGAATTACTTAGGAGGATTAAGACAGTAAGCAGCCAAGAAACGTGATGTCTGCAGAGAGATTGCATCTTCTACATATGGCAGGCAAGCCTCATCAATGAAGCAGAAGAAAGAAAATATAGTCCTGAAAGCAATGCAATGTATACCTAAACACAACTTGATAATGGCCACAGAAGATAACACACCATTGTGGACACAAATAATCTCACAATGTTCAAACCTTGGAGAAAAAAATTGTAGGCAATTAATGACCTCTGGGAGGAGAAGAAGAAGGAGAAGGAGGAGTAGGAGAAGGAGGAGGAGAAGCCTTTTCCTGGGAAGAGATCTCCAACTATTCATCCAATTATAAGTGATGAGGTCAGAGCACATACATATTTGAACAACACTGAAGACACCACAGACTATTTAAAACTATATCTGCATGTATGGAAGAATTAGAAGTTACAAATTTTAGGGCAAGTAAAAAGTGGCACATGGACAGTGGACATAGGAGTAGTGAGAGTAGTGGAATTTATGTTATTGAAATCAAAAATGAAACTCTCAGAATGTTATTATTCTTCTAAGATCATATATATGGTATATTTTTAAAAATTAGAAGACCTTTGTTGTATTTAAATCGCATTTCAACACTCTCAATAAATAGTGAGCTCCAAGCAAAACTACAATGATTACTGAAATAAATTTGGAGTTTTAGGAAAGATTACCAATATTTTTTAAGCATTAAATCAGCACCCTATCAGAAAAAATAATCTCATCGAGTATATTAACACACATTCCTGACAAGGAATTTTGCTTTACCCAATGAAATGTAAAACTGTGAACTTAATTTCAAACTTAATACCGGGTTTCGTATGCATAAAACTACACGAAGCAAAAAACAGTTGAATTTGTGATACAAATCAGTGATGAAGACTATAATGATAGTTTTAAATGTCAACTGTAAATTAAAAAGCCCAAATTTACTGAAGATTTCACTGAGCATTTGCTAATCACTGAAGCAAGATTTTTAAAAATGTATAAATCTGACAGTAAGTAAAAAGTACATTCAATGTCACTGAAGATTTTGAGAGGAGGTAATTTTGTTATTAGTTTGTTTTTAAGCCTCAATAGAATGTAATATTCTTATTTAGAATAAACGTGGATGTTTTTCCTAAGTCTTAAAGAATTTCCTCATAAACCAAAAGGTATTTTAGAGAAGCAACATCATAATATGTATGTCCACACTGAATGTGATCACGTGTGCATAACATATGAGGATATTATATTGTGAAGCTCAAGTATCCACAGCAGCCATTTAGCTTATAAAATATAGCATTACATCTCTAGTCAAGACAGATTATTTTTGTTTTAAAAGAAACCTGTATGTTTTTATAGGATATTGGCAAGGTGGGTATTTTAGTTTATTTAATCATTTATTTACGCTTGTTCTCACATCCAGAAAACAGCAATATTATATTAAACACATTTTTAAAGCAATTATTTTCCTTTAAATTGCCTTATATTCTACAGGAGTAGGCAAGTATTTTCATGTTATCCTCAGGTCACACCATAATACAATATTAACCCATTAATTATGAGCACCATCACTTAAAACTTCTGGAAAATACCTACAATTATGCAATGGTAGTGGTTTGATAATTCACTGTGATATTTATGCTTCACATAAACATTTGCTAGTAAGACTAACTTAAACATAACTTTTTGTCAGTTGAATATGCATAATTTATAGATAAATCTATTGAGGAAACTATACAATTATCCTTTTTTTATCTGGAGACTACATTTTTATTATTCCTTTTTTTGTTCTATATATTGAATTTTTTTTTTAATATTCTAACCTAAGCTCCCTTTGCTGCAGTTCTCCAGTTCCTCACCAACATCTCCTCTCTCCCCACACCGATCCTTTCTTCTATTTCTCTTCAGATACTGGCAGGCCTCCCATTGATATCAGCTGGCCAATTAAATTGGAGTAAGACTAGGCAGTTCCCCTTCTATTAAACCTGGATGATGCAATCCATTAGGAGAAATGGGTCCCCAAAGTAGGCAACACTGTCAGAGACAGCCCCTGCTTTTATAAGAAGACCAAGATACATAATCGTAGAATATATGCAGAGGACCTAGGGTAATCCCATGCAGTCTCTAAATCTCTTTATGCCCTTATGAGCCCAGGTTAGTTGATTGTGTGAGGCTTTGTTGTTGATCCCTCTGGCTATTACATCCTTCCTAATGACATTCTGCTATACTCATAAACTGGTGCCTAGCCCAACTATCATCAGAGAGGCTTGACCCAACAAATGATGGAAATGAGACAGAAACCCACAGAAAAATATGAGAAGTGGCTCTGGGAAATACTTCAGGAAAAGGAGAGAATTAAATTTATATTATTTTATTATTTTTATTGGTGTGAAATAAATGATCAGGATGGATTCTAATAACAACAACAATAATAATTGTATAATAGATGAAATAATTTGATCACTTTGTATACTCTGTTTCTTCATCTGTAAAATACATTATTATTGGTGCTTTCCATTAATTGTTATGTTCATTATATAAGTTAGTTACTACCTTTATCATCTGATAAGATATTCATTTAATTATTTGAGAAAATGCCATTTAATTATTTTTTCTAATAATGGCCTGGGGTGGTATAATTAAGCAAGTCTGTTTAATATCGTTGAGTGCACATCGTTTTGTTCTTTTTATTTGTTGTTACATAAAGACTAGGAATTTAGGATGCATAATTTATCTTCAAATTTGAAACCTTTAATAGGAGCGAAAACTGTCAAGTTATTTTTAAGATATTCTATTGTATGGCAATTTTCTTACTTTTTTACATTGTTTCAGGAACATTTATCTGTTTATTAAAACAATATTTAGGGTACTTAAATGAAAAAATTCACAATGCAACTTGCTGGACAGCTGTTTACGGTCTTCCTTTGCTGATTGCTATCTACTCTTATCTCTCTGGTAATGTACTGTTGTCTTTCTAGGAAAAGTAGATATTAGGGTTATGAACATATTGCTGCAGATGGAGAAGCAAATTGTCGCCACGTCTTTGTTCTCTTATGCGTGGCCAACAATAATGATATATTATCATGCTCAGAGGCACATCCCTTCATCAGTGATACGAGTAAGATTAGTAACTGCAGTGGTGTCCGTACATGGAAAATGGACAATTAATGTTCGAAGGATCAGTATCAGCTACAGATCCTGTGTTCCCTCTGAACATATTTGCTCTAGTGACCTTGCAGACTTTTGGAGAGATGGCTAGTTCAGGGATGCTGAAAAGCAGGAGTTAATGAGAAGCGCCCATTCTGGCTGAGTTGGAGTCACACAAGCTACGTGGCAACATCATGCTTCATAATAGTTTAGGTTTCTCTGCATATTTAAAAAAGCAAATAAAAATTACTATTGGCTCTCCAATACAGTTGTTAGGCAAACTTATGGCAATGATAATCTCAGTGTGACTTAGACTTTTCTTGTGCCTTTAGGCAGTCTATAATCAATTTCTGAGATTTTATTTTTTCGGCCTGCAAAGGAAGCATATTTATTAAATTGGTGAAGAGGTTCTCGCCCATATAAGTTGGAGTATAATGAGTTCTAGGGTTATAGCTTTCAATTTTATATTCATGAATCTTTAATCTATTTTCCAAAGCAAGAATTGGGAGAAGAGCACCCATAGACTCATTTTGGTCTAAAATTGTTTATCACACATTCACTTACAGTTAACACAGTCTAAGATTGGAATTGACAGTAAACGCTAACAATGAGTTTTCTCTGCCTATAATGTACTTTTCTGAGAGAGGTAATAGTGGATCCAAACTTTGAGAGTTCCAAAGGTGGTTCTTATTAGGCTGTTGTAATTGGAGATTTCCAAATATCAGGTTGTCCTATGAACATACCACCAATCTTTTGAACAACATTGAAGTTGAAATTCAATTAATTCTGGAATATGGTCACAGATTTATTTATTTTAATATTCTGGTTACAAGCAGGCAATATTAGCAAGAGTTCAAAGCAACATTGTCAGCTTTACATATATAGTGCTAAGCTGTGTGTGTGTGTGTGTGTGTGTGTGTGTGTGTGTGTGTGTGTGTGTGTGTGCGTATGTGTATGCATTCGTTTTTTTTTCTATTGATCTATTGGTTCATAATCAAGTATAAGTTATTTTGAAAAATTCCCAGTAGTATCTATTTATCTATATCTTTATCTGTGTATCATGTATTATCTAAGTTTAAATAAAAAAAATAACTTTCTCAAAAGAGCTTTGTAGAGCAGTTAGATGGTATAAATTCAAAATAAATCCCTAATGCTTTGATTACTACTTAATATAATAAAATTATGAGAAATGCCATCTCTAATGCTGGAAATATCTGTTCTATTGACCAGAGGAGGGTGTTACTGTGAACTAACCTAGAATTCACACTTGAGCCTTACATTAGTTTTTATCATTGACTCTTTCATCATCAGATAGACAGAATCATTCTGAACATGCTGAATAAATGTAAAAAGTAGAGCACCACACAGTCCTATCCGCTGCAGAAAACAAATGAACGTTACTAACCAAGAGAGTAAGTGACTTTCTCTAATATGTGGTCACCGATTTTTTAAGTAATTTAAAAACTAGCCACCACTGCTCTTCTGCTGCTCTCTTTCTGTCCTCCCTAAGCCTCACCAACTCCATGCTCCATCCACTCCACATGGAGGGCAAAGAATCCCAAGGTGAGCCAGTTTGGTCTTCATGTCCAGCTGAGGTAGGTCTAAGTCCCTCCCTTGAAAATCAAGGCTGAGCAAGGGTTCCCAGAAGCCAGTTAATGCACCAGGAATAAACTCTAGCTCTACTCTAAGATTGCCACTGTTTTTATTTTTTTATAAGTCACTTTTATTCTCAGTTAATTGAGAGTACTAATGGACAGTTTTTAAGTTATAGATTTATCTTATTTCTTGGTGATATACAAATCCATAGAACAAATTCTTGATTCCTTTATAAAAATCTCTTGTAATGGCCTATTGCAAATGCTCTTATATTGGAGACTGGTATGCTCATCCTTTAAAGGAAACTAAGTTTGTTAACGTAAGAATAATCTAGTTGCTATTTGACTAAAATCATTGATATAATAAAGAAGAAACTATATGTTTCAACCAGATGCCTGGTAATATAGATTTTTATCTCCTCACAAATGCCTAATAATAACAAGTAATAATAAATGTATTTGATCAGGTAAAATTAATAATCTTAGCAAACATATGATTGGATTAATTAAAGTTGCTTTTTAAATAGTGTTTTAAATATCCTGTAAATTTCCTGTGCCATATTGAGCATGAGAGAAAAATCTAAACAAAACTTACAGTTTTTACTTAGCTAAAATAACACAATACATACAGAAATAAACACACCAAGCATAAAGAGAGGGGGAAGGGAGGAAGGGAGAAAGATATAATTAGAATGAGCTATGTACTGAGATTAACAATGCTTCTCACCATAATCATAAATTAATTAAAACCCCAATACTAGGCACTAGAAATACCCTTTTCAGTGGTTGCCAATGGTAGTTTAATTGACTCAAAATAACAGAGACTATGTCTGATGCCTTTAGTAACCTATCAGAGACTGAAGCTAAAACTTATCACTGAAGATGCAACACAATTGGAATGCATTACTCAATCTATTTGACCTGGATCTACCCTGAAAGCCTTCTGCATATGTTCTTCCTTCTATGGCAAGAGAAAATATTATGCAGTTTCAAATCACATCATGTAAAGGAAAATCATTTTTACTTAATTTTCCAAATTGTAATTTCCCATAGAATACACAAGAACAAAGATTAGACATAAAATGATGACTTATGTTACCCAAAATACCTGTTTCAAAGGATGGCATAAAAGTCCTGGGTTACTTGTGCCATCTTATGATACCTGGCTGGTATTTAAGTGTTTTTAAAACTTGTTTATGTAAACAACTTTTAACACACTGCAGTAGTAGGCCAACTATAGTGAATTAGCTATAGTAAAACTGTATGTTTCTAGTAGGAAAAAATTATTCTTGCCTCCATTTATTATCAAGTATAATTAAAAATGAATGTAATTCTCTTAAAGTTTGGCATATATACCTGTGAAAGGTAAAATCTTCTAAGTGTATAAAAAAATAAATAGGGAAAGGACCACTTTATAATGTCTGATGATGTTGAGAGGCTAATGCATCTACTGTGCTTCTTATTATTTGCGACAAAATTATCAGGAACAGTTATTGAATTAGAGATACTTGATTATTATTCATTTCTGTGAAGAATTCTAAGAAAAATTAAAGTCTGTTTAAGCAAAACGATTGACAGTAGGTTAGCTGCTGTTTCGGGAGAAGTGGGGACTTTTCAACTCATCTAGGAGCAGAGACTGAAAAACAGAAAGATCAGAAGATGAAATATGAGAAGCTTCAAACATAGCAGCTGAATAAACTGTATTATTGATTTTTCAAGCTCCTTCTATTATCATTTTGGTCAGTTTATATGGTATTCTGAAACTCTGTTTTTGCTAATACTATAAAAATTCACTTCAAGAGCATGATAGAAAGCCAGTAATACTTTAAGACTTTTATCACATTAGTAACCTTCTTATGATATTAGAGATTCAATAATGGACAGAAAAGTCACTGATCCTATAGCGAAATCACTAATATAATGCAGCACTTACCACATAACATGAAATATGCATTTCACTTTGATATTTTAAAGCTTTCAATTTTTCTTTTAGTCCTTAGAGAGACCTTTATTTTTTAAATCATAAACATGCGATAATGTATAAAACCTCACAAATAGTAAAAGAGGAGGCATTGATTTTTGTTCTACAGAAAAGAAAAAAGACCATCTAGGAAATAACCATGCTTCTGATCACACAGCAGGGCTTCATTTTTGCCCTTGGCTGCTTAAAAACAATAGCAAAAGCTATAAATGTACACTTATGATGAGAGCACATTTCCAAACTGTATAATATTTACTAATTGAATGTCAGTGATGTTTTTTAAAGTAATTGAAGAATTAGAATCACAGAGTAAATTCTCTAAACATAAGCTATCACATTGGATGCACATGAGATTTTTTAGTAAATATTTAAGTAATATTTACATTCTACTTGGAGTGATAATTTATATTTATACAGTTACTAATATATTATGTTATAATTGTTCATATGTGATAACTTCAGCAAATAAATATAGTGATAATAAACTATGCCTCCCTTATATATTTTCAGTAGTCAAAATTCTTAATATATAAAATGTTTCATTCCATCATTTTTCATTAACCAAATATCTATGCTCCTTTCTAGGTACACTTAATTGTGCATATTAAAAATACCTTAAATGCAGTGTTTAGCAAAATATAGAAATAAGTATTTTAACAATGGTAACTTACAAGCTACAAGTTACAGTGGAAAAATATCTACTCATGTATGGTAATAAGGTATTAGAAATTATATGATTGATGATATTGTCAGAAATACTTCTCTATCAAGGTTACATTTTGAGGAGACAGGAAAAATAAGAAAGAATCGTGTAAGAAGTCAATGAAAATTCAAATAAATTTCAAAACTACATGTTGCAAGAAAGATACATCTCTAATGTTAGAATAGGCTTTACATATTGGTAAAACATACATAAGATACAAAACACAGAAAAAGTAGTGAATTTTAAAAAGGCATGCAAGCATATCATGCAGACAAAGTATGAATGGGAATGTCAGCAAGAAAGAAGACAATTATTGCAATATATCCACTTGCTGAGCACAACAGGGCCTCCCAAAGCATAAGGTAAAACTGAAAAAAGAAGTGGTGGAAATCAGGTTTGCTATGTGTTTAGGATACAGGCTGTATCCATGCAAACAAGTTAAACACCCATCATTCCAGAAGAAAAATGAAGTTCCTACTCTGGAGAAGTAATCTTAGTCATGACAATACTCATTAAGGAATAAACCATACTGGACAGAATGGCACCAAAAACAATATCCACATGAAAAAAATGTAAAAAGATTGTGAAAAAAAGAGCGAGCTCTGGAAGTCCACGGCATTTAAGAATTTCAAGGCAGAGGTGTACAAGCAAGACGACAACAAAACCAATCTGTTCACTGTTTCTTTCCATGATTACATCGGTGTATAATCCAGGCAGACAACCTGGTTGGCACAACCCACACTGGCTGCCTCTCGACTACCCAATCAACTATGCCCCACTAGGACTCTTGAAGTCCTATGCCCTGTAGTATTAGTGAGAGATTCTCAGAGTCATTTTCCACCACAATTATGAAGATGCCATGGATCTACAGGCCAAAGAGCAATTCCTGTCCTAGACAAGGCTAACTACTGTGTCTGACACTCATTTACTCCAAAACAGTATAGAAACCCAAATAAATTCATAACTATAAAATAAAAACAACCCTGAAATGGAAGCAATAATTAAATTTCCCACAATACAAAACTGAGGACCAGACGAATTCAGTACACCTTCAAGGAGAATTAATGCCAATATCCTTCAAATTAGTGCACAAAATGGAAACAGAAGAAACATTTTCTATTTCTTATTGTGCCATAATTACTCTGTTAACATGAACCACACAAAAAGACATGCCTAAAATAAAATTGTAGAGAAATTTACCTAATAAGTATAGATTTTTTAATTCTCAATAAAATTTTTGGAAGCAGAATCTAAGAACACATCAAGGATTATCTACCATGATCAAGTGGGCTAAATCCAAAGATAGAGGGATGTCTAAGAAAGCAGAAATCAATAAATGTAATCTATTATAGGAGCACAGTGAAAAACAAAAAAATACATGATCATCTCATTATATGCAGAAAAGGCCTTTACCAAAATCAAAATCTCTTCATGGTAAAAGTTCTGGCGAGATTAGAGAAACGTGTTTCACCACAGTAAAGTCAGTTTACAGCAACACTGTAGCCAAGATTAAGCTAAACTTAGAAAAACTCATTTCCATGATCAGAAAGGAAACAATTAAAATTTTTAATTACATAAAAAGCATTTCTTATAAATTACCCTTCATCATTATGAAGCTTAAAAATCACTTCTCATTTCAAATTCAAACTGAACATAATGCATTTTTAAATGATATATCTACAAGCCATTAATTAGAACGTCGGGTACTAGGGTTACTGTTTTCTGTGAAGCTATAGGACGGGACAGGAGAGTGTGTATGTCATAGTAAGCAAATACAGTAGCTCCCTACTGGGTAAAGAGCAGGCAAACTACAGGCCAAAGGATTGGTTTTTGGAGACAGTGATGATGCATTGGGCCAGAACCAGAGAGCCTCATACTTTGCTAATTTTTCCAATAGAATTATTACCAGGTTATTCCAATGAAAATCAGAGGAAAGTTGCTGTCTAGGCAAACATACTGAAACAAGCTCTCAAGTTTGTGTCTGAAGGGGCTTACAACAAGAATCCCAAGTGCCTGGAGTGGATGTGCCCTGTTGAGTTGACCCATCTTGGGACTTCTTGTCCTTTGTGGGGAGGAGATGGGTGGATGAGGAGGGGCGAGGCTGAGGGCTGGCAAAAAAACAAATGATTTAGATAAAATTGAAAGAATTATAAATTATTGACTAAAATACAGAAAATAAAACTCAAGTGAAATTCATTCCTATTAATGTTTATGTTCACAAAATTTGCAGATGGATTATTGTCATATTTCTGGTAAAAAGCTGTCACTTAGTTTAAGTTCTGTAACACAACTTAGTATTGTCATTCAAAGTCAAATAACATAATTTCTGGCTCAACTACTTCATTTTCAATTATTTTGTTTTAATATCTAAGGTCCATAGATAGCACAGTATTTTTATTGGTAAATTGGTTTTCCTTACAACTCAGCATGTAAATAAAATTTTGTACTAATATTAACTTTTTTGACACATGCTCTTAGAAAATAAATACTTATTAAAGCAATCTTAAAACTATTTCAAAAGATGATTACTTTATAGGCCTTTAGCATTCCTTATTAAAATACTTAGTATTTAATATAAAATATGTATTTGTTGAAGAATATAAAATCTACTTCAGGTAAAAGTGATACAAATAAAGTCTAACCAACATGACATCTGTACTAGGGACTGAACAAAAAGCCATCAATGGATATCAAGTGACGGGGAAATGCCCACAAGACCTTAACCCTTCATAAAGAAATATAGGGGTAGGCAGGAGATAAATGATATTGGAGAAGAAAAAAATAAATGATACATGTATAAAATTGTCAAAGAAAGAATTCAGTCAGTAACAAAGAGCACTTGAAAATATCTAGGGCACAATTTAACCTGACGCATACTATTGGAATAAGAGCAACCACAACAACAACAAAAAAATAAAAACAAACACAAAAATAATGTGAGCTATACGGGACTGCAAAACTGTATTTAATAGATGGCAGCCGAGAAAGGATCTCCATGAGTAAATGAAAAAAAATACAATAACAAGAAAAAGGCAAGAATGGGGTGAATGGAAAATTTACCTACTATGTATGCGAAAGTAAAACCCTACCCATTGGCCTCACAATAGGGACCCATCTTCAAGTTTGGCAGAAATTAGAATGGAACTGCTTGTGGGTCTTTTTTTTTCTTTTCTTTTAATCTTGAGTTGTTCTTCAGGAGTAAACTTTAAAGGGAGCAATGGCTCATCCTCACGATACAGGCTAGAGGGTTTGTAACTCTTGCTAATGCCTTTTACAGAATGCACTTGTGGTCTAGTTGAAATGGGCTCATGGGAGTCTACTAAAAAACAGTTCAGAGTCAAGACTTCTCTCAAGTCAGAGAGACATAGCGGTCAACCAGGACAGTGTTCATTGGCCCTTTAAATTGGCAGGGATGTTTGTGTGCTTGTTTGTTTTTTTTTTCTTTTTGAAGCAAAGTGAAATTGTGTGCTGACTCCTGAACATTAATCCTCAAACTCACTGATATAGGACATCCAATGAGAAGGTGATGGTATGGCTCTAGAAGTTGTAGAGAAGGAAGGTTTTTCCCTTGAAATTCTGATGGTTTTTTGGGCAGGGCAATTGCATTGACATAACAGTCATTACCAGAAGAAAGGCCACCAAAATTATTTCAGAAATAATTGATGAGGCAAAAAAATTATTCCTTACAAAATGATGATCCACAGGAAGGGTTAAACATTTCCATCAAGTAGATAGACAGTATTAAGTTATTGTACTTTAAATTATTAGTCCAGTGTATTCTTTAGAATGTGTTAAGAGAGTTTGAACACATCACTAATATTTAATCACTGTACTTTATTCATCTGCACTGAAATGAGTTATTCTGTTAACAAATGCAAGGAAACAATGCTGTATAGGTAAATAACACAAAAAGTAAAGAAAAAAATTAAGCATAGTATCCACATTGTCAAGTCGACTCAACTCATTGCTATAGCACTAACGTTGAACCTCTATATGCCTTCATGCCTATTATCCTTATGTACAGAAGAAAGGAAGAGGTGCTACTCAGAGCCAGAAGAAGACCCTACCTCATATATACTGGTGCTATGAATCTTTAAAGGATTTATACGAAGAAGCTACATTCAGAGAATCATAGCCAGACTAAGTACATTTACTTAGTAATCATAGTTTGTTATCGAACGAACACAAATGTACTGAATTTTCAAAGATAGCATTTTTCAATTCCATCCTTAATATCCCCTTTCATTGCTAAGCCCAGATTTTGATGGTTATTAGTTTGTAATCTTAACTAATTGCTTTTCTAGACTTGAAAAGAAATGTTTTAAAATGACTGGGAAATCAAAATCCACATGACATCTGTTACTCACAGCCAGAACATTATTCATTCACATTTATTGTTCAAAATCATTTACATTTGATGCAAAGACAATTAACTGCACACCTCATGAAAGATAATCACATAATTAAATATTCTTCACAGCACCAGAATACTTTAAACACATTGCTGCGGGAAGCTGGCATGCCATTGTGAGGGCAATTTTAACAAAATAGTACAAAAGGTTATTTTCGTTAAAAAAAAAAAAAAAAAAAAAAAACTAAGTCAGTTTCAGGTGTGAGAATATGGTTAAAGTTAAGAAAAATCTAGGAATAATTTCTTACTTACTGCTACCTAAGTAAAAATTTTTGATGCAGTCTTTGTAGGTAATGCATTTGAAAGAAAAAGTAGCTTTATGGAAATACTCAGTGTTTTAAAACAAAATAACATACAAGTAACAGCCATGAGTAATATCAATGTGAATTCTATGCTGTTAGAAATCTTGGCACTTTGCTGGAGAATGATATTCAGCTCTAACCCTGTCCCACACATATGCCAGCAGACCATTTATAGGCTAATATTAAAACTATAAAAAATATAAAAATAAAAAATGTGTGTTTTAAGTATGAAACAAATACCTACGAACAAAATAACTCACATTGAATCTAATTTGAAAGAATTGAGGCTCTGATTTAAACCACTGCACTCATAACAGATCTTCAATATATGTAAACACTAATTTTTGTTACATGAAACAATAATATCCCCTTGAGTATTTTCTATACATTTTGGTCTTTTAGCTTAGTACACCTATATTAGAAACAAGTTTGTGTAATTTTTTCAAACACTTCCAATTTAGAACATTTAGTTTTATGTTTATTTCCAAGTGTTTCAGATATCATCTCACTATTTTCTATAAAAAGCATTAATATCTTTTGTGTTGTATGTGAACTTTAAATTTTCAAAGTAAGCTAATGTATAGCTTCAAAAAGACGTAGTGCTCAGAGAATCTTTGCCAGTTATATATCCAACAAAAAAGTTAGAGTGCAGGATATTCAAAGAATAAAAATAAATGAATGACAAGGAAACAGCAGTCTAACTTAAATATGGACGACACAACCAAGCAGAAATTTCTCAGAAGAAGAAAAACTGGCTGAAAATGAGACATACAGCTAATTATTTATTTAGCTCCTTTTAAAGAGCTAAAACAGAACAACAGCCTCTTTAAAAAGGGTTCTGGGAGCACTGACAGCAACACAGAGCAATGAAAATAGATCCATATTTCTGATGCTGCACAAATGTAAATTCAAATTAATTGAAGATGTTAAATAAGATGTAAAATGCAGAAAACATTAGAGGAAAACTTATGCAAGAAGTTTGAAAAAAATGTAGAAGTAACGGAAAATGAATAATAACAAAGCAGAAGAAACTCCAAAGATGCTCTACATCAAAGCCAACAATTGATGGCGTATAATAACAGTGGGCAGAATAGGTCAATGCCTTTGTGATTTATATGCTTAACAGGTTAATAATGTCTAGACTATATAATTAAATGTAAAATTGAATACCAAAGTATTCACAAATAAATAAAATCAATGTGGATCATACAATCAATAAATGGACTAATAAATTTAATTGTTAGTTTTCAAAAGAAGATACAAATATGGCCAATACATGTTCAAAAATGTGTTAAACCTTCACCATCAGAGGGTGACATCTTAAAACTAACTGCCTACCATCAAGAAAACAAAAGGACTAGTAAAAGAGTAAGCCTTATTACCACTGGAAAAAATATAAATGGCTGTAGCCACTATGAAGATAAATATGGGAACCGTTAAAATAAAACAAGTCATAAAGCAAAAATAGATCCAAATATTCCAGTTCTGAACAAAATCAAAGCTTTTACCATTTCTACAGAGATTTTGTCATATCTATGTTTATTTCTGCACAGTTTGCAATTGCTTGAAAAGAGAATTATAGAAGATGTGCACACGAAAATAAAGAAAGAAAACAAGATGAATATACAATGTAATTTTATTCAATCAATCAAATTTGAAAAACTATAATCATGGCATTGAAGAAATAGATGAAATTGAAATTATCAATCACATAAGCCCAGACTATGGAAAATAAAATCTTTTTAGTTTTACAGTAAGACCTGGGCTGCTCTGTGGTTGCTAGTAACCATAGCTGGTACTCTTACAAAAGCAGAGTTTTTTAACCACTAAGCTATTTCAACACACCAGTGCTACACAAATTTTAGTTGGTGCCATAATCTTCAGACCGAATGCCTCTGAGTCTTCAGCCAAAGGGGGAGGATAAAAACGGAAGCACCATACTTTGTCTCTGCTTGCCTTACTTTCTCTTCCTAACATAATTTCCTTTCTAAACCTTCCTACTGCTGGGGTTAAAGGTGTGTAACACTACTGCCTGGCTTTGTTTTTCTTTTAGACAGGATTAATCTTGTGTAGCCCAGTGTGGCCTGGAACTCACAGAGATCCAATCATATCTGTGTCTCTGACTTCCCAAACGCTAGGATTAAAGGCGTGTGCCAACACTGATTGATCTCTAATGGCTAATTCTGCAGCTGGCTTTGCCCTCTGATCTTAAAACAAGCATATTTCTTATCAGATACATAAAATATCAACACTTTTCAAAAATAAAATAAAAAAGATTATAACTGGCCTGTCTAGTTCAAGATCAGGACCTGCATATATGCAGTCTCACAGAAACACAACGGAGACTTATACTAATTATAAATCATTTGAGCTATGGCTCAATCTTATTGTTAGTTAGTTTTTTAATTTCAATTTAACTTATCTTTATTAATTTGTTTTGCATTTTGATCATGGCATATTTGTATTGTATATATTGTTTGGGGTAGCTAGATTGTGTCTCTTTTAATTTTGTCTATTTTAATCTATGTTTGGGTTTTCCTGTTTTTCAGTTACTTGTCATAGGGCAAAACATTTTTTATTATCATTTAATGGCATTTACAGCACATATAAAGACATATTACATCACTTTTTTTGTCTAACTAAAAGAGAAAGTTTTAATTTTAACATAGCGAATTTTTGAGAACAAAATAGCTATAAAGTAGTCTAATTTAGTAAAATTAAAATATTTTATTATATATTTTTTCTTTGTGAGTCTAAAGTTTTATATTTAATTTACTTTTATTATACTTAAAAAGCTATAATTCCAACTATTTAATCTTTAATTACATTAAAGATCATAGAAGGATATAATATTATTAAAGTAAACAAAAATTATAAGTAACTTTTAAAACCTAGAGATGACAGAGATGACATCTGGCTATCTGGACAACCACTCAAAAATATTTGTAACATTGAAGTATTTAATTTTAGCCTATAGGCCTAGCATGCCTGGTACTCTTTTTCTGAAGTATCTATTTTGGCATAATTTGTCAATTGTTTGTGTGTGTGTGTGTGTGTGTGTGTGTGTGTGTGTGTGTGTGTGTGTGTGTGTGTGTGTGTGTGTGTGTGTGTGTGACTTTTGTAGAATGTATGGCAGCATTTTTCGCAAAGGAGAAATTGAAGGACTATCTTCACTCGTTTTGTAAAGTTTAGAGGTCATATTTTTATTTATCTTATATATCTGATTTATAGCATAGCATATTGTCGGCAGTTGAAGCAAGAATAGTTTTTTATTTAGTGGCTAAATGTCGTGGCAAAGATGTAAATTCTATATGGAGTGTTTTTTATGCCTGCTTGAAGTTGATTTGTGTTGTTAGGAGCAGACTTGTTTTATTCTTTAGAAAACTTTTCTTTTTTCAATTTTTAATGTTATATTTTGTAGGTATTTGAGGTTTTTGAAGATTATTTAGTTGAAATATATCTTTTTATATTTAAAATGCTTAACTAACATGACTATAAGTTTGGTTATCATTAATGACTATCAATTTTAGTTTTAATTATACATTGTAGCATTAGGGTTTCTGTGCCCAGGGCAGCCAGAGGTCCAGACCCACAGACCAGCAGCCCCAGACCCCTTAGCCACCTGCTGCTGTTCAGGCCCCCCAAAATGACTCAGACACTTATATTAAGTTCATACTGTTTGGTCTATGGCTTAGGCACATTTCTAGCTAGCTCTTACATTTTAAGTCAACCCATTCTCATTAATCTGTATGCCACATGGCCCATGGCTCACCTGTGTTTCTCACATGTTTCTTCTTTTGCAGCTGGGTCTGTCTGTCTCTGACTCCACTCTGTCCTTCCTTTCCTACCTATTCTTATTTCCCCACATACTTTTTCTATGGTGCCTGTCATGGGCCAAAACAGCTCCGTTATTTATAGATTGATATTCATAGCATACAGAAAGAGAGACATTCCCACATCACCTCCCATTTCTGTCTAATCAAAAGGAAGGCTTCAATTTTAACATAACAAAATTACATATAACAAAATAGTCATCAAGCAAGAATTTCAGTTATAATATCTAGGCTATTTGTATTTAGTAAAATTAAAGAAAATACTATATCATCCACCTTATCCTTATGAATCTAAAGTTTTATATCCAATATAACTTTCAAATAACTAAGAAAACTATACCTATAACTATCTAACCTTTAACTGCATCAATGACCAAAGAAACATATATTCACCCAAGTAAAGTAACTTCCAAAATCTAGAAATAACAGAGATGACACTTATCTGCCTGGACAGTCACCCAAAGTTCCTTTATAAAGTTGGGGCATCCATCTTCAACCTAAAGGCCCAGAGTCTCTTTTCATTTCAGTGAAGCAAGAAATCTGCTCTGCTATTCATCAGTCACTTCTCCTCAAGTCCTGGAAAATGTCTGACAGTTTCCTCTGCAAAGCAGGAACCTGAAGGACCATCTCAGCTTGTTCTGCTGACGTTCAGAGATCACCTTCCTATGGAAACTGCATGTCCAGTTTTAACAGCATACTATCAAGCAGTCAATATAAGAACAGGTTCATGTCCAGTGGTTAACCAATGCCACAAAGAAACTAATCTCCATAAAGAGTTTCTTTGATACCCATTTTTCTCCTGAAGTAAATTGGTGCTGCCAGGAGCAGACCTGTCTCACTGTCCAGAAAAGTCTAAGTTCTTAAACATTTTAAATGCCATATTCTGTAGGTCTTAGAAGTGTTTGAAGATTACCTATCTAATTGAATTATATCTTTGTATAACTAAAAATTTAACAAACATGCAATCTTAATTATGCATTACAATTTTAAATCAGTTACATAAACATCATACCTTAAACAACAGTAGAAAAATACATACAGCATAGGAAAATTGACCTTAAATTTGTATCAATAAACCAAAATCCATAACAATGTAAAACATTTTGAGATTAACAGTTGATTTCATGTTCTAAGTAAATTCAATAATCTGATTTTTAAAAAATCATGCATATACCATATCCCCCTTTTCTTCTTAGAAAGAGATTAACTATGACCATTAACCATTTATAATGAAAACAAACATTTATAAACAATATTTTGGAAATTTGGGTATAGTTTTCCATTACTACTTCTTGCTGATTATGGGACATTGAAAATCTCATGGTTTCTTGAGAGTGGATCAGTCTGCAGCCTTGAAGCTGATCTGGCCATCTCTTCCCATCAAAGATTTTTTTTCAGGAGGTCTTAGTTGATGAAACCATATTTGCCTGGAAGCAATCCACAGGCTCTCATCTTTTGTGGAAACAAAAACAAAACTCTTCCAAAGCAATAAATCCTTAGACAGAAATTTCAACATCAAAATACTTTTAAAATATGTATTCTTGTTTAACTTAGCAGCCTTTGCAATCCACTGTCTTTCTCTAGTTAGCTCATTAACAGTTAAAAAATTAAAAGAAACACAATAATAACCCAATTCCATATTTTGTGTCTATTTTCCATCTTTACATTGCTTATTATATTTTTATTTCTCTATTTTCTTTTAAAGACTTTCTCTAAATTCTTCTTTTCTTTCTGAAGCCTATGTACCTTTTACATATATTATAATCCATTTAGAGGTTTTTTTCTATCTAAATATGTTTTATTGTGAATCCTTAATCATCTTCCAACCAGAGGAGCTTTTAAAATACAGAGGCACATAGTTTTTGCAGATAAAACTGAGTCAGTAAATTCTCTTAAAGGGACCGTGTCTAAGTTCACCACCAGCAAACAAAGCAGACCCAAGAAATGCTGCTAATAAGAGACTGTCTTTGTTTCCTTTCTGTTCAAAATAAACAGAAATCTAAAATCAATCACATGCTACTGAGTCTTCTATGAGACTTCAGGAGCCAGCCTGGTTGCAGGTTAAGCTCCTGCCGTCAGTCTGCCGGCACCATTATGAATGTGGCCTGATGCCACAGTATCTGGACAATGACCTGCTTCAGATACACAATTTGGAAGCTGCTTTGGCTCAGTTTCTGTGATAAAACCCTTTTTAAACTTTCTCAGGCTTTAAGTGAAATTTTGCCCCACGTTGGGCGCCATCTGTAGCATTAGGGTTTTTTGATCCAGGGTGGCCAGAGGTCCAGACCCACAGACCTGCAGTCAGCCCCAGACCCCTTAGCCACCCACCGCTGCTTAAATCCTCTCAAAATGACTCAGACACTTATAGTAAGTTCATGCTGTTTGGCCTATGGCTTAGGCACATTGCTAGCTTATCTCAACCCATTCTCATTTATCTGTCTGCTACATGGGCCATGGCTTACCTGTGTTCCTCACATGTTTCTTTTTGGGCAGCTGGCTTGGTCTATCTCTGACTCTGCCATCCCTTCCTACCCATTCTGACTCCCCCACCTACTTTTTATACGGTGCCTATCATGGGCCAAAACAGCTCCTTTATTTAAAGATTGATATTCACAGCATACAGAAAGACATTTCCAAATCAATATATTTTAATTTTAAGTGAGTTATATAAAAACATTTTTTAAATATTAGAAATATTCATATAGTATAACATAATTGGCTTTAAATTTGTATTAATGAAGTAAAATATATACTAATGTAAAATATTTAAGGTTAACAGACATGTTTTGAATTAAAGTAGATTTAATTATCCTTTAATATTATTTTTATATTATATCATTTTTCGAAAAAGTTTGACTATGACTCTTAACTACTTATAATGATTATAAACATTTATAAATAATACTTTTGGAATGTAGCTATTATTATTAATTATTAATTATTATTATTATTTAGGCTGCTAGTAATAATAGGGGTTCTTGAGTTTGGGTCATCTTAGTTAGCAGCTTTGAAGCTGATGTGGCAATTTTTTTACATCAGAGATATTTTTGACGGTCTTTTTTAATTAAACTATATTAGCCTGGAAGCAATTACTAGGTTTATATCTTCTGTGGAAACAAAAACATAATCTTTTTTTAAAAGCAACAAATCTTTAGACTTAAATTTTAAAGTCAAGATATCTTTAAATATATGTTTAACTTAGCAGCTGTTTAAATCAAATGTCTTTTTTGCATTTAGCTCACTAACAGTTAAAAATAAAAGAAAACACAATAAGAAACTGTTTGTAGTCCAAACTCTGGGTGCTGATTATCAGCTTAGTGGAGTTATCATAGTCCTGGTGGAATCATTATTGTATGGGTCCTATCATCTTTTTAGAGATTTAAAAGTGTTATGGTCTACTACAAAAAAAACTGATAGACTCAAACCCAAATTCATGTACAGGAGGCTCAATGAAGCCTTGACTGGTGGTGAAATGCTAACTTTGAAAGATTGACAGGGTAGTGATTCTGGTCTCTTGTAGCTCTAGTCTGTGCCAGTAACTGCAAAGCCACAGTCAAGTTGCTTTTTGTGAATTCCTGTCCCCCAAAAGTTGATCACCAAATGTTGCTCAAAAATCTTGTAATAAGACTCAGAGCCAGGTGTTGGAGTAAGCATTGAAAGATCAGAAAGACAGATTAAAAATAAACACTAGAGACACTTCTCACCACTACTAAATCCTTAGCCAAAGGTGAATATCCAGTTTCCACAAATTCTCAGACTGAGTGCTTCTGATTCTTCAATCAAAGGGAAGGAAAAGAACAGAAGCACCAAACTTCTGTATCCTCTTGGCTTATACTGTTTGTTCTTTATAGCCATATAACTTCTTGTCTCAATCTTTCTAGTGTTGGGATTAAAGGCATATGCCACCAATACCTGGCTCTGTTTCTTTTCAGACTGAATTAATTTCATGTAGCCTAGTGTGGCCGTGAACTAGCACAGATCCAGGCAGATCTGTGCCTCTGTTTCTCGAGTGCTAGGTTTTAAGGTGTGTGCCACCACTGCCTGATCTCTATGGCTCATTCCGATGGTCAGACAAATTTTGTTTCTTAGACAAAATATCACCACTAACCACAAAATAATATACTTTAAATAAGTAAATAAAAGTGTTTATTGAATGTTGATATTTAGTTCCACATCTCATTGAGGACACATATAATATAAAATAAATTTACTCATATATTTACAAAAATATTGCTCAAAAATTTAAATATATCTATAATTATAAAAGTTGCCACAAATTACCACTATGAAAAGTTTGGTGATGGCTCTGACTTATAATTCTCTGCCAGAATATATTGTGTGTGAACACAGATTATAACCTGTATTTGTCATAAAATAATTTTATCAGATCATATCAGAAAGCATGAGATGTCTAATGTCAGCCAAATATGTTTTTTGCCTTCTATTTGTCACATAGCTCTCCATAGAGCTTTATTAATTGAGACATTTATAAATGAGCTTTAACCCGAGAGTAAGAAATCATGTAAAATTGTGTGTGTGTGTGTGTGTGTGTGTGTGCGCGCGAGAGTGAGAATGTGTGTGTGTGTGCGTGTGTGTACTGATCCACATATACATATTTGATGATATATACGTATATTCATATGTACATATTTGATGAAACGGTGGTGCTTTCTTGGGCTTATTTTCAAATTATTCTGAAATTAGTATGATCTTATTTCCTAACCTATATTGACCTGATAATACAAAGTACACAAATTCCAGGCTACTGGTCTTTGCTGTAGCAATACAAACACATTTACTAGATAAGTTTTAGATAAGGATCAATAAGCATGTGGGAAATTTAGCCTAAACTATTTGCTTATAAACTACCCTAGTTATGTGTTTTATTTTTCTAACCACGCTAACTTTAAAGTTGTCAGAGTAGTTGTATTTTCGTTTGTACATGCTGATTTCTATTTTTATTTAGCAATTAATTTTAAGGAGAGTGAGTAGGTTTCTCCGCCCTGGCTTTATTCCTTTCTCAAATGTGAACTTCTTGATAGCATGGAGGAAGGACATCAGGCAAAGATGCATGCTCAAATGCACATTGCACTTCTACATCAAGAATAAAGAGGGTCCAGGGAAATTAATCCTTTGCCCTAGAAAGGTTATTAAAAATGCTAAATCAGGAGCTGATGGTGGCTTAAATAGCCTCAAGTAGCTCTCCGGGAGGAATTTTCTAAATCCCCATTTGTTAACATATATTTAACTCAAGCAGCAAATATCAACTCAAAGAAAATAGCGTCAGATTAAATCAATGGTAACCTTGCATAAAGGTAAACAAAAGAAAAATTGTTGTATAATAGAAATTGCATATCAATAAGTTCTTTGTAATAATGGTAACTTGAAGCATTTTAGCTTAAGAATTTATCTCAAAATAAATTTCTAAAGTATCTATAAAAGAGAAAATATATTAAGTTCTAGAATGCAGATCAGTGCTTATTTGAATATTTTATATTTTTGCAAAATTAAACATCAAATATGAATATTCCCTGTTGGCCTCACATGGAAGGATCTGTTCCATGACTGAAATGCTGTCAGCTTTTGGACCTGTACATAAAAGAAATAAGGCAATTTCATACGCATTACAAATTATCTATAATTAAGTACCATAAGTGATTTTAAGTGTAGTATAGGAATATTTGTATATGACACAAACTTTTCTAAGTAACTTTTATTTCAAAATGAATACAGAAATTGGTCAGCATATCAAGGAGATCATATTTTTTTAACTTTAAAAAATATTTGAAAGCAAAAACAAACTCTATGGCATTTTTGATTTTCTATTTTGATATGTATAATATTAGAAACCATCACTCCCTTCTTAAGATAACAACAAAGTTGCACAATTAGACAAAGAGAGATTCATGAGAATAAAGAGATTCTATAGCAAATGACCACGTTATAATGGAAGACGCAGGCTATTATAGAAACATGTCCACTTGATGGGGAATAAATAAGAAATTTTAACAACAATTTATGTATTTCTGAAGATTAACAGCGGACTCTGAAAGCTTAAGAGCTATGAGGAATCAAATATAGGAAAGGCATTCATACATCTCTCTGTCTTACCTCCAAGAGCACCACTAACTCCTCCTTAGAAAGACTGAGAAATAATAGGTATTTTTTTCCAGCAGCTAGGAATGCGGTAAGGTGCTATAGCCACATGAAAACAGTTCAGAAGGTTATAAACTGTGTTATTTGAAGAAAAGTGTACGTAAATAAGTAGGCATTTAAAGGAATTAGGTCAACCTCAGAAAATCAAATATTTTTTTGGTTTCTAAATGTATAAGATTATATGTAGGTATGTGGAATGAAAATTAAAACTGTTAAAGTTGACAAAATGACTTATGGGAAGCAAGATGATTAAAATATAGGAATATAAAAGTTATGGGAAGGAATAAATTTGCAATATCTTATATGTTCACATGAAAATGCCTTTACATAACCCAGTATCATGTAAAATTATTGTATTCACTAAAATATTTTTAAAATGCTTCTTTAAAAGTTAGAAAAAATAAAATAATACTTCTGGATATATAAACAAAACTTAATACAAATAGACAACAATCCTAAATTCTGATTATTATAGTCCACTTCCTGTTGCTATCGCTAAATATCAAGCAGAACAATCAAAACAAAAAATTATGTTATATTGTCTCATAATAATCCAGGAAGACCTAGAATGTCTATTATCAATTCCTTGGGTTCTAGAGTGTTTTGCGATATAATATGGTAAAACAATGAAGTAAATTAGGTATATGCAGAATGCAAAATTCTAGGAAAATATAGGCTTAATGGTATAAATACATACTTTACAGCAATTATTTCTGCCTTAAACACACAGTTACTTCCTTCCATGCAAATTTACTAGCCATGAAGAACTGACAGTCTGAGACAGATAATTCTTTGTTAAAATGTAAAACATATGATGAAAACACTTCTTGAACATACCACATACACGACAACATTTAATAATGAGTCAAATTTTAACTATTGTTTATGAGAATATTCAAAACATATCCAAACCAGAGCATTATATGGAAGATCATGTTTAGTTTCAAAAATAAAATTTTAAACAATCCTCAAAAGTAATAAAAAGCACAATGAGATGAGATAAAGCAACATTGAAAATCAGACATGAAGATTTTTAATAATTAACAAACAAGAAAATAAAAATGACTGTAATTAATATGCTGAGGATGTTATTGAAATTAAAACATGCAAAAGCAATGAGTAGCTTGACAAGATATTTGAAAACCATGAGAAAGATCCCAAAGGAAGCACAAAATAATCAAAAACATAATAAAAGTATTAAGGCATCTTTCTGATAATCTCATTATTAGAATAGACATAGTTAATAAGTAAATCAGTGAAATTAGATATATGCCTATAAACATTCTACCCTAAACACAAACTCCCTACACCAAAAATGGGAAAAGAGGAAAAGAAAGACAGAAAAGAGCAGCCAAAATTGGGCTACTTCTGAGGCAATAGCATATAAATCTCAATAAAAAAAATTATATCAGAAAAAGTTGCAGATTTAGAAAAAAAAATAATTCAATTGACAATAGGATACAATTTTTCAAAATTAACAACAAACCTTACATTGAATCTGAAAATCTCAAAGGACATGATACAAGATGAATTCTAAAGTTAACATTTAGGCACAGAAAATTAAAGACAATGATGTTGTTTCCAAAAGCTCTGGCAGAAAAAAAAAATACTACTTTACATATTGAGAGATAAAAATGAGAGACACTAGTCTTTGATATAAAAACTCTGCTGGTAATATTAAACTTGAAAATATTTATTATCAAAGTCATAAAATAATTTTTACCAGAATTTTTTAGTAGGCTAAATAACACTCAAAAGTAAAGAAAAAAGTGTACATGGCAATTCAGTTAAAAAAGAAATTGGCCTTTATCATCCTGGTGGTGTTCTGAAAATAGAATGTAATATAAAATTTTTAATGACTAGTTTAGTATTGTTTAGTGCTGAATCAAATGTTATGTATAAAGTTGGTCTTTCTCTGTAGCATGCTTTTGTAGCTGTATAAGATCCTCTAATGTGCTCCCATAAGATTTATCAGCTTCACCTGATTTATTTTAAATAAAGTAGCTTAATGTATTTGTTGCCAAATGAGATTCCAAGAGAATTTTTCACAAAGGCTGAAATTGTATCACTTAGTAGAGCACACACTATTAAAACAAGAAAGAAATAAAGTGAACTTTGAAAAATCACATAAAAATGATAATGTCTAAAAATTAATATGAAAACTTAGGGAACTTTACCTTGTAAAATATTTCATATTAAATATACAAGAATAAAATAAGGTATTTTTAGAAAGTAGATAGATTCAGCTTTTCCATTAATGATGTTAAAGATATGTAAACTAATATGATGTGCCAATGTTAACTAGTGTGTAGTATGCATTTGAGGATTATGTACTTCACAAGGAGCTGTTTCATTAAGCTAAGCACAATTTTTTGTAGAGATAGGAGCACTGGAGAGAGAGAGAAAGGGAGAGAGAGGTTAAGACTAAAAAAGAATAGAACAAAAAATACTAGAGGTACCGGTCACTAACATGTTGAGAAAACTTCTGATAGAATAATAAGGGTAAAAAAACATGGAAAAAGGGGAAAGTTATCATAAATAAACAATAGTCTGTTTTTAAATATAATAAATAAAAATAAATTAAATATTTAACAATTAAAAATAAAAATATAGGATAAATAAGACTATTTTTTAAAAACAAAGAAAAACTTGTGTTAAATCAGAAAAAATAAAATAGAGGGGCAATTTTTCTAGCAATACACCAGCTTAGAAAAATGAACATGTAGGAAGCACAAAATTTACAGCCAGTGTCTTCTTAAGTGAAGAAAATCTTAAAGCAATTTCACGAAAATCAGGAACACAAAAGTGATTTCTACTTTCCACACTCCTTTTCAATATTTTTCTCCAAGCACTGCCAGAGCAAAAAGACAAGAAAAGAAATTTAAATTGATAGAACAGCAAAAACAAGTCAAATTATTCTTCTTTGCAGATTGCATGATACACATTAGAGAGTCTCACGAGTTTACCAGAAGACTTCCAGATATGATAAGCCAATTTACCAAATTGGTGAGATACATAATTTACTTGCGTAAATCAACAGCTTTTTTACACCCCAATGTTCACACATACAAAATAAACACCCTGCATAACGCTAATCAAAAATAAAGCAAAGATCTAAACCTGAATCTGAAGCACTAAAGCAACTCTTTCTTGTTTTAATAGTGTGTGCTTTACCAAGTGATACAATTTCAGCCTCTGCATTTCTACACCTATGTCATGTAATAGATGGAGAAAATAACTTTCTGAAAAGGAGTCGATTTGCGCAAGAATTAAGACAAATAATTGACAAGTGAGTTTTCATGAAATAAAAAAGATAAATCAGTGGAAAAGAGGAACCCCATAGAGTGGGAGAGAATCATTTTCAGTTACCTATCTGTAACTTTTCAGTTACTTACCTATACAGAGGTTTGATATCCGCAATATACAATGAACCCATAGATAAAGAAGTGAATATTAACAAAATAAAGAGGTGAATAAATAATCAATAGATGAAAAATGATTGAATGCCCTGAAAGGAGAGGTCTCAAAACAAGAAGAAAAAATACCAAGAAATACTTCAAAATTTTAATCACCCCTAGTAATAGGGAAAAACCAAATTTAAAAAAAAAATAACTTGAAGATATCAACTTGTCCCAGTCTGAAAAAGACTAATCAAAGGTGAACCACAAATTCTGAAAAGAGGGAGCAGGGAAGCCTCCTTCAAGGTTGATTGGAATGCAAACTCGGCCAACAATTCTAGAAATTAGTTCAGACAATTATCAAAACGCTAAAAGTAAATCTGCCACATGACCCAGCTATACCAAAGACCTACACATCCTATTCCACAGATATTTACTGAGCAATATCCACTGTTTCTCACTTCATAATTACTAGTAAACGTTCTTCATCTGATCAGTGATCTTCATCTGAGTAATGAAAGTATGGATATATGCATCTGGGAATAGTACTAAGTTTATAAAATAAAATTTCAAAATTAATTGAAACAATTGTGAAATCTTTAAATATCATTTTAAGTGACATAATAGATGAGGAAAGAAAAAAGCTACATAATTTCTAATTTGAGGGTACTAGTTACAAAACTTCAAAGGTGGGTGGGTACACAGCCTAGAGAAATTGCAGAAGCCAAAAAAGTAAGAAGGTTCCATTGCCAGTATGTGTATGTCTATGTGTGTCAGTGTGATGTGTGTGTATGTGTGTGTGTTTATGTGCCTGTGTCTCTATGTGTGTATATGTACGTGTCGTTGTGTGTGTATGTGTATGCGTGTCTGTATGTGTATGCATATGTGTGTCGGTGTGCGTGTATGTATATGTGTGTATGTGTGCCTGTGTGTATGGGTGTATGTGTGTGTCTGTGTGCATGTGTGATTGTGTGTCTGTGTGTGTCTCTGTGTGTGTGTGTCTGGATGTGTGTCTGTGTATATGTATATGTGTCCCTGTGTGTGTGTGTATGTGTGTATGTGTAGATGTATCTGTGTGTATGTGGGTGTGTGTCTGGATGTATGTGTGTATGTGTGTGTCTCTGTGTGTGTGTGTGTGTGTGTGTGTGTGTGTGTGTGTGTGTGTGTGTGGCAATAAAGAGGAGACTAGCAAGGTACAGTGATGTGATTAGGGAAATGGACATGTGCATTGAAAACTCCAATTAGTAAGGTAGGAGAGGTAAATATTTAAAAAGAATAAAAAGTGGTAAATAACAAAGATATCTGAAAAAAATAAGGAATTACTTAACTACCTGAATATCAAAATATATGTAACTTAGTTTATAATCATATTGTTTAATGAGATTCTTTTTCCAGTCTGATATGACAATTCTTCCTCTTTAGACAAAATCATCTATAAAAATCCTCAACAACAAGCATTACAAACCTTGTTTTGAGCTGTTGGTAAGAATTGTTAGAGTGATTCTCAGAATGCTACAGGTTACTGTGTTGTCCTTGGTTATCCCCTAAATGTGAAAGCTAAGTCCCAATTGTTGAAGATGCCATTCACTTCAGAGGTCACTAAGGTGGAAATGACCAGAAAGCCTACTGTCTGAGGATTCTTTTTACAAAGTAACAGAAAGAAGCGTCATGAAAGTTTCATAAAGAGGACAGCAACGAAGTGTAAGACTGAGCTATGAACATGACAATGACCAACATGTCACCATAACTAAGAATGCAGCAGTGCACAGCACTTTGCTATGACTCTCTAATTGCCCTTAAGAGCTACTCAACCAGACAGGCATTATGCCTGATACTGGAAACGTAAACAACTCCTCAAGTCTAGAAAACTTGTGGAACTAGGAGGACAACCTACAACCTCCACTGTTGTAAACAAGTATAATCTCAAACATCAATCTAGTTTTTGTCCTTAATACCCATGGCTAAGTGTTGCTGAATATTTGTTTAACTATGCAAAGATGTGTTGCATTTGTTTAAATAAGAAGCTTTTCATTTGTTTATGTTGTGAAACACTGCTTTCACTATGTTTCATTTGCTTAATTGTGTAAAGTTGCTGTTTCACCTTGTCTGCTAAGGAAACAGATAGATACAACAAAAAGCAGAGTGGCCAATAGTGAGGAAAGAAGTATAGGTGGGATTGCTGGTCAGGCTCAAGGGAAGAAAAGGGGAGATGCTTCAGAGATGCCCTGGGGCAGCCAGGAAGACACTGAGGAAGCAGGAAAGTAGAACATACAGAATAAAACGTTAAAAGCCCTGAAGCAAAAAACATAGACAAATAGAAACAGGTGAAACAGTAAGAGAAGCCTAAGCTAAGATGGAGTATTCATAATTAATAAGTCTGTGTCTTTATTTCAGAGATGACTGGTGGTCCAAAGAAAATTTCAGCTATGACCAGCACCCAAATGTCCACACAGGGCCTGAGAAATCTGGAAAAGAAAAGAGAGAGAGAGTGAAAAAAAAATGGATATAGCTCCTTTAAGAGGAGTTACTCTGTAGCATTTAAACAGCAGGAATGCTGAGCAAAAATTGAAAGCTAAGTATAAAGTCTGCCACAGTCCCACACCAACTTCCTGGCACTGAGAATGTTAAATGCTGATCCTGGTTAAATGTAGTTCTTGACTAAGTCTATGGGCTCAGCCATAGCTATGAGGGACCAAAGGAGGACGTGGAGCCAACCAGCAGAGCTGCAAGGTAAATAACCTAGGTTCCACTTAGCAATTTAAGGTTTGATTCATGTGGTCAGAGAGTGCTACAGATGCACGGTAAAACAGGTCCAGACCCCCTTCCCCAGAAAGAAACCTTTATACAAGCCAAAGAGTTTAAGAAAGAAAGGAAAGGAGAATCCAGCCACACAGACTATACTCTACAGGAATTCAGATAAACGTTGCATTTTCCTTTTACACAGAGAATGGAAAATAAATATTATGGTGACTTTCTTAGGACTTGACCATTACTTCAATTTTCTCAGTAGCCTCTTATGAAGCCACTGCCCTCAGACAACAGGAGAAAGTCTAGAGAACACAACACCTACAAAAGGTGGGTTGTTTTATGGTCATTCTGCATGTTATGTTTATCATATTTAGTGGGGATATAGAAATATAGGATAAAGAGGCAATTAATCATCTCAAATATTTTACTTTGGTGTGAATTTTTGTGTAGTGATACAAACTTAAGGTTACTTTTGTTATACTCTATATGTATTTCTAGTATTGTTTAAGGTATTTTACCTATGTAGCTCATATTTAAATATAATATAAAGTTGTAGTCCTTGAAAGCTATTATAACTTACTATTTAGGATAATTAAAAAATACTAGTTAGTGGTTAGTCCTCCATAACATCAAACTTGTAGTCATGCTAGGTATGTTTTCAATTAAACATATTTTTATTAATAGTTGATCTTCAAGTTTTTCAGAGACCTACAGATTATGGCACTGAATGTGTTTCATAACAAGGCTTTTCATGACAGTGGGATACATCTGTTCCTGGCAGAACCACTTTAATTCAAAAAAGGATGAACTTTTATATGGACTTCTCGTTCATTGTGGCAAAAGCTGAGCCTTCCCTTGACTGTTGACAGTGTACGGTACAAATAGGACACACAGGACACATGTGGAAAAGACTGGTGCACTTTACCAAGACAAAGTGGGACAGTCCTTCAAAATTCCTGCTTTATAGGAAAGTATTTCAGATATCCAAAAATGGATACCACAAGATTATAGACCAACATTGATTGACTCTTCAGAGAGCCATATTATTTTGTCATTTTTATAGTTTGGAAGTTGAATATTTTGCACTTCTTATTTACTTGGGTAATATTATAACCTTTTTAGACCTTTGATAGAGTTGAAAATAGAGATAGTTTCCTTCTTATCTAATTTTAAAAGAAGCTTACAAAAGAGATATAAAGGTTATAAGGTTGGGAAACATAAAACCCTAAGTTATTTATCTAAGAAAATGTTTTGAGTTCTAAATAGAACACTTGGGCTTATAAATAAAAGTTAAGACAGAGAGTAAATTAGGTACACAAATCAGGACTCACCACAATAGGATAGATATTGGAATATTTTTAATGAATTTGCTAAATGCTAATGAACTAAAAATTATAAATTTTATTTTTACCTGATAATTATATCCTAATGTATATATTTATAGTAAGCTAAAGATAAAACATTTCTTTGTATTCAGATAAAAAGGGGGAACTATTATGGAATATTTGTTTAACAATGTAAAGGTGTGTTTCATTGTTTAATTATGTAAAGATGTATTGTTCTTTTATCTTGCCTGTCAAAGGCACCGGATTGGTTAAAAAAGATGGATTGGCAATAGCAAAGGAGGAATTATAGGTGGCACATTTGGCAAAGAGTATAAGGGGAAGAAGGAATTTAGGCTCAAGAAAAGAAAGAAAAGAGGCACCAGGAAGAAGCCGGGGGTAGACAGCCAGACATAGAGGAAGCAGGAAAAAGGTCATACAGAATGAAAGATAAAAAGGCCCATGTTGATGAGTAGAAAGAGGGTAAGTTACAAGAGCTTGTGGAATAAGCCTAAGCTAAAACTAAGCATTCATAATTAATATTAAGCCTCTGTGTCTTTATTTAGGTGCTGGGTGTTGGCCAAGGAAAAACACCAACTACACATAAATTTAGTCCTCACTGTTTCTCAAGGATAATTCTCTTTTTATCACCTAGAGAAAATTATGGAAAAGTACTACAAAACAAAATGCAGATATGTGAGTCAAGTCATTGAATGAATCTATAAAGAGTCTTTCTCATCTAAGACACGGGGATCATTGCAGAAAAAGTGGCAGGAAGAGAGCTAGAACACAGGATTAGGCAGTTTTATGGGAGACTGAATTTCCTATTATTCAGGAGGTCTACCCATAAATTGTCTCCAACATGACTCTTTAAACATGAGCTGTAACAGGACAACAGTTGACATATTAACTAAAATAGATGGGTAAAAGCTGAGAAGGTCTAAATCAACCACAAGGAACTATAATCAATTAAGGAATGATAATATTGGGAGACATAATTGGGAGAAAGTTCACGATGGCCTTTACCAATATCAAATGGTCAGCACTGAAAACATACGTATAAATAACGCATTACACAGATGGAACATTGCAGGTTATACTTATGCATTAAAGAATTAAAAATATATAGTTATTCCTAATTAAATATATAGATATTTCTAATTCTTATCCTCATATATATGAATAAATGTATATTAAGAACAGAAATATTTTAGGAATACACAATGTATATAGAGAGATAGCATATCATATAAATATCCATGCTTTACAAAATTAATAGAACATAGGCAATGAATTTGAAAAAAATATTAGAAAGATTATTTGGAAGAGGTGAGAAGGTAAATGTGGAAGGGCAAAATTAATAATTATATTCTAAAATTAATATATATATATTTATATGTATATAAAGAATTAAAGGACACTGTGGAACAGAAAATAGGAGGTAATATGTATGAGTACAAATGTAAGCTATTTTTCTGGATTTGTGAAACTGAGGCAGTCTTTGCCAATTAAGCATCAGCTCTCATTAACTGGAAAAGACATCATTCCATAGAATAAGAAGACAGCGCCAGGATGTGGAATATTGCTCTTGTCACTTGTATTGGTTTAATAAAAGGCTGATAAGCCAGTAGGAAGGCAGGAAACAGAAGCAGCACAACCAGTCTAGAACAATTCTGGGAAGAAGAAAGACAGAGAAGCCAACATCAGCCAGACACAGAGGAAGCAAGATGAGAGTGCTGGACGGAGAAAAAGTACTAAGTCATGTTGCTAAACATAGATAAGCATTATGTGTTAATTAAAGTGTAAGAGCTCGTTTGAAGGACCCTTTAGTTACTTGCCCAGAAATTACTCTAAGTAAATTATTTGAAAAGTGGCTACTATGTTTTTGAGAGTTTTCTGGAGGGAAAATTTTGACTACAAAGTCATTGTTGATGGACAGTCACATTAAATAGTGACTGGAAAAACACAGAGGACTGTAAAATATCTCACACTGAGAATCAACATTTGCTGTACTAAGGTACTGATAGGTTGATCTGAGAGCTAGGATGATTGACTTTGATGAGGACCTGTCCCAGGCTTCCATGAATGTTTGAAGCAATACCTGCTTGAAGGGAAACCAGGAAGCAAGTGAAGATGTAGATTTAATATTGACTTAGTCTTTAACAACTTTATGTTTTGTTCTGTTTTTTTTTTAATGTGTCAGAATTTTGTTTATTTTGTAGTTATTTTTTATTTTTTCAAACGATGTATTATCATCAGAGTTTCCTTTTCACCAACTTTTCTCAGGTCTTTCTGATCTTCCTGACCATTGAAATGCCCCCTGTCCCCATGCCTCTTTCATTTCAAATCAAACAGGCACCTAAAAATTGATAATAAAATTAGGTAAAAGTAAGCAAACAAACTAGAATAGGAGAAAACAAACAGAGAATAGACAAAATAAATCACAAGAAACGCATACAGATACAGAGACACATGCATTTAAACATACAAAACTCCCATGAAAACACAGTTTTAGAAACCACAGTATATAAGCAAAAAACTTCTCAGGTTAAAAAATAAGAAATCTTCCAAAACGAAGCATTATCACACACCACACACAGATTCACACACACACACACACACACACACACACACACACACACACACACACACACACACACCCCACAAAACACTTCAAAATGACACTGATGGGTAGTGTGTATATGTATATGTGTGTGGGGGGGTTGACCCTCTACTCACCTGCAGGGGACCCATTTTTACGTACGATTTCTGTTTGAGACTTCACTTGACTATATACTTTTTTCCTTCATGAACAATTATCGTTTGCAAGTATTTCTGATTTAGAAATGGAAGCTTGTGTCTACTTCCCCTCTCAGCCCTGGGAACTCCAACTTTAATACTTTTTATTTAATTTGAGTTATTTTTGTAGCTATTCCCTTTTGTTGCTTACAACCACTCTAGATTCATTGGAATGCTGAAAATATAATGTGAGAGTTTGCCTAAATTTATATAAGACACATATGATTTTATTTGAGCTAGTATGTAGAAGCAGGTAAAGAATTCTCTACAAAAATATAAGCAAGGAGCAAATTACAATAGTAATGACCAAAAGATTTAATATTTAAAAATACTTATGCTTTACTTGAAGTATCTGAGGGAGAAAAGAGCTCACAAGACCAATAAAAATGGAACTCAGAGTTTGTCAAGTCACTGTCAGAATAGGGAAGGAAGGAAAAAGGGAAAGATGTGGGCTACAGGACACAGGATGCTGGATACCAGATATGATCAGCCACTGTGGGAAAGATTAAATATATCCTTTCTCGTGCCCCTTTGAATCGTCTACCCCTGGTATAAAATAAGTAGCCACATGTGAGAAAGAGAAAACTCACCAGATTCTCAGGTCTTGTAGAAAAACTCATTGACTGAGATGATAAGAGTAAGTAGATTAATGCATCTGTCCACATAGAAAGATAAGAACACTGTCACCAAAAGGATAAAGTAGATATTCATTGTACCTAGACAGTGTTAAATTCAGGTGCTCATATCTGTCAATTATAAGATACCCAGTTAGATTTGTATTTCAAATGCAAACTCCATTTAAAACAATTCTGATGCTATATTGTGTAGGACATATTTGCATAAAAATTTAATTCCCTGTGGCATGCTAAAAATTATGCAAAAAAAAACATACGTTCAAATTTAACAGGGAATCCAGTTCTGTAACTGGCAAATCTACTAAGAAGTAGACTTCACCAAAACGTAGGAGCATCTGAGTCTATTCTATTTGCTGTAGTTTCAGAGAACACACAGTGGATGGCCAGTGTCCAGTACCTAATCTGTTCCTATCATTTATCATCTGCATTACTGGTCAAGATCATGAATGAAACAGCCTCTTTCCTTTTAGCTCACATATGAACAATTGTCAGCCCCAAAGTCAGACTTTACTGTGTAAACCTACATTATATGATCTTATCCCAAATGATAGCTTCCATTAGATTCAATATCATTCAGGTACCAACAAAATAATTGTTTAAAACCCCCTCAAGGTTCCTTCTACGGATTAATATCTATCCAAGCAATAGTCCTCTCTGGTGCTTTCTAAAACTGTCAATCACAATTTCAATTTAACAGGTTTTGTATTTTGTTTCTATTTCTTTCAAAAAGTCTGTCTCCCAGCAGCTACACATATCTCCATTCCCCCATCATTTGAAACTTTCTTGATAGCACCAGCTAACAAAGAGGAGCTTTGTAGAGTGTTGACTGCATCTGCACATCATCCTTCCTATCCATCACATTGTATCCATATCATGTATAAAGCATTAACTATCAAATATTGCCAACGTTTGGATAATAACTGCTCCTCACGGACTATTATGTTAAGAGTTTCATGCCTAGCATGCTGTCTTTGTGTGTAGTAGAGCATTTTAGAAAAGGGACCTGATGAAAGGTTATTAGGTCATTGAAGTGGTGATCTTAAAGAGGGTTGCCGAGTCTCCACCCTTGTTCTCTCTCTCTATCACTCTTTATCTTTCTCCCTCCCTCCCTCCATGCTCCCTCCTTCCCTCTCTCCTGCTAATCCCTTTCAGAGTGGTTTTTGAGTTTTAGCTTGACTTATGCACCAACATCAATACTAATAAATTCATGGAGGCCACCCACCATGAAAACAAAATAAAACAAAAACAAACAAGCAAGAACAGTTCCAAAGCCTTGAGCCAAATAAATTAATTTCTGATCTTTACAAGTTAATTTTTCAAGTTTTTATATTTAGTAGGGGTGGGGGGAAGTAGAGGCATCAAGTATTTATCAAGTACTTCTAATTGTATATTTTTTGACAGTTTTCAATACCAAAATAGAGACTGGAAAATATTATCAATTTTGTAATCATCACTGTGTGATATGACTAAGGAACTTTTGGAGACACAATTAATGTCCATTAGATACGTGTTGAATAAATAAATATATGAAAATACAAATGGTCACATTAATGAAAACATTAAGACATAATGTTGAGCAAATATAGCAGTGGAAATAACATCCTTTCCTTTAAAAACTATATTTTATTTTCTGACTTGAGAGATGTGATCAAAACTCAGCACACTTACAGACTGTTCCTCCTGAATATTCATACATTAGAATATAGCTTTTCTTAATTCCCTAGTGTGCTGCAGTAAACCTCAATCTCACATTAGGTTTCCATACTTCTATAAAATGCTGCCTCAGATGGGACACACTGTAGCCTTTGAACACCAGCATTCATCATCCTAAATATATGCGTGGCCTATAAGTTCTGCAGAGTAGCCTACAATACGGAATAGGAGTGATCCCAAGGCAGAGCTTAAAATAAGCAAATAGGTCAAATGTTCAACTTACCTGCAATATTTTTAATTACTTGGCATATCTTTTTAAATGAATGTTCAGGCCCTATCAAACCGTCATGACACTGGGCTCAAATGAGAGAAATACCAGGAGCCCCTTGTGTTTCATCTTTTTTAATGCTCCAAGTAAAATGAATCTTTTGATATTTTTTCATCGTGAAAAGTCTCAAAAGAGCCAATGGTTTAAATGCAAAATTCTTCCCTTAAGGAAAAGGTTCGAAGTTTTCATTTTTCCAAGAGTAAAATATTACTTTCTCACATGAAAGTTTTGTCTATTTTATTGCTATAGTTGAAAAAAGGAAAAAGTCTCAGAACTTCTTTAATATAGCCCAATTCATCAAACGAAGCCCTTCCTGCTCTTGGTTATTGCTCACTGATATTCCCATTGGTTGTTCCAAATTTCTAAATTAGTGCTTCATACAACTATATGGCACACATTATTTAGCTAACTATTACCTTTCACTTGTATGCACTAATTGTATAGAAGACTTTATCATTGCTCGACATCATAATAGCCATAAAGGAGTGACTTATATTGCCAAGGATATAGAGACAAAATCATTTTACCTAAATATCAGCATCTTTGTGTAATATGTTAAAGAAAGTAACATTGTTAAGCATAGAATGCTACCATTTATTTAAGTCATAGGCAATGAAATATCACTCGACAGTTGTGTATATTGTTTGGTTGTTGAATTAAAATAATATGTTTTTTAAGGCCCCATGACCTTGGCTTTAAAGTGTATGTGTGTGTGTATGCGTGTGTGTGTGTGTGTGTGTCCATGAGCTTGAGCACACACATGACACATGTTTTGCCAGTAGGATGATAATCTTTGATTTCAGTCTCTGATTTATACTCTCTTTACTCAATTCTGTTTACAATAGACCCACACTGGCTCTTAATCCCTAGGGATTCACATGTCCCCTTCTTCAACATATCATCTGTTTTTAAGTGAACTCTGAAGACTTTCATGTTTAAACAACTGTCTGTTTACCCATTGACCTATCTCCCGTCTTCTCCACTATCTTTTTTTGAAACAAAGTTTAAAAGAACAAGTCTAATTCTGAACTTGTTATACAGCCCAGGCTGGGTGACTTTAAACTCTCAATGCCTTGCATCCATTTCCTTGCTGCTGAGATTACATGCATGGGTCACAACTACATGCCTATCAGTGTATTCAAATGTTGATATCCAATAAATAAAAATGTGTATAAATGTATGATTGTGTGTATGTGTGTGTTTGTGTGTGCCTGTGTGTGTGTGTCTGTGTGTGAGCATGCATGTGTGAGTGTGTGTGTGCATGTGTGTGTGTGTGTGTGTGTGTGTCTGTGTGTGAGCATGCATGTGTGAGTGTGTGTGTATGTGTGTGTGTATGTGTGTGTAGCAAGTGGGACAGGGAGCAAGAAAAAAAGGCTAAAATCTACAAAACTCATGTGTTAGAGTTTATAGTCATAAAACAAAAAATTAAATATAAGTCTAATTTGCTATTAAAGTTATGTTTTTTTTTCAAAAATAATGGCTTACATAACTGTTTTTGCTTGTTTTCTCTATAATATTGAATTAAGCAATATTTTCATGTCATGATACTAATTTTCACTTTAGGAGAAACTGTATTTGTATTTATTTATACTGAAACCTCAAACATCATTTTGACCATGTTAGTATCCATATTTTTCTTTTTCTTTTCTAGTTTCAATTCATCCATTTATTTATTCACTCAAAAATATTTTCCTTTTTAATTTAATGATTTTTAGTCATTTTACATACTAACCACAAATCTCCCTCTCATCCCTCCTCTGTAGCCTTTCCTGTGACTCTTAAAGTGTAAGGCCTCCCATGGAGAGTCAGCAAAACCTAGTACATGCAGATAAGGCAGGTGGAAGCTCCTCCTCCCTGCATCAAGGCTGTCCAAGGTGTCCTGTTTTAGGTAATGATCTCCCAAAAAGGTTTCTCATGTACCAGGGATAGAACTTGTTCCCACTGCCAGTGACCTCGTGAACAGATCAAGCTTCACAACTGTCTCCCATATGCAGAGAGCTTAGTCTGGTCCCATCATGATCTTAAACCCTTTGCTTAAACCCTTCCCTCACTTCAGCTGGACTCCTTGACCCTGACAAGGTTCTTGGCCATGGATCTCTGTAATTGTTTCCATCAGTTACTGAATAAAGGCGCTATGATGGCTAAGAATGTTGAAAAATTTCTTAAATGTCTTTCTGCCATTTGAGATACTTGAGTTGAGAATTCTCTAATTCTATAGCTATTTTTAATT
Source organism: Phyllotis vaccarum (assembly GCA_033318265.1). Classification (NCBI taxonomy): domain Eukaryota; kingdom Metazoa; phylum Chordata; class Mammalia; order Rodentia; family Cricetidae; genus Phyllotis; species Phyllotis vaccarum. The sequence continues at coordinate 48,190,728 of JARWLC010000018.1, forward strand.
AACTTGTTTGCTGTTTTAATGTCTAGTATCTTGAGTTCTTTATATATTTTGGCGATCAGTCCTCTGTCAGATGTGGGGTTGGTAAAGATTCTGTAGACTGTAGTTTTGTATTATTTACTGTGTCCTTTATCTTGCAGAAGCTTCTCAGTTTTAAGATTTCCCATTTCTTAAATGTTACTCTCAGTGTCTGTGTACTGATGTTATATTTGGAAGGTTGTCTTCTGTGCCAATTTGTTCAAGGCTATTTTTTTCTTTTATCAGTTTCAGAGTAACTGGATTTATGCTGAGGTCTTTAATCCAGTTGTACTTGCACTTTGTCCGTGGCGATAGATATGAATTTATTTGCAATCTTTTACGGGTTGACATCCACTTATGCCAGCACCATTTGTTAACGATGCTTTCTCTTTTCCATTGTCAGTTTTGGCTTCCTTGAAAAAAAAAAAAGTCAGGTCTTCAAGGGTGTTCAGATTAATGTCAGGGTCTTCAATTTAATTTTATTGGTCAACATGTTGGTTTTATGCCAATACAAAGCTGTTTTTATTGGTATAACTCTATAGTAGAGCTTGAGGTCAGGGATGGTGATGTCTACAAATGTTGCTTTATTGTACATGATTATTTTAGCTATCCTGGATTTTTTCTTTTTGCATATGAAGTTAAATATTGTTCTTTGAGAGGTATAAAAAACTGTGTTGGAATTCTGATTTGGATTTTAGTAAATCTTTACATTGCTTTTGGTAAATTTGCCATCTTTTATGTTGGTTTTACCTATTTATGAGCATGGGAGATTTTTTTCATTTTCTGATATAATCTGTAATTTTTTTTAAAGACTTTAAGTTCTTTTCAAACCAGTTTTCCACTTGTTTGTTCATAGTTACCCCATGGTATTTTACACTATTTGTATCTACTGTGAAGGGTGATGTTTCTCTGATTTCTTTCTTGGCCTGTTTATCATTTGTATATAGGAAAACTAATGATTATTTTGAGTTAATATTGTACCCCTCTACATTACTAAAGGTGTTTGTCAACCGTAGGAGTTCTCTTGTAGAATTTATGGTGTCACTTTGTATACTACTATATCATCTTCAAATAGTGATAGTTTGCCTTCTTCCTTTCCAACTTGTATCCCAAGTATCTCCTTTTGTTGTCTTACTGTTCTAGCTAGAACTTCGAGTACTATTTTGAATAGATATGTGGAGAGTGGGCATTCTTGTGTTGTTTCTGATTGTAGTAGAATTGTTTTGAACTTATCTCCACTTAATTTTCTGTTAACTGTCAGCTGATACCAGTTGTATTTATTATTTTTAGGTATGTCACTTTATTCCTGATCTCTCCAAGATTTTATTCTAAAGAGGGGTTGAATTTTGTCAAAGGATTCTTCATCATCCAGTGAGATGATCATGTGGTCTGTTTGTTTTCAGTTTGTTTCTATGGCACTTCACAGTGACAGATTTTCTTATGTTGAGCTAAAGGTGCATCTCTGGGATAAAGCACTCTTGATCATGGTTGATAATTTTTTGGTGTGTTCTTGGATTTGGTTTCCTAGAGGTTTGCTGTATCAATGTTTATGAGGGATATTTGTTTATAATTTTCCTTTTGTTATATCTTTGTGTAGTTTGAGTATAATGATAATTTTGACTATTTTCTGGCTGCCAAATGGTCTAGATTATAGCATCCAAATATTTGGTCAAAACAGTATATATTATTGCAAGCATATTGTGTTATAATTAACTTTTACCCATATATATTTAAGCAGAAGAACTGCCACAATGCTTATCAACCCTGAAGAAAAAAGAAATTGATAAGAGCACTGAGGTAAGGTCATCCTTCTTTCAGACCTGTCTGGAATATAAATTCTTTCATTCCAGACTTGCACTGAACTCTGTATCTGGTTCCACTGTAGCCAGGCCCAAGAATTCCAAGTTGACCAGTTAGATAGTGTGCATTTGTCTATCTTACTTTTTAGTTTTGTTTGCCTGAAAAACCCTGACAAATGTCTAACATTATTTTCTTTTGTGAATGTTTATGTCCTTTTGTGGTTTTGGATTTATTCCTATTGACATTTCCAACCCACTCCCATCAAACATTATCATTTTGGCTATAGAAGCTCTTGTGGGAGCATAGATAAACTTGGATCTGGGGTCATCTAGTACTTTAAATACAGAGGCAGAAGAGTGGAAGGACCCAGAATGAAGGTATAAAAATACACTATCCCAGAAAAAAAAATCAGTCTTCCATAAAATTAAAAGGGTTATTTCAAAAAGCAGATGTCTATAAACGTAATTTTAAAAATCTTATGCAGTCTTTAGAGTACTTAAGGCCATTAATCATTTAATAGTGTGAATTGGTTCATTTATAAATGCAATCATGTATATACAGAAAAAAAAAAACTGTGTTTACTAACAGGAGAGTGATTCTTGAGAGACAATAGGCAAAGATATGCAAGGCTAAGTCAGGGCACATGGTGGGTGCCTTAAGGAAGAATGTTGTCTCCAATATCATATGAAAGAAAGTTTGCTTAGGAAAAGTCAACAGGAGAGAAACGAGCCCATACCAACATCAGAAATGATCACAATGACAAATCACAACACAGCTGTGCTCAGTTTTCAACAGGTTCTTGTAAAAATATGAAAACGTCTGTTGCTTGTTTAGTTTTCATAACATTTTATCTTAAAATGTACAATTTATTCCAGCAGTATTTGCATCTTTTTTATGACATGTGAGTTTACAGATAGTTGAAGGTTAAGTGGAACACTAAGAAAAGTGCCGACGTATATAATCTAAGCCAGAATCTGCTAAAACTGAGTGTATAGGATGCAACAGTTGCGTAATCTTGAGCCCTGCCAATATTGTTCCAAATGGCAGCCATCGTTTTGGAGACAATGTAAAGTTTAATATATATTGCCATTCTTGTTTATCTCTTACAGTTCTGAATTCACAAATATTTTCCAAATTATAATTTAATGACTCAATTTTATAAAATTATATGCCAATATTTACCATTTGGGGCTTTAAGAACTCATGATGGTTTTTTCTACTTTGTATCTGAACTTTTAATTTGTAGCTATATGGGGACACATTTTCAGTTAGCTGATAGATGTTCAAAAATTTCTGAAACAGCAAAACATTCCATTTGGACCATAAATTACATTAAATTGCCCCCTTTAAACCAATAAAATTAGATATTTTTTCAAAACATATAAAATGTCTGGAAATAATTTAAAACCTTTTAAAATACATATAATCAAGTGAAATAAACTACTACTTTCCAACTGTCTATTCTCAGAGTATGGAGAACACTGATTAGATGAAGTATGAAGACAGAAAAGATACTCTCCCTTAACAATCAAGATCAAGCAGGGGAGAGGTGTACCAGTCTTCTGGCCTTAAAAAACTAGGATTTAAAAACCTTTATAAAGCAATGCTCATATTATTACTAATTTCTGTAGTTTTTCATTTTCAGACCACATTTCTATTTATGCTATTAAATTAACATTTTTATTTAACTCCAGTAAAATTTGCAATCATTACTTCTGTTGGTTTAATATTAATACCCTATTTGGAAGCAAGGCAAAGCATTTACTGTACTTTGAATAAAGATAAACTATATATGTCACCTATAATGTTATCTCTTCCTACTGCTTTGGCGAGGATTGTGGTGGGGCTTACTATTTTTTCCTGCGGTTTAAATAATACATTTATATGCATCTGATGTTATTTCCTGTGTTGTCAGAGGTTAGAATTCTGTAAGAAATCAAACAGAGAAAGCTCAAAGATTTTGAAAGAAGTTCTGGGAAAGGTGGACTTCAGAACCTAAGCTGGGATAATACATCACTAGGTCTCAGCCTATTGAAAGCATTTTTTTTTAATTAAGCTATATTCTGTCACTAAATTAAGTCATAAAGAAAACACAGATGCATCTTTCTACCTTTAATTGGAAAATTTATAATGAGTATAATGACTAAGTGATTAATTTTAAAATGGTCATAACATACTCTGTAGATGTTGTTAAATATTAGTTCATACTGATCACTGCCAATTTTCTCAAATTGTATGCCCAACTCACATAGTCTTTTTTTAACCATGCATTTCATGCTAGTGAAATGGTTCCATGTGTAAAGCCACTTACAACCAACATTGCCATCCTTAGTTGGAAAATCAGGAATCACAGTTTAGAGCAAGACAATCAACTCCCATGACCTTCATCTGACAATCAAAAATGCACTATGATATATGCATGTCAACATACATGAACTCACATGGTAACAGGTATAAACACAATATAAGTAAATAAAATATAATGAAAAACTACTCTGTATATGTGTGTCAAACAATAATATTTCTCTATATTTTTGTTAAGACAGAGAGGGATCCAAGATGATCTTATATTGTGATTCTGTTTTTTTCTTTCTTTCTTTTTATGGAAAACATTGTTTCTTTCACACAATTTATCTAAATTACAGTGTTCTCACCTTTGACATCTTCCAGTTCCTTCTTTCTGTCTCTCACTTTTTAAAGAAAAAGTACATAAGCAATAAAATTATATGAAATGTAATAGGATAAAATAATTACAACCCCCAATTGGCTTCCTCTATCAAGATATCTATTTGGTTTTTTTTTTCTGTCTTTGTTGCTCTCACTCATCAACATCCTTTCTTGGTTTGTTCCCACCTCTGCTTGGTTGCAACCCATTACGACCTCATTTTGCTAAGGTGATCTTCTCTATTTTCTCTTCTTAAGGGAATCTCTGGTTGTCTATCTTAAGTTCCTTCTGGTCTCAAGCTGTTGAAGAACTGTGGTTTACAGCTTGGATATTTTATGCTTTTTTGTCTAAAGTGCACATATGAATGAGTACATACCATGCCTTTCTTTCTGGGCTTGTGATACCTTCCTCAGGAGGATATTCTCCAAATCCACCCATTTGCCTGAAAATATTAGGATGTCTTGTTTTCTGCTGAGATAGCACTCCATTGTGTAGATGAACCACAGTTTGTCAATCAACTCTTCAGTTGAGGGAAATCTAGGTTGTTTCTTGATGCCTTTCCTTATTCTGTGAATATCAATCTTTAAATAAAAGAGTGGTTTTGGGCCATGACAGGCATCATAAAAGAACTAGGAGGAGAGATCAGAATAGGTAGGAAAGGAAGGGTTGAGTCAGAGGCAGATCAAGCAAGCCGCCCTAAGGAGCAACATGTAAGGAACACAGGTGAGCCACGGGCCACGTGGCAGGCAGATTAATAGAAATGGGTTGATTTAAGATGTAAGAGCTAGCTAGCAATGTGCCTGAGCCATAGGCCAAACAGCATGAAGTTAATATAAGCATCTGAGTCATTTCTGGGGGCCTGAGCGGAGATGGCGGGCTGCTAAGGGGTCTTGGGTGGCAGGTCTGTGGGTCTGGGCCTCTGGCCGCCCGGGACCAAGAAACCCCTCTACTACAGTTTCTAGGTTCTTTCTATTATGAATAATGCTGCTATGAACATAGTTGATCAAATTCCTTTGGGGTATGAATGTGAATTATTTCAAATATTGGGCATCCTTTGGGTATATGCCCAATAGTGGTATTGCTGGATCCTTGGGGTAATGATTTCCAGTTTTCTGAGGAACCACCATACTGCATTCCAGAGTGGATATACAGATTTACAGTCCCACCAACAAGGGAGGAGTGTTTCTCCCTTTCTGCATCCTCTCCAGCATAGACTGTCATCTGTGTTTTGATCTTAACCATTCTGACAGGTGTAAGTTGGTATTTCAGAGTTGTTCTATTTGCATTTCTCTGACGGCTGAAGATGTTGAGCAATTTAAATGCCTTTCAGCCATTTGTAATTCTTCTGTTGAAAATTCTCTCTTTAGTTCTGAACCCCATTTTTTATATTGGGTTATTTAAGTTTTTCAACTCTCCTTTCTTGAGTTCTCTATATATTTTAGAGATCAGTCCACCATCAGATGTAGAGTTGGTGAAGATTTTTCCCATTTTGTAAGCTGTCATTTTTGTCTTACTGACTGTGTCCTATGACTTATAGAAGCTTCTCAGTTTGAGGAGGTCCCAATTATTTATTGTTCTTTGTGTCTGTGCTACTGGTGTTATATTTAGGAAGGGGCCATTAGTGCCAATGCATTGGAAGGTATTTCCTACTTTCTTTTCTATCAAGTTCATTGTAGCTGGGTGGATGTTGAGGTCTTTGATTTACTTGGATTTGAGTTTTGTGTAGGGCGATAGGATTGGATCTATTTGCATTCTTCTGTATACTACCACCCAGTTATGACAGCACCATTTGTTGAAGATACTTTTTGCCATTGTATATTTTTGGCTTCTTGTGTTCATAGTATGTGGATTAAAGTTGAAGTCTTTGATTCAATTCCATTGATCCACAAGTCTATTTTTGTGCCAGTAATAGGCTGTTTTTATTACTGTAGCTCTATAGTATAGCTTGAATACAGGGATGTTTATTCCTCCTGAAGTTCTTTTGTTGAACAGGATTGTTTTGGCAATCCTGGTTTTTCTGTTATTCCATATGAAGATGAGTACGTTCTTTCAAGGTCTGTAAAAAAATGTGTTGGGATTTTAATGGGAATTGCATTGAATCTGTAGATTGCTTATGATAAAATTGCCATTTTTACGATATTGATCCTTCCTATCCAGGAGCATGGAGATCTTTCCATTTTCTGATCTCCTCTTCAATTTCTTTCTTCAATGACTTAACGTTTTTGTCAAACTGGTCTGCTGCTTCTTTGGTTAGAGTTATGCCAAGATATTTAATGCTATTTGCATCTACTGTAAAGGGTGGTGTTCACCTTATTTCTTTTTCAGCCCTTTTATCCTTACTGTATAATAGAGCTATTTTGAGTTAATCTTATACCCTGATACATTGCTGAAGGTCTTTATCAGCTTTAGAATTCCCTGGTAGAATTTTGGGGGTCACTTACATATACAATCATATCATCTGCAAATAGAGATAGTTTGCTTTTTTCCTTTCCAATTTGTATCCGCTTAGTCTCCTTATGTTCTTGTTATTGCTTTAGCTAAAACTTTGAGAACTGTATTGACTAGTTAAGGAGAGAGAGGACAGCCTTATCTTGCTCCTGATTTTAGTGGGATTGCTTTGAGTGTTTCTCCATTTAGTTTGATGTTGGCTGTTGCCTTGCTGTATATCTCCTTTATTATATTTAAGTATTTTTCCCTGTATTCCTGATCTCTCCGGAACTTTTATCATGAAGGAGTGTTGGATTTTGTCAAAGGCTTTTTAAGCATCTAATAAGATGATCATCTGGGTTTTTGTTTTCCTTTTAGTTTGTTTATATGATGTATGACATTCACAGTATTAACTGACTTATATTGTAACATTATAGAATTTAACAATTTACCACATTACCAAATGTGTTTTAGATTTATTTACCCAATAGGAATAGCATGAGATCATGATAAATAAATGATAAGTTGACTTTGAAGGTCCAGTAAATAAAGTTTAGTATAGCCGCCAAACAAATCTAGACACAGAAACCATTTAATGTAATTTACTTCTCTCTATCAAGTTTGAATTTTTATTACCATGTGATTTTGTTATCTTTAAAATATTAAGTGGACAAGTTTTCTTTTATAATTACTGGAACATCTATCTCTCTTTGACCCTAAAGCTAACCTGGAGCTAAGTACATCCCTTAATTATTTTTGAGTCTTTTAGACTTTCATATTCAATTCAAGAAATTAAATCAGTTCCTTTAGACATCAAAACAGGTTGTCAAGCCTTGAAATTTTTTTTTTGTTTTTTATACTCCGTTTATGTCTTTAGGAATTATTTCAAATATCTTTTTCTCAGAATTTGAACCCTTTTTAAATTTTTAGTGCCACAGTGAGCTTTGGTTCTAATACTTCAGATGAACACATAAACACACACAGAGAGAGAAAGAGAGAACATGACAGAGGGATGGAAAGAAAGGGGGATGAGAGAAAGGGAGAAGAACCAGTAATGATTACATGCAGGTCCAATTTATTCTTAATGTTCTATACTTTCTTTTACAACAGTTCTCAGACCATTTTAAGTGTTATTTAAAATAGTATTTCTGTCTTCATATAACTCCTGGTACATACATTCTCCTCTGAAGATATCTCTCCATAATTGATAAGTCTGTTTGTCGATTGTGATGCATTATAAAATTTCTTGTTTTCTATGCAGTATGTGATCAAGTTAACACTGACTTTTCAAAGCCATGACTTGTTACAAGTAAAGAATATTTTCTGGTTTTAGAGTGGCACTGTCTGTCTCATATACATATTAATATTTCTCAGGTTTTATTAATAAAATTGGTAAGTAAAATTATTTAATATTTGAGAAAGTGAATATACATATTTCTATAGCATCCATAGAAAATGAGCTTCTATATTTAGTGAGATATAAGCAACAAAAGACACATGCAAAATAATATGACAAATTAATGAATAAAGATACTTTAACACATTTATTGTAATTAACCTTTGCAGAAATCAGTAGTTTCATCAATATATTATCTATTAAAATGAGCATTCTGCATGGTTACAAACCAAATACTGTGAGTAGTGGTTGAACATGAATCATCCACAAAATTTTAGATATCTACATGGAGTTATCTATGATTCTTACTCGATTATCACACTTAAACTTCCTAACAGTACAGAAAAAATTTGCAGTCACCTTGACTTTGATAACTGAGAAAAATGAGGAGGTTAACAAACAAATTTAAATACATCTTAATTTACTAGTGAGCTCTCTTATATCATAAAGAATGAAGTATATATTTTAATTATGCAAAATTACTTTTAATGCATAATATAAATAATTTGAGATGAATACATTTCATAAAATCAAAATAAATTATTACTTTTAAAACCACAGACTTGAGAAGCCCTATTAAAGTAAGCTTTTTCTAGAAAATTAAAAACTGAGTTTAGCTCATTAGGCATGTCACAGATGTGACATGATTAGAAAGTATAATAAATTTAATAACAATGCACACAATTTTGACAAAGGCTTATTCTCAACATCAAAAAAGTAAATGGAACCACTAATGCGTATTTTCCCTATCACAACACTGTAATCTCTAAGAATAACAGAAATCACTGTATTTTTAATATGAGCTAACATTTTATGAAGAGCATTTGCCCTCTAAATATGTGTTATAAGTACAAAGTATCAGCTAGACTTGAGGAAATTTACTTTAAATATGATAAATTTTACTTTAGTAAATACTATGCTACAATCATATTAATATTTTTGAAGTCACAACCAAAATAATTCATGCCCAATGAAAGCTCTCAAGGTGCTAGATTCAGTGAGATTTCCTTATAGAAACACAGCCTTTAAGAAATGGTTGTTCTGTATTCACACGTCATAAGTGAGACCCCATTAAAGTCAATGAATATGATCAAAAGAATGATAAAGTAAACATGTTCCTGAAGACACAAGAGTTCATATCAATTTAACATCTATGGTACACCCACATGTAAGCTGAAGCACAGCTTTAATTTGTGAGCTATTATTAACTTTAACTAGATATGCAGCTTGTAATTTATATGTTTATCAAGTTTTGTAAAATTACATTTTTTTGTTTGCTTCTAGTTTGTCTCTGAGCATGAAAATTGGCTGGTAAAGGCGCGCTCTCCACTCCAGCCTGTCAACCTGAGCTGGACCTCTAGAACTTATGTAGAGAAGATAGAATGACTGTACAGTGTCCCCTTACTTACGCATGCAAATGTCTCCTCAAACCACACAACAAACATGCTCAGAAACACATTGGCACACACATTCACACAACATGATCATTTGCCAATTTTATTATATTTGTTAATATTTATACAATAAATTTTAGTCATGTTTATCCCTTCCCAACCTCTCTCAGATCATTCCAAACTCAGTAGCCACCACATTTTACTTTTTCTCTCTTTCTTTCAAAATAAAACCCTTAAAAAATAAAAATAAAGCAAAGAACAATGAGACAAAAAAAAAAAAAAAACCCACAAAAATTGAAGCGTACACACACTAACTACTCCTGGGCATAGGATCTGCCTTGCTATGTGGTTTTGTTACCTACTGAGACTCCACTGCATAAAATATTATCTTATTTTGCCAATATTACTAATTGTAAATAGCTTCTTGCTTGCATACGGGATCTTCTGTCTGTTTCGCTGTCTCAGAGCTGAGAACTCACGGTACTTGAAGCTGTGTGGTCTTATGCGTGCTACCACAGGCTCTGCGAGCTCATGCTTCCCTCAGTCCTGTTGTATCTGAAGACACTGTTTTCTTGGTGACATCAAAATCCACCACCTCTAACTCTACCCCTAATGAACTTTCTGGCTCTTCCACATAGATCCATGGGCTTTGAAGTAGGGGTTTGATGAAGACTTCTCATTTATGACTGAATACTCCAAAGTCTCTCACTCTCTGCACATTGCCTAGTTATGGGACTCTATGTTAATTCCTATCTATTGCAAAAAAAAAAAAAAAGCCCAAAATAATCTCGGATGTGATCTGAGTGGGTTATAACAGTGTGTTTTTAGGAATCGTTGTACTGCTTTGATATTTTAGTCGAACAATATTATTTGTTTCCCTTAGGACCATGATCTATCTACTCTCTTGGACACTTTAACCATGTCAGGAAAGGCTATCTACTCATGAAATGATCTTTAGTTCATTGCTGTTCCACTCAAAATAGTTAAAATTTGAAAACATCCTAAATGTCCATCAACTGACAAATGGATAATGAAAATATGATACACTTTCACAGTGAGATATTATTCAGATTAAGAAAAGAAAAATTATGAAATTTGCAGATAAATAGGTGGAGCTAGAAAAAAATTATCCTGAGTGATATAACCCAATAAGGCACACGTGGCATGTTTTCTCTTGCATGTAGGTGTTGGCTTTTAAGTTTTCAATACAAATAACCAAGGAGGAAAGGAAATTACCAAGGGATAGTTTTATAGTGGGGAGGGGGTCAGATTTTGCCCTAGAAAATGAAAATAGAATATAGTGATATATAGAAGTAAAGCAGAAAATAGAATAGACAGATGAAATACAGGGACATAGGAAAAAGGCAAGATGGGGGCATATGAAGGACAACTAACCTTAAGAGACAGTTTAAAACTCATAAGGAATGACACTGTTTCATCTTCTTGTTTCTCAATATCATAGAAATTACAGAACCTTAGTTTAGAGGTACCTGTAAATAATAACTAATTAAATATGGACACTGCAATTTTATTCGTATTTTATTGATTTGTTTGTGTGAGTGCATTATAATGTGCCAGTTCATGCCACTGTGTGTCTCTGGAGGCCAGAGAATAATTTGTTGGTCAGTTCTCTCCTTCTGTCATAGCAATTCTGGTGATTAAACATAGACCATCAAGTTTCTTAGAGAGCATTACTGCTCAACGAATCATCTCACCAGCCCAGTATTATTTTTGAGGCACATCTTGAAACATCTGATTGAAATATAAAACTATAATTTTGTCTTTTACTTCATTTCAATGTGAATTTGTGAGACACACACACACACACTCACACACACACACACACACATTTGAATCCTATACAATTTGAACCTGGCAGTGATGGCCCACACCTTTACTCTCAGCACTTGGAGGGCAGAAGAAGACAAATCTTTGTGAGTTCAAAGCCAGCCTGGTCTACACAGCCCATTGCAAAACAGCCAAGGCTACAAACTATAACCCTGCAACCCTACCAAAAAAAAAAAAAAAAAAAAAAAAAAAGTCATAACATATGTAACATTTGCAACCAAAATAATAGCAGCAGAGATAATTTTCTTTCTCTTTTACATTCTAAACTACCTAATTTTTTTCTAGAATGAGTTGGAATTATCTACTTTAAAAAATGATAGGTTTTGTCATTTGCTTTTAAAGAGAAAAACATATTAGCATTATTGTTCCCTAATTTAATTAATTTATTTATTATATGTTTTTACACCCTATCAAGAGGTAGCCTTGGCCACTTTCCCCTTCTTTAATAACCTCAGAGCTGACACTGCTTTTTGGTTTGTTTTTTTTTTTTTTTTTAAGGCTTATTCTGTAACTGTCACAGAGGAAGTTGTTTGGGATAAGCACACTATTGTCTTTTATAATGGCAAAGTCCTTTTCTGTTTAATATATGAGGAACTGGGAGCTGTTATATATTTAAAGTAAATGGTTACATTTGAAAGACTGTTTTCTAATGTAATTATTTTTTCTCAGAGAGTTTCTTGAATAGAAATTATAAGAAATTTGAATGCTTAAAATAATTTTTTTTCTGTGAAAGAGATCTATCCTAGACTGGCTACATAACATATTCTAGGATTAAGGTTTTGATCTGGTGTTGTGGGTTTTAATTTTATTTTATGCTAAAAAGGACTATCCATTTCTACTGATCAAGAGTGAAAATATCCCTTGATTTACCAAGCTGACAAAATGCTTTTAGCATTCAGTTTGTAAATTTCTTCCATTGTCTGGGAACTGCAAAGAGAAGGCATGCAATTGTAAGGGATTTAGAATGCATGTTGTAGCTGGGAGCATTTTGCTGTTAATTTATTACTCAATAAATGCAACAAGCTTCCTCTGGGGCCTGCAGACCTGGAGAGAGATGCAACATGAAGGTACCCATGTGAAAGTTTGCTAGCTAATTATAAGCAGCGGCTGATTAGAGATGTGCAGGGCGATCTTGCCACTAAAGTTTTATTCCCTACACCTGTACCTCCGAGTCTAAATGTTGACAGTGGTATAAAAACCCAATGATTTACAAGGTAGCTACTGAATGCATAATGCTTTCAAAATATTAGTGCTCATTAAAGTTATAAATACATTAGGATTTGACAGATGAGACTTTAATAGGAAGGACTCCCATAGGGTTCCTGACATTCTAACCGAGGACATTGCACATTCTCTTCTCATGATTCTCTACTGACTTCCCATTGCAAACCAAAACAAAGAATTGAGGTGGCCACTGTCCTTAATGCTCTTCACAGCCTCCCTGACTGCCCTTCTCTGGTGCTTTTACTTTCCTGTCCCAAGGGAACATTAACTGGTCTTTCTTGGCTTTATTAAACAACATCATGCCTGTCACCAGAACTATTTATTTATCTTGACTTGACCTCCTGTGAGATAATTACTTTATCCCTTATGCTCTACATTTTCAAGGAGGTTTTCATAAATCATCATGACTGCACACCACCTATATGCTCATTATGCCATGTTACAATGCTTACCTTCATAGTTGTATAGTAGAACTTATAGCATATATCAGGACCACCTTTTCATCTTTTAATACGTTCTTGTCTGTTTTCTCACTCTGCTGGAGTATCTCTGCTAGAACATGGGATTTATCTAAGCAACCTAAGCCACATTAGCTCACCTTAAACTAGTCCATTAGTTAATCCACGAGCCATATGCTTTTATTAAAATGGTCAATGACTAAAACTATTAAGCTTAGAACCCAGAACTGCTAACAATGACATCACCAGACACAGGGATAACAGGATGTAATGCATGCTCTTGGAAGGCTGAGGAAAGAAGCTGTCAGGAGGTTTGAGGTCTGCCTAAACCACATAGTGACTTTCGGGGTACCTAAGCCACAGTAAGACACTGGAGACACTGTTTCCCAAAACCAAGAAAACAGAACAAAACAAAATAAGGGATTTATTTTCACAAAGTTTATAATGCAAAAGTGCGGATATCTAAGTTTGTACAGAATTATGTCAACAATTTAAAGGAAAATAAGCAACAGCAACAAAATAATACTTTGAACATGGGTGACTAAGGGCAATGATATAAAAGATGTGCTAGCCAATATGCCCACATGTGTGAAGCTGTACATACATGAATATAGGAAGTCTTTGTGTAAAATTTGACATCACTAACCTGCTTGCGATTCACAGGTCAGAATTCTGGGGTATATGATGTTAAAACATGTATTTCATGTAACATGACTGCCTAAATGTAAATTGATGAAAACAAGAAGAGATAGAGCAAAACCAATGAAGGAATGTCCCAGCTGCCTCAACTCTACACAATTGGCAATAGGCAACTAGAAAATCTAAGAGTGGGAGAAACAGTCTTCCTCCAAGGAAAGAATGCCAATTGACTGTCCTGAAGACATATGTACTTACATAACATAACGAGTAACATTACATACCCTGGACCCAGCATATTTAGGAACATATATGTATGACATGTTCATGCATGCATGGAACAGCAATTGATATAAAGGAGGCCATGGATTTGAAAAAGAACAAGTAAAGATAAATGGGAGAATTTAGAGGGAGGCATGGAAAGGAGAAATGTTGTAATTGCATTATAGTGTCAAAAGTTAAAAAAAAAACCTTAAAAGTAACGTTTATAATCTATATAGAATTTCAGAGGCTGAAAATCTGAAGTGAATTAACCAAAATTGAAGAGGATTCCTCATTCCCCTCAAAGAGGAAAAATAGAATTAATTAATTAATTAATTAATTAAAGATGCAACTTGTAAGCTCAAATTAGAAAATTCTACTTTTTAATTATAATTTCAGTTTTTGTAATTTAGAGAATAACAAACTCTTAGCTTACCTCCCGAATGTCAAGTGTGTTGGAAGCAGTCATCTCCTTCTTTGATGGTGTGTGGTGAATGGATAGTTGTCTCTACTATGAGCCTTTCCCATCACCTTCTCTTCAAATTAGGCATGTCTATTAGAATAAGGGCACTTAAATAGACCCAGAGTTGCAAACCATGACCTGTTGCTCTTTAAAGTTTCATTATTTACCCTAGTGGTATCAGGTTTAGATTGATTTCTGCTTAACATATGTGAAATTATTATAAGTGTTTTAAATTTTGAAGAAAAGTGACAAATAGATTATCACAAAAATATAGCATGCATAAAACCATAGACTTAAAAATTATACTTATCTATCACTGACCATATGAAAGCAGCACAAATGAATATGTTAATATTCAGGTAAAAATTCATATGCCTTATTATTACTCTATTGATTGAGGCCATGTCTTTGCAGTATACAAATCATATGATCTGCCATTAAGCTATACTCACAACCCCTATGGAAATACAGTCATTTTCCTTTTATGTAGTTTATACATTTTGTAAAAAATTTTCCAAACATCTGTTTCTTCATGTAGAGAGATAGTGTTAAAATGGCTCAGTAGAGAGGTAACATGACAGAAAATCACTTCGAACTGTGACAGCCAGACCCCAAAATATCCCTGGCCACACTATACAAAGTGTGATAGATGAGAACGAAAATAAAAAATATGGCCATGTTCTTCACTACACAGAAAATCTAGAAGTTTATAAAATTTAAATAAGTTAAAATATAAGATATAAGATTCTATAAAAGTCTCTTCAAACTGTACTAATAAAACGGAACCAAGTTAGTCTTTGAGATTCTGGTCAAGGCTATGACCTCGGTCAGGTTGCCCATTTGGAGACTAAAGTTTTGTTTGCTTGCTTGTTTATTTGTTTTAATGTTTCAGTATATCCTCTGATGTGCATTTTATAGCGGGCCTATACAACAATAGTTTCTTAAAAAGGAGGTCCTAAATAAAAATCAGTTGATAATACTGTCTTATCACCTTTCCCCTTCATTACGCTTTTGGTAAAAAAAATCCAAGTAGAGGTAACATCGTGAACCTTCAATGGGGACTTAGATTTTCTGGCAAATTGTTTCAGTGTTTTATAAAAACAAATAAATAGAGTTTGTATTTGTTGAGTTGTTGCTTTGTCTAAGAGTCTGTTTTGTTTTCTTGAGACAAGCCCTGTCTACATAACTCAAGCTGCCATAGCAATTGCTGTGTAGCCCAAGCTGGTGTAAACTCATTATCTGACTAGATCAGGCTCCCAAGTACTGAAATTACAAACTTGGGACAACACAACTGACATTATATCAGTATCCTGAAAAAGAAACTAATTAAAGTGATGACTATAGAGTTTTCTCATTGTATACAGTATAGTTCTATACCAAAAGCAGCACATATACAAAACATAATAAATACACCACAAATAATTCTGCTTTATATACTTTTTACAAAATTGCCTCTTTTGCTTTTCTATAGCATGTAAAAGACTAACATTTTTCTCACCTCCATTCCATAATATATACAATAAAGTGTACAGAATATACTCATTCAGTTGATGGCTAGACTAACAGAAAGGACCTAGTGTCTTATTTCAAAAGTTATCTTCACATCAAAAACATACTGATGATATTCACTAAATATGACAACAAAGCCTGAGTTTAATTACCATGCATATGTTAGCTTTCAGAAAAATTAGTATGAAAATTTGGTAAGTAAAGACAGAAGTTTTCAAGTAAATATCCAAAGAAAATAACTTTGGAATGTTTGCTAACTAGTAACTCTTGAAAAAGTCTTCTTTCCTCCCGTAGGAGTATATTTAACACTTTTCAGAAGTTGGTGTATTTTCTGAGAAGTAGAGTATGATGTAATTATTTTTATAAACAAGATCTTTTGTTTCAAAGAGCTTACATTTATAACCTTCTAAGAATGGTTTGTTCTGGTGCATTTTTATCGTTATGCTTTCCATATGTTAACAACCTGAAAATTGTTCCAATACAGCTGTTTGTCTTATTTCCCCTAACACAAATACTTACAAGGAACTTTTCAACACTCAGTATCTGGGATTTCTGGGATAGGTTCTATTCAAGAAATTCCAAATAACAAATACACTGACCCTCACTCTACTACACATGTAGCAAATGCAGACTATAAATGTTAGGAAATTATTCTCATTGAATCTTGTGCTTCTCACAAGTATTCTGAAAAGAAGGAATCATTTGCCCTGGTATTTCAGACTATTGTCTTCCAACAGATTGGAAGGTTGTGGAAGGACAACCCTACAAAACCAAGGGTCATCATGCAACCTATCAATTAGGGAAGAGTCAGCATTTTTAGAAGCAAAGCTTCACCACAATAACTCAGCCAGTTATCTGGAAGTCATACAGCTCAGTTGAGCTTACCTGTCAATTCACGACTCTACTGCCATTGTCCTATCTCCAACCAATGTTCAAGACAACCCTATTAAAATATGTTGTATATTTTAACAACATGTAAAACCAAATTTAGTACACAAGGAATGTTTACAATGTATTTTGTAATTACATTGTAAATTTTACCTAATTAAATATGATTAACATTGAATATAGTGATTAGTAGATGAGACTGACTAAGCAAAGGGTAAGAGCCTCAAGATCTGAGTTTTGTGGACTTTGTGGGTGTTCATGCAGCTCAAATGGAAAGAGATCCTGGAAGTCAGCAGCCAATGAAAACTGAGTGTTACAGCATGCATGGACAAGAATTCAGGCAAGCAGTAGCAGATGAATACCACAAGCCACAGTAATAGGTAGCTTACAGCCCTGATTCAGGGAAAGGCTTCCCTAATGTTAGCTGCTAATGCTGGAAGCTCTGCTCCAACTGGGAAGCCCTCCCCAGTGAAGTAACAGGCTTCCTTGGCTAAAGTGTTACAGCTTTGCTTCCCCTCTGCTGCTCTCTATTTTGGGAGTGTAACAACTTGACCTGGCCAGGGAAGGTCTCCTGGATGGTGAGAGTGTTACAGCTTCCCTCCTGTAGAGATATTTTCAAATATAATAAAAACATTTGGAGATTTCAGAGGGATCTACCCACAGTCAGTCTAGGAGGATCAGACAGTGGTAACTCACACATTTAGTCCCAGCACAGGGAATATCCTGTGAGTAGTGACCTACATCCTTAATCCAATCTGAGTTCAAGGTCATTTTAGTTTACAGAAAGTGTTCCAGGCTCTCAGGAAAGCAGTGGTGGTGCCACACCTTAACTGAGCCAAGAATGTATTTAAAGCAGGCATAGAAAGACAGGGCAGGCAGAAGAAGCCATGAGGAGAGAGGATGAGGAAGCTGGAAGACAGCTGGGTGAGATCTGACTGTGGTGTTTACTCTCTCTGGTTTCTTTGCTTTCTCAGAGATCACTGCCATGGTTCTGCTGCAAACTCATGAGAAAAACATAGCAAAAGTATATAATTCCACAAATTTCGTGCAAAATCTAAATTTGTGCCCATAGACAGATATATATGTGTGTGGCACTGAAAGACCCACAATCTCATATAAACACACGGAAGGTTATATTGATTGTATGTAGTTCAGTCTTTGTCTCAGGCTTATTGCTAGCTTGCTCTCACATCTTAACCCATTTCTACTACTTTGTTTCGCCACGTGGCTCATGGCTTACCTCTACTCTATTATACTTGCTTCTTGGGAAGCTAGATCATGTCTCTCATGACTTTGCCCTCCTTCCCTTGTATCTACGCTTAGATTTTCTGCCTGTTACTAAGCTTCTCTGTCATAGGCCAAAACAATTTCTTTATTATTAAATGGTGTTTACAGAATACATAAAGACATCTCACATTACTTCCCCTTTTCTGTCTAATCTAAAAGAAAGATTCCAATTATAACATAGCAAAATTACACATAAAAGCAGCTATCAAGCAAGAATTATAGTTACAATATATAGTCTTTTTGTATTTAGCAAAATTAAAGAAAATATTTGATCATCTACCTTATTCTTATGATTCCAAAGTTTCACATTTAATTTAGCATTTATTAAAAACTGCAATTATAACTATCTAATCTTCAACTATATCAAAGACCACAGAATGTTATAGTATTATCTGTGTAAACAGGAAGTCCAAGCATCTTCCCAATCTAGAAATGACAGAGATGACACCTGGCTGCCTGGACAGTCACCCAAATTTCCTCTATATCATATTGGGGCAGCCATCTTCAGCCTACGGGCCTATAATCTCTGGCAGAATTTTAAGTAAAGTGTGAAATGTTAAGGACTGCTGTTTTTGATGTGGGAATGTCTTTCTATATGCTGTGAATATCAATCTTTAATAAAGGAGCTTTTTTGTCCCATGACAGGCACCATAGAAAAAAGTAGGAGGAGAAATCAAAGCATAGGAAAAGCAGGGTGGAGTCAGACAGATCGAGCCAGAAGCCCAAAGGAGCAACGTGTAAGGAGCACAGTGAGCCACGGGCCACGTGGCAGACAGATTAATGAGAATGGGTTGATTTAAGACAAAAGAGCTAGCTAGCAATGTGTCTAAGCCATAGGCCAAACAGCATAAACTTAATATAAGTGTCAAAATCATTTTTGGGAGCCTGATCAGCTGTGGGCAGCTAAAGGGTCTGAGGCTGCAAGTCTGTAAGTCTGGACCTCTTGTTGCCCAGAGCCAAAAGACTTCATCACAACAATATTTCAATTAGATAAGTAATTTACAAACATTTCAAAGACCTACAGAGTATGTAATTTGAAATACTTTAAAACCTTGGACAGTGAGACAGGTCTGTTCCTGGCATCATGAATCTATGTTAAGAGGATGATGGGCATCAAAGAAACTCCATGTGGTGTTTACTTTTTTTGTTGCAAAAGTTAGTCATGACAAGAAACTGTTCTTGCCTTAACTGCCTGATAGTATCCTGTATAAACTGGACATGCAGGACCCATAAGAAAAGGACCTCAGAACTTTGATAGAGAAGGCCACATGATCCTTCAGTTTCCTGCTTTGCAGAAATTACTAGTCATTCTTCAGAATACAAGGTACAGCGCCTGACTAACTATACCAAATTTCCTCTTAACTGAAAAGTATGTGAAGGAACCTAGGTCTGTGGGCTGAATATGATGTCCCAACATTACAATGGAAGTTTGGGTGACTGTCCAGGCAGCCGAATGCCATCTTTGTCAATTATAGATTTTGGAAGTTGTTTGCACTTTCTGCTTACTTGGAGAATATTATGTCCTCCTGTGGTCTTTGATGTAGTTGAATATTAGAAAGTTTATAGTTTTTATTAGTTACAATAAAAGGCAAATTTTAAGTGAATCTTTAAACTCACAAAAATAAGGTTAATGGTAGAATACTTTTTCATTCGCTAAATATAAGTAGACTGGATATTGTAACACTAATTCTTACTTGATAGATGTTTTGTTATGTGTAATTTGCTCTGTTAAAATTGAAACCTTACTTTTTGATTAGACAAAAAAAGGAAAGTGAAGTGGGATATCTTTCTGTATGCTGTGAATATTGGTGAGAACTATAATGCTTGGGTTTTGAAAGTTTGGGTAAGTAAACTACTGATATACCTGAAGGACATATAAAAATATATTTCCCAATTGATTATCTAACCACTATCTATTCATTTTCTTTCGTCATCTTGTATGCTATACCATGGAAAAATCATTATAGAATACAAAGTTACATAAGTAAATGGAAGAAATTAGAAAGTATGTGTTCATTGCATCTTGATTTTATGGTAATTTTTTATGGGTAACAAGAAATATTTCAAATGGAATTCCAAAAAACAGCTTTATTTAAAATGACTGTACAAAAGTCAGTAGAATTTATTTCTCAAGGTAAATTATATGAGTCCTGTACATGCATGTCACCCTGAGTGCTTCCTGGAAGTGCAAGCTTGTGGGTTCTATCACGGAGTTTGCTCACTTTATTTTTTGTTTTCATGAATAGACCATTGGCTCATTAACTCACTACTCAACAGATTCTTAAGCATGTTAATCTTCTACTAACCTGTACATCTTTATGATACATAATCAATTTCATAATTGAAATGTGTCAGTGTAATAAATAACAAATGGCAGTACCAAGCTGTTTTTATGACAATAGCTCTATAGCAGTGCTTGAACTGTGGGATGATGGCTTGCATAAGTTCCTTTATTAACTAGGATTGTTTTGGCTATCCTGCGTTTTTGGTTTTCCCATATGGAGTTGAGGATGTTACTTCAAAGGTCTGTGAAGAACTGTTTTGGAGTTTTGTGGAGACTACACTGAATCTGTAGATTGCTTTTGGGATGATTGTTTTCCTTACGATGCTGATCCAACCTATCCAAGAGCATGGGAGGCTGTTCCATTTTGTCATACCTTCTTCAATTTCTTTCTTCAAAGACTTCATGTTATTATCATACAGGACGATCAATTGTTTGGTTAGAGTTACTCTGAGTTATTTTATGTTATTTGTGGCTATTATAAATGATTGTTCTCTAATTTCTTTTTTAGTCCATTTTTTTCATTTGTATATGGAAGGACTTTTTTTTTTTAGTTAATCTTGTATCCTGACACATTGTTGAAGGTGTCTATCAGCTATAGGATAATTTTATCTATCTCTGACAGAATGTTTGGGGTCATTTATGTATACTAAATAGCTAAAGTTTGACATTTTCCTTTCCAATTTGTATCCTCTTGATCTCCTTTTATTCTTACTGCGCTAGCTAAGACTTAAGTATTGTATTGAATAGATATGGATAGAGTAAACAGTTTTATCTTGTTTCTGATTTTAGTGGGATTATTTTGAGTTTCTCTTCATTTAGTTTGATGTTGGCTATCAAGACAAACACAGTATGTACTTACTCATAAGTGGATATTAGATATAAAGCAGAGAACAGTAGGCTACAGCCCCAGATATGCTAGTAACAAGGAGGACCCTAAGAGAGACATCCATGGATGGATCCCCCTGGGATGGGAAATAGATAAGATCTCTTGAGTAAATTGGGATCATGGGGGAGGGATTAGGGGAGGTGAGAAGAGAGATTGAGGAAATGGAATAGTGATTTGAGGAGATGGAAAGAAAGAGAGAGCAAAGAAACTGCATATCTTGATAAAGGGAGCCATTTTGAGGTTAGGGAGAAATCTGGTCCTAGGGAAAATCCCAAGCATCCACAAGGATGACTCCATCTATAACTGAATAAAGAGGATACTTCAACTGTACTTACTCTGTAATCAAATTGATGACCATTCTAATTATCATCATAGAACCTTTATCCAGCAACTGATAGAAGCAGATTCAGAGATTCCACAGAAAAGAACTAAGTTGAACTCCCAGTCCAGTCAAAGAGACAGAGAAAGGATTATATGAGCAAAGGTGTCAATATCATGATGGAGAAACCCACGGAGGGATAACCTAAGTGGCTGGGAGCTCAGTGACTCTGGACTGACAGCTGGGGAACTGTACAGGGCTGAAATAGGCCCTCTGAACAAACCTTTGTGTGATTTGGGCAGTTTGTGGGACCTCTAGCAGTGACACCAGAATTTATTGCTAGTGCATGAACTGGCTTTTCGAAGTCTGTTCCCTAGAGAGAAATACTTTTCTCAACTTTGATACAGGGGGTAGGATCTTAGAGCTGCTTAAATTTTATATACCAGACTTTTAACTCCCCTTGGGAGGCCTTATTCTCTCTGAGGAGTGGATGGGGTTGGGTAGAGGAAAAGCTGAGGGGTAAGTAAGAGGAGGAAAGTGAGGGAAACATTGATTGGTATGTAAAATTTAACAAAATATTTAATTTTTTAAATAAAAAGTAATGGTGCTTTTTGAATGTTCTGAACATGTCTCAACCAATTAATTTTCTGATCTTTCTTTCCTTCTCTAACTACTTAATTTTGCCTACATTTCAGATCCTATCCTATGTCTATCATTGCAAACAATAAAGTGAAAACAATGTAGTCAGGTTGTCCCTACAGTTAATAGTCTACCCCCTAAAAATCCCAGTTAGTAAACATACACATATGAAAACAAAGTGTAAATGACTTCAGCAAAGACAGGTATATTGTACTTGAGGTTTCTTTAAAGTGTGGTATGACTTTGTCATTGGTCAACCTAATTTCTCCCAGGAAACTGATGACTTGAATGAAAAATTGAAGAATAAATAATAATTAAAGAAAATACATTTGGAGATACAAGTTTTGGAGAAATTATGTTGCGCAAGACAATGCAATGTGTACATCGAGAAATATAAGTATTAAAGGTATCTACTCTTATGTAGAGGCAAGAGAATATCAAACTGGAGATGGTCTTAGATGCCAGAATATGCTGGCTTTTATTTTTATGTCCCTGTTTGGTTATGTTGTCCAGAAGGCAATTGACAGCCATCAGAAGATTAAGTAGACATGAGTTGCTGAGACTGCTCTTCTAAAAATATAGCTTAAAGTGCAGAATAAGAAAAGCTTAAGAGGACTTATCAGGATTTGTTGATCAACATATCTTTATGATGACTTAAAGAAATCATTTAAATTTCTCATTATTCTGTGAATCAGAAATGTACACTGGACTCAGCTGTCTGTCTCACTTAGGTGCTGTCAAAATATAGTCAGTTAGCTATATGCCTCAAAATTTAAAAAAAGTATCCATCAGCTGTCTGATGCCAAAGAAAATCCTCAGCTACAAGGTCTCGTCATCCATAATGCAGACTGATGCTGCTAACATGGATCCAGGGCTCAAAAATACATGGGAAAGATAAGAAAGGTTTTTATTGCTTCTTTATGTGACATTTGATGATATCTAAAGAATCAAATAAAATCATACAAAGTACCAAGAAGCACAATGGGCAAACATGAAAAAATGCATGATAACGGTTTCAAACAAAAGTCATTTTGACCAGGCTTCTAGTCCTTCTCAGAGATGAAAGGAAAGAGTGACTGAGTTTTAAGGAGGCTCTCTCACTTGACTTGGGTAGATACTGAATCATGAGTTGTGGGTCTAGAGTGTAGATACTCATGATAATACAGAATGTCCATTGAGTCAGTAACCTCAAGACCAGTGTATAAATTTAACAAGTGAAGTCCACTGGTGACAGAAAATAACTTTATTATATATTCATAAGTAGGAGCTTAAGAGAAAGAATGGAGACAGAAAGCCTGCACAGAGAAGCTGGTGTCTACAAAGAACATGAATCTGAGCTGGTAGTTGTTGTGGGATTCAGGTGTCAGCTGATAAGGTCAAAAGACACTTATACAGGGCACCTGGCCCCTGAAGGGGGTAGGGAAAGCCCATTGAAAAGGGGCTTCTGGAACACAAGACACTCTCTTCCTGGTTCCTGGATGTTGGAGAGAGGATCGGAATCCATCGTCAGTCCATCACTCGTCCACCACCGTTCCAGACTCCAGTCTCTGTTCAGGTGCTACTGTAATCTGTTACCTATACCGTGAGTGTTGGTTTATATTTTAATAAATATCTATCTGGTATTGGTGCCTTCTAAGTAAACTCCACCTACATCTGGCGCCCAACATTTCCTACCCTCCCTGGGGTCGGCGGAACCACAGGCCAGGCTTAGAACGAACTCGGGTCAGGTTTTGAGTGCTAGCAGGTCAAATTTAGAGCACAGAGGGTCCGGCCCCATGCCGGTTTGGTTCTGCATCAGCTGTGACCCTGTAGTATCTGAAATCCAGGAATGGGTACCTGTAGTATCCAAAATCCAGGAATGGAAACCCATAGTATCCAAAATACAAGAATGGGGGGGACCATATTGCAAAACTAGAAAAAGGCAATGATGCATCTTATGCTCAGAACAGTTCAGGTCAACCCCCAATGGGGTGTTATGGTACTGGAAATACTTTACATAAAGTGGTAAACATGACAGGGCTACCCCCTTCACCCTCACTATTGTTCCCAGCTACTCTTCAGACAAAGAGAGCACCACGGGGATTCTCAGAATATATAGAGTATAGTTATGAGCCAGTACATATGAAAGACATCAAAGATTTTAAAGAGGCAATATCCATGTATGGTATTTACTCTACTTATGTAAAGCAGCTCCTAAATTCATGGTTTGCAAAAAACCAAATCCTCCCCCTTGATTGGATGCAGCTAACAGCTGCTGTCTTGGACCAAAGTCAAAACTTACAGTGGAGAACCTGGTTTAGAGAGGAGGCCAAGACCTTAGAACACCAAGGAAGAATTAGGGGTTTCTTTGCTTCTCAGGACCAAATCTTTGGTGAAAGCATGTTTGCTGATGTGAGGACTCAATCTACTTATGACGAACATACTTTATTGCTATGCCACACTGCCGCACTTAATGAATGGGAAAAGATTTTGGACCCAGGTCAAAAAATTGAGCGTTATGCTAAGGTCAAACAAGACTTAAAAGAGCCTTATACTAACTTTCTACAGAGGCTTACCACGGCTGTACATAGAGCAATATCAGATCCAGAAGCTAGAAAGCAAATAATACTTTCTCTGACCTTTGATCATGCTAATCCAGAATGTAGAAGAATGCTTCTATAGGATTCAATATACAATCAATGTTGAATCTCTTCATGGCAATGAAGAGAATTGGGTAGACCAAGCCATTGCTAAAGTAAGGGAGAGGAACCAAGGAATCACTTGTTTCAACTGTGTTAGACAAGGCCATATAAGACAGAATTGTACACAAAGTACTCTTGGAAATGATGCCCAATCTAGGTCTAATTCGAACAGAAGGTCATTGCCTTCTGGATTATGCAGAAGGTGTGGCAAGGGACAGCATTGGACAAATGAATGCAGATCTACCAGAGATAAAGAAGGCAACCCTCTGACATCGGGAAATGCCTTTCGGGGCTTCTCCCAGGAAGCCCCCAAAAATCAGACTCCAAATTCGAGGATGGTGAGATCATATCCAGTCATAATAGAAGACCAGCATTCTCAGGATGAATAGAGCACCCAATACCTGATCTTGAAAACGATACAGTATCAGATGATAACATAAATTCAAAAGAAAATTCAGAAATTCCAAAAAGAATCACAAAACGAATATATTGGCAGACTTCAATAAATGAACAAAGACCAAAATTGGGGATAAGGATAGATAATATTTATATCCAGGGTTTAGTCGACACGGGGGCGGATGTTTCGATCATAACCCCACAATCATGGCATCCAAGATGGCCTTTACGGACAGTAGATATCCAATTTCTGGGTATTGGAACAATATCTCAGGTGAAACAGAGTGTGAGATGGCTTGAATGCGTAGGACCAGAAGGACAGAAAGAACGATTGAAGCTATATATGGCTGGTATAGCAGTGAATCTATGGAGTCGCGACCTCCTAATGCAATGGAATACCCAGATTAAAATCCCTCCTGGTTCCGATGTCAGCTGGAGGCTCAACTATGTTTCCAAAAATGATGCTTTAAGGTACTATGAAAAAAATTCACCAGTCATTCAGGTTGTACAAAAGAATTGCCCTATATCCACAGATCTTAAAAGGATACTCACAGCATTGCCTTTGAAATGGTTAACAGAAAAGCCTATTTGGGTTCAACAATGGCCTTTGATGAGAGAAAAACTTCAGGCTTTGGAATAGTTGGTACAGGAGCAGTTACAGGCTCAGCATATCGAAGAATCAACCAGTCCATGGAATTCTCCTGTTTTTGTTGTCAGAAAAAATCTGGAAAATGAAGGATGGTGAAAGATTTAAGAGCAATTAATAAGGTGATTCAACCTATGGGCTCCTTACAATCTGGTATTCCCCTGCCTTCTCTGCTACCTAAAGGATGGCCTATTGCAGTTATTGATTTGAAGGATTGTTTTTTTACCATACCTTTACAAGAACAAGATAAGGAAAATTTTGCTTTTACAGTGCCTACTCTTAATAATTCAGGGCCAGCTAAGAGGTACCAATGGAGAGTCCTTCCCCAAGGAATGTTGAATAGTCCCACCTTATGCCAATATTTTGTACAACAACCACTGGAAATACTGTGCAAGCACTTCCCACAATCTATCATTTACCATTATATGGATGATATTTTGTTGGCAGACCGAAACCTAAAGACATTAGAAACATTGTTTGAAGAACTAAAGAAAATATTGCCTGATTGGGGACTACAAATTGCTCCAGAAAAGATACAGAGGGGAGATTCTATCAATTATTTAGTATATAAGATAGGTTTACAAAAAATTAGGCCACAAAAGGTAAAATTAAATAGAGATAAATTGAAGACTCTTAACGATTTTCAGAAGCTACTAGGAGATATTGCTCAGATACGGCTCATGATTGGTATAAAAAACTATGAGCTAGTTAATTTGTTCAAGACTTTGGAAGGTTACAAGGGTTTAAATAGTCTAAGAGAACTATCTGATGAGGCTGAGAAAGAATTAGAGTTGGTGGAAAAGAAACTTCAAGAAGCACATGTGGATCGTGTGGATCCAGACCTGTATTGCATACTTGTTATTTTACCCTCTAGACAATCTCCAACAGGAATCTTATTGCAAAGAGAAAGCATCATATTAGAATGGATATTTCTGCCACATAGGCCAAGCAAAAAGATGAAGACATATATTGAAAAAATTGCTGATCTGATTTTTAAAGGTAAATTGAGACTCTGCCAATTGACTGGAAAGGACCCTGCAGAAATTGTTGTGCCTTTGACTAATGAAGAAATTGAATGATTATGGGCAGACAGTGGACCTTGGTAAAAAGGCTTGCAGTGACTTTTTAGGAGAAATTAATAATAAATATCACAAAAACATGAGAATTCAATGTATAAAGGAAACTAATTGGATCTTTCCTCATGTGGTACAGGATGAACCAATTTCTGGAGCCCCTATATTTTATATGGATGCAAACAGTTTAGGGAAGGCTGGCTACAAGTCTGAAAACTTAACTAAGGTGGCTCAGAGCCCTTATAACTCTGTTCAGAAGTCAGAACTATATGCGATTATTATGGTGTTGTTGGATTTCACAGAGCCTCTTAACTTAATTACTGACTCTCAATACGCAGAAAGAGTTGTTTCACATATTGAAAATGCTGACTTCGTTCCTGATGATACAAACTTGACTTTACTATTCATACAACTACAAGATATCATCAGAGGTAGGATACATCCAATGTACATAACACATATCAGGGCGCACACGGGTCTCCCAGGCCCTCTAGCGCAGGGTAATGATGAAATAGATCGGTTACTAATAGGAAGCGTGTTAAAGGCCACAGAATTTCATGAGAAACATCATGTTAACAGCAAATGGCTAAAGAAGAGTTTTCCCATCACTTGGAATGAAGCAAAGGAAATAGTAAAAAAATGTAACACTTGCTCTTTCTATAACCAACCATCTTTACCTGCAGGAAGTAATCCTAAGGGTACACAGGGAAATGAGATCTGGCAAATGGATGTGTTTCACTTTCCAGAATTCGGAAAGATGAAATATGTACATCATACTATTGACACCTATTCTGGAATGCAATGGGCGACTGTCCTGAGTTCTGAAAATGCTGATGCTGTACTTACTCACCTTTGGAAGCCATGGCCGTAATGGGAATTCCCACTCAGAATAAGACTGACAATGCTTCAGCTTATGTCTCTTGAAAAATGAAGATAATTTTTGGATACTATGATATAAAGTATATTCAGGGATACCACAAAATCCTACAGGACAGGCAGTTATAGAGAGATCTCACCACACATTAAAAGAGATGCTTTATAAACAAAAGAAAGAAATGAAAAAACCCAGAGAGAGGATGCACAGTGCCTTATTGACTTTAAATTTTCGTAACACTGATGAAAAGGGAACATCAGCTGCTGAGAGACATTGGGTAGTAGAGAAATATTCTGAGTTAAATCAACCCATTTACTTCAAAGATGTGTTGACTTCCGAGTGGAAGCCGGGATATGTGCTTCGATGGGGTAGGGGTTTTGCTCTTGTTTCAACAGGGACAGAAAAGATATGGGTACCGACAAAACTAATAAAATCTGCTTAGAAAAGGAGTCCCTTCCTGAGGAAGAAAAATAACTGCTCATCCTTGGTATGACAAACAGATTCATGGTAAAGAAAACACATTTAACAAACCTGGGGCAGGGTCTCAATTTTGTCTTTACAGGAAAACGGATACAACTATTTTTAAGGCATTGACTAGACATTGAATAATTACCTGCAATTGAAGACAGACTGATGATGAAGGAATGTACAAGACTGACTATGAGACCAACTGATACGCATATGCACTACTGGGTAATTTCTCAATTTTTACTGCTTTACATTTTGCATCTACACCTCGGGGAAAATAAATGGTACTGATTTGACTATTAATAAGGCTGGATTTGGATTGGGAGCAAGTGGCTTTCTCCCTCTCTAAACCCAAGCATATTGGTAAAGAAATGTAAAAAATTCTGTCTCATATCAAAAAAGCCACCTGGTGTGAGACAGAAGACAAAATATTTAGGGACCAATATTATTGTGACTTCATCTTAAACCTTGTTCCTCGCTATTTCTGTACCTTTCAAACATCTCATCCTGTCTGCATACAGTCTCCTAAAGTCATAAAAGATATAAATATCTTTTGAATATCAAAAATGCTTAAGTTTTCCACTGTAAATAACATTTCCTCCTATCAGCTATCTACAAAGAATATAGAACTGAGACAGGACCCCACTGCAACAACTCCTACTAGTGAAACAAGAATAACAGAAAAAATATGAGAGAGAGAATAAGAGGCAGGTAGACAGACAGACAAAAAAAACAAACAAACAAAAAAACAAAACAAAAAAAAAAAACCTAAAGAACCTGGTGCACACCAATCAACAATTGTTTTCAGGTAATAGACAATTCAAAAACAGCTGCAAGATAGCTCCTTATGATTATCCTTCAGATCACACTGCTAATTAAGTTTCCAGATGGAGTTAACCACTATCCTAAAAATGGTTATAGATGTATGTTGTCAGTCCATTAAGATCTAACCATTGTTTTAGCTTTTACAGGATCCCAAAGAGATGCCATCACCCTTAAGTCAGCAGGAAACAACCTTATGAAAGACTATGCCCCCTTTCCCAATAAGTTTTATGCTCTGAAGGTTGGGGGTAATTATTATTCTAATAGAATAGTTATAAGTTAAAACTAGGTAAAGGACAAAACTATAATATAGCATCAAAGATCTCTTTTGAAGAAGAGAGGAGGGTTAGATAGGTTAGATAAAGGTAGACTGTTCTACCTACCTATACACCATTCTAGCAGGATAGATAAAGGTAGACTGTTCTGCCTAACTATACACCACTCTAGCTGAATGTATGGGCTAAGCTAAAGACAATTTGCACTGTCGTAGATATTTGTATATGGATACAAATGTGAAATAATTTTATATGTTTAATTGTGACAATTTATACATTGGTACAAAGTTTAATCTGAGATTACTTTATATAACCAAAGCAACTTGTACTTCGATATAAATCTGAATCTGTAACTATTATGTAAAACTGAATCTAAATTTGCTATATTTTATATATGCTTCTACCTTTGTTTAAAATATTTGCACATCATTGTCATGTATTCTATGCAATTAGTACCTCCATTTAACTATACTAGATATAATGTATGATTGCACTAGTTATGATATATGCACAAGATGTTTTATATACCTCTGTTTAGATGATATATATGTATTTACATGTCTAAAATGCTGTGGCCACTTTACCTGGTAATATACCCCTGGTTAATGTTCGATAGTTCTACTAAGGGTCATTGTTCAGAGATTGTACACCCCTTATATAGGTATTCTAATTTTTAGTACAGGGTTTATTCCTTAAGATGATAAGATCTGCAGTCAACATTATTTAAGGTATCATATCCCAGTTATATCGGATACAGGTTAGAATATCATAGATAGACAAGAATCTTCAACCATTTTATAGACCCAGAGAATATGGCATTTAAAATTTGTAATTTGGCCACGAGAGACACGACGACTCCTGGTGTCACTGCTCCCTTCACGAGATGGTGTTGAGCATTGAAGATACTCCATTGGAGTTTGTCCTTTTGGCAGAGAATGGCCGGTTGAGTAAGGAACTGTCCTTACCTTGATTGCTGACAGTACACACATGGTGTCAAGCTGGATGAACAAGTTGATGGATGGAGACTGATGAAACCTGCCTAGACAGGATAAGACAGTCCCTCCAAAATTGCCCTGCTTGTGAAAAGATCTGTCAGATACCATAGGCCTATGGCCTTTATGATAGATGCTCTAACAGTACACAAATCCAGAGGTGATTGTCCAGGTAGCTGTGTTGCTGTCCTCTCCCAAATTTTGGAAGTCAAGGGGAGGTAGCTAGCCCAGTCAGCCCACCCACAAAGTGTGCAAATGTTTCCTGTCAGTTTAAAACACATCTTCATGTGTTGCTTGGAGCTAGAGATGTTCATTTAAAAGAAATGACAAGGTAGCAGGAGGCAGAATTCTCTTCCAGAATTCCCTTTGGCAAGGACGTTATCAGAGCTGCTGACATGTGGTCCTTGTCCTGCCTGACAAGCTTCTGTCTCCTGCTCACAATGTTAGTGGGTGATGGTAGGGAAGTTGTGTAGTGAGGGGCGTGTCAGAAAATAACTCAGAGGAACCCATGGTTTACTTTCTGGACTTGAAATCTACTTCAGAGACAAGAACATAAAACATGATTATGGCTTGAATACAGGGATTGAGTCTGAGAAAAGGCAGAGTAAAGAGCCTCTTTTTTTTCAGAACTTCACACAATTGCTCTACTCAAGATATCTGGAAACAATTGAAGTCCTTGCTTGTGATTGTAGATATATGTTGAAATAGGTTTGCTTTGAGGATTCTAAGAAAGCATATTAAATGGGCCCAAGGAGCTCATAAAATATGGATCTGAAGCTCATATTGAAAGGTCATGCTTTTGATTAAAATTTTTGAATCCATCAGTAGAGTTTAATGGATGCTTCATATAAGCTTGCCATCATCTAAATTGATCAAAATCGATTGAGAGAATAACAGGGCTTAGATCTACATTTTGAAGATATTAAATAAGTTTTTTTAAAAAAGAAATCAATCAAAAAAGATAAAAAGAGAAACAAGGAAGAAAGGAGTAAATCCAGACTATGTCACGGAAACCCCTGAATAGAACCATCTAGGATGTTCTGGCATCACAGCCAGAGAGCTACTAAAGAAATTACATGAGCCGAGGAAACAGAATATTTTTTATCTAAACCTAGGGATCTTCTGGTGATTGTAGTAAAAAGGTCTGTGTGTGTGTGTGTGTGTGTGTGTGTGTGTGTGTGTGTGTGTGTGTGTGTGATTTTTTTGTGTGTGTTAATGGTAGCTGGAGAGAACTAAAAAATGGAAGCAAGTAATAATATAGATTCCATTGCTTCCAGGAATATTCAGTGTATACAGGTACACACTCAAGCACAGTGATGCATTGGGCCCACATAATTTAGGAAGATGGCTGTTGTAAATATTGAGAGATGTACGAGAAGAAGCAAGAGCACAAGAGAAGAAACCACAATAATGTATTGTGTTGCTACACCGATTGTGTCATAGACTTCTCCAGACGACAAAGGCTAAGCGTAGAAGGCCAACCTTGGATTGAAAAAGCAGATTCATATTTTCCAATATAACAGAGCAGAGAAATTTTACAAAGTTATCTTACCCATTTTGGTGATTAATAATCCAGATTGTTTCCATTGTTTTCTCCAGGTAAATATGATACATGAATTTGTGAGTGTTACTGAGATGTATTTTCATTAAGAAACCAGAGCCCAGAAGTTACTGGCTTTATACCCGAAATAGAAGCACAGCAAGCTTGGAATTCGGGTGTCTGCATGTGACAATGGCTGTATAATTTATCTAACTCTATGATCTTGAAGGATATACTCAGCTTCTCTCTGTGTCTAAATTTCTCACTTTGTAACTTGGTGATAAGTTATATACTTACACAAATAAAATTTATTGCAACACTTTATAAGAAGAACATGTCCTCTATCCAAAAGTAAATATTTAAAGTATTTATAAGTGAGCATATAAAAATATGTAAAAAATAAATTCCCTGTATTTCTTGCCATTATTAAAGAGTTTTATTATTTTAAGTTTTAGAAATTGTACAGGTGTAGGTATTTTGTCTGCATCAACGTTTGTCTCAAATGTGCATGGCTGGTGCCCAATGGAGGCCAGAAGATGGCATAAGATCCCCTGGAACTTGATTATTGGTGATTAAACTCACATCCTTTGAAAGAATAGACATTGCTTTTAACCAGTTTGTTTGTGCATTTGAAAAAACTCAGGTCCAAGTTCGTGGAAAACTCCCTATCCTTGTCCATCAGCCTTTTGAGTACTAGGAGTACTGGCATATGCTACACTTCCTAGCCTGAATTTTCTAAATCTATTAATTTATATAAGATAAATTTTAAAATGTTAAACATCTCCAAAACCAAAATGAACATGTATTTCCATGTATATAAACAATAAAATAGAAAGTTTAATTAATACATTATGAAGCTATATAGGATATAGGGGTTGATTGTGCCATCAATGTATAGAACAGTGCTTTAAAAATGAAAAGGAACCATGCTGTAGTTCAGTAGTTCTATAGGACATAAAGTTTTAATTAGAATAATTTAAAAGGTTAAGTATACAAACATTAGAAATGCAGGAGTGTCATTAACCTAAAAGTTTAATGAAAACAATACCTTCTTTTAATTTCAGTGTAGAGAAATCTGCCTTCGTCTTTTGAAATGAAGCCGGTGATGTTATCCAAATGTCAAACATATTTTAGAATGTCTGTCTTTAATCTCAAATCACTTTGCCCCCTAACCTAGCATTGGATCAAACAGTAGAACAATTGAACAGTGTTAAAATATGTTAGTATAAGAAGCCATACAAAGTGCTAGACTCTACTTCTGGAAAAAAAATGATAATTGAAGAAAAGAAACAATGTTTAACAAGATTTCTAAAAAGATTTTCACATAACATACATAATCGCAATTTCTCATTTGCACGCATGTGCCTTATGAAAGCCAAGTAGAATTTCTGGGAGTTTGGGGAGATTTAACCTCTTCTAATGAAGCATATCAAGCTCTTCTCAATTTTACCCTATTTTCACTGAATGAGATATGCAGATAACTGTTACGCCAAGATCTCCCAGGCCTGAAAGAGAATATTTTTCTATGTTTCTTCTCACACAGTATATGATCATGCTGTTGCTCAGGTGATTATGTCAGCTCTTCCGTCTAATGGAGCCTAATATACCACACTGTTCTGGTTACGTAACAGGTAAGGAGGCTTCTCTCCACGTCATTTCTATCACATGTCAAACATGAGACGTTGAAAGATCTCCAGACACGAGTCTGTAGAGAAGTACATGAAATAAATTGATACCCACACTGTTCATACAGAACAGTGATGCCTGCTGTGCCTGTTGACACTTCCAGCTAGTCTGTAGTCACCTGTGCTCACCCCATCTGCACATGTAACTAAGTAGCCTGATTCATTACCTACAGCTTTTCTTATACCTGTTAATGTGAATTGGATGAAAAGGAGAAACTGTGTTGGGCACTTTTTAAGAACAAAGAACTAATTAACTTCCCATGGTGTAATTCATGGAGTACAGAGACCAGTAATTGTTTTGGGATTTTAAATATCGGCAATAAGTACTTGAAATAAATATAGTTAATATTTTACTTTCAGTTGCTGTCTTCAAATTTAAAAATTCTAATATATCCTGTTTATGAATTTGATTTTTGTATAATTTTCTGTGATTTTCTCTCATTGCATTTAATTGAAACACGCCATACTTTAATATATCTCAATATATGTCATTGTGTCAACTTAGGTTATTAAAAAAAACTTGATTATGCTCAACCCCAAATCACTTCTTGCAAGGATTCCAATATTAGGAGCCATTTCTTTTACAAAATTTATCTATGTGGGAAAAATTATTTTATTGTTAAAATGTATCATAGGCATATATATGTATATATGTCTATATATATATATATATATATATATATATGTTTGTAAATATAGCCTAGTCGATCTGTACTGTGTTACTCATATATGTATGTTATGAAGGCTGACCACTGAGGTGTTCTTACATTGAGAATAAAATTTCCCTGCTCTCAGCATTCTTTAATTGCTGTTAGTATTTGTGGGAGCTTGAAGCCTCTTGGTCTCTTCCACATCAACTTTGGCATGGATACCGTTGTCCTTGTTTAGCCCATGGTTTGTGCAAGCATGTTGCAGACATTTATAGGTTTAGCGTCTGTCATACTAGAAAATTCGATTTCACAGGAGACAGCATGATCCTTTGGCATTTACAATCTCTCTATGTCCTTCTCCATTCAATTTTCTGTGTTTGGGTGCATGTATCCTTTGCTATTTTCAGAAGTGAAAATGTAAGCACAGAAAGGGTATGTAAATTAGGTAAAATCTAGTGGTTCTCAGGCAGTGTTCATTAGTATCCGTCTTTGTCACCTTGAAAGTTCTATCAAACTACTTGAACATCTCATATAGTGTTTGGTGAATATTTTTTTCCAATGAGAATTTTTCATAATGAAGATGGAAGCCATTATTGTCAACAATGAATATTTTCAATCTCTATTCAGGTAAAAGTTATTTTCCTATAGAAATCATCATATTTCAGTGGTCCCAATATAAAGCCATAGAAAAGCCTTTGTCAGAAGTTAACCCAAAGGTTATCAGAATGTATGACATAAAACCATGGTTATAATCTCACTCAGAAAATTGTGATTTCAGAAAGTAAAAGATTAATATATTTTCTTATCTTAAGTGACTAAGCACCATGCAATTTCTCTAGTCAATTCTGAAGGCATTCTATTATGCCTCATCTTAAATGCTGACCTATAGTATGTAATTTTTTCAAAGCACCTAAAAAAAACTAAATGAAAATATAGAATAATTTGAATAAGTATTTTTTACTCATTTCAGCTGATTTTTGTCTTTGTTTAAAAAAATGGCATTGCTGAGATTTTATGCAGCTTTTATCAATTACTGTGCAATGTTTGAGAAAGGATGGGCTATATTAGACTTTAATATTTACAACCCTGAAACATGTCTCTTTTAGCCAAATGATAACGGCCAGAAAAGAATGCCATTGTAATTTGGAGTTAAGAAACTATCTGGAAAGATGAGATGGGGAAGATACTTTTACCAACTTGTGCTGTCTGTCAAACTTACTCTAACATGATGATGATATAGCTCACTTTCCAGAGAGAGGACAGCTATTGGATGAGGATTCAATAAATCCTTACTGAAATGCAAAAAAATATTTCAGGTATAAGGAACAGGTTTGCAATTTAGAAGTAGAGACAACATAGTAATATTTAGCTGTTGAGGCTAGTGCTCTATTTTCTCTATATAAAATAAAATGTTATCTTAACATTAGCTTCTTATTTATTCCATATATTTTTGAGTTTGTATATCTATCTAAGAATATATATTTCACCAAAATTACAACAATTATTGGAGGATATTAAAACTCTGGACTTAGATGAATGAATGCTCAGAATGAGCCCTGTCAATCGAGTTCTCATGGGGGATGATCTGAAGTCATGACTAAAGCATATAAATGAGTATATTAGCACCCATGCCTATCAAATTTTCCTGCAAATGTATTTTGAATTGGCACGGATGTCAAGGATTTTTTCACTTTTTTGCACTTTGTTTATTCTTTTATTCATGGAGTCTCTTGTGATTCTAAGCAATAAAACTTATTATTGTGTGCCCCTATTAGGTATGACCCATATTTAGAGTGGGTGTTCCCAACTCAAATGATCCAATCAAGAAAATCTCAATGGGCTTGTACAGCTATTTGGATTCTAGTTGATTACAGTGCAGAGTTGAGGATCAAGATTAACCATGACAATATACTTCCATGTGGCTTTACCTATATCCTTGATTTGGTTAGTCCTTCTCCAAACCATTGATTTTCTGATTAACCCCTTTCATGACAAGTATTCCAAGGTCCTGGTTTAAGTCCTATCTATCCTTCATTATGCTTCCTCCATTGACATATCCACAAATACCTTTTCCTAATTTCTTAGCCTTAGTATATGTTCAAAGTTAAAGAAACCAACATATTTGAAGCTGGAATATGAATATGAAAGAAAATGTGATATTTGTCTTTCTGGACCTCAGTTGCTTCATTCAGTATTATCTTTGCAGTTTGATTATTTTAACTTCAAATTTCATTTTGCTTTACTATTGAGTAATATTTGTGGACA
Organism: Phyllotis vaccarum; assembly: GCA_033318265.1. NCBI lineage: Eukaryota > Metazoa > Chordata > Mammalia > Rodentia > Cricetidae > Phyllotis > Phyllotis vaccarum. Next base: position 48,227,494 of record JARWLC010000018.1, read on the forward strand.
TATATATATATATTCTTACCTGTTTCCATTGTCCTTGGCTAACCATCGTAACTGCATGGTAACTGCATATTTGTGGGTATAACCTTAAAAAGTCCTTTTGAAACTAAGAAACTTCCTACTGTCTAACTACCATGGTGTCAGAATTTGATATTCAAACTTGTGCAAAAAAAGAAATTAAATATTATTTACCAGGACTGTATCCTTCATGATATAATATCTACCTGTCAATTTCTATTAAAATATAGTTGCATGGCTGTTACAGGGTAGCCAAAAATTCTGATTAGATCAAGCCAATTTCATAGGAAGAAATTTTGTGACTTTTACTATAATCTGTGTGAATGAAAGTCTATGACTAGATATGTCACTGATCAGATTGTCAAATTGTCTTCTCAATATTTCTGTTTATATTCACGAACCTATGCTGTTGCTCTCATATTTTGTCATATTTTTTTTTCATTTTGTAGTGGTCAACATAGTGGTACATTCATTAATCGTCAAAGTGCTGAGAATAACAATCTGTGAAGGTTCAGCCATAAATGTGCTATCCATATCAGCCTGCATCCTCAATTGTATGTGTGTGTGTGTGTGTATGTGTGTATGTGTATTATATGCATACACAAAAATAGGAAGGGTTTTGTGTTGAAGAGGATATGGAAGAAGTTTAAGGAGAGTAACATAAGCAGATATACTAAAATTTTACTGCATACAGATATGTAATTCTCAAATATTAAAAATATGATTATTAAAACTAACGATTATATAAAAATGTGGAAATCTCTTATGATAGCATACTTCTTAGTTGGTTTGGAAAATTTTTATTTTATGCTTCTTAAAAGACACATATGTCTTGTTCATGGCACCAGGAAAAATAAAGAAAAATAGATGTGAAAGAGCAAAGATAATTTCCCTCACCTTGTTGAACATCAAGTCTTTCAACCCACGTGCAGAGAGTAGGTAAGTGTGGCACTAGAGCCTCCTCCAGATATTGAAATATGTGACTTTGGAGATGTGGGAGAGGGAGAGATATATGAGCATCTAGTAAGTTGCTTCTGAGAGATATAGGTCAACAATAACAATAAAGGGTCTATTTTGTAAAATATATGTAGGGGAAAAGACTTAAAATTCGTAACAATGAGCAGAGAGAAAAATAAAAAGAAAAAAGTTACTTTTGTATGCTCCAATATGGGTGGACTTAGAAAGCTCCATTGTTAGCAGAATAAGCCATATCTGATAGGCAGCATATTAAATGTTCTTATTTAAATGGAATAATCAGAAATAGTAAATCCGTAAGGACATGGAATAAATAATTTGTTTTGGGGGATTTGGATATGGGAATACAGAATGGCCACAGATGGAAAAGATTTTTTTTTATAATGTTAGAAATGTTTGAAAATTAGACTACAGTGTAATCTTTAGATGCCTATTTCTGTCTAACAGAGAGAAAGAAATTGTGTAAATTCTGATGGGAGAGAAAAATATAGAGATCTCAGAGGAGCTTGGGAATGCAAAACTATAATCATAATGAATTAGTAATAAAACCCTCCAGATTATATATCAACTTAAATATCCACAACTCAGTTGAAAAAATATATATACAAATTTAAAAAGAAAGTTAGCCAAATTATTATAAAATTATAAAATATAAGTTAAGCACCAGGTTGAGCTCCCAGTCCATCTCGAGAGAGTAGGGCAGAGTATATGAACAAAGGGATCAGGATTATGAGAAGCCCCACAGAGAAGGATGACTGGAGCTTTAGGGAACTCACTGACTCTGGAATAATTGCTGAGGAGCCTTCAGGGAAAGAAATTAAATCCTCCAAAGGTAGATGACCGTCAAAGGTGTGGAAAGTTTGTGGAGCCGCTTGGAGTAGGATCAGACTATGTTCCTGGTGCATGAACTGACATCTCAGAGCCTACAGAGGAACACCTAACCCAGCCTTAGTACTGGGATGGGGGACTCAGACCTATCTAAACTGGTTAAGACCCACCTTGGGAATCCTCGCTTTCCTTGGGGAATGGAGGGGGGGTAGTAAGAAGGGGGAGGAAGGACTGGGAGGAACTGGGATGAGGGAAGGGAAAGAAGAGGAAGCAATTGTAGATATGGAAACAATAAAAAAAGAAATTAAAAACGTAGACCTTCAAAAAAATGAAACTTTGTAAATTTGCTGAAACTTATTGAAATATTCAAATGGAGTATATTTTGTGGCAACTATATTATATTATGTCAATAAAACTGTTAAATTCTTTCTAAATATTATCTTTCAGCAACAGTGATCTATGATAAAAGATTGTTAAAGAATGTGCATTTTTCTTGAAATATAGACCAATTTTTAGTTCACATGGTACTTGTAGATGATTATATTACTCATATAAAACAATTATCAATATTCATTATCTGAAAGGGAGGCCAAAGTGATGTCACTGAAGGTGAGAAATGTCATGTATGTATTATGTGTCTGACTTTAAAATATCAGAATTATTTTGAGAATATGTTTAAGGCATAAACTTTATAGCAAAATATGGTTTTTTGTGTGTGTTCTGGAATTCATTGCTTTTCAGTCATATTCTTATAACTACATTTCACTTATTCTGATCTTACTTTTTTCAGAAATTAAAGTAAATTGGTAGACATTAATACATTGAATAAATTAATAGAAACATAAATGTTCTTCCTCGTGGCCAGATGCTAAAAATGATGGCTTGATTATTTTAATTAAGTCAATAGATTTAAAACTTTCAGAAATTTACTCTGCCCACAACAAACATCTAACAGTATCATACAACTGTTTTAAGTTTAATTGTTAAATATAGAAGGCATACTATTTTTGCAAATATGATGTGACATCTTATTTTCAATGAAAATATTATGTTATAATGAACAAAAATTTCTACTTAAAAATGTGTGAAAGAAAAAAAGTAAAGACTTACCTAAAAGAAGCATTTTTCCATTATATTTTACAATTATATATTAATAAACTATAGTACTCCACCAAGCAATTTAAAATTTGAAAATAGTATCTATGGATTTTACAAAAAAGAAAGAGAAATCATAGATAAAACATTTTGATATATTTCTGGAAACAGAAACAAAGGAGAAAATGTGCACAGATTCCCTGAAGCCAATGAAGCTGTTCTGTAGATGGGCAAGTCATACCCGCTACTGAGTTGCTACCATTGGTCCTTCCAGTGACAACCTTAAAAATTGATTCCAAGCATACCCATAAATTTCCAGAGTAAAAGGGGTATAGTTTTTGAAAGACTATCTCTAAAATAAATTTTCAAAGGCTCCTAACACTCCTCTCTCCTGTCCTGCTCTTCCAAGAGTACATATATTCCAGAACTTACCAAACATAAAACTCATAACCATTGACTGAAAGAATTAAACCTTCTTTCAAGAGGATTTGGAGATCTAACACATTATTGACATCCAACAGTCCTCACTTGGGTCCTCTTAATTATTTATAAAGTATATTCATCTCAGAGAAACTAACAACTGGGAACAGACTGCTAAACCTCACAGCCTATACCAAGGAACAGACTTCTCAATCATGGCTCCACCTCCCAGAGGGCCCATAGCCTTCCCAAACAGTCTCATCAGCCAGGAATCAGTGTTCAGATAAATGAGCATGTGAGTACATTTCATATCCAAACTACAACAATAAGTCAGCAGAAACCAACTGTGTTAATCCAGATAAGTTAAGCAGCTGAAGTTCCTGAATTAGAGATATGGACAGAGCAGTGTGTCCCTTCAAGTAAGGCTTCTGCATAAAACAGAAGATGTAAGACACTGATAGGAAATATTATGTCAGGAGCCTACAACATCTAGCAGAAATGACTGGAGAAGCCCTTCTGAACAGTCATGTGAATATTCCAAATTGAGAGATTTCCAAACACTATGGAAGATTTCTTATACAAAGTTAATCTCTTCATTTTAGTTCTCAGTGAGGAATTTGTAAACTTTGTGGTAAGCATCAGTAACCTCTGCTGGAAATGATTGACTTTTCAGCTGCTCTCAAGGGTACAAGGTGCTAAAAACTGTAAGACAGGTATTTCAATTTTTTGCTATTACAGGGTCATAGAATCAGCCAGCCCCAGGACAAGATGCCTAGGACTGCAGAGATGAATTCAGGTGAATCTGAGACAATGCTACCTGTCACTTGTTCTCGGAGTCAGCTCTCAACAAGGCAAACAGCACAGAACAATTGAGCAATCTAATTTGTGTTATACATTTCCTAGAGACAAGGGTGTCAGGAGGCAAGAGAAAGATGTGTGCTCTGGGCAATGAGAAACACTTTGAGGTGATGACAGTGTTCTTTATAACACTCTGTGATTAGATGGCTTACATACACCTCGGAAAACATGTAAACTGCTGTCATGTCTCAAATGTGTATTTTCAGTATATTAATTTATTCTATGTCACTATAACTCCATAAACATTTATTTATAATTTAAATGTATCACTTTAACTTAGTTAAATATAGTGATATAGGTCATACTGGTATACTATTTTGAAAAATAATTAATTCGACCTTCACATTATAAAAGTTTATATTTGGTACTATTTAATTTAATTAAGAATATTACTCCATAAACCAGGATGACAAGGACTAGATAGGGTAGATTTTAAAAAAGACTATTAACATAATTCAGTTCACTGAATACCTTTCATTATTTTTAGAATTATTTCATGAACATCAATAAATATACCTAATTATCTAAAGTTTACTCAGGAAAATTACTTTACCTTTTATCAGTGCCCTTTTAATTTTTTTAAAGATTTATTTATTTTGCATTATGTGTTTAAATCTTTTGCTTCTGTTCAAGTAAGTGTACCAACATGCATACCTGTTGGCATCCCCTGAAATTGTGGTAATGGATAGTTGTAAGTCACTACATCTGTATGGAGGGGGGAGGGGCGAAACACCTGGCTCCTCTGCATGAGCAAGAACCATGCTTCTGCTCTTACATTTTCTCCTTTTTATTTAATTACATACATTCTTCAAAGTGAAAGAATAGCAATTAATTTTAGGGCCTGTAAGAATGAATCTTGTCCTGATAAAGGTGGGGCATAAAGAGGAGCTGAGACGTCTGGAGAGAAGGCAAAGTCCGGGAATGGGGAGGAATTTTGTAGGGACTCATGACAAAAATTTCTAATTTTTTTTCCACATTCTTTTTCAATTGACCTTTGTAAGTACATAGAATCCGTAACAAATGGCTTTCTAGAATCTGTGGGAGGTTGTGTTGTTTCATTTTAAATAATTGTCCCACCCACTGGTTTAATAAAAAGCGCTGATTGGCCAAAGGCAGGCAGGAAGTGTAGGCGGGGCTACCAGACTAGGAAAAATCTCTGAGAGCAGAATTCCAGACAGACCACCAGAGAGAAGCCACAGGAAGCCGAGGACAACTATGCTGCTCTAAAGAAAGGTACCGAGCCACATGGCTGAACAAGAGACATGGGTTAGGTGAAGGATACAGAGCTAGCAAGTGATATGCCTGGGCCTGAGGCTGATCAGCCAAAAACTAATGAAAGCGTCTGTGTGTCTCTGTAGGACTGCGAGTCTGGGGGTCTGCGGGTCTGCGGGACTGTGGACCTAAACTTTGAGGTTAGGCCCGAAAGTCTGGGCCAGAAACCTTGTACTACAAGAATCCATAACAAATAACTACAAATTGTGTATGTTAAAACAGACAAAAAGGGCTTCAATTGACATAAAGGCCAGTAGCCCCCCAAACAAGCAGACTACTGAATCTTCTTCATTACAGAGCTGTCGGGGAGAATATTGCCTTGGTTTTTACAGCCTCCAGCAGTTGTCAATGACATTCCTGTCTTTAGGTCTGTCTCTTGTGTATATCCTGTGTGTCTGCATCCACATTTTACTTTTTTATTTTTTCAAGTATGAGTCACATGATTTAGGATTCTGTATGATTTCACAATCATTTGATTACACAAATAAGAATCGTATTTCATTTACATTTTACAGTAATTAACACCTAACATAGTGAAAGGGAATTCTAGTCAACATGCTACACTTTTATTCAGTCTTTTTCAGGAAATACTTTTCTAAAAAAATACTTTGATTTTAGAAGATTTTTAACAATCTTAAGGGAACATAGGGTTTTTAAATTTTTAATTGGTTTTATCCCTTAGACTGTCCAAATTTAGTTTATATTAAAAATTCTCTTAAAAAAAAACCAGTATTTCAAATTGTCCTCAAATAGATCATTCCAGTTAGGAAGAAGAACAAATAATTTAACATGACTGAATGTGTATTGCCTCAGGTGGGTTTCCGCTCAATGGTGCACAGAGTAAGAAAGAAAGACTTTAGAGCACACTGGTGAAATGTCTCTGACACACACTCATACAGAATTCAGAAATAAAAACACTGTCATTAGAAATATTATAACAAAATACTGAGGTAAACAAAAAAGTTTCCAGTAAAAGGGATTATATACATGTGTTTTAAAAGGTGTATAGGGACAATTTTCTTCAAGTTTTCTGTCTAGTGATATTAAAATCCTTGGCCCTGAGGCCTGTATAGAGACTTGCCTAATCCTGCCCCCCCCCAGGTCTTCTAACAGACCAGCAGAGTTTTAAAAAAAAATGGAAGATAGCTGTGGGAAAGCAAGTGATTTGAAGCAAGCATGATTTCCTAAGAAGATATCCATGTAAGTGAGAAATAATCCTGTCAAATTATATATATATATATATATATATATATATATATATATATATATATATATACACATAATTTCAGTTATCAATTTAAATTTATATGTACTGTTTATGAAAAGTGAAATATATATATCAATTTATTTTCAACTGCAAGATTTTGAAAATTGTGCATTCTCTAACTCTTGGATTATAACTTTTAGGCAAATCCCATTCCCTAATTTATTTTACAGCATAGACTTCTGGTGAACTTACTCTGCACATAATTCCATGTCTTCATTATCTAGCCCAACTGACTATAAATAAAAGCACTGGGTACTCATTTAATTTATGTATACTACAAAATTTCCAACATCATTAAAATACTTCATTGTTATGTTTTGAACTATATTTCTAGCAGTTAAAATAGATTTTACTTTATCATTTCAAACAATAATATGTATATTTGTGTTGAAATATTTCTGAATAAATGCAATTGTACTATAAGAACTATAATTAGAAATTAGATTTAAAAAGACAGAGAATTGTCAAATATTATACACTCTCACCTAAATTTTGTTTAATGCTAATGTAAAGATTTAGCTGATATCAAAAATATTATCATGACCATCGACATGAGACAGTACTCAAAAATGGCCAAAAACATACCTACCACAAGATAAAGAAATATGACACATTAATTACTTGCAACTATTACTGAACATGTAGAATAATTTTGTGTATAACATATGATTAAAAGCAAAATGACAGTGAGTCTTCCATGGGGTGAAAAAACACCTATCTTGTGAAATTCTATATTCTTTTTAGGAACTCTGTAGACTCTTCTGGAAAGAAATGTGCTCGTAGAAGGATGGTAGTAGCATTTACTATGTAACTATAATGTCTTTAACTATAATTTATGTCACTTCAGCTAAGCCATTATTTCATAATCCAAAATTTTTCCTTTTTGTTTTACAGGGAGATTGAAATTGAAATTAATGCCTTAATGTAGAAGCATGATGAACTGCCTGCCAGTGAGGTCCATGCTTGTATCTTACAAAGTTCAATATCTAGTTCTTCTTGGGACTGTGACTCATCCTTGGCAAAATCATTTATGACAGTACAGAGAGAAAAGGGATGGTGTTCCTTTAGCAGAATATGAAATTCCTTGTAGGATTGTATTACAGCTAATTCGACTTTACAGCTGAAGACAATTTTATGTGCACGTTTATATCCTTTACTACCAAATAATAAGAACACTGGATGTTTAAAAAAATGATATAACAAGGAAGCAAAGGTTTAGTTTTCAGACTAGAAGTTCGTTGCTGATTTTGAATGCAGACATTTTAAGGCTGCATCATATATACAGCTATTAGTATTAAAGTCAACATTAAAAGTCTTATTTTATTTCTCATGCTATAAATTGCAGTTATTTATAAATTTAAAATTTAACATTGTATTATCACCTACTTTTAACTGGAAATGCAAATGAGATAAATTTCTTTTTCTAAATTTATTTTCAAGGTAATGATTCCCAGGATTTTGTCTAAGTAAATATAAGAATAATGACTTCACAATATTTTTGTTTGGACTGTTTAATACAAGAGTGATATGTCTATTATTTCTTTTTTGTGAACTTCTAATTGATGAGGAGAGTCAAGATGTCTTATGACTAGGAAAACAGAGGTATTATCGGTTTCCTTGTATATAAACAAAATTAGTGGACAACAGCTTTCCAAATGTACCTCATACATGGTCTGCAAAGACAGAATGAGATAAAGTTGGGTCTGAAGAAATTGCTTAAGTCATGAGGACAACTTGCTGTTCCTCCAGAGGCTTGATATAGCTGTTACATAAAACAGACAGAAAGCTTATCTACTTGACCTAAAACATACACATTTTGATGTGAAGATATTTTCAGTGTTTTTTCTAGTAAGTGTCTACTTATTTACAGTTGTAAAAATTCAAGATATGTTAGCCAAATTTCACAAAGATTAAAAACACTGACAGTCTATACCTCCTGGTTTCTCTATTCTGATTATAGTTCTCTATCATGAATCTTATGTTCATTTTATGTCGTGTTCTCCACAGTTTAGCCTATGGAAAGAAAATGATAAATTAAACAGTATAAAATAGAGTACAATATGGCATTTAAGTAATTATCAAAAGGTATTGTTCACCCGGCATCCTTTATCCAGGCAGGCATCCACCAGTACAATGAATGCGTATCTAGTAGAAAAGGGGAGAGAAGGAGAATCAGCAGAATAGTTCATATGCTGTGGAGAAATGTAAAACTGAAGACAACAAAGGCATTGAGGAAGAGGCTGGTGTGAGAAGACAGAGATGCCATCTTGGGTCATGTGATATCTGGCCCTGTGTTGTCCCTGAGGACCGTGTCTGAGTTTGTGATCCTACCACAGCTGTGATTCTGTGATAATGTCCATGGCCTGTGTTACCTACAAAGGCCGTAAAGACGTCCATGGTTATCACTCCCACCTGACACCATGTTGATGCTGTCTGAGGGCTGAGCTGTCAACCAGGACATCTGGCCAGAGTTGCAGCCAAGGGCATGTCTAAGTCTATGGCCCTACTAAAGTCAGGGTCTATGAAGATGTCCATGGCCTGCTTTGCAACCAAAGAACATGCCGACTCAAGGGTTATAGCGCAAGACTTGAGGCTACTTTGGTGCCTGGGGACCATGCTGTCACCAGAGCCATACTGATCTGAATAACCTATGTTGCCCAGGGCTATGGTGATGTCAGACATCAGGGCCCAAGCTGTGGCTGAGGGTCATGTTTGGGTCCATGGTCCTTCTTCAGCTGTGGTCTCTGCTGATGTCCTTGACCTATGTTATCACTGGAAACTATGCCAGATATGGCCCTGGTGATCTAGGCACCAGAGAGCTGATCCTGCTCTTGTGAGCTGCTTCAGTGGAAGAGCTTCCCCCTTCTCCACTGACTGGGCACTGGAGATCTGGGCCTGACACTCGCCTGAGGAACTTGGTCTTGGTGGAGGCCTAGACTGACAAACTTTACTACCATCCAGACACACATCTATGACTCTTTGAGTTTGCCTACCTCAGCATCAGCTATTACCTGCTGGGTTGCGTGAAAGGAATGGTCCTGAAAAACTGTTACCAGCCACAGGATCTTCATGAGTTGGGAGAGATGGAGAAAGGAAATGGTTTGTTGTTGTTAGTTTGTTTATTAATTATTTCTATTCCATTTTATTTCTATTTTCTTTTGAGGGGGAAGCTACAAGGGTGGAGAGCAGAAAGAAGTACTGGGTAATGAATGGGATTAGGGTGCACGAGGTGAAATTCCTAAAGAATTAATTAAAAAGTAATACTAATAAAAATTAAGTTATGTTTTGATTAACAGAAACCAATAAAGATGTACTATTTATGTATTTTTATTTAAGAAGTTCTAGTGAAATTGTCATATTCAATCTGTCACTAGAACGGAGTGTCCCCATTGTAAAATAAATCATGATGTGATAAGAAGATACCACTAGATGAAGAGAATCATTGAAAACTGTCTTGCACTATCTAATCCATTGGAGATTGCTTGAAAACATTGTTCTCAGAATTAAAACTGGATGAGACGTGGGCCAACCTTTTAAAAGTATGGTATTATTTATTAATTATTGTAGATTTTTCATGTAACTGATTTTGATCTTATTCATCCCATGCTTCCTTGTAACACCTCTCATGTCCTCTCTAGTCACAAACCTCATGTCCTCTTCTCCTCTAACTCACTGAGTCCAGTTTGTTCTATCCATATGCACAAGAGTGTGGACCATCCACTCGAGTACAATTAACCTCAGCATTTTTCCTGAAATAAGAAATACTTCAAGTAAAATAAAAGTCAATGTTATAGCAACCCATAAATGCACATAAATTTCTTTATGTGCATAGAATATGCTCCAAGTGCTTTTCCAAATTCAACTGTTTTCTATATTGTAGTTAATTTCAAATTATAAACCTACAGGAACACTGTGATGGTCAGATCACTGACAAATGAGTATGTCCGTGCTTATGCAAGTGTGAATGTATGTATATGTGTTTGCATATGACTCATGTGTAGTGAGTGTGTGTATGTGTATGAAATGATAATACTCAAATTCAATGTTTTATCTATATCCCCTGTACCAGTTTAATCTTTTATTTCTCTTAGAATGTAAATATAAACTACAGTTAGTCATGTTTGGTTGTGTCTTCAAATGAAATATCCTAAAATTACCATTAAACAACCGCTTACTTTCTTACTTTCTTACATTGTATGGAAGTCTGATTAGAAACACTGAAAGCACACATATAAATCTCAATGTAGTCCAAGGAGGACGGCGTCTTTGCACTGTACGTCACACAAGTATTTTGTCAATAACACATTTATGGAAGATAGAATAAATTTGTAAATAGTTATGTAAAATAAAATACCTTTTGTTTTTTATATATTATTTGCAACCATTTCATAGGCTTCCAAATCCATTTTCAATTTTGCCATTTTATTTAACTATTATTAATGTTAATTATTCAGATACAAAGTACAAAATTGATTTTTATACTTGAAAATATTTCTAAATTGTTATATTTCCCTTTTTGTAGTGTGGTTTTATAACACATATTCTTGTAATATATTAAAATAGTTGAGCTATAAATAATACATAATTGAATTATTGATAGTTCTAAATTTTAACTCTTGATACTAATTTAAAATATAGTGAATAAGCACTAAATATAAAAGAAATGGAGAAGTTGCATCAACTACATAAAATAGATTATACAGAAAATATCACATATTTTGGTTGGCTTAGAATGCAACAATCTAACAATTATTTAGCATTTATTATGAACTCCTTTTTAAAAATTACATTACTAACATATGGTATGTTAGTAATTTTTTTATTTACTAACATATTATTTGCTCCATAATGATATGCCCTGTCCCATTAACATAACTAACATATATCCTTTGTTCATGAAAGGCATTGATTCGTCCTGACTCTTGACAAAGCATACATATAAAATAATGGACCATGAGTAAGAATAGATATTCAAATATGGATTTGAATACCCTTTAATAATTCCATCTCATGCTGAGAGGAGAATATGTAGTTATCATCTGAAAACTAAACCTCTCACATTCTGCATAGATTTGAAGGATATACCATGACTCACAGAACCACAAGGATATTGCATACAGTATACTTTGTATACTGTATATTATATATAAAGGTCCACTTTCATACTTGGAAAATCTTGAGATCTTTGGTTAATGCTTTTTTCACATTATTGCAAACATTTCACAAACCACATCTAGGTGTTCAAGTGAAGACACACATGTAGATCAGAACTACAAAAGGAGTATATCCCAGAGTTGTGTTCAGGGGCCACACTATTAAGACAAAAAACGCTGGCAGGCACAGGAAAATCAGGAGACACGAGAGCATTGCCAGTGACAAGACCAAGACAGGAAATCAAAATGAGTAGATGAAATCAGTCAAAGTTCCATGCCTTTTAATCGGGCACCAGCATCCAAACTACTACTTCAATGATGAATCTATGGCCATTTAATGACACAGAAGGATCTTTTTATCAGTGGGGTCAGCATTTATTTCCTGTTGTTTAAAACACTGAGCTCATTGGCATGACACTCAAAAATAAATAAGCAGGATGAAAAGTATATTTAATTCATTTAAGTAGAGTGTATTTCCCTCAAATAAGGCAGAAAACTGATTCAATGCTATTAAAAGTACTTGATTGCTTTTGTATCAAGTAATACTATCAAAATTATATTCATATTTGGCAAGATTTCAGTGTTGCCTACAATGAGAAAAAAAATGTTTTTAACTGAAAATTAAATTATGAACCAGTATAAGCCTCCAAATTTGAAATGGAGCAGGTAAAGCCCAGTCACAGCTTCTAGCAAGAGAAATGCTTGAGGGCTGGTGATGTGGTAGAGAACTTGACTGGCCTGCAGGAAGTGCAGAGTTTTATCCCAGCAGTGCAAAGAACAGAACCTGAAAATCTGACACCTGCTATCAGAGGGAAATATAGATGCCTGCCATCAACATGAGGTCAGAACTGTTTTACTCGAGAGTTAGATTCTGCAGATGTGTTCCGTCTTTTCAATGACCAATGTTAATATGAATATTGACTTGTTTTTTATTATTATTGCAGGAAAATCGTCATAGTAAAATGTCAAAAATTACCAGCAATTTTTTTGAAAAGCAAGTTATTTATGTAGACACAGCAAAAAAGATTAGGAATAAAAATTTCAAGCCAAATCATTTTATGGTCTATTTTTTTCAGGGAAAATTATGCAAGTAATACCTCTACGCCATTAAGCTAGAATTAATTTAAAATGCAAAGGGCCTTTTACTATTACTTGCTATCAAATATGTAATCTTGACTTTCAGCAAATTGATCCCAGGTTATGTTTTAAATATTTGATCAATATTTGAAAAAATCTCTCTATAATATAAACAGTTAGGCAGGGTTGAAGGCAAAGGTCAAAACAAAGTATTTTATTTAATTTTTATTCTCAGTCAAAATATGAACAATTTAACAACCATTTCAACTATTTGAAAAGCTTAGGAAATCAGGAAATATTTTCTTTCTTTTTTGGTCAATGATGTTAGGTCTGACGTAATTAAAAATGTTTAAGATGATTATCTAATTGAACTTATATCTGTGCTCCATGTTAAAGATTATGTTAAGTGGTTGATTAAAAAAATCAACAAACATCATTAGCTGAAGGACAATAAAAACTAGTACTGGTTATTGCCTAACAGTACCGGCAATAAATATATAACATAAATATAAGAAAAAATAATATGATTAAAAATTAATGAGGCAAGACTACAAAAAGACTATTGAGTTACTTTTGTGTTGGGCATTTATTTCTGGACATTGCGACTACTCTGAAATGGAGTTAATGTACCCAGGAAAATTTCATTGGAGAAAACTATTTTTTTTCTTTGTAAGTGGGTATCATTGCAGATAGCTCCTTGGTTAGGTCTGGGAACCATTGCCCACCTACCCTTCTCACCTGTCTAGCTTGAATTTATGTATATCCTGTGAGTGATTCCACAGTCTCTTTTAGTTCATATATACATCAGTACTGCTATGTATGAAAGAAAGTGTTTCATCAGAGACATCCATTTCTTCTGCTTCTTACAATCCCTCAGACACCTCCTGTACATGGATCTCTAACCCCTGAAAGCAAAAGTTTAAAGAAGATCTCTCATTTAGGACCGAATTCTCCAACCTCTATCTCTCAGTCCATTGCCCAGCTAACAATCATTGCATTACATCTCATCTCCTGCAAGTAGTTTCTCTAATGATGGCTGAGGGAGTTACTGATCTTAAAAAGATTATAAAATTAGGAAGTAAATTTATAACTTGAAAAATAATACTTAATGAGGTATTTAAAACCTGCAAAAACAAATATTTTGTTTTTTCTTATATATGGATGATAGCTTTGCAGCCATCAATATATGCTCTACAATCCATAGAACCAAGAGTTTAGATACATAATTAGAGATTGAAAGAGAGAAAAGAATCTTCTTATGAAACATAAATAGAATATATTGTTATAGACGTAGAGATCTGTGAAGGTGTATTAACTGTGGGGGGTGTGGAAGAGAGGTATAAAAGAGAACATATAGAGAAGGCCCACTAACCCTAAGTCCATTGAGGGGATGTATGAAAACCTGCATCTGAAGAAGATTCCTAAAATATATACATAGATAGAAGAAATCTTAATGGAATCACTAAACAATTGGGATGCCAATTCTTAACTTGACATCTTATAATACCGAATCAAATATTCAGTGTTAGAAATGGGTTAGATTTAGTTGAGTCATTAGCCAACAGGGACCAAAAACATCTCAGGCAATTGTCAAGGCTATGAATTGCTTTCAAAAAACTGATGGTAAAGCCATAAAGTAGAAGAGAAACACTTACATATATCATTGAACACAGCGAAGACAGCTTGTATGTAACTAGAGCCTTCACCCCTACCAGTGTTCACAGTACTGGAATGTAGTTTGTATACTACAAGGGGAGAAAGATAATCAGCTGTCTACAAACTCTGTGGCTTTTATAAGCAACCTGCTTGGAATAGGTTGGAGCAATAGCAGCACAAATGTTATAAAAGTAATCAGTGACTTTCTGATTGGATTAGAGGCCCATTCCTTGAGATGGTACTCATGTCTGATGCTTCTTGGGTGGGTAAAAAATTGAGATTGATTTCATTACTAGTAGTCCAATGTTTTATCCTATACTCAAATGAATAACCACCCTGAATGTAATCACAGAACCTACATCCAACAATGAATAGAGATAGAGGCAGAGATCCATGACTGTGCACTGGGCTGAGCTCCTGGTCCAGCTAAGAACAGGAAAGGAGAGTCTGTATAAGGAAGGGAATAGGAATTATGAGGAAAATTCCCACAATGATGGGCTAGCTGGAACTCTGGGGAGCTCACTGAATCAAGAACAGCCACTGGGAATCCATCAGGAAAAGGAGCTAGGCCCTCCAAGGGTAGGCAACTGTCAATTGGCATGGGCAGTATGTGGAGCCTCCAGGGGTGGGATGAGACTGTGTTTCTGTGCATGAGCTGGTACCTCGGAGCCCATTCCCTGTAGCGGAACACCTAACTCAGACTTGACTTTGGGATGAGGAAATCAGACTTGCCTGGAGTGGATGTGCCCTGTTGAGCTGACCCATCTAGGGACTTCTTGCCATTTTGGGGGAGGGGATGGGGAGTGGAGAGGCTGAAGGCTGACTGGGAGAAATTGGGAAGAGGGAAGGGAGCTGGAGCATGGGGATACAAAAAATAATAAACTAAAGAAAATGAATTTAAAGAGAAAAAATAACTGAGACTGAATAACTCATGGGTCTAGAACAGACCAAATAATATTGCTTGGCTAAAGTAACATTGCATTAAAATGACTACTAATAATATTCTAGTATGCATTTAAGCTCAAGAGGTTCAGGAGGATGCTAGATTGAGGATTAATGTGTCTTAAATATAGAACTTTCCCATTTGAGATCTTAGTGCTCTTTTATAGATTCATACATAATATTTTTTTGAATTAAACCTAACATTTTATTAAATTATCATATACAAACTAGAAATGTTTTACTTAACATTTCCAATTTTGTTTCAAGTGAATATATGTTTTCATGATGCATATAACTGAGCATTTTGATTTATTACATGACTAAAGTTGTTGAGAAAATTGCTCTGTATTTAATAATAATACATAGTAAACAATAGTTCTAATATTTTATTCATTCCTATGATGCATTTTATGACTTTTTCTCAGGAATTTACCAGCTTGACCTCTTCCCAACATAATTCACTTTTCCATTGTTAATGGTATTTATTCTTTATGTGTCTCAACAATCGTATATTTTTCTTCCAAAATAGAGTTTTGAAGCTGTTTATTCATCTTTCTTTTACAGATCACTGTCACCTTCTACATCTTAATCCCCACAGCATCAATTTCCTAATCTATTCATCATAACATTTTTAAATTAAATATTTCGTGGTGCAAATATATTACTATTTTATAAACATGAACACACGAGGATGTCTTTCATGAGAAAGCAAAAGTAGCAGTAAGTATTCGACTACTCACTCACCTTTGCTCTTAGGTTGGCGTTCAGAGTAACACCATCACAACCTAATGTCTTCTCCACGTCCAGTTCATCTTATACTACAGATGAAAGGCAAGATCCAATCATTCCAACATGATTACCTTAGTATTTCTCTCATTAGTTACTAGGCAATTTTACATATCAGCTTTTTTTTTTCACCTAGAAGACAGCATATTCTTCAAACTAGAAACATGGAATGAAGCCAGATATAGTAGTAAATGCCTTTAATTCCAAAAGTCAGGAGGAAGAAACAAGTGGATCTCCGAGTTTGAAGCCAGGTTCGGCATGGCCTCAGTTTCATGACACCTAGGGCTACCCAAAGGAAAAGGGAATGAAACCGGTCAATATAAGAATTACAATTAAGTCTATCACTTTTTAGACAGGTTTCACTACGTCTTCAGATAACTTCTTCAAATACTTCTTCATGTTGCTCAGTCAATGTGTCAAGTTTTGCTTTTTCAAATTACTTTATCTTTTCTGGTTATCTGGGTGAGCTGTGAATAATATGTTCCTTAGGATCAAGGTACAAAAAAAAGAGTGATTTCAAATCTATCAGACTGATGTAAGCAGGCTAAAAGTGATTTTCTGACATTGATTATATATTTGTAAATTTAGAATGTCTGCAGTGTGCCTACTAAATTTTATATGTGCAAATATTTTAATCTGATAATATTATTTATATATTATATATGGACATACACACTACATATACAAACACATACCTCTTCTTTGGTAACCATGATGCTTTTCATGTAGCCTTGTGAATCAGAGTCATATTGGGTTTGATATATATTATTTTAAACTAAGAAACCACCATTCCCTCCTAATTTGAGCTCCTTCTACTGGCCAATCTAACATTCCAGCCCTGTCTCTAAGCACTGAGAAAATATATACTACAAAAATGTGCTCTTGTAAACTCAGATGATTTGAAAGATTTAAAAGTACAATTGTCATCTGGACTGACAGCTGGGGAACCTGCATTGGACTGGACTAGGCCCTCTGAATGTGGATGACAGTCGAATGACATGGGCAGTTTGTGAGACCTCTGGCGATGGGACCAAAATTTATTCCTTGTGCATGGACTGGCTTCTTGGAGCCCATTCCCTACAGAGGAACACCTAACTCAGCCTGGACACTGGGGGAAGGGACTTGGTTCTACCTCAACTGGAAATGCCAGATTGTATTGATTCACCCTGGGAGTCCTTATTCTTTCTGAAAAATAGACTGGAGGATGAGGTGGGGGGAAGCTGAGATATGACTGTTAAGAGGTGAGAGAAAGAGAACAATGATGGGCATGTTAAAAAAAACTTTTAAATAAAAAAAATTAATAAATCACAAACTGTGCAATATAACATTTTCTTACTAATCAGTAAGATAACAATCATTTTATGCATTATTTTGTTGTTGTAAAGAGATGGTAATATCAGATTATTTATATATAAATTACAGACAAATAAAAATAGTTGTTTTACTGTTGAAACATAGGTACACATATTCATAAGGCAGTGTGATTACTTGATACAGGTATATAGTGTAGGGCCAAGTCACAAGCAATAAGCCTTTTCATCTATTAAAATTCTTAATTATACTTCAATGAACTTTAAGTTATTTTAATTCTTTATAAAATAAAAAATCAATTGTTTCCTAACTATGTTAAATAACATTAGAATCCATTCTTCTTAAGGGACAACATATAGTTTCACTTATGTGATTGACATCAAATTCTTAAGTAAATGGTGCTATCCTCTAGGATGCAGATCAAGGAAGCAAATGGTATGTACCCCACTAATTCCTATAATACAAATTAGAATTTATTTGCTATTTATCAGCCTTAGAGGTTGGATATCACATCCATGTTCTAACCCCCAGGAGAAGAAGGTTATGATTTGTTTTGACTTTTCCAATGATCAGCATTCTAAATACAAAAAATAATAAGCATGGATATGAACTAAACCTCATATTTGAGCTAGTAAACAAATTAGTGTCATGTTCTCTGATAGCAGATTTTTTAATGCATTGGATTTTATTAGAGACATTAAAAAGAATGGTTTCACACTCGTGTGACTGCCCCTTCAGGATATATAAAACAGAATGAAATTTTGGTGATATGGCATACTTCAGCTGGGTGAGACCTTTAGCACTGATACTAATCACACTGAAATAGGGTTGGCTTATAGTTCATCATATTCAAGTATTTCTGCTGAGAAAATGTGAATAGAAAAAGCATTTTCCCTTTAGGGGTTTTAAAGTAAAACATATATGTTATTAAAATAAATTCTGAGTTCCTACTTTTGTAGAGCCAGAAATGACTAAGCTGTGGAGTCTTGAATTAGAAATGTGCCATGGCACATGTTTTTGGACATTTATTCACAGTTGTTGGTGGTGCTGTTGGAAAGTTTATGGGAGGGTAGGAATCTTGCTATAGAAAATGTGGCCCAAGGTGGGGGGCATGAAGTTTATGGCTTTGCACAACTTCTAATTCTGTCTTTCTGGTTCCTGCATAAGGCAAGCAAGACATGTGATCTCTCAGCTTCCTGCTGCTGCCTCGTTACTTGCCTGCTCTCATACTGTCCCTAGCGACCCTAAACCTCTGGGAATGTAAGCCATAATAACCATGCTTTCTTAAGGTGCTTTGGATCAAGACATTTTATCATAGTAAGAAATATTTAGGTTATACAGTGCTATTTTATGAATATATTATTTCATGTATTAAAACTCTCCTTTCATTATAAATATTATACTGCACAAAGTAATGTAAATAAAGAAAAAAATCCAATAATTTCATAAAAGAAAATAACATAAATGGGCAAGTTGTAGATTATGGTTTCTCAAGAAATTTAGAGCAGTGACTTGAGGGTAAAGTAAAGAAATGTGTATTAGTTTGACGGTGGTAACTTGGCACTTAAGTTTGAAGAAAATATTTCATTCCATAATAATTAGTTAAAAGATTTTACTTATCTTTTAATTAAACAATGGATCTATCCAAATCCAAAGAAATCTGATAGAAGATATGAGACACCTACAATAGGAACAAACAACACTCTCACATGTACAGAAATAACAATAATCAGGTTATCAACACTCCTTCTTTGGATATCTGTAAGTTTGAATTCCTCTGGAAAATGAAAAAGATATCAGATACTCTTTGGGCATTTACTAGGTTAATAGGCAGTCAACACTACTATCAGAGGATAACAGAGACGGAAATTATGTCAAAGATTAGTGTGGCACAGTATATACATGAACTCTTGAACTCTCAGAAGTTGTGACCAACTTTGAGATTCTCATGTGAGACTCAGTCTTTTATCTTTTTCCCAGGAAGGAAAGTGAGAAAGTAAAAAAGTCCCACATCTAACTTAGGATTTATAGACAGTCAGAAAGAGGGCTCCACATGGTCACACTCATTGCTAGGATTTATGTGCATTAAAGGTTACTAAGGGAGAGAGATTTACTTCTCCTTAGGATTAATAAATAGTTAACTGTTTCTAGATCCTGGGGCTCACAAAGCCACATCTGTCCCCAAGGATATGCAAATAGTTAATGATTATATTTGAAATATTTACTCAGTTTTTATATAGAGCCTTTCCCTTAGTGTTCAATCTCCTGTAAGTAACCAATCATCAATATTCCTGTCACTCAGTTTAAACCCATTATTTTCCCTAGGATAGACATCAGTCTGTTGTTGGTTTGGTTTGGTTTGGCTTGGCTTGGTTTGTCTATTATTGTTGACTTATCTTAGATGAGTGATGTTTGTTCATATACCGTACAGCAGGTGAAATGATCTCTGTGTTCTAAGGCCATTTCTTATTTATACTTTCTTTAAAATGTAAAGAATATTCCAACAGTTTTCTGCGTCCAAGTCATTGAGAAGTTTGAGAGACTGATGGTAAATTTTTTCCATCCTTTGATCTTTCATTTTGTATTCTTCAAGTAAGAGAAAAGGAATGAAAATCTAACCCATAAGGACTTCTAAGGGAGAGTTGTCTCCCTGAAAGGCAGTTGCAAAAGAATTATCCATAGTTTTCTAATCACACTAAACATATACACATACATGCCATAGTTTCTTTGCACTTTTGCATGTTCATGGCACTGAAAAAGAGACATATGCTCCAGTCTGTATCTAGAATCATGAAAGATCTGCTTACATCATCTTTTGTTTATGTATAAATATTATAAGGGAAATGGTTCAGAACACTCTAATGTAACAAAGCTTTATTGTCAGACTATCTTTAGGTTACCAGCCCAAATAACAACACAGATTTACTATTAATTATGAAAGCTTGGCCTCAGCTTAGGCTTTTACATAAACAGCTTTATACCTCAATTAACCTGCTTCTATTAATATACCATCTAACACATGTTTAAGTTACCTCTTCTTTGTACTGTATTTCCTATGTATTTGGGGGTCTCTCTTCTTCCCAGAGATCTTTCTCTCTCTCTCTTCCTGAAAATCCTGCTTATTCTCTCCTGCCTAGCTATTGGCATTTCATTTTTTATTACACAATCATAACAACACATCTTCACATAGTGTACAAAGTTCAAACAGCACTCTTATCTACCATTCTTATTACCTTATCTGGCATATTTGAACTAAACAATTTCTGTTCTGTGGAAAAGTAGTAGCCCAAAAAGCCTAATAAAACTACTGTTGTGATTTCCTTAATAATAATAATTTACATATCTATATATGCTTCAGTAGTGTAAATATTTTTGAAGTTAATACCAAAGCTCAGGAAAGCACATTTGAGACCTTATTTCTGATGCTTACTGATTGAAAACAAAGGAAAGATGAGACTTTTTTACTATCAGAGCAAATAGTATTTAAGGAGTTATTAATGAAATAAGGAATCTTGATTGACATGGAATAATAATTTAACATTATTACAAACTGTGTGTAATGAAAACCTTAGAGTGCTGAGACACAATTTTGTTTTTGTATGTTCATTTTATTATTCTTCTTATATAAAACGTCTTTGTATCCATGTATCCCCCCTTCCCTCTCTTCCCCTCCCCTCCCTTCCCCTCCCCTCCCCTCCTCCCAAATTAATCCCATTCAGCCTTTAGGTTCCCCCTTCTCATCCACTCCATCCTCTCCCTGAAAAGGGTAAGAAGTCCCAAGGTAGGTCAGCTCAGCGTGGCACATCCACTCCAGACAAGACCTATTTCCTCATGCCACAAACAAGGCTGGGTTTGGCGTCCCTGTGCAGGGAATGGGCTACAAGGTGACAGCCCATGCACAAGAACACAGACAGTCTGATCCCACCCCTCGAGGCTCCACATACTGTCCATGCCAATCGACAGTTGCCTACCCTTGGAGGGCCTATCTCCTTTTTCTGATGGTTGCCCAGTCTCTGTTCTTGATTCAATGAGCTCTCCAGAGCTCCAGCCAGCCATCACTGTGGAAATTTTCCTCTTAATCCCTATTCCTCTGCTCATACAGAGTTTCCTGCCCTGCTCTCAGTTGGACCAGAAGTTTGGCCCAGTGCTCAGCCATGCCTCCACATCTATATTAAAAGTTGGATATAGGTTCTGTGATGACATTTAGGGTGGTTATCCATTTGATTATAAGAAAAATCCTGTTTAGGCACCTCCTCCAGTATTGGTTGGAGAGCTAGCTAGGCACATCCTATGAGATCTTGAAGGTTTCCCTAGCACTTGGTCTTTTTCCAACCCCACATTGGCTTCCTCTATTGAGATTTTTTTTCTCCCTCTTTGTTGCTCCTTTCACTCAACCATTTCCTTCTCTCATGACTTGTTCCCACCTCTTCTTGATGGCATCCCATTATGACCCCAATTTACTAAGGACATCTCTATATTCTCTTCCTAGAGAAATCTCTAGATGTCTCTCTTAATTTCCTTCTGATTCCAAGCTGTTCAGGGCTTGTGGTTTGCAGCTTGAGTATTCTTTGCTTTTTGTCTAAAATCCACTTATGAGTAAGTTCACCTCATGCCTATTTTCCTGGGCTAGTGATGCCTCACTCAGGAGGATAAATGAGTAAATTCAACCATTTTCTGGTAAATTTTAGAATGTCTTTCCCCCCCACCTCTGTTGTGTAAATGAACCACAGTTAATCCATTCTTCAGTTGAGAGGCATATAGGTTGTTTCCAGGTTCTTGCTATTACAAATACTATTGCTGTGAACATAGTCAAGCTAAAGCCTTTGAGGTATGAATGTCCATACTTTGGTATATGCCCAATAGTGGTATTGCTGGATCCTTGGGGAGATTGATTCCCAGCTTTCTGAGGAATCACCATACTTCATTCCAGAGTGGTTGTGCAAGTTTACACTTCAACAATGGAGGAGTTTTCCACTTGCTCACCACCCTCTCCAACATAGGCTATTATCTGTGTTTTTTATCTTAGCCATTCTGAGAGGTGTAAGGTGCTAACTCAAAGTTGTTTTGATTTACATTTCTCTGATGTCTAAAGATGTTGAGTAATTTGAGTAATTTGTTATGTGCCTTTCAGCCATTTGTAATTCTTCTGTCTAGAATTGGCTCTGAAAACCATTTTTTAATTGGGTTCTTTAGGTTTGGGTGTTCTAGTTTTTTGAGTTCTCTGTTTATTTTAGAAATAAGCCCTCTATCAGATGTAGGGTTGGTGAAGATATTTTCCCATTCTGTAGGCTGTCATTTTGTCTTATTGACTGTGTCTTTTTCCTTACAGAAGCTTCTCAGTTTCAGGAGGTCTCACTTATTGATTGTTGTTCTTAGAGTCCGTGCTACTGGTGTTATATTTAGGAAGTGGTCACCAGTGCCAATGTGTTGGAGCATATTTCCCACTTTTTTTCTATCAAGTTCAGAGTAGCTGAGCTTATGCTTAGGTTTTTATCCACATGGATTTTAGTTTTACACAGGGTGATAGGTTTGGATCTATTTGCATTCTTGCACATACAACCATCCAGTTATGCCAACACCATTTGTTAAAGATTCTATCTTTTTGCCATTGAATATTTTTGGTCTCTTTGTCAAAAATCAGGTGTTCACAAGTGTGTAGGAGTCACAATTTTCTATGGGCTAAGCTGTCACAAATTCCATTATAACCACACACAATATTATCTTCATAGCCTATGTTGTACATTATAATCCTAAAATTACCCATGTTAAAAGCCCTAAAAATACTCTGTAATTATTATGACACATTGAAGCTAAAAAACCCTATTATGACATACTTAGGACATAAAATTTAAAATGATATTTTAATAAAATGATTGTTCAGAAATTGAGTCTTGAAGTAAAGAAAAATGATTTAAATTATTGAACAGGTTCTGTTTACTGTAAACATAAAACAAAATATAAGAAACTCCAATGTTACTGTGTATGATAGTTCAAAGTTTATTTTGTTGATGTTGTTATCTGATTTACTGCATTTATAAATATTTATTACCTTCAGAATATTTCAGCTTTTAGACATTTACAATGTCTCAAATAGTATAATAGCTCCAGTATGTCAGAGAAGACAAGACTAGACTGTATTCATTGTAATTCTCTAGTTATGGCCTAAATATGAAGAAGACAATTGTTAAATTGATTTATCACAAGGTTCCCAC
This sequence comes from Phyllotis vaccarum, assembly GCA_033318265.1. Lineage (NCBI taxonomy): Eukaryota > Metazoa > Chordata > Mammalia > Rodentia > Cricetidae > Phyllotis > Phyllotis vaccarum. The sequence goes on from JARWLC010000018.1 coordinate 48,251,361, forward strand.
TGCATTGGTCAATTTTTTATGATATATATTATTATCATGATGTTAATACATATGAACAAACACATTTTTTAAAAAAAGAACAAATATACCACCCAACAAGGCTAGTAAGTAATATACATGATTAAAATCTCAAGATGTCAAATTCTGCTGATATTTTAAACTCCCAGTTCACTTATATGTCTTTTCAAAGACATTTTAAAACACCAAACATATGAACTTAAGTTGAAAATGTAACATTCTTTAGAAGATATGTTAACCTCATATTGTCTGTATCAAGATGCAAACATGGAATATGGACACATTGTATTTTAACTTATTTCATCATGAAACCCTACTGAAATAAAGTTAAGCAGCAAAAAAACTATAAAATAACAAAGATAACAAAAGAAGCACAACAAAGAATATTTTATCACTGCTGACTATGGTAGATACATAAATGGAATATATAACCCACAATCTGAAGACATTTAAGCCTATCTAGGTGAAGCAGGGACAATTAAGACAGAGGTCTTCTAATACAAAATAAAATACTTTATATGATGCATTTCATAAATCTTTGAGAAATAGGAGATCCATGTTTTAGGAATGGTGAGGATATATAGTTTTGTGGAAGTGTGCTACATGTAGAAGTTGGTAGGTAATATTCTAAGCTGGTTCTCCTTAAAAAAATGAGTTTATTAAACTTGATCTCTCATTTTATCAAAAATGAGTGACAGGCCAAAGTGAAGAAGCTTGGAAATTCTAGAACGGTTTTAGAAAAATAATCGCTGAATTGTGGTATCCCCAGACCATAGATGGGAAGAAAAGGAATAGATGGAAGGTGTAAACATATTATAATCAAATTACGGGAAATATGTTAAAAGTAAAAAAAACCAAAAAACAAAAAAAGCCCACTCTATCAATACAATAGAAAATGGAGCACAATTAAATGAAAGAGAAAGTACATGAGGGCGGGGCATGGTTAATAACATGCATAACTCACCAGCATCATTAAAAAGCACTATTGGAAGTCAGAGGAGAACTAACACTTAAATAGTAACAGTATTCTAACAATCAGTATTGCATATAGCCAAGTGTTTTCTATGTGTACCTGAAGAAGAAAGAGAGGGAGGAAGGACACACACACACACACACACACACACACACACACACACACACACACACACACACGGGGGTGGGGGGAAGAGATAGAGAGAGAGAGTTCTACTTAAGTAAAGTCACAAATATTTTACTGCTTAGAAATGAGAGAACAATACCTATAGTCATGTGGTACAGACAGAAGGCAAGGGAGAGACTTTGTAGTGTAGATGAAAACATAAGAAGTGCATTTCAGCTGAACTCATGATTATGTGTGCAGATACCACCAGAAATAATTATTTGCCCCTGTGTGAAAAAGTGGGGAAAAGTGGTAACATGAATACTGTGGAAAAAATAACAATTTCATAAGTATGAATGGATGTATAGGAAAAGGAGTATGTGTGTTTGTGCTTGTGAAAGAAAATGTGTAAGTTGGAAGATAATGGAATAAAATGCCAAAAGTCATTTCTTTAAAAGAACTTTTATCTGTTATTACTGTATGTGGTATATATGTTCCATGCTGCACTTACTTATATCAAAGAATAATTTTGTGCAATTATGTCTCTTTTCACCTGGATGAGGGTCTTGGGATTGTATTCACACCTGGATGAGGGGCTTGGGATTGTATTCACACCTGGATGAGGGGCTTGGGATTGTATTCACACCTGGATGAGGGGCTTGGGATTGTATTCACACCTGGATGAGGGGCTTGGGATTGTATTCACACCATCTTGCAAAATGAAAAACAGTTTACTTGCTGATCCATGTCTCAATTCCCATAAAAGAAAAAGAAAGAAAGAAAGAAAGAAAGAAAGAAAGAAAGAAAGAAAGAAAAGAAGTTTCTATAGAAGATATTCAATAGTCAAGTTTCAAGTCCGTTTTTAATATATTCTAAGTCTAATCCTTAAAATAATGAGATACATAATTCAAGAAATCTGTACAATTTGCAAATGATGACATGGATGGACTTGAATGTGGCAGGTATTAAAATGTATTCCCTACTTGAACATAACTTTATAGAAATATGATAACAACCATATCTTATTAACAGCTACAGATTTTGAACAACAAAGAAAATAAACCATCTTAAAGACACTGAGAGTATATTGGAATAGATATGGGTTATTGTAATTATGACAGGAATGTACTTCAGGGAATACATGCTCAGGAGTTACTAAGAGCACAGTACATTCTGTCAGTAGAAGAATTTTCTCCTATACAAACCCAAGAAAGGAAAGACTGATAATGATATAATAAAAGATATAAGTATAATCTAAGAAGCAGTCTCTTAATAGAACACATCTTAATATTCAAATTTAAATGGTGCTTTATATGAACATTTCTCATGAGGTCTGCTCAGCAATCAGTGGCAATCTAGGACTTATTATAGGGGATAAAAGACTACCTGAAAATCAACAGATAGAGGATTATTCATTCACAAGGGTTCATAGAGGCTGGGAATGCAGCCAGATGGGGGAGAACATAAATAATACCATGAATTGGGTGCCTAGTTCAGGACAGTAAAGCAAAAAAACTATAATAAAATTAACAACAACAAAACAAGCAAGTGCATACCATAAAAGTATGGTTAATGTCCATGAGCCTCAGTTTCCTAGCACATAAAGCAAATAGGGTCAATACTTTAAATTATAATAATTTGAATAATTTATAAAATTCTATTTTTTTTTCTCATCTGCCTACCAGTTTATCTGTTTCCAAATACCCAGCAGCTGCTTCTCAAATTCCCACACAGAGGCATATATTAATTACAAATGCTCAGCTGGTAGCTCAGGCTTAATAATAACAAGCTCTTACACTTAAATTAACCCATAATTCTTATCTTTTTTTGCCACATGGCTTGGTAGGTCTTTTTGTTGTTGCTGTTGTTTTTGGGTTTTAGTACTGCATTCTCATCTCGCTTCATCTGCATCTGGCTGTCAACTGCTGACTACATCCTTCTCCTTCCCAGCATTCTCAGTTGGCCGCACTGCTTGTCTACTGATCAATCAGACTTTTATTAAACCAATTTGACTGACAAATCTTTATAGTGTAGAAGAGGCTTATTACACAGTGTGTTCCCATTTTTGTCTAATTAATAAAGGATTAAGCATTAACATGGTAAGATTATATACAACAAAAAAGTTATCAAATGAGAAAATGAGTAACACTATCTAATCAATATATATTAGATAGATGATATAAATATATGATAAATGCATAGATAGAAGAGAGTTATCTTTATAGAGAACACTGCCCACTCCATTATTCAATCATATACCTTTTCTCTTTCCATTTACTAAATCTCTTAAATCTCATTGTAAAGAACATAAAAATGATAAATAAATTAATTCTGCCTTTAATAGGGAATGTCAATAGTAGGTGAAACTGAAATAAAGTCAATGAGTTTCATAGAATAATCAATTTTTAATTGCTATAAAACTAGATCGAATCACCATTTGTTATTTTCTTTGGGAGTTCTATTATCACAAATATGTCAAATGTCCAGAATACTATATAATCCTATTTAAGCTGTGAACTCTTAATGAATATTTATATAGATATAATGAATATTAATTCATGAACTCAAAAAAGTAGAGTTTAACAACAACAATAAAATAAAAATGACAACATAGGATATAGCTTCTGATATTGTAAACATTTGAGTTAATTATTTGTAGTTTTTGACTCTGGTTTACAGATGATAACTGAAATCATAGTTGATAAAACCAAAGAAAATGTGGGACTACAATATGTAGTAAGAGGTTTCTGGCCTGGACTTTTGGGCCTAGCCTCAAGATTTAGGCCCACAGACCACCAAATGCACAGAGACACACAGATGCTTTCAATAGTTTTAGGCTGATTGACCTAAGGCCCAGGCATATAACTTGGTAACTCTTTACCCTTAAATTAACCCATGAATCTTATCCTGTTCAGTCATGCGGCTCAGTACCTTTCCTTAGAGCAGCATGGTTGTCCTCTGCTTCCTCTGGCTTCCTCTGGCTTCTCTCTGACATTCTGCTCTGTGCTTCCTGTTCTCAGAGTTTTCTTAGTCTGGTAGCCCAACCCACACTTCCTGCCTGCCTTTGGCCAATCAGCACTTTTTATTAAACCAGTGGGTGGAACAATTATTTACAATGTAACAACATAATCTCCCACATATCCCCTTTTCTCTTCTTAAAACAAAAAGAACTCCAAATCTAATATTCTTTCTACCCCTTATGTATAACAACTTATATAATACTGTAAATAAACACAAACATCCATAATCCATGTTTTGGGAATGTGGGCGTTGTTCTCTAGGCTACTTCCTGCTGAATGGGGGCACTGGCAATCCCATGGGAATCCAAATAAAAATTTAGAATTATGCACAAGACTTTAGTGGAGTAGTCTGTAAGGCTGGATTGTAGGGGACATTTTACTTAGAAGGCACCAGTGCAGGATAGATACTTATTAAAATATAAACCAACACTCACAATACAGGTAACAGCTTATAACGGAGCCTGAACAGGGACTGGAGTCTGGAACAGTGGACAATGGATTCCAAACCAGGCTCTCCCACTGCCAGGAGCCAGGCAAACAGGCTTTTCAGGGTTGCATCAGCCCCTTATCAATCGGGTTGGCCACGCCCCCCTCTGGGGCCGGGGACCCTGGGTAAGAGTCCTTGGATCTTATCAGCTGACACCTGAATCCCACCACACTGGGTCATCTCAGCCAGTCTCCTTGAAATTGTTCTGGATACAGAGTTCTGGAAACTTCAACAGAGATCCTCTGAAATGTTGAAACATCTAGTTCATCCATTTACATTGGAGTATTTTCAGGGGGTCTTCCTCTTTCAAACTTTATGTTCTTTATCCAGTAATAAATTCACAGTTTCTCATTTTCTGTGAAAATAAAAGGAAAATCTCTTCTCCAAACTAGTGTGCATCTTTGCATTTCAATTTTAAAGTCAACTCATTTACAAAATATATAGGTTGAGTTAATCCAACAGCATTTATAATCAACTGTCTTTTAATAGCATTTACTAAGTCATTTTCAGTCAAGAAGCTTAAAGATAAGACAATAATATACAGTATCCAGACAGTCTTTGTATTTTCCATTTTTACGTGGCTTATTTTTTTTTGTTTATTTTACTCTATTTCTTTTTTAAGGGCTTTCTCTACCTTTTCTTTTTTTTTTCTCTAAGCCTATGAATATATATTTTCAACATGCTCTGAACCACTTAGACTTTAAAAAAAAAAAACTGTCTTTACTGTATATTTATTTCTTAACCTTTTCTGTATCTGACCACACCTTTGCTTGGCTAGGGTGATTGACTCCACCCAGATTCTTCTGTTTCTTTCTGTTTCTGAACACATCTTTGATCTGCCAGGATTCACTGTTGGTAGGATGGGTGGATGGCTCCACCCAGCTCCTAGTCTAATTTCATAGAATTTATCTTTTTATCCTAGGTACTCTGGGAATTTCAGGGTCCATATGACCACCAAGTAAAGCTTTGCCATCTGCTGCTCATTAACTCCATTTAAGTATTAGGCAGCAGGGCCTCTTAAAAGACTCACAAGTGTTTTTCCTCTAAGGCTGAATCTGGAAGCTTCTCTTTAAAAAAGCCAACAAACAGAGCTGATCCAAGAAAACACCACCACTAGAAAGCCATCTTTGATTCTGTTCCCTTTTTGTCCTTATGAACAAAAACCTTAAATACATCATTTACAACTTTTTGTTTATATTGGAGGTCCTGTGACACTTCAGGAACAAGCCATTTACACCTTAAGCTGCACTCCAAAAGCCTGCCATTGTAGTTCAAGCCCATGTGCCTCACCAGGGAGTCCCTGTACCAAGGCTCACATGGGAGACACAATTCAGAGGCTGTTTTGGGCTCTAGGCTGTTTCTAAACCTTTTTATGGCTTTATGTGGGTATATATTGTGTATATGACCCACGTTGGGCTGCCATTTGTAGTAGGAGGTTTCCATTCAGCACGAAGTAGCCTAGAGAATGATGCCCACATTCCCAAAACATGGATTATGGATGTTTATGTTTATTTACAGTGTTGTTTATAAGTTGTTAGAGATAAGGTGGGAAAAGAATATTAGATTTGGAGTTATTTTTGCTTTAAAAAGAGTTAAGGGGATATGTGGGATATTATGTTGTTACATTGTAAATAATTGTCCCACCCACTGATTTAATAAAAAGCACTGATTGACCAAAGGTAGACAGGAAGTATGGGCAGGGCTACCAGATTAGGAGAACTCTGGCAACAGGAAGAAACAGAGAACGCCAGAGAGAAGCCAGAAGAAGCTGCTCTAAGAAAAGGTACCGAACCGCATGGCTGAACAGCATAAGAAACATGGGTTAGATTAAGGAGTTAGCAAGTTATATGCCTGGGCCTTAGGTCGATCAGCCTAAAACAAATTGTAAGCATCTGTGTGTCTCGGCAGGTCTGTGGGTCTGCGGGCCTAAACCTAGAGGTTAGGCCCAAAAGTCCGGGCCAGAAACCTCATACTACAACAATAATTAATTATTATTAACTATATAACATCTTTATATTAATGTGCAATAATACCATATGTGAATTCATGAAAATATACAGAAATTAAAATCTAAAAACACTGATTAACAACAGAAACAGCATATTTTATAGTCTAGTAGGATACACAGGGAGAATTGGAGAAATAAATGGCTGTCTAAAAGCTACTGAGAGAATACAAGTGTATATCAGACATTTTAAAGAGTGACATATTATATATAGTCAAAATTAATTACAGAAAAGTGGAAAGATGGACAGCATGATGTAATACAATATGAAGTAAAAATGAAATGCATACGTTAGCATTTCTGATTAAAAGTAAAACATGTTCTCTTATTTAGTTTTCTATTGGAAAGACAAAATAACATGACCAAGACCCTTAGAAAATACTTAATTTGAAGCTCACTGTTGTACAGGAGCACAGTCTATGATCATGATGCTGGGGACTGTAGCAGGAGACAGTAAGCATGGTTAGGTCAGCAGCTGAGAGCTTATTACAGCATTGGAAAGGCATGGGCTTTTGAGATCTCAAAGCCTGCTCTCAGTGACACACTTCATCTGAAAAGTCTAGACATCCTAGTCCTTCCTAAACAATCTAACAAGCATGCGTCTATGGGGTCATTCTTATTCAAAACACCAAACAGGTGTAACTGTTTCATTTTATTGTAATGATACTGTGAATGTCCTCATGACAATGAACTTGGAAAAAGAATGAAATAAAAATAATTTTAGATAAAATGAGAATGAACAAGATTAAAGAAGAGCAGTATAGCAATAAAGTATGCATTCATTATTGGTAACTCTTCAAGGTCTACTCTTTTAACTATAAGTCACTGTTTAATTTTATTATTTTAACTAGAAAATTATAACTTTTATATTTCTTATAAAGTCTGTTGATTTTTGTGGTCCCTATCTAAGTTTATTGTTTTCTTGTATTTAATCTTTCTTATCTTTAAGAACTACTAACTCTTAATTTTAAGTTTGTTAGACCTCCAGTAGAGTTACAGTAGTATCTACACTGTTTGCCCAGCTGGATTAAAAAGATTCTAGGATATCCAAAAGGTATATGTTCAAAAGTTTAATAGTGATGTTAATATAATCTGCTTCAAAAATGATTGTGAATTTGATTTTGTGTGTGTATGTGTGTGTGTGTGTGTGTGTGTGTGTGTGTGTGAGTGTTTGTGTCTAAGGATGATGGTGTTAGGAGAATATAAATCAGCTGCATACATACATACTTTAAATGAAAGATTAATTGCTAAAAGCACTGTCATTTTGGTTAAATTTGCACTTAAATGTTTCAAATTTGAAATGAGTTCAAGAATCCAAAATTTCATAGGTGAAAATGAGCTGTGAACATTTCTCAAAAGGAGTATATTAAAATTGTTTCTTTAGAAGTTTGTAAAGATAGTCAAAGTCCAAAGAAAATAATGAACTGGAAACCACTCTCAGAGAAAATAAATAAGACTTAATCAAGAACATAGCACATCTGCACAAAGCAGGGATTTGACATTTGCACAGCAGGATAGCAGAAATGCAAATGAATATTTAGTTACATGTTCCACTTATTCTCATTTTCAATTGCAGAGCTCATTATAATTATTTGGGCTTTGTCATGCACTCATGAGTTTGGGGGTGGGCAATGTGTGTTTGGCAGATAACTTGCCTTTTTATTTCCTTTGTCAAGACAGAGAAGCCTTGTCCAAATGGTAGGAATCATGAGATCATAGACTTCAGGCCCACGTTTGGTAATTCTGAATACTACTGCATGGGTGTCTCAAAGGAATTTCCATTAGTTGGTATGTGAGAGATTTGTAAAAATTTTGTATTTTTATTGTGCAATTGAATTGATTTTTCATTTTATATCCACTTTCCTTTTGTTGTTTTTTTATTGTTTTTGTATTTAGGGAACACATTTCATTAGTTAACTAATTAATTGGTTAGTTGTCGATTTTGTACAAGTATATAATGTATTCTAATTGCTCTGAATCTATAAACTCCTTAATCTCTTACACTCACTTCCCCAGGTTCCAACAATTCTGTTTCACAGATTTCTTTTTGTTTAGTCTTGCAACTCTCTGAAGTTTATTATTTTTTAAATTCTTTGATTATTTCATACATATAAACAATGAATTTTACTCATATACCTAGCACTATCTCCCTCCATACCCGTTTCCTTCAGCTCCCTCACTTCTCGTGAAACTAATGGCGTCTCCCCTTCTATTTCCTGATTACTTTTTATTCTATTTAGAGGAACAATTCAATGACTCCTGTTATTGCTGTTTATGTTTACTGGGACAAGGACTTCTCACAAATGTAACAAGAAGTTTCTGGCCCAACTAGTCCCACAGTCCAAACCTGCCCATGGCCGCTTCCCCTCCCCCTACCCAAATGACTTGGATGCTTATATTAACCTCACGCTGTTTGCCCTATGGCTCAGGCACATTGCTAACTATCTCTTACATCTTAAGTCAACCCATATCCATTAATCTGTCCTTCCATGTGGCCTGTGGCTCACCTTACATGTTGCTTCCTTGGGCATCTGGGTCGATCTCTCTGACTCTGCCCTCCTTCTCCTACCTATGCTCTGATTTCTCTACCTACTGTTTCTGCAGTGCTGGCCATGGCTGAAGCAGTCCTTTATTCACAGCATATAGAAAGACATATCCACATCATACAAGTGTTCATATCCCCAAAGAAAAATGGTTCTCTGTTTCTTAGCATCCATCAATTTCTGTAGCTCCTCCGAGAACAACACTGGCTTTCTCAGTGACCAAATGTACTCAGATATCTAGACAAAAGTCTTAGAGATTGCTTTACACATGGAGTATTTTTTATTCACTGCCATTTGCTCTGATTTTCACTTTGTAACATTCATTAACTTTATTTAGATAACAGCATTACATCCATTAAAACAAACTTTGTTCTACTTTCTGAGTGTTATCTAGGATAATTATTTCTTGATTTAAAAAATGCTAGTTATTCAACAAAACTTTTTCTGTTGATGTTCTCAATAATAACGAGAAATCGTAAGTTATCTTTGTTCCTCCTGGGACCTTTCCACTCCCTGTATCTCTACTTCTTTCTCACTGGATGGCAAAAGGAATTAGCTTTTGTGTCTAAGCCAGAACATCCCCACTCTTTTATAATCCATTTAAAATCTAATTTCCTGGTTCCTCTCTGAGTTTATTTATTCATTGCATTGCATCATTTACAGCAAGCAAGAATCCCTAACTCTTCATCATTATGCATGCTGATCTCTTAATTTACATCATAATTTCCATTCCTCGGGCACATTTTTAATTTCTAATTTACCATATGTAATAATTTACCAATTTTTAAAAAATGTATGACATTGAGTTTTTGTTTTGCAACCTTTTATATAGGTATAAACATATTTTGTCCAATATCAAATAATCAAATACATTTTAACTTTTTGTTACAATAACAATGTAGTGGAACACCAAATTTATAATATAATTTTATAGATCCAAACTGTAATGATGCTCACCATTTTGTCTAAGAAACAATACTCAAATTATCAAAACCTGTTTGACATGTGTATATTTAATTGACAAGGAATAATTTAACCTCACAACAAAAAATCAAATTATTAGTACCTCTCATATAAAATATTGTCATAAATTATGTCTGATAAATAGTAGAAGTTATTCATGTATTATTGGTAAGAAAGAGAAATGATTTTGTTATCTTTAGAAAAATCTATAGCAACATCTTATCTTCAAAATTTGGTTCAGTAATTCCAGTTCTACTTATTTATTTCCAATCAACTTTTATATAAAATGTCCAGCTATAGAAATTTTAGGACATTTTTGTAAATATGTAATTATTTTATTAAATAGACATTAACAATGAAAGGAATTATTTAATGATATCCAATTTAAAGTATTAACATATCAATATAATGACTTGTATATTTCAATTAAATTTTAAATAGTTATAAATACATTAGCAAAAGAAGAATTTATGCATATATGGGTATAACCAGTTATAGTTTTGAACACATGTAAAACTTAGTAAATTAGTTTTTTTATGTAATTTGTAAGAACCCATGTTTAGTTACTTGATGGCATTCTAAGTCCCAGATATTGAAAAGTCAATTCCTGGTCTGCTTCTGTCACATTTAAAATTTTGTCTCAAATACTTTCTTAAAGGAGAAAAATTTATCCCTTGACATCTCATGTTAAGAATTACCCTGTGACTTACTTTTGGCTAATGAAAAACTAATGTATACTTCATGATTCATTCACTAGAACCATAACAGCTCTCTTCTCTACATATTTTTCCCTCCCATGAATATGCTTAACATGCGTTTCCCTAGCAGCCGAGACTTACAGATATGGCACACAGCATGGCTACAGCATACACATGATTACTCTGCAATGTAAGAAACAAGTTTTTGAGTTATAAGCTATTTACATTGCCTATTTGTTATTACTACATAACTAACCCTAAACTAACTTGTGTAATTCATGGCACAGATGAGGAAGAAATTCAACATAATATTGACCACATCATATAGGAAATGAAAAGCAGATGGCAGGTAAGTGCACATGACACTTTTCACTCATCGATCCTATTTTAATAATTTAAATACATTGGAATCAAATATTACTTAATGTCAAAAATACGTTTTTCAGGGTTTAAGTTATTCAATAATGAAAGAGAACCTCAAAATAATGCAAAACATTACAAAAACCATCTGTGAAAATTTGAATATTGATGTAGCTAGATATTTTTGATTATGAAAATTTTACCTCATTCATAAGTTATTGTATAACATTAGTTATTTGTTGATCTGTGTTAATAAAGCTGAATACATTTGTCAATTAACTAATTATAACAAAAATTACATAAAATTTCATGTTTTAAGTAGTACATAAAAATGCAAATGTCATAATTGAGATACATATCCCACTAACTCAGAATGAATTGTATTAAATGAATGTGGTCATTTCACGATGATTATTAAAAAATATAATTAGTCAAAAGATAACAAAATTCTACAAACTGAATTAGGTAAATTTGAAGTGATATGTATTATAACCAAAGCCTTTAAAAATTATTGAGAAGTGATATTGTTTATAATGTTATTACAGCATTCATTAATTAATTAACTAATTAATTAATTATTTTATCTATTTATTTCTATTTAGGTTATAGTCACAGCAGGAGATCATGCAAGCTCTGTTTTCTTTTCAGAAAAACAAAGATCATTTTATGTGCTGTTTCAAGTATTATTTCTGAGGTAATTAACGGCCATTTACTAGGTTAGTCTCTGAGGTAATTTTTCTTAAATACTTCGTGCTTAAGAACATTCAAAGATCAAAGATGAGATTTCTGTGAGATAATGCTCTTGTATCACTAGAATTGGCTTAATAAAATGCTGATTTGCCAGTATCCAGGCAGAAAGTATAGGAGGGTGACCAGACTAGGATAATTCTGGGAAGAGGAAAAACAGAGACTCATTCACCAGCCAGATGCAGAGGAAGCAGGATGAGAAAGATTGCTGGACTGAGAAATGTTACCAAGCCACCTGATCAGACATCGATAGTAAGAATTACGGTACGTGTAAGCTAGTTATTAACATGCTTGAGCTACTTTCTCAGACTTTACTATAATATTAGGCCTTTGAGTTAATTATTTGGGAAGCAGATGCTGAGTATTTAGAAGTTTCTGATGGGACAGAAACTTCCAGCTACATAAGATGATATATACTCTATATAGAGAGACTTAAATCATTCTACCCAATTAAGCAGACACAGATGAGAAATATTTTTAGTCGAAAGACTTATCTATACTTTCCCAGTGCTTTTTCACTTGACATTAATAACATCTTCAATTGACTACAATCATAAAAGTTTAATTAATTAATAGCTGAATTCCTTCAAAAGTGATATTCTAAAATGCTCTACTATATTATATTTCAACAAGTAAGACAATTACTCCATTTAACAGTCAAGTCTGAAATCAGTCAATTGAGGGACTGATGACTGAGTTGTTGACAACATGCTTTGTCACAATTTATATACAAATTAAAGTAAAATTGTCCACAAATGATAGGCCAGTCTTTTCCAGATTACCTTATTGTAGATACATGCGATATACAATCCTAAGTATATCTGGTCTGTGCTATCCCTTAAAATGCAAAGTATTTGTAGTATATCATTATAGTTCATCTAGACAGCAAAGTATCCAGAGAGAAAGGGTCAAACTGTCTCCCAGGATCATATTGTTTTTATTTATTTAAGTAATTTTCAGAGATAAGACCTAGTTGTGCAAATGTCCTTCTGCTTCAGACTCTAAAGCTAAGTTTGACAGGAACACGTCCCACTTCCTAGCCACAATCTTAACCCAGGATTTCTCTGCATACTCTCAGCAAATTTCTCCCTATGTACAACTGTTCAGATGTTAAGTAATGTGCTCCATCGTTAGTTGATTACTGTGGAAAAACAAAATTACCACAGTTACCTCTAACTTATATACTTTCAATTGGTCCCAGTGCCATTTAACTTGGAGAGTCTTTACTTGGTTAAATTATAACTCTATCTGAAGAGAAATTGGGGATCAATCAAACGATGATGCCTTGGCAGCTTGCTGTCTTCCTTTTACATATAGTAAGGTACAGTCCAAAGGCATCAACAAATGTCCCCAGATCACACATTAAAGAATGCACATGAGCCCACACAACGGTGGTTACACAAAGTTACACATGAGAGTGTGTGTACCTTCACACAGAATAAATAAAAGTCATACTAAATTAAGAGTCAGGTTATAACTACAAATCCGTACAGGAACTAACACACAGCCATACACACACACACACACACACACACACACACACACACACACACACACACACACACGTTACATACATGTGTGTGTTATAAATAACTCTAAATATATATATGGCTAATATATTATATATTGTCTATATGTATTTATAGTAATTTCAGTAATAAATCTGAAAAAAAAAATAGACAAGTTGAAAACAAACAGTGCTTCCTAGATTTGTGAACTTGTAACAAACCCTGACACACATATCTATAGAATTCTTCCTTGAATGCTAATTGATAGAGTAATACCTTTTCATCACGCAAAGTACCTCCCCTGGCCTCTTTAAATAAGGAAGCAAGCAGGTAAACAACATTCTTCCACGGTAGTTGTTTCAGCTCTGGGTTTCTTGTTCCTGCCTTGAGCTCTTACCATGGTTTCCTTTGAAGACAGACTGCAGTATGCAATTCAAGTAAACCATGTAACTCCCCAGGTTGGTTTTGTTCAGTAATGTTTTAACACAACAGAAAGAAGACTAGTACACACACGAACAGAACACACACACACATGTGCATGTATACAGACACGTACAATATATGCACATGGGATTTCTCTCTCACACACACACATACACAAATACTTATGAAAAAAATATTTCATAAAATAACTATGAAATAGAAGGCAGACAGATGGTGTAAAAACTTTCTTGCAGAATCTTATGCTGGCAAATTTAAGAAACATTTATTGAAATTAATTCAGTAGAGTTCAGGTTATCAATGTTACTCAACAGCCAGCCATGATGGTTGTTTTTCCCCACAAAAAGATAGGAAGCAATACTTGTGTTTGAATAAATGGGTGGCATGGTATAGCTGAGTTGGCAAATAAAACTGACCACGGCAGCTACAATTTGAGAGGGGTGTTCAGTTCCTTTCAACTTGATAAAAGTGCCAGTCAAGTTCTAAAGAGGAAATGCCATTATATGCATGAACTTATTTTGATAACATATCTACACTCCTCTGATGAAGGAACTGACAATTTGACCTCATTTTAAAACTTTAAATTATAAACTATATCATATGTTATATGATGATAATGTGCTGGATTCCTATGTAGTTCCCCTCTAAAATTAAAATGCTAAAATTTTCATAGAGTTGATATTGAATTTTTATTATTAAATGCTATGTTTCAAAATAACATTATTCAAAATTAAAATCTTTAAAAATACACAAAATCTACTCCATTCATTCTGCTTTGCTTGTTGTTTATCTAAATGAAGCTGTTAATAATTTGTTCAGTACATTTGTATTTGAATCCTATGATATGAAAATTATCATTAACATACATTTATTGCCCCAGTTTCATGCTATCTTTTTATATACTGTCAATGCAAAAATAATTCCTTGATCTATTTGTAAATCACTATTAACTTTTCCAAAATATTCTCATTGATATTCTTGTTTGATTTATTCACAATAGCTCAAGAGAATTTTAGTAAGAGTCTATGAAGAATAATATTACTCTAATCTTCATTTTATGGAACAGTCATTTCTCTGTCACCAACAATGGTAATTGTGCTTCCATGGGTATGTTGAGATTCTTTAACTCTTATTAGTAAAAATGTTGTCCTTATTTTAGCAGCAGCTGTGTAACATAAGAAATAAATTTAAACACAGTGTTGTAGAAATAACAAAATGATTTATATTCTTATACTAGCTATTCAGATTGGATTTCTACTTGATACTATTTATTTCAGACTCTTAATTATATTGTTTTTGCTTTCTATAATGTATGACATATATTTTATGATTTAATCACTTTTGTCTAGTTACTTCATCGAGTCTTATATTTTTACTTTTTGTTTCAAATTCATTTCGTAATTAATTTGTGTTTATGATGGAATATTATGTGAACTAAAAACAACTTATTTATGCAGGCAGGCAAAGTAACAATAATATTTACTGTCCAGACCATAGTATCCATTTCTCACAAAATCAGTGTTATTTTCGTTATACAAATTCACCATGTGATCTGAATAGGCACCTGAGCCCTCTATCTATTCACTTTTGAATCTCTACAAATACCATTTGATTTCAGAAAGGCAATCTCTACACCAACTCTCAATATCTGGCAGGCCTCAAGAGCCATTTCAACATCGATACAAACCCAATTTTCTACTTCAAAATTATTAGTCTATATTTGGGTTCTTTTTCACACATCTCAATTCCTGCATCAGATTTTTTTCTAATGAAATAAAAATCTACTAGAAGCTTGAATTAAGCTAATAAACAATCTAAAAGATGAATTTGGATGAGAATTGGTATGACTAGTGCATTGTCTCCTCATAAGCATACCTAGAGTATACTCTCACCTGTTGTCATACTTGTACATTCTAATATTTGATACTTTTCTCTATAAAGTTACAGCATGAAGAGTCTGTTCCTAAATACAGATAGGCTTCACAATATGAATAAGATCTTAGATTATTCTATAGATTTGTTTAATGGTAATAATTTCACTGTTATTAAATCTTTAGGTGAGAAACCATTATTTCAGTTTCTACTTAAAGGGCTTTCCTGCCTCTCTATTCGTTACTTCCTATGATTCTCAAAATATTCCAACATTAGACTGTGGTAAGATGGAGACGTACAACCCTTTCCTTACTGATAAATTCAGACATTCCATGTTGAGGACCTAAGTTTCAATACCAATCTATCCTTAAGAATTTAACATGTGACTTGGGTATAGATATAAATATAATCCCATAAATGTCTACCTTTTCTTTTCCTAAGTTCACTACTTCCTGCATGCTCATATATTCTCAAATCTAAACTTATTCAAGCATCGACTATAAACATCATGAGTTTAATAAATATGGCACAAAAACAGAGGGAGTGAGATGGAAAAAAATACAGCTTTTATGTTACTTATGTGTGAAATTCTGTAAGGAAGAAATATAACTATAATCATTGATATGTATTTTGTTAAGCATCTTTATATTTCTATATGTCAGTTAATTCTTTGGCTTTGTATTCTATCATCTTAAAAACATTCATTTGTATTATCTAAATATTTTAAAACATATCATTTTAATTTATTCTTGATGCATAGCTGTTCTGTTATATTTATTTCTGCATCTATAATATTTTATTATATTGTTCACATCTTTATTCTCTCTCATGTCTAGTCCAGTATAGGAGATCTTTTTTTGTTTTTGTGTTGCTATTTTTCCTTTGGGACAGTATCACCATCATCATAGTTATTTTTATGTTAGGAGTCAAACTTAATGAAGTATGCTACCACAGAGCCAAATTATCACCATTTTAGATTTTTTTCCTTAATATTAAGTCCATGCTTATTTACCAAATGTACTTAAAACACAGCAATCTCTAAGCTTGATTAGTGTATCAACTTAACTGTGGAATCAGTTCATAGAGCACTTAAAATTACATTGTACTAAATTATCCACGTAATTTCAGCTTCATGTTGTCAGAATTATTATATTCATTGTCAGTCATTATTCCTGAGAGTTATATGAATTGGAAATCATAAGTGTATATATTTTCAAGTGCAAAGAAAAATTATAGATATATAAATTACATTGTACAAGCTGGTTCAATATTTTGGAACCATCTATGATTATTTCAGACTTTAATCTTTCATTCAGAGGTCAAATATTTTATCAAGAATTCAATTTTATATCTATTTTCATTGTTTTTGTTGAGACACCGTAGTGTCGGACAGCCATTAATACACTGGCTATGTTTCTTTGTAAGTTATACTTAAGGAGAGAAAAGAAAGATGATCTTTGAAGCTGTGTATGCTGAGTTTTACCTGTTGATTTAACTTAGCTTATTCAGGAACCAAACAACAAACAAACAAACAAACAAACAAAATCCACTGGACTCAGGGAAAGATACCTGGAAGATTTGGAGAAAGAAAAAAGAAAGTACAGGTGTTATTAAATTGTAATGTTAAAATATAATTTTTTTTAAAAAAAAAAGAAAAAAATAAAGCTGAAATAAGGCTCAAAGAGCTGAGGACCCTCTGAGAAACCCAAAGCTGTTACAGAGATAGGCCAGCCATAGCTTCTCTGCCACTTCAACCGGCTATTATTTCAAAGAATTACAAATATCTCCAGTACCGTTGTTCAGCTTACATGAGAGAACACATGGAACTCTGGCACTGCTTAATGCAGCTTCACTATTTTGACTCATGATTTCCAGTTGTATCTTCTCTGTAAAGTGCAAATATGTAAATATCATCAAAACACATAAATACATGTAAAAATGTCCTAATAAATAATACACACATATACATCTACACATACTAATTTGTAAAATCCAAGTAAAAAGGTTCTGATTTTACCATGTGAGCATGGCTATTGTCTGCTGACATGCTTAAGAATCATTTATGTATAAAAAAGAAACAGAAGCATGATTTGTTTGACTAATTGTCTGCCTAACATTGATATAGACTGCCAAACACAGAATATACAACAGGAAAAAGTATCTTAAATCTATCTGTTTTTCCTTTAGGAGTAAACAATGGGGTTTTAGGTTGACATTTGCTTTGTTCAAGCACAAATACATGATTTCTTTCTTGTTTGGACTCTGGCATTATAGAAAATGTTGCTCTCAATAAAGTTAATGTTCATGAGCAGATATTCTGTGATTTCTGGACTGTTTCTGTGGTTACCATTTGACATTTCCTCTAATTTAAAAAATATTTAGTACAAATTTTAGATTTGGGCTAATCAGTATTTATTGTTCAATATTTTTCTGCTACCAGAAGACTAAGACTAATAACATAGCTCACCTCCAGAATAATTTGTATTTCACACACACACACGCGCGCGCACACACACACACACACACACACACACACACATTTCTATGTGTCCATGTTAATATGTGAATGCATATTCATGTACATATGGATATGTATATAAAGGCTGGAGTTTACTGCCGAATCTCCCTCAATAACTATCTAATGTATAAATATAGATATATAAAATATAAAATGTTTATGAGCCACATTTTCTTACTGAGCTTAGAACATTCTGATTTGGCTTTAATGGGATACAAAGATGGTTGTGTCTTTGCCTCACTAGCACAGAATTTACAGTACTGATATTCTGAGCTTGTATTTCCTCACAAATACTGGACTTAAGATCTCAGGCCACTCCCCATGCACAACAAACACTTTCCTGGATCAGCTATCCTCCCAGGTCCACTTCCTGATTTCTGGGCATAGAGAAGGTAAGAAGAAACACCATTTTGTCCATCCTAAAATGAATTTGCTTCCTCAGCTTTACAGTAAAACATCAGCAGTATTTAAATGTATTGGTTTTTAGGGGTTATCAACAGAAAGCATGAAACTAGTGTCTGTTGCTTGGGTGGGAAAATTCAAGAAACTCATTTAAAGACATAAGAGCTTATTTATTAGTTCTGGGTTGTGTAGTAGGATTATGTTCTGTTACATTGTAAATAATTGTCCAACCTACTGGTTTAATAAAAATGCTAATTGGTCAAAGCCAGACAGGAAGTATAGGTGGGGCTATCAGACTATGAAAACCCTGGGACAGGAAGAATACAGCAGAGAATCCAGAGAGACACCATGGAGACACATGATGTTCTCCTGCAGACGCAGAGGAAGGAAGCTGAAATGCTGTTCTAAGAAAAGGTTCCAAGCCACACAGCAAAAGAAGATAAGAAAGATTGATAAATTTAAGAATAAAGACTTAGCAATTTATATGCCTGAGCCCCAGGACAACCAGCAATCAGAGTGTAATTAATATAAGTGTCTGTGTGTTTCTATGGGACTGTGGGACTGTGGGTCTGAACCACGGACTGGACAGGCCAAAACTTCCTTCTACAGGGTTGTATAACTCAAAAATATTGAATGGATTGACCTCATATTTTATATCTTAACCACAGTATAAATTATGTTAGAAAATAAAACTTTGGTTTATTTTAATTACTCACATCAATTTCTTTCCTCCAAGAAAATGATGAGTTATATAGTGAAAAATAAGACAATTAAAACATAAAATGACCCATTTTAACCATTCATTCTAATTCTTAATATATTCTTTTGTGAAAGTAAATAATAAATACTCTATTTCTTTAACTTGCAAAAATTTTTGTGTTTATGTGTGCAGACTTAATCCAGATTTAATATTTAAAAGATACATGGTTAAAGGAAAGTTTATTTGTTCTGAAATAAATTAAATCACAGATTGAGATTAGAAGCTAGTAGTCTAGTACATTATGCAAAGGGCAGATGGCTAGCATTGATTTGTTTAGAGACCTAGGATAAGGAAGTTAACAGAGTGAGGTACTTGGTTATATACTCCATGACCAGTATAAATAGTAGATTGTTTTTAAAGTAATAAAAAGAAGATCAATGTAACATCATTACTTTGTTTACTCTTTGCCAATTCCATATACTGAAATATGATTGCACCTTTTACTATTATTCTTCAATTCTAAGTGCAGAAAAAATATACATATTAAAGTTATATTTTTTACCAAATATGTAAATAAATTTTACTTGTCTGATATTAGCTAACAATTCCAAGCTATAACTTAAATATCTAAATAGTAAGCGACCTGCCATGGTGTCAATAATCTAGCAAATTAGTGATTGTCTATCTCTCAGGGTCATGGAGTGACTAGTTTGTACAAGTTTAACAGTGAATTCTTTACATAAGATTCTAATATTTAAAGGTTATCTTTTCACAATTCAAATGCATAAACTTCTCTTTATGTCAGTATTGATATAAAAATTTTTTGGTAGTTATATAGTCAAGCTTCTATCTTAAAGTCAAATCAGGAAACCCTTAGGGATTCATTAAAATGGATTTGAGAATAGATTTTTTTTTTTTTAAAAAAAAGAGCCAAGTAAATAGCTTCTAAGCCCTCAGACATTCCTTGAACCTATAACCCTAACATTTTCTATGTTCATTGATGGGTGTTTTGAGACTAATTTTGGTGGTTTTATTTGGGTTCATTGTCTAATTCTAATGCCAGTCGGTAGGAATAAGGAAATAAACTCCCTTCTAGAGCAGTTTCCAAACCCCCAGAGCTAAGAGAAGAGTGTAGATTTGATTTTGAGTTTTAGGTTTCCTATGGTTTCAAATGAAAGGAAACCAGAGGCAAAATGCAGTGGGCATGACATTTGTGCACAGAGACCAATATAAAGTGTGTTTCGAATACATCAGTGAGGTCGCAGTCACCTTCATCCTTCTGCAGGAGGCTCTGTTTCCATCTACATCCAGAGGGATCAAAAAAAAAGATCTTTCATTAGGTGTCTGAGAACAGGCTCTCAGAAAAGGATTCATTTAGCTTTCTGCTTACTCTTCAAGATTAGCATAAACCATGTTTTTAGATGTGCATTCTCAATATTATCTCTATGCTCTCTTTTGCTATAAAGTTTAAAAATCCTACACACCAAATAACTCTGTTGAATTAAAGTAGAATCAGAAATTGTTATTAAATAAATATCAATGCATTATTTATACAAAAAAGACAAAATAAATATTTTGTGATTCTGACAACCTATTTCATAGCCATTCATTTTACGAAAAGGTTCATGAAATTATTTTAAAATTTCTGGCATTTAGTTTAGTTAAAATTAAAAACAGATCAAAAAGATCAATACATATATAAGTCAAATTGTAAGACTAATATCTAAGACAAAAAATTGTATATTTAAATTATTAAATATAGCAAAAGTATATCCTCACTTTAATTCACTTGAATAAGTGTAATGTGCACCTTGATGTCTCTCTGCCTATTAAATTGAATGAACTACATTAAAAAAAAAAAAAAAAAAAAAAAACCGTGAGCATGATGATGAAACCTTTGCTTCTAGCATCTGACAGCCAAAGTCAGATATTTACTTTTAATTTCAAGAGAAGTCTAGTCTACATAGTGAGCTACAGGTCAGCTAAGGTTACACAGTGAACCTCTCTCTCAAAATAAATGAATAAAATAAAATAAGCAAGAATGGGACGGAGCAAAGAGAAGAAAAAGGAAACAGAAAAGAAATAAAAATTAAAAAAAAATAATGAAGAATAAAAAAGTAAGATTTCACAGACACTAGAATTTTCAAAGAAAATAGACTCAATTTCCATTTCCAGTTACAAATTTAAAGCCCAAAACATTGAGGTTCAAACCAGATGTTTGCGCGACTGACTTGAAGTTCAGGTTGAAAGGCTGTCACTTGGGGACACAACCCGATTGCTCTGGAAGCTCCCACAATTCCTTGCTTGGATTCTCATTTTTTTTTCCCTTTAATAGGGGTGTCTGATGACCTGGTACTGTTTTTTAGACAGTGTACTGGTCCTGACCTTTATAAGAAACATACATGAATTCTAACATCATTATTTAGCATCCATAAACCTTAGTTTTTATGTGCATATATATATACATATGTTTGAATATATTTTTGTTTGGCATTCATTCAATTAGACAATAATTTGCATTGCTCTACTTATTGATATTCCTCAAGGTCTGTTGTTTCATTTTTAAATTTTAATTTAGTGTATGGGTGATATATATATGCCTGCATTCCACTTGCATGCCTGGTACTCACAGAAGTCACGAGAGGTTGTCAAATCCCATAAAACTGGAGTTAGAAATGTTTGTGAGCCACTGAGTAGACATTAGAAATTAAATCAAGGTCATTTAGAAGAGCATCCAGTGCTTTTAAGGGCTGAGACATCTCTATAGTCCCCTGATGTTGTCTCAAATACACACAGACAAAACCAACATAAACATCCAGTCTTTAAGGATTGGACTCTCTAAGTGAAAGTCTTCATTTTAATTTCTCCTATTTTCTCACAGAGTTTTCTAGTAGAAAAATAATGTCTTACTTGGTGCATCACATACAATAATCATCTTGCTTTAGATTTTCTGAATAAGGAAGAGATATATTCCAATGTTGTAGTGTGTGTGGATATTTTTGAAGAGCAAAAGTCGGGCATTTTGTAAAATAACAAATGTTATTGTTTTATATGAATAGAATAAGCAGTATAAAAGGCCATATTAATGTTAGTGAAGATTCCTAAGGGCATTTTATTTCAAAAATCTTAAAGCTTGTTTCTATGTCTATAATTAATAGCATGCTTTGTAAAGCTTAGGAAGCACCTGCATCACTCTTAATTGTGAAATATTTGTCTATCTTGACCTCTATTGCTACTACATTGGGAGAGAAGTATAAAATGTCGCCGACACAATATGATTTTATGCAACTGAACGCTGCGCCATAAAAAAATGTGTTTTTATTTTATTTTATCTTTTAAGAATTTGTTAGTTGACTTATGCGTTAATTGTTGGCTGATCAAAGGTAGTAAAATAAATAACATTACATTGATTCTTGATGAATTTTAATTTAAGAAAACTCATTTAAATAACACAATATGTCTCCTAACTAAACTCTTCTCTTGTCAGCTACTGAACTTTTTCAATGTAAAGAGGTTTTACCTACCAAGAACAAAAATATTTAATTTTTCATTTTATAATTATATATATTTTATTTAATTTTGATAAATTAATAATAAATGCAATTTATTGTGAATATATTTACTCCAATAACTATCTCTTTTACACCTTTAAATTCTAAAGAACCAATTTTTCACCCAACTAGTCCCCTTTCTTGTTCATTTCATGTTTTGCCTTTTGCAGGTATTTTGAAGCTAACCATAGCATCTATGTGTTCACAAGTCCATAAATTATGTCTTATGTAGAAGAGAATTTTTAATAGAAATTTTTCCTATATTTCAGCTTTCTTAATCTTGCTGACATCTTTTCCAAGTGTTTCTGGAGTATTGGAGAGGGTGATACTGGCATTTTGTTTAGGACTGACCACCCAATAGTCATTTATTCTTTCATTACTTATGTAACTCTTTGTTAACTATCACTCCCTGTGAAAAATGCTTTCTGAGAAATGCAGATGACAGTGCTAATTAAAGGTATAAATATAGATATATAGAAGGCAGTTTGATAACATACTTTTAGTTTAATACCAAGAGTAGTTTTTCTTAGAACCTGGGATTTATTTCTCCTCATTAATATTTGGCCATTAATATTGGTTTTTACAATACTTTGTATATATTTCCTCTTGTTCCACTCACAAAGAAGTTTTTGCCACTGAAAACAATCGCGATGCTATTATACTAATTGCAATATCTTGCAAGGCACAACATCATTGCAGCACTTAGCTAAGCAAACCATCATGCATTCTCTTTTTCAAAAACTTACATACCACACAGAGTGAGGACACTGTGAAATTAGCCACTAGAATTTCCAGATTGAATGGTTTATGTGCTGCACCCCTCTTGTGTGGTGTTTTCAGGAATAGAGTATGTTGAGAATCAGATAGGCTCAAGAGTCTCTCAAAGGTCCTGAAGAAAGGACAAAGGGAATTTTAGTTCTGTGTCCTTTTCCATGAGTGATCCTGGAATAGTCCAGTCAGAGGCTGGAGTCAGTGCCTTAAAAGTGTCAAATGTGTGGCAGTTTCTGGGGATCTCCTCTTACCCGTGGGATGTGGTTTTCATTTCTACGGAACCTGTGTATGCAGTGGTAACTCGTGTTCTTTTTGCAAATAGTGTGATTTAGCTCTATATTGATTATGGCCATTTCCTCCTATACATAGTATACATGATATGTGCTACTTAATAAAGCTGCTGGACTTACATCATCAGCTTAGGCGAGACCTTTCACTTCTAGCAATGTGTCTTGTTCATTTTTGATCTCCAGCCCTTTCTCTCAACGTCTTGACCTTTGAGACCTTTCTTGTGACTTTTGGTATGAATATTTGGTTGCAGACTTATCAGTCAATCCATTCTTCAGTTGAGGGGCATCTAGATTCTTCCCAGTTTCCTGGCTATTATGAACAGTGCTGCTATGAACATAGTTGAGCAAATGTCCTTGCATAAGAAAGTGCATCCTTTGGGTATATTCCCAAAGTGGTTTTGCTGGATCATGAAGTAGATTGAGTCCCAGTTTTCTGAGAAACCACCACACTTATTTCTTAAGTGGCTCTACTCCTACCTCCCAAACTTCAATTATATGATTCTTCCCCTCCCCTGCTTTCAAACTCATGGCTCTTTGTCTTTAATTGTCTTTACATGTATATGTGTGGGACATTTGTTTAAAGAAATGGCTACTTAGAAATTGCTGTTCTACATGAAAGTCGGTCCCATTTAATTAGTTTTAAGCAATTAAATCTTTAGTTACTTCATTAATTTTTAGGTTTCTATTTGACATTTCCATATATTCTGATTGTGGTTAACTTTATCTCAATCTATATACCTTTATATATTTCTATTTAATCTTTCAGTCTTACTATTTTCTCTAATCTATATTAATGCTACCCATATTTTATTGTTCTTCCCAATCCACCTTTTCTCAACTCAAATTTATGTCTTCTCCTGCTTGTTCTTTGCTGTCCTCTACAGATGCCTTTATAAGCTATGAATAGATACCTAAAGCTTCAAGGCTAGAATGTCACATGAAAGAGAACATACAGTGTTTGTCATTGTGAGGCTGGATTATCTCCTTTAATTTCATAATGTGTCCTGTAAAAATACTTTTCTCAGGAAAAGTAATACTTTCATTTTTTTCATTGTTTTATATACTCTGTTATATAACAAGTCATTAGTAATATTCATCAAGGCTTATTTAAATTCCTAGCTTTCAAGAAAAGAGTAACAATGATTATGAATGTGGATGCACTTCTTTTGTGAGGTATGGGAGCTTTCTTAAGACCTTTGTATATTTCCAATGTCTTT
This sequence comes from Phyllotis vaccarum, assembly GCA_033318265.1. Lineage (NCBI taxonomy): Eukaryota > Metazoa > Chordata > Mammalia > Rodentia > Cricetidae > Phyllotis > Phyllotis vaccarum. Next base: position 48,276,550 of record JARWLC010000018.1, read on the forward strand.
TAGTTGGAAATATACATTAAATAATATAACATTTTACAGTTTTAACTATTTAATGGCATCTTCAATGTAAATTCATAGATATAAAATGTTAAATTACTCTGTAATTTTATGCTATCCTAAAGGCCTTTTCTATGGAGACTCACATACACTATTGTTTACCTTTTATTTTACTAGAGTGATAAATAGAAATTATAACTGTTTAAATTTTGTATTCTCTTTCCTCCATGAGGTTGTATGTCTTTTCACAAATAGAATGCAATATAAAATGATCTATAATTTTATTAATAAAGATAATAATGAATCTTAAGGTACTTTTGATAATGATAAATCAAGCTTAAAATGGTGTATTCTATATTTTTCCACTTATACAATTTGTAGAAAGTATTACAACTAATTGACTTTATTTTAAGCCAACATGGTAGCTATGTTTGTCACAGTGCCACCTTGTGAGGAGGTTTCTGAGATGTCAAGAACTTCTCTTTATTCAATGATTTACTTGTTATATAAATCTAAACCTGTGTACATTGCAAAACTTTCATGAGCGATATAAATATAATGTATTGATATGTGATGGCTTTGCATTCAGTGGGGAGAAGTGCTCTATTTGGTGGTAGTGTGGACTCTTAAAATTTCTCAGAACTGGGAAGGTAAGCATAACTCTGGTGCCTCTGCCATGTTAAAAAGTTGAGCATGGCGAAGCCAACAGTCAAAAACAGTGCTTTACAGTTTAGCATTTTAAAATCAATCCTGGATAAAAAATAAATGAGTAAGAATATATGATATAACTGATTCAAATGGAGAAAACCTCTAAATGGGTTACAATGCGTGTGAAAAAAAATACAAAGCCTGAGAGAAAAGAAAAATAGAAAAATCTTTTAAAAATAAAAATAGAGCAATAAAATAGAAAGGAGATTAATAAAAAAGCCACATAAAGATGAAAAATACAGACTCTGGATTTTGTTTATTATTGTACTTTATTTTAATGTTTTAACTGTTAAGGAGCTAACTGTAGAAAGACACTTGATTGTAAATGCTATTAAATTAAAGGAACATATATATATATATATATATATATATATATATATATATATATATATATATATATATATATCAGAGGTATCTTGACTTTAAAATTTGGGTCTAAGGATATGTTGCTTTAGAATAGTGGTTATGCTTTTGCTTCTCTAGAAGATGAGAACCTGTAGATTGCTTCCAGGATAATATGGATTGATCAAGGAATATCCTTTTAAAAAATCTCTGATGAGAAGAGATGGCCACATATGCTTCAGGGCTGCTGACTAAGATGATCTAAACTCAGGACCCCCATAAGATTGACAGTGCCCAATCATCTGGAAGTAGTAATGACAAGCTACGCTCAAAATACCAAAATATTGTTTATAAAGTTTGTTTTATTATTAATGGTTAATGGTCATAGTCAATCTCTTTATAGTGAAAAATGGGGGCTATGATATAGAAATGATATTAAAAGATAGATTATTAAATGTTTTTAATTCAAAAATAGCTGTTAATCTCAAAATATTTTATATTGGTATGGATTTCGGTTTATTGATATAAATTTAAGGTCAATTTTGTTATATTGTATATGTATATTTCTATTCTTGTTTAAAGAATTATGTTTATGTAACTCATTTATAATTATAATGTATAATTAAGAAATGCAGATTAATAATCATCTATGATAAGCAAACTTATAATCACATTAGTTAGATATTTGTAGATATACAAAGATATATTTCAGTTAGACAGATAATCTTCAAAGACTTCAGACCTACAGAATATTGCATTTAAAATATTTTAAGAATGCAGACTCTTCTGGGCAGTAAGATAAGTCTTCTCCTGGCAGCACAAATCTACTTCAAGAGGAAGGTGACCATCAAAGAAACTCCATTTAGAGTTTACTTTTATTGTGGCAATATTTATTTATTTATCTTGCCTCAACTGCCTGAGAGTATGCTGCATAAACTAGACAAGCAGAATCCATAGGAAAGTGACCTCTGAATTTTGCAAAAAAAGCCAACATGAACCTTCAGTTTCTGCTTTGCAGAGAATGCCAGACATTCTGCAGGACACAGAGAGAAGTGACTGGCAATTATGCCAAAATGCATAGAAATGTCCTTCAAATTTCCTGCTTCAAAAATAGTATGCCAGAGACTCTAGTCCTGTAGGCTGAATATAGATGCCCCAACATGAAAGATGTCATCTCTGTCATTTCTAGATTTTGGAAGCTGCTTGTACTTCCAGTTTACTTGAGTAACATTTTATCTTTCTGTGGTCTTTGTTGTACTTGAAGAACAAATTGTTACAATTATAGTTTTCCTTAATTATAATAAAGGTAAATTAGATCTAAAACTTTGGACTCACAAGATAAGGTAGATAGATGATAAAATATTTTCTTTAATTTTGCTAAATACGAATAGACTAAAAGTTGTAACTGTGATTTTTGTTTGATAGCAGTTTTGCTATATGTAATTTTGCTATGTTAAAATTGAAACCTTCCTTTCTGATTAGACAGAAAAGGGGAAGTGATTTGGGATGTCTTTGTGTATGTTATGGATACCATTGGATAATAAAAGAATTGTTTGGGCCTATAGCAGAGCAGCTTAGAAGCAGGTGGGAAATTTAAGCATGATACAGGAGATGGAGGGTGGAGTCAGGAGAGACTTGATCTAGCTGCCCAAGAAGCAGTATATAATCAAGTACAGATAAGTCATGGGCCACATGGAATGACAGATTAATAGAAATAGTTTAAGATATAAGAGCTAGCTAGCAATAATCCTGAGCTATAGCCCAATCAGCATGTAACTAATATAAGCTTCCGAGTCATTGTTTGGTGCTAGGCAGCAATGAGCCTGCAGGCAGGTCCTGACCTTGGGCCGGAAGGGTCAGAAATTTCATACAGCAATGTGTTTTTAACGTATTTATTTCAATTAGTAAAGAGTAGTCTAAATACTGTAATACTAACTAGACACAGAGTTGAATATATTGTACAATGAGAAAAAGGCATATAATTCTATTATTTAAAACTCTAATATTTAACAGAATTATGTGGATTGATTATTATTGCAACTTGGTTTTTTTGGCATGAGTAATAGTGTCATCTCTCATTATAAGTTCTGTGTACATGGTATTAAGAATAGATTTCTCTCTCTCTGTCTCTCTCTGTCTCTCTCTGTCTCTCTCTCTCTCTCTCTCTCTCTCTCTCTCTCTCTCTCTCTCTCTCTCTCTCTCTCTCTCTCTCTCTCTCTCAGTCACTTAGAAACCCAAATCAAGCAATACTATTGTTATACATCAGAATGAACGTGACTAGCCATCTCAACCTCAGCCATTTAGGGGAGCAATTTAATTCAATTTATTCAGGCGAATTATAAGTTCCAAGAATAGTAGAAATAATCTTTTGTTGCTCTTTGTGACTACTTCATATTCAATCATTTCAAGGTAAAAGTATGTCACTAGATAAGATGATCTATTAAAGTGTAAGATGGATCCATCTTTATCATATTTCCAATAACGTGTTTGTATATGTTAATTTATGATCTTGATACTCTTAGTTGTATATGAAAATGAACATAGTTACAAAGTGATAAGGAAGATAGTATGAATATGCAAGAATAAAATCATATACATAATAGTGCTCAAAATAATATCCCCCAATATTAGTTATAAGTTCATGTAGTAGTAAGTTTCTGGTCTGTCCAGCCTGTGGTCCAGACCCACTGATCCGTGGTCCAACAGAAACACACAGACACCTTAATTTTATGCTGATCAGCCTATGGCTCTGGCATACTGCTAGCTAGCTCTTGCTCTCAGGTTAACCCATCTTGTTTAGCCCTATGACTTGGTACCTTTTCTCAAGGCAGCATTTCAACTTCTTTCCTGTGCATCTGCTGGCATCTCATCATGGTTTCTCTGTGGCTTGTCTGTGGCTTTTCTGCTCTGCTCTTCCTGTTCCCAGGGTTTTCTTAGTCTGGTAGCCCCATCCACACTTCCTATCTGCCTTCAGCCAATCAATGTTTTATATTAAAACAGTAGGCAGGAAAATTGTTTACAATGTAACAGAACATAGTCCCACTATAAGTTCAGTTTTCAGGATAAACATTGATATATTTATTTCTCAATAAAATTACATTATCTGAAAGCAGTTTAAGAAAGTTTACTTTAAGTGCATTTCATATAGTATTAAAAAGAAACCATATGTAGTAATAACAGAAAATATCACTTGTTACTCATAGGAAATGTTATGAAATAAAGGCAATGAAATATACATTAATTAGTGCTTAGAGACAAAGATTAAATTTACAAACTAATGTGGCCTTATTAATAAAAATACAGTTTTCAACTGATGTTTCCTTGATGATTTGAAATTGAGAATAAAAGAATCGGATATTATTTCTCTATTATTGAATTGTGGCTTTGAGGAGGAAAATGTCTAAAATGGTCTCTCTTCTTTTGACTTTTTGCCTTCACATCTTGGGGTGCTCTGCTCTAACATAAGCCCTAGAACTGAGAACTCTGTTGCATTTACTTCCCAGAAACGTTTTCTCTTTGCTGTCCTGGATTTGCCTCTCAAAGTCTGGCTGTTTGCCTTTCAAACTTGCACTACTTAGCCTTTATCTCAGCTGCTGCATCTGTGTCCTGGAGGTGAAGCCCAAAGGCTTGAAGTAACCACAAAAATGGAAACTTTGCCTTTAAATGTAGCAACTGCTTTAGAAGTTGAAATTACAAAGGGACCAGGGAGCAAATGATATGCTTCTCAAAAATGTACATAATACTCATTATGGCAAGATTTTGTTTTGACTGGCCTGTCAGCCTGGAATATTTTCTGGTTTTGCTTCGCTTCTGTCCTCAGAGCCCATTGTCCTTAGGAGAAAAGAGAATTTCTTACACAGTGAAGATTAAAAAGGGTCATGTAAAATTCTTGGAATCAAAACAGAATGATATTAGGCAGCTATCATTTCATGTTTCACTTTGTCTTCCTTTGCAGAGAAGACCAGGATGCGCTCCTCCGCTGTGTGCCTCTGACTCCAGCAGAGCAGGGTCAAGACCAATAAGCAGTGAATGCTCTTTTGTCGGTGACATGCTTGTCAGCAAAACGGTGAGGAATTCAGTCATAGTGAATTATTGCATATGGAGAAAAGAAGAGCACAGCGTTCTCATTACAATCTCAAATGTCTTCAAGAGTAAAAGACAAGGAAGAAAACCCTTGAAGATCAGGTAACATGGATGGAGTACAATCTGAATGAAGCCACAATTTTCTAAGGCTCAGCCAGTTCAAGAATATAATCATATAGTATGTCCAACGCATTTTTATAACCCAAATATTTTTATGGGTGAATGATATATTTTAGAAATGGCAAATACGTGGGGCATGACTTTTCCCATATAAAATTTCCCAACTCTGTGATTTATTAGACCCTGTGCTCCAACTGTAATTGAAAACCTTTTCATAATATATCCAAAAACTACAGAAACGTTAAGCATGCTAAGGTCCACTGAAGAAAGAAAATATTCTGCATGTAACATATACACAGTAATTTAGAAAAGAGAAAACATAAAAAGTAGAACATATAATTAATATGGTATGGCACCAAAGCAACAGTTATATAAAGGTTACAAAGCTATCATGGAACTTTGAATTTCTCATCCCAGGATTCCCTGCCGTTCAGAGGCTTGTTGTACCATGAACTATGCTAAGTGCTAACTCTGGACAACACTCCTTTTAAAAGGAAAAACACTAGCTTTTCAGAATATAGAGTTATAAGTACTTTTTCCAGTATTTTGCTTCATTAAATAGTATGCCAAATGAAAAGCTATTAAAATATTATAGGAAAGAAAATGATTCAAGCAAAGCACCATGTGGTTTAAAAGGTTCCACATTATCCAACATCATAGCCAGAGGGTGATGTTTATGTGTGTATTGTTTGGAATCAACACATAGCGCTTGTCTGTAATAATCAGGAACTGTACTATGGGGCTAAGTACTGAACCCCTAGCTTTCAATAATCTTGACTTATATCATCTGACAAATTTTGATATGCAAACTGAGCAAGAGCACCAGCTATCTCTCTCTGCCTTTTGTCACAAAACCCCTACTTCCGTAAGTACGAAACACCCCTATGACCACACTTCCATTCATTAAATAAATTACTGTGAAATTTTTTAAACACTTTGTAGAAAAGAAAGTGAGCCAAGTCAAACTTTGCACATTTTAAAGGTCTATAGATTGACCAACATCCTAGTGGACTGTCCTTGACAGAATCTGTTTGCTGAATTGAGGGTAAAAATAAAAATCCCTTCTCCCCACTCCTTAGGCTGTTCCTTCTATGCCATGCATCACAGTAATGGGAAAACATAAGCATTACATGTAATGTGTCTCTATTTCTGGATAGTTTTGCTGGAGAGCTCATTTTATTTACTGAAGTTTAATCTTGAAAGTAAGGACTACAGTGAAAAAGATGTTGCATTACTGACGCACAAAATTAAAATATTTGCCTAAGTCATACAACCCAATGAGATCTGGGATATCTTTATGTCAACATGTTGACAGAATAAAGATGCTCCCTGCTTATGCTCTAAGAAGTCAGAAATTATATTTAGTACATTAGATTGAATAGTACACTATAAATAAGTCAAAAATACAGGCTATGAAGTCACAGGGGCTTTTTCATAGTCAGACATTTTCTAAGAAAGGACTGCCCCTGGGCAGAGGGAAACTCCAAAATTCACCACAAGCCCTGGGTAGCAAAACAAACAGCTAAAGAACTTACGAAAGAATTTTGACAATAATCCATTCAACAAGATTTTAATGGCAAAAATATGCAGATTACAGAAAAGGAATAATTTCTGTCCATTGATAAATATCGCTTTAATGCCTGATTTTAGTATGTTTCTACACTTATTTGTGTATTATCCAAAATTGATTATATGCACAAACTACTTTGTAATGTGGGTCAAAATCAGAAAACCATGTATAATTCTCCTACTGAGAATAAACTTCCAGGGTATTATAAATAAATATAATAGGAAATCTTTATTTTATATTTAGACTAATCCATTTAGGCATTTTCATGTTGATTCAGTATTTAACTAACTATTAGCTTTTCCTTTACATAAAAGGTTCAATTCAATGTACTTTGGTAAAACTATTGTAAGAATAAATTATATTCAATAATATTAAATTTGGGAATCTATAATTTATTTTTTCTGGATATATAAGTATATATAAAATAATATCCATCTATTTGTATATAAAATACATATCCATTTATATATAAAATACTAACCCAGTCTTGACTTTGGGATGAGGAAATCAGACTCTTGGGGGGGGATGGAGGGATGGGGAGGGAGCGTCGAAGGCTGATGGGAAAGATTGGGAAGAGGGAAAGAAGGGGGAGCAGGGGGATATACGGAAAGAGAAGACATTTTTTATTAAAAAAATAAAATAATAAAAATATTTTAATGCTCACAAAAAAGACACACACAAAGTGAGATCTCTTTCTTAAACCTATCTCCTTTGAATAATACAAACACTGAATTTGTCTAAAGATTTGTTAACTTATTCAAAGAACTAAATCTTTGTTTTACTGATTCTTTGAATAGTCTTTGTTTCCATTTGTTAATTTTATACCATATACTAATGTGCTTTTAGATGGTGGTTGTTGTAATATATTGTATATATTAGAGACCGAAAGAAGCCACTTTTCACCTAGCCATCTCCTCAGGAATTCTCAGACTGAATGCCTCTGAATCCTCTTTCTAAAGGGAAGGGCCTGTAGTATGAGGTTTCTGGCCCGGACTTTCGGGCCTAACCTCAAGGTCTAGGACCCACAGACCCACAGACCTAGAGACCCACAGACCCACAGAGACACACAGATGCTTTCATTAGTTTTTGGCTGATCAGCCTCAGGCTCAGGCATATCACTTGCTAGCTCTCTACCCTTCATCTAACCCATGTCTCTTGTTCAGCCATGCGGCTCGGTACCTTTCTTTAGAGCAGCATAGTTGTCCTCGGCTTCCTCTGGCTTCTCTCTGGTGCTCTGTCTGGCATTCTGTTCTCAGAGATTTTCTTAATCTGGTAGCCCCGCCTACGCTTCCTGCCTGCCTTTGGCCAATCAGCTCTTTTATTAAGCCAGTGGGTGGGACAATTATTTACCATGAAACAACACAATACCCCTACAAGGGCCCAACACTGTCTCCTCAGGCCTTATCATTTCCTAGTTCAACTTTTCCAGTGCTAGGATTAAAGGAGTGTGTTACCACTACCTGGCTCTGTTGGGCCTTGAACTCACAAAGATCCAGACAGATCTCTGTCCCCCAAGTGCTGGGATTAAAGGTCTGGCTCCCACTCCCTGACCTTCATAGCTAAATTTGTGGCTTGGTCATTCTCTGATTTTCAGTTAAACTTTATTAAGTTACAACATTATCATCACAAAAGGCTATTAATGTTTTTTCAGCATCTTCAGATTTATGATTACGTTATTAATATAAAATAACTCAAACGGAAGAAGAGTATGCTGTCTTAAAATTTTGACACATTTTAAAAATTTTTTAATTTCTTCCCGACCTCATTCTTGACTCATTTTTGGCTCATTGGTATACTGTTTGCTCCAGTATTCATTCCATACCTTCTGTCTTTCTATATTGTTTATATCCCACTTTAGTTTATGGTGGGCATCCAGAATTCAGAATGTCAATGTTTTTTTAACTTTTCTATATTTATTGAGAATTGTGTCCTAATATGTTGCTTATTTTGGAAAAAGGCCCATGGGCCTGAGTTATAGGACCTAATATTCTTTTGCATTTAATTACCATTTGCATTACAAATGACTTCATTTTTAGAACTTTACTCATTTATCAATTTCCCCAACCTAGCTTCCCTCTCTTGCACACATGCTGCTAAAAACCACCATTGCCCTGTATGGTGGAATCCAGGCAGTTTGGACTTCATTTGGCTTGAGATTATTTATTAGTAATGAATACTATCTTTCTTTGTTGACTTTGACCTTCAGTTTACCTTGCAGCAGCAAAATTATCTGGATTTCTCTTATACCGTCATAAATTTCTGCTTCTGCTACAGAACGGACGTGCACTGTTAATACAGGGTCCTCAAAGAAGTCAGCAATTGAAGTTGCCTTCCTTCTTCCTCTAACTCTGAGAATCTTGTTTATGCTCAATTTTCCAACCATTATAAAATATCAAAAAGATTAAATGATATATCATCTGATCTCTACCCTGCATACTCATAATCTACCCACATATTCATTTGGACATTGTTTCAGAATCAGCTCCTCTGAAGCTGTTTTATTCCTTTTGCTACAGGAAGCAAAATCTTTGCTCCCAATCAGATTTCACTTTTCCTACTTACTTTTTATTTATTTCAAAAAAGTTATTGTAGTCATTCTCAATTAATCCTTCCTAACCATACCTACAGTATGGCCACAAGATACTTTATCTACATATCACATTACTTTATCTACACATCACTTGAAATAATGTGTGTGTGTGTGTGTGTGTGTGTGTGTGTGTGTGTGTGTGTGTGTGTGTGTGTGTGTGTGTGTGTGTGTGTGTGTTTTATTTCTGATATATTAGAAACATTTTTAACTTACAGGACAAAATTTACCCTGTGGGTATAGCACAATCATTGCATAGACTCATAGCAACTGCCCTTGCTCATGATGGGTCTGCACAAAAATGGCTTTGTTAACTATTAGTTATGCTTCATATCTTGACAAACTATGCCTTCAAAAATCATGTGCCTCTCATACAATGTTTATTTCCTCTATTTTTTTTTGCTTAATCCAGTTATTTTGAATTCTATTGAGGACTTTATACATAAATCCTTGAATCCAAATTACTCTCCCCCCTCCCTCCCTCCGCATGTACCCCAGGACCCTTCCAAATTGATGGTATCTTTTTTAGTTTTTACTGTTACTCAGATGACCAAATTTATCATGTGTCTTTCAAGTATCAGGTTGGATGTTAGTACTTCTGCCACACTAGTCCTATTAAGAACTGACATATCACAAGTGTCCCATATTCTTGTTGCTACCAGAGCTTCATTTTCAATTGTGTATCTTAGTATGATTGTGGGGCTAGTTCTCATTTTCCCTATTTGCAAACACATGAAGAGGCTTGTGTTTGAATTTTCATACACCATGTATACATATTAGATGTATATATTAGAAATATGCATAAATCTAACAAAGCACCTGACAAATAGGGGATGTTCAATATTTTCTGAACAAGTGACTAAAAATGGTTACACTCTTTCTTATTTCCAGATATTTTATTAAAATGAATTATAAAAGTGGGAAAATTATTTTGTATCTTTTTGACATGATTAAAACACTTTTCAATCGTGCTATTCTTTCAGGAAAAATTGCAAATATTCTCTTATATATCTAAAGAACAACTTCAGAATTAATATTCATTATTTAAATGTAAATGTGATCAGATAAAAATTATCTTTGATTGTTTATAATCCTTAATGAAATCAATATTCACTTGCTAGCTATACTTTTTTCTGTTGTTAATTATCTGTTTATATTTGTTTCCCATTTTATTATTGATACCTTTGTATTTTTTTAAAATAAATTGAAAATACTCATGGTGAGTAAAGGTGCATGAGATAGTATGTTACTTCCATAATAGTCCATGTTTCATAAAAGCAATAATATATTTGTTTAAATCCATTTCTTTCTTATAGAGGCCTCATTTAAAAATGTTGTTATTAAAATTTTCTTACGCATCAGAGAAAGCTAGAATCTGAAAGCAAAGTGATAGCAAACTGATAATAAGGGTGATGGAATTGATTTCTAGAAATGAGTTAACATGTCTTCTATATTTTCCTGGTGTCTTTGTTATGAAAACAGAAAGTAATAAAAGAAATAGGAAGAACCTTATCCTTGTAGTCTTAGTCCATAACTTATTATAGTTTTATAGCCACTCCTTAAACTTGTCAAGTTCTGGCTTTAAATCTGAACTCACCTCACAAAGGAAAATTGGCTAAAATGATTTGGGCAGCTTGTCCTACTTTTCATCACTACATGAAATAAAAAATTTCTTGTTTTGATATGAATTGCTCTTATGAAGTGGAAATTGAATACCGAAAAAGACAAGGACAGATGCCATTGCTTCATGAATCTAAACTTTAATTAAAATGGAGAGAAAGAAAGAGAGAGAGAGAAAGAGGGAGAGGGAGAGAGGGAGAGAGGGAGAGGGAGGGATATTGAGAGAGAGACAGAGAGAGAGAGAAGGAGGGACGGAGGGAGGGAGGGAGGGAGGGAGGGAGGGAGAGAGGGAAGGAGGGAGGGAGGTCTTTGAAAGGAAATATGGGTTTTCAGTTCTCAGTGGATGTCTGGCTCTAATTCTTTGTAGCTTCCTTTTAGCTTATGTGATTTTTCAATTAATTCATATACTATCCTGGATTTCAAAGTTTTTAATGCCAAAGCCATACCATGAGCACATTCTAAAACTTTTGGATACCAATGTAAGAGTTCCTAAAGTTATTAGGTGTTCTAAATGAGACTTTCTAGGGAAGGTATTTTTGTGTGTTTTATAGAAATAACTGGATTTGCCAAACATCTTCTTCCCTCCACCCCAAACTTAATTCCTGAGATTCCATATATTGACCAGTTGCAGACTGGGCTTCAATGAACTTGTGAGAAAGTTGTTTCTCAGTATAAGAGCAGACCAGAAAAACAGGAAGAAAACCATGGTCTTTTCTGTCTCAAATTCTCAGCAGTAAATTCTCAGTACATGAGGAAGAATGCTGAGCCATTGTGATAGACGCCACCACCCACTCTTTGCCAAGCAACAAATGATTTACCATTTTGCCCAAGGAGTTCTTATATTCACAAGTAAACTGGGTGCAGTATATTGTACAAATCCAAAGGACTTGAGAGGAAGAGATGACTCAGCGGTTAATAGCACATGTTTTTGAGGAAGACATGTGTTTTATTTCAAAATTTTTCTATAGTAAGAAAAGGCTTTATAAATTTTTACTTTGAGACTTTAGTTGAGCTTATGCAAAATTAAACCTTATGGTAAGCTTCTTGCATATCAATTGAAATAACTCCCATCTGGAAAGGTATGAAAATCAAAATAGATATTGATAACTGGGTGCTGTATCTACAAATAGTTATGTTGCACATACAAATATTAGCAAGAGAAGGAAGATAAATAAAATGCTTGATACAAAGAAAGTAGGGAGAAAGAACAGAGAAAAATATTTTTGTTAATGTTAGTTCAGTGTCACACTAATACTCCCAATTTTCAAACAGATTAAGTATAAATGCAAAGCAAAAATATAAAGAAAGAACAACAAAGCAAAAGTAAGCAAATGTTGGGGAGGTTCAGGTGAACCTGGTCGATGTAGTGTATTTCAGGTCTTCAAGGACTACATAGTAAGTCACTGTCTTATTACAAAGCATAAGAAATTATCATAAATGAGTTTTTCTTTAAACAAACTGCGGTGTGATTCAAGTTTGGACAGTTAGCTTATGAAGCTTGATGTACCACCCTGCCTGCAGGCTGCTTCACCTGCCGTTACTGTGGAGGCTGGGTGCTCAGTTAGCAGCTCTAAGAATCATCTAGTTAAGAAATTTCAACCGGCATGCAAGAAGGCTCCAGAACTTTTGCACTGTACGTTACGAATCTCCTTCAGATTGTATTTCGAAGACTTTTACAATAAAATCCAATTAGTATCTTTGTTAGAAATACAAATAAAGATAAAACAAAATAAGACTAAGAAATACAGTCTGATATGGAAACAAAAGCATTCATAAGAAAGCTTGGAAAATGCATATGGAACACCCATTTCTATGGTATAAAGGAATGTTTAAAAAATGTTGGAATTAATACAAGTAATTTTTCTAGAACAAGTTCACAGTATCCTGTGGAGTTGGGTTATATACAAATTCGTACTTCACAAGGACACCAAATGCTTTTTAAATGCTGAGGGTTATTTATGTAGTTTAGTTAGAGTCATTATTATATATCATAAGAAAGGTATTTCCAGAGTCCTATATTTCTTAGGACTTAAAAATTTTAATTGTCATTGCACGTATTATTGGAATGTTATAGATACTTAAAGTATGCATAAATTAAGTTAGAAAAGCTGTTAACTAAACAGGTATCTTACAGTTAACTTCACAAATAATATAGAATGTATTAGCCCAGGAAGCAATAAAGTTACTTCAGAGCAGTGAAATGGATCATAGACTTGAAGCACTTGCCACCCAGCCTGATGACCAAAGTTGATCTCAAGGATAAACATGGTAGAAGGAAAGAACAAACCACAAAAGTTTTCCTTTGATTCCATGCTCGTAATTGGGTTTGTGTGCTCAAACACACACACACACACACACACACACACACACACACACACACACACACACACTTACACACACACACATGCACACATATACAAACACACTCACACACATACACACTCTCACACACAAGCACCAGCATGCTTGCGCACACATGAAGACTTATGTGCACACACATGAAAAAAATAGGTGAAGTAAATTTTAAAATAATCATATCCCACAGGTGGAAAAGGAAGAAAAGAATGATACTTACATATATGTACTCTGCGTTTCTATAGGAGTATAAACATTGTACTTTACCGTCAACATAAATGTATCCTAAATATCATGGGCATTATTAACCCACAGAGTGTCTTGGCTATTAGGCTTGGTTTTCTTATCTCTAAAATCACCTTCCTCAACTTTATACTGTCACAATTAAGGCCTAAAAAAACATTTCCCTAGACTGACTAGAACCCACCATATGCTTCAAATAGGAACATGTTCGGGAGAAAAATAACCTTAGTAATCTGGGTATTTTCTTTGTTTTCATCCAGCATTTTTGTGCTCTTTCCATATGCTAGTCATTAATTACACTTCTCTGTTCCATCAGTAGCTAGGAACAACCTCCAATGTCTTTTCAAATGTCACTCCTTCTATTAATCTGTATTAGAATGATATATATAAGTTCTGTTTTCATGATTATGACACCTACATGATGACAACACAAAGCAATAGTTCTAGTGTTTGAATTGAAATTGTTTCATTATAGAGAAAGTGTTTTCAAATGAAGAGACAAAGTTATTACTACTTGAATAGTGTGGGTATAAATTAAAATATGTTCTGCTTTGTGCAAGGATTTAAGATAAAGACATATACACAAATGTAACAAGTATGTATAAAACTGATTTGAAAACAGCATGTGATATATAAATATAAAAGCCCAATAAGCTATAAAAGTAAATACAACTTGCCATTTTAAAAAAGTAATTTAACTTAACCCAAAATAATTCTATCCTCCTCTGCAACTTCCAGAATTTTGCTTATTTGTTATGTATTGTAGGAAAGCATTTCCTACTGAGTGATATGCAGCTTAAATGGAAACTATGTATAAGTTCTGCCAACGAAACAAAAATAAACAAAGCTGTAATTAAGGAAATGGCCACATTTTAGCATGCTTTCACACCATTATTTTTTCACATACCTCTTAGCACTTTTAGAATCTTTTTTCTTAGAAAACAGAAGGCAGAAATAATATTTTTAGAAGCTGATATAAAGTAAATTGCAAAAATAGCCAAATACATTTTCTCTACATTATAATACAGGTTTCCCCACGATAGAGACATATTTCAGTTTCTCCTTGTAGTCGACTTCTGTCTTTCTGACTGCACTCAGAGACAATCTAATTCTTCTCAAAATATTAAACTCTTATTGACCTTAAGGCCTCAGCCCATAGCTATTTTGAGAGGTCTTATTTCATCTTTGTTGCAAAAATGGTGACAAGTTCAACACTACTTTCCCATTTTCTACAGGAAATGTATGAGCAAGTTGATAAGGATATCACAACATTCTCACCGTCAGCATTGTTTTAAGTGAATGTCTGCTTTGCCTCGGCGAGATGGCCCAACCATGGGCACTGTGAGAAAGTTTAAGAGGACCACTGCTTCTCGGAAACCTACCATAGGCTGTGAAGCCAAGTTTTGACATTGGCTGCTCATTACTCTGATGGGGTGCATGGTTGTGTTCCTGCATGCTCAGTTCTCTGGTGCCTCTGTTACAGCCTCTTTCCAGTCTAAATCAGAACTCATAATTGGTATTTAGAGGTAAGAGCATGGGTTTTAGGACTTTCCTTAAAAAGACCTTGAGTCATAAAGCTCCACCTGTGTTTCAGATTGAACAAGTATGGCCCACTTCAACATGACAGCTAAGTGACTCTGAGCACAAATGAGTAACCTTTAGCCTGCTAGTATCTTTTTGTGTCTCAACTTGACATATGTCTCCAAATCTTAATGTGTCCAATGTAAAAAAAATTTTATGTAGTGACCCCTCATAGGCCCACTAGGGCTCATGTCATACATAAGACCAACACACTAAAGTGACCCTACAAAAGGAGATAACTAGAAGACATTCATTTTCAAGATATATTTAGACCAATTATGATTATAATTAATTTTCCACCATCTAACAACCTCAAGTGGACAGGTTTGGTTCTTTCTGTACAGGTGCTTTGGATGTGAACTTGGGTCTTTATGCTTATATAGCAGGTGTTTTTCCCAATGAACCTTTTCATAAATGCTCAAAAAAAAAAATCTACATGGAGAGCAGAAGTCACCAACACCTTGTCTAAAAGGCTTGGATTATATAAATAAAAAAGTATATGTATTCTTTTGTCCCTTCACATCCACACAGGTTCACAAGCATAGGAAGTATATATATGCACACACACACATACAAATAAAACTATTTTCAATATATATCCAGAAAAAAAATTGCTGGATTATGTGTCATTTCTTACTGTCTTCGTTCATGATTTTATTTGCTGTGATGAGACAATAGAACCATAGCAACTTTTATAAAGACATTTAATTGAGAATGGCTTGCTTATGTTTTCAAAGGTGTAGTCCATTATCATTATAATGGGGAACATGGTGGCACGCAGTTCCGCATGGTGCTGGAACTCTGTGTCTTGCACACAGCAGGAAGTCTACTATCACACTGGACAGTATCCTGAGCATAGGAGACCTCCAAGCTCATCCCCACAATGACACACTTCCTCCAACAAGGCCATCCCTACTCCAACAAGCCACATTTTACAATACTGCCACTACTTATGAGATTATGGGGGCCAAATACATTCAGACTACTATACTTACTTTATTTTTGTACAATCTTTATGCTGTTTCTATGGAAGTCTGTGCACATGTGTTCCAGTTTTCTACATGTTGTTTAGCATTGAATATATTCCGTACTTTAACTGGTTCAAGGCAATATATTATCATACTTTTTACTGTTTGCTTGTTTTTTTTTTTAAGACAGGTTTTAAATTTTTAATTTTATTAATTTATTTATTTGGGTTTTTTTGTTTATTTAATTATTTAATTTGCCGTGTTGGTCCAAAATGACAGTGTTGAGGACAATTTCCTAAAGAGAAGGATTTTACCTGGTTCAACAGAATTCTAAAATTGGATCTCTGTTTACTATAAAAGTAGATACCTGAAATTGATTTTCTGTTTACCAGGAATCAGCTTTAATGTTTCTCCAAAAGCAGAGGTACCTTGGGTAAAGGTACTTAGTTCTGAAGGAGTTAAACTATCCCACCATCACAACTGAATTTATGTTTCAGTTCTCTAAGCAGGACAAAACGGGCATCTCTCTCATAAAGGACCATTTATTCATAATGCCCTTACATTCAGAGACCAGGCCTATACCAGTCTCACAATGTCTCAAGGATAAACTTAGCAGCCCCTTGTAAATCAAGTCCAAATTTATGCAAGTTTGTGCAAATTGTCCAAAAACAATAAGACTAAACCTCAGCCAATTAAAAAAAATATACAAATACAACACCTGCTTGTTTAACTAATCATATTTTTGATGACCTGTCTGTGAAACTCTCCTTAGCTACGTTTAAAAGGAGCCTGCACCCAAGGCATGGGATGAACTCACTCATGTGTGGATTTTAGACAAAAAAAATGGTTACCCAGGCTGCAAACCACAACCCCTGACCAGGTTGAGATCAGAAGGATTTAATAGATACATCCAGAGATCCCTCTGGGAATGAGAAATAGAGATCTCCTAAGCAAATTGGGATCATAAAGGGTAGTGACGAAGGAGAGATGGGAACAAACCATGCAAAAAGGAGATTGTTGGAGAGAGAAGGAGCAACAAAGAAGAAGAAGGAAAACGATGAGTATCTTGAAAGAGGAAGCCACTGTGGGGTTGGAAAAAGGGCAAGTGCTTGGGAAACCTCATGGAACCCATAAGATGTCCCTGGCTAGGTCTCCAATCAGTAGTGGAGGGGGTGCCTAGACAGGATTTCCTCTATAATAAAATGGAGGCTCACCCTAAGTGTCATTATAAAACCTTCATCCAGCAATGAATAGAGGCAGAAACAGATCCATAGCTAAGCACCAGGTCAAGCCCCCGTTCTCGCTAAAGAGAGGGAGAAAAGAGAGTATATACAAGCAAAGGGATATGGATTATGAGGAGGGGTCCCACAGAGATGGGTAGCTGGAGCTCTAGGGAACTCACTGAATCAAAAACAGACACTGGGGAATCTTCAGGAAAAGATATAAACCCTCCAAAGTTAGATAACTTGTGAATGGCATCTGCAGTGTGCAGAACTGTGTGGAGATCAGACTGTGTTCCTGTGCATGAGCTGGAATCTTGGAGCCAATTCCCTACAGAGGAACACCTAAGCCAGTCCTAACATTGGAATGAGGGAATCGGACCTACCTGGGTACACCTACATTGGGACCTCTTGCCCTCGGTCTGGATGGGTGGATGGGGCCAGGGGAGGCTGAGGGAGGACTAGGAGGAATTGGGAGGAGAGAAGAAAGGGCAAGCAGAGTTTTACATGGAAAAAAAAAACTTTTATAATATAAAAAAAATTACTTAAAATAAAAAGAGCCTGCACATCCCTCTCAGAGTTATAGCCATTTTGTACAGATGAAGGACCCTTCATGAATGCTGAAATATTAAACCTCCTTTGTGAATGCATATATTTAAAATTGGAGTCTTCCTTCGGCATATTCTCTGACCCTGCAGTTTCTGTTTATTCTGAATTTCTATGTGAGCTCAAAGACCTGGTGCCATATAAAATCTGCCTGCTTTTCTGTCATTTTGTTTTTCTTTTTTACTGAAGGGAAACAGCCTAGTCAGCTTGATCATATTTGTTTCTTCCACAGAATGGTCCAGTTTAGTGGTTTCATCACACCGTTACTTACAAAAGCTAAAGAAGATGTGACTTCTGTTTACTTACCATTCTATCTGACACATAGTTAAATTTCTGACATGGATGTATGAATCAAGTGTTCTTTGATTTTTTGCTTGGTTGGAGCAGTTTTTGCAAATAAGTCACAAACTCACAGTAAATTAATGACCATCATTTGCCTTTCCTGTGAACCTTCACATTATTGGGCCCAGAAGGAGAAATATAGCATTGTAAAATGGCTAATTTTAATCTTGTACCAACAATTGTTACCTATTATGTGAAACTCAGTATAGCATATCTTGATTACTGATGAGAGATAAAACTTCAGAAGACATACGGTTTCTTCAAGAGAATACAGTAAATCTGCACTGGGGCATATTATGGTGGGCATATGCACTGCAGGATCCTTTCTTCTTTGTTTTTGCACAATGGAGAGAGGTAAGAAACAAGTAAGTTCTTTTTCCATAACTGGTGCATGATGCTAGAGTAGACCATGAAAAGTAAGTTTGGTGCTTGTGATGATGTACTTAAGATCCTTAAGTACAATCTTCCCTGGAAGAAAACCAGAGTATATTAGGTTTTATGCAGTTTGTATAAAGATAAAAAATGCATATATTGTTTTTCCATTAAAAAACCCACTGAACAACAATATGTAAATTAACATCCTCAAGATGAATGTTTAAACTACAAGAATTTTTTTGATCTCTGTATGAATTAAAATAATTTGATGCCCTTTTGTTTACATTGAATATCTTGTCTCCAAGGCAGACTATAACTATTTCTACATTTAACAAAACTTTTGTCAATTTAGTATGAAAAATATACTCAATTATAAAATGCTAATTTGCCATAAAAGAGAATGTAAAAAATTTAAAATGCTCATTCTAGACTTGGCTCATTACTTAATTTTATAAAGTATGTGACAAAATAGCCTTGTTAATTAGTACATTTAATATTTCATTTATCCAAATTTGATAATGGATGTTATCATTGTAGATAGTTTATTAATAATTACTCATTTACCTATTGTTTTATATGCAATTCATAGAAACAATAGACACTAAGCTATGTTAAGTATAAATTCAAATTTATATAAAACTAGAAAATGAAAATATGAGTATGATGTAAATATAAATTATTCTTAGCACAAAATTTATCTTTTCATCTCTAGGAAATATATACAAAATAGAAATATTTATGTGTTAATAAAATTATTCTCTAATAAAGGAAATTGGAATATTTTATTTTTATATCATACAGTTGAAATAATTTAATTCATCATTGTTTGAAATTCTTATATGTAGTTAATTATATGTATATGTGACAGAGACATAATTATATTTTGATACATATAAACATAGGAAACTTGTTTTCAAAACAAAATAATGAACATATCCATCATGTCATAGAGTATAGTAGGAGGCTTCTGGCCTGGACTTTCGGGCTTAGCCTCAAGGTTTAGGTCCACAGACCCACAGCTCCACAGCCCCACAAAGACACACAGATGCTTACAATAATTTAGGCTGATAGGCCTAAGGCCCAGGCATATAACTTGCTAACTCTTTACCCTTATTCTAACTCATGACTCTTATCCTGTTCAGCCATGGGGCTCAGTACCTTTTCTCAGAGCAGCATAGTTGTCCCTGTTTCTTCCGGCTTCTCTCTGGCATTCTACTTTGTTCCTCCTGTTCCTAGAGTTCTCCTAGTCTGGTAGCTATAGGCGGAGATTTACTTACAAGGCACCAGTCCAAAATTAATATTTATTAGAATATAAATCAACACTCACAATATTAGTAACAGCTTATAGTGGCACCTGAACAGGGACTGGCGTATCCCTGCGATGGACGAGTGATGGACACGCGCAATGGAAGGAAGATGGATTTCGATCCTGTCTCTAGCAGCCACCAGCCAGGAACCAGGAAGAGAGAGTCCTCCTGTCCCAGTAGCCACTTATCAATGGGGTTGGCCACACCCCCTCCAGGGTCCCAGGCTCCTGGATAAGCATCTTCAGACCTTATTGGCTGACACCTTAATCCCCCCCACCCCCACAAGTAGCCCCGCCAACACTTCCTGCCTGCCTTTGGCCAATCAGCGCTTTTTATTAAACTCATAGGTGGGGACAGTTATTTACAATAGAACAACATAATCCCCCTACAATAGAGCTTTCATTGGTTTTCATGTGTGTGATAAGAGTACCTAACATCTTCACTAAAGAAAATTTCAATAAAATTATACTTATTATGGTCTTCTGTTGTTCATTTGATCTGAACACTATTCATCTTACACAATGGCAATGCTACCTATTTTTTATTATTTCTCATTTCCATTTTCAAGAAAAATCTAAACATAGGAATTAGATTCAAGGAACTCTTTCTGAAGGAAAAAAGGGAGATGTAGTAGAGATAATAAGATAAAAGTGTGGATAGTTGAGTCTACTTTTAAACAAGCACAAATCACAATTATGTGCTATTGGTATGGGTTCTTGTATATTGATACAAATTTAAGGTTATTTTTGTTATACCTATATATGTTTCTATTCTTGTCTAAGGTACTTATGCAGCTCATTTTAAAAGCTTATGTAAAGTTTAGGACTTAAAAAGCTATTTAGGATAGTAAATACAGGTGATATTTAGTCATTCATAATTATCAAACTTAGAGTCATGTTTGGTATGTCTTCAAGGTCACATAGAGATATTTTAGAAAGATAAGTGATCCTCAAACACTTCAAAGACCTATAGAGTATGATATATAAATGTTTTAATAACATAAGACATTTAATTTTAGTGAGACACATTTGCTCCATGGATAACAGTTAACTTTTTAAAAAATAATGTGAATTAAAGAACCCCCATATTGAATTTTCTTTCTTCATGGCAAAAGGTAGCCATTTTGACAAAACATTAATTTTTCCCTGATGGCTGAAAGAAGCATCCAAACTGGACTCAAAGAAAAGGGAACTGCCAGACTTTGCCAAGACAGGGTAGAACTATCTTTCAGATATTGCTCCTTCGAAGAAAAGTCTGTCAGACATTTTAGGCCTGTAGGTCAAAGATGGATGCCCCACCACTGTAGAAGAAACTTAAGTAACTGTTCAGGAGGATAGATATTTCTATTGCTTCCTTTAGTTTTAAAAGTTGTTTGCACTGTACTTCCTTTTTATTCAGGTAATAATACATCATTCTGGAGTCTGTGATGGAGTTGAAGACTACTGAGTCATAGTTACAGTTTTTCTTAGTTATGATAAGTGACAAATTAGGTATAGAAGTTTTAACTTACCAAAAAGATAAACAATTTTCTCAAAATTTGGCATATATATTTACCAAACATTGTAAATATAACGCTCACCTGATAACTGTTCTTAATATATATAACTCTGTTCGATTAGAGTTAAACCCTTTACTTTTAATTGAGTAAAAAAAAATAAAAATGTTGTGGTATAATCTTTTTGTGCACTACGGACATGTCTTTAATAAAATTGTGAAAAGCCAATAGCTAGGCAGAATGTTTAAGCATACAGCACAAAGGAATCAGAAGGGGAAAAAGCCATCCAGATGAAGAGAAGTCAGCACTGGCAGTGCACAGTAGAGATAATAAAGCCATGAACAAAAAGTAGACTGATAAAAATAGGTTAATTTAAGTTGTATGGGCTAGTTAGTAAGAAGCCCAAGCTACTGACAAAGCTTTTACAATTAATAAGTCTCCCTGCTATTATTGGGGAGCAATTAGTTTTTGAAGAAAAGTCCTGGCTCATGCTCAGGAATTGTGGAGGAGACCCCTACCTCAAATTGACATTACTGCTTCAGAAAAAGAAAAAAAAGAAAAATCAACTGATTTGGTGAAACATTTGGGAAATTCTTAAGAAGAGAGTTAAGTAATATTAAAAGAATAATTTTTCTCACATTAATAATGGGAAATACCACAATGCATGGAGTTAGGACTCAACATGATATTTAAAATGGTTAAGTGACAAACCTGTGTGGGTTGAATGAAGGCCTTTGATATCAAAAATAATTACAGGAACTAGAGCAGCTATTACAGGAACAGCTAAATAGTCCACATATTAAAAACTCAACAGGTACTTGGAATTTTCCTACATTTGGTATTACAAAGAAATCTAAAAACTGGAGAAAGGTTATAAATGCAAGACTTATAAATTAGGTGATTCAGTGAATGGACTCTTTACAGTCAGTAATTTCTTTGTCTTACTTACTACATAAAGAATGGTCTATTATAGTGATTGATTTAAAAGACTGTTTTCCTTGCTATACCCTTCCACGAACAGGATAGAGAAAATTTCGCCTTCAAGGCAACGATTTTAAGTAATCCCCAGCCTATTAAAAAGCCTCCATCAAAGGTTTCATTGGAATTTTTTTCATAATCAATGCTAAGAGCTCCTAACACTGTGTCAATACTTGGTATAACAACCCTTAAAAAGAACTCATAAATAGTTTTCTTACTCTACAATTTACCATTATACGGATAGTATCTTCTGTACTGGCTAACAATGATATAGATACCTTAGAAAAAGTGTTCGAAAAATTAAAGAGAATTTTGACTTGTTGGGTGGTAAACTTTACTTCTGAAAATACAAAGAGAATATTTTATTAATTATTTAGGATATAAGATAGGTTTACAAAAAATTCAACTAAAGTAAAAATGAAAAGAGATCAATTATAAAATCTTAATGATATTCAAAAAATGCTGGGAGATATTAAATGGCAATGGTCCAAATAGGATTAGGTATTTGAGAGCTAAATAATTTATGTAAAAATTTAAAAGGAGATAAATAGTTAAAAAGTCCAAAAAAATTATTAGCTGAGGATGAGATAGAATTGACTCCATTGGGAAAAAATTACAGGATATACATGTGGATTTATTGGATCTAAGTCTTGATTGTATTTTCGTAGTTCTACATTCTACCAATTCTACAGAAATTCTTATGCAGAGAAAAAAGAATAACTAAGAATGTATGGATATTTTTACCACACCCGGTAAAATGAAATTAAAGACCTATGTAAAGAAAGTTTCTAAATTGATTCTGAAAGGAAAACAGAGTTCATCAATTAGCCTCATGGTGCCTTTTATTAATGCCAGACTTGCCTGATTATGGATAGAAAATAAACACTTGCAAAGAAGTTGCAGTAATTTCTTGGAAAATATTAGCAAAAAAAAAAAATCCCCAAAGCAAAAAATTCCAATTTACAACAATAATTAATTGGATTCTCTCTCATATTATAAGAGGAACACTAATTTTTAAGGCTTCTACATTTTATACTAATGCAAATAAATCAAGAAGAACAGATTTTAAGTGTGGAAAAATAAACAAAGTGACTCAAAATACTTGTGATTCAGTTTTAAATCAGAATTTATGGTATTTTCACAATATTATCATATTTTTTAGACCCTCTCAATATAGTTACTGATGCTTAATATGTGGATATCACTATTTTACATTTTGAAACAGCTGAACTTAATCTAGATGATTCAAAATTAACTTTGTTATTTAACTGAACCAAGTATTCAGAAATAGAAACCATATATTATATCTAACAGATATCTAATCTTATACATGTTATCATGATCTCTGGCCTAAGGTAATAATGAAATTAATCAGACAGTAATAAAAACTAAAGCCTCAGAGTTTCATAAGAAACATGTTGTTAAAAGCAAAGGTTTGAAGAAAGATGTTTCTGTCATTTGGCAACAAGACAAAGAAATTATAAGGATATATTCTACTTACTCTTTATATAACCAAACTCCAATACTTGCAGAAAGTATCCCAAAATATATTAAAAAATAAAATTTGGAAATTGAATGGGTTTTAATTTATAGGTCTTGGAAATTACGCATTTGTACTATACCATAAATACATATTCAGGATTTCAATGGACAACTGCTGCGGGACAGTCTTTCTGTATACTGTATTTGTTGCTACTATTGATTAATAAAGAAGCTACTTGAGCCCATGGCAAGACAGGAGATAGCCATTCAGCGAATCCAACGGAGATAGAAGAAAAAGAAACACTGGGTTAGAGCAGATCTGAGTGACATAAAGAAGAAAGATGTGTGAGTTTAGGTAAAGTCACGTGCCATGGGTCAATACATAGTTTCCTAGAAATTAGTTGTTTTAAGATGCAAGAATTAGCAAGGAAGAAGTCTGAGTCATAGACCAAACAGTTTATACTTAATATGAGCCTCTGGGTAATTATTTTTAAGTGGCTGTAAGATTATGGGTGGGAGAGATTTGTCTGAATAGGGGAAAAGATTGACCAAGAATTTTTGGACTATAGACAGCTGCTTTAATTTCTAAATAGCCTGATTCTGCAATTACACATTTATTAAAAGTCATAACCATTTTTAGCATACCTTTACAAATTAAAACTGACAATTTTCCAGCATGTCTCTAGAAAAATAAAAAAGTATTTTTTGCATATTACATAAAGCATATTACAGGTATCTCATACAATCCTACATGATAAGCAGTTATAGAAAGATCTAATCACACTTTAAAACATACACTTAATAAACAGAAAGAATTAATAAAGACCCCTAGAGATAGATTCCTCAGTGCTTTAGTAACTTTAATTTTATATGCTATTGCAAATGTATGAACAGGTGTGGAGAGACATTGGATAGTAGTAAAAATACTTCGAAGTAAAAAAGCACGTATATTTTCAAGACATGTTGACCTCAGAATGGAAACCAGGATATGTGTTATGTTGGGGAACAGATTTTGCTTTTTTTCTACAGGGGAAGAAAAGCTGTGGTTACCATCAAGACTGATAAAGGTTAGATTTGAACAGGAGAGACCTCTTGATTATGGAGAGGCAATAGTATATCAAGCAATTTGGTCATTCAATCAAAACTAACTTATAAAACTAACAAATGCCTTTTATTTTATCAAGTATAAAATATTTTTAGTTAAGAGGTAATCTGTTGCCAAAAAAATAATTGCTTAACAAAGATAAAACTTATCAAAAAAGTAAACTACCCAAAGTTAGGATTGGGGTAGTTTTTGTATGTTTTTTATTTTTGTTGTTATTTCTTCATATTTTTTTTCAAAGCATTCAATTATGGAATTGAAAGTCCACTAAACAAATGAATTACCTAAAGAAGCACTAATTATCAACAGAAAATGTCCCAAGGAAAAGAGTAAAGTGACGACGTTACTGTTTAGCCCACTTCCAACTCAATAGAATTTCTTAATACTTCCCACATGTTTGCTTTTGTTACTTTGTACAAATGTAAAAGGCAAATAGTCTTTCTATGGTACCAATTAGATTAAAAATCAAAGCTGATTTTGGAATTGAAGGGTGGCTCAATACTATTACCTCATGGATGCATGTTAAAGGAAAATCTAAGCTCTGTCTCATTTCAGGAGTGCCACCTGTCATGGGACAGAAGAACACAATTATTAAGGAGCTCTTCTATTACCACTAATCTCATAATCCTTTAATTTTATTTTGACTTTTTAAAACTTTGTTAAGATATAAATATTATCTCAAAATCTATAGGTTTAATCTATACTTTCTGTCAGGATATTAGTAGACATATAGAATACTAACTAACCTTAAAAATAAGCTTCATCTAGTTTCCTGTGGGTGTTATTAGGTGTGAGTCTAATGTAAGTAATTAGGAACTAATTTTGTGTAGTGCACATATACTTAATAGATTACGGTCATCTAACCTTTCAATTACCGGCTGTACGCTGCATTTAAAATGCTTTAGTTTTCTGCAGTAGACCTTGACCCTTTCTGATAGTAATTGCTGAGGTCTCCAAAAAGATGACAGGACCCCGCAACAACAAATCCAGCTGGACTGTGTTAATGAGATCAAGCTGACAATCACCCGAAGATCAGCTTCAGACTATGAACTGCTCAGGATAATTTCAAAGCAGTTAGGTAAAATGGTTTAGCCTCACAGACTACTCCACCAGGACTAGACAAACTCTGCAAGTTCCCATCTCACAGAGGCTGGGATCCATGATATAACTACTTCTTCCTGTACTTGAACATTATCACAATTATCTTACACTCCCCTAAAAATATAATTTCCCCCACAGTAGGAAGTACTTTTAAGAATATAATTACCATATTCCCAAGAGGTGGGTGGATAATTTTGGATCCCTTTTTAGAGAGGTTACTGACAAGTCATTATCAGTCATGGTCATAATTGAAACTAAACATAGGAGATTGAATTAAAGGATTTATTTTCATTCTTCTATCTCTCCTTCTTTCTCTCCTTTCTACTGAAAAAAGGGTGTTGTATACAGTAATAATAAGATAACAAAGCAGATTATTAAACAACTAGTTTCAAATAATTTATATTGATATGAGATTTTGTATGTTTATACAAACTTAAGGTTATTTTCTTATAACATATGGTATATATGTTTCTACTCTTGTTTGGGATATTGCACCTCTGCAGATCATTTAAATACTGAATTGAAATTCTAGTCCTTGAAAACTTTTATTTCAAACTGTTTAGGATAATTAAGAAATGCTGGTTAGTACTTAGTCATCTACAAAAATCAACGTTTTAATTATGTTAGGTATGTTTCAAGGTCAAGCAAAAATATATTTTAGATAGGTCGCTTGCACTCAAACAATCTACAGAATGTAGGCTTAAAGATATTTTAGTAACATAAGGTTTTTAGTACCCTATTTCAATGGAGACAATGGGTATCTGTGTGGATTCAATAAAAGCTTCAGAAGTTTTAGAGATATCAGAGGGAAATCTACCCACAGTCTATGTGAGGAGTTAATAAAAGCTCCAGAAGTTCGGGAGATCTAACCACAGAATCAGAGAGTGGTGATTCACACCTTTAATCCCAGCACAGGGAGTATCCTGGGAATGGTGAACTAAGCCCTTAATCCCAACTGAGTCAAGGTCACTTCAGATTATAGAAGGAATTCCAGGCTCCCAAGCAGGCAGTGGTGGGGCCATGCCTTAATTTACCAAAGGGGAGAAGGAGAGGAAGCCAAGCCAAGGGAAGCTAGGCTGAGGAAGCTGGAAGACAGCTGGGTAAGATCTGACTGTGGTGTTTATTCTCTCTAATATCTCCAACTTCCTAAGAGATCTATCCCTGAGTCTCATTTATTCATGCAACAGGTATCTTAGAACCTTCATCTGTAGTTTAGTTTCGATGTGACAAAGCTATCCACTGGGCAGGAAACTTCCCTTGACTCAGGTGATGTCAATATGCTGTCCAAATTGGATAAGCAGAATACAAAGGAAGTGGCCTGCCAAACTTTGTCAAGGAAAGGTAGGCCAGTCCTTAAAATTTACTGTTTCACAGAAAAGTCTGTGAGATATTTAGGTCCATAGGCTTAAGATGGATGCCCTCAAATTGTAAAGGTGTCTGGATGACTAGTTAGGCAGCCAGCTATCTCTGTCATTTCTATAGTTTTAGAAGTTGCTTGTACTGTACTATCTGTTTACTTAGTAAATATTTTATCCTTCTGGAGGCTCTGATTGGGTTAAAGACTAAAACCATATGGTTATAGTTTTACCATTTTCAAAATAGAAATTCACAAGAGAGATATAAAGTTTATAAAGGTTCAGAGCCACAAAAGCATAAGTTGTTCATCTAAGAAAATGATATAAAATCTAAATGGATATTTTGAGGATGGTAATACAAGTTATGATAGAAAGTAGTTTATTAAAAAAAAAATTCCCACAAACTTTGCATTCACCAAGATAGAATAAGAAAAAAACAGATACTTTCTTTGAATTTTCCAAATACAAATGGACTAAATATTGTGAATGTAAGTCTTACCTGGTAATTGCTCTTATTATATATATTTGTACTATGTTCAAGTTAAAAACCTTCCATTTGGTTTATACAAAAAGGGGGAAAGGTTTTAGAATATTTGATGGCTAGTCTTCCTGTGCTAGCAGGCGTTTACCCCAACATTTGTCTCCTGTATCTTTATTGGTAAGTAGAATAATAGAGACAATTAAAAAGTACATCAGGCAGCAGCAACAGAACAGGTACCAGAGAGAACAGAAGTCAGGCCAGGAAGTTGCCTGAGTGTTAGGGACCTGACTGCGTGACACATGGGCTGAACATGTTAGTTAAAATATCAGCATATTCATATGCAGTCACTAAGCCAACAGTAAAACAAAAACAAATACTATAATTCACTATATTCTTTACTAAGAGATGGCTGATCCCAAAGGAAGAATCATGATCTTATTCTGCTTGGACTTGTCCAAAAATCAAGTACATACAGAAGCCTAAAGATTTTTGAACTATGATTTTTTTGTTATTATGGTGCTATATATGTAATGTGATAGAAGCCTGCAAAGGGAAGCCTATATTTGTTAATGAAAAAGCTTTCATTATAATGAATTAGGGGAAAACAAAGATGTGCAGAGTTGTATCAAGGAAGGAGATGGTTGTCCACAGGAAAAAAAGAAAACTAGTATTGTGAAGAAGCACAAAAAGTTACACTTCCACTGACTTAATTTCTTTTTTTTTTTTTTTTTTTTTTTTCATTTTTGAGTAGTGGTGTCTATGCTGGATAGAATTAAACTGTAGATTGTGACAGATAGTGAATTTACATTTTATCCTGCAGGCAATGGAAAGTCATTAAATATTTTACTAGAAGACTGAAATGAACAATTAGAATAATTATCATGTTAGAATAATGATAAAAATATTCTTGCTGAAATAATGATTCCAAAGACAGTTCTGTGCTAAAAAGAAGAAAGTGTGAAGTAGAGAAGATAATTATGATTTTAGTGTATTAGTTTGCTGCCAGACAAAATGTTGGATGTTTTCTCACAGTTTGAAAGGGGAAAAAGTCTCATTTCAAGGTATGAGCAAACTTTTTTCCACCTGAAAACTGTCCCTGATTACTGTCTTCTGGCAATCTTTGCAATGCTGCTTGAGTTTGGGTTCTGATAAGACAGAGCCCACTGCTCCTCTGACTCCCAGCTTTGAGGACCACTTCTGGTACAAAACCAAATAGAAGCATATTTAGTCTTTTCAGCGTTTTTTTTTTTCCTTTGGTTGAAAAGGATGCTGTGATGGTTTAAAGACTACTTATATAAATGAAACCTATCTTTAAATAAAAACATTTTATATATGTATATAATTATATATACAGTTTTGATACTGAGTTCATGAGATTTCTTATAATATCTCTTATGTACTCTTACACCAAGACCTCTAGTTATTGTCTTTGTCCTTGTGAAATGCCAGTGGTTGATCATTTTATACAATAGCCAATTAACTTCCCTTTGGTGTACAGGTCTCAGATTTCTGTAACTCATATGTAAAGGGAGGATTATTTTATCAACTCACATGGCTATACCTGCTGCAAAAGTTTGATTTCAATTACCATAGTTCACACATAAAATTCAGAATTCTTCCACTGAAAGTACATTCCTCTTCAACTGAACGTGGCTATGGCTGCTGTAAAATGTGTTTCCACTTTATTTTTCTTTGTGTTTTGTTTGTATACTTTAATTAACCATGGCTTATATGTTTGACTCAGAATGCTCTAATTTTCATGGAAACAGGTACTCTATAGATAGAATCATACAGTGTTATCTATCATGGCCACACTTGGAAGAGAAATAAAGGAGTCTGGACACATCAAATTCAAATCCATATCCACTGCTATTCATTTAACTGAATTTCTATTTGTAAGTAAATAATTGAATCAGAACAGGGTAAAAACAGTATGCATCTTTAAGTAGTCCATATGAAATTATGATCTGTCTGGTTTATAATCCTTTATGTGCTGATTCTAGGAGGTATCCAGAAAAAGTTTTCCTGTCCTCAGAAGTTATTTATTCTGGCTCTTAAGACAAGTTCTCAGTAGATAATTATCTCTGATCAGGGTCAGCATCATCTCAATGGCTTATTGACTTGATTGGTTCAAGGGATTATGAAGATTTGTCTGGCACTTGCCAGGTTCCAAGATGACTTACACGGTAGGACAATGACTTACTTATTTTCCTTTAGGATGAAAAAAAGAAAGAAAGAAAAAAGACTGGGTTATGTGAGCCAGACAGGCCTTGAGTAATTATCATGTTGACCTGTGGGGTTAATCATGTAAACTCCCCACAAAGTGATCTGAAAGGTGCGGATTGGAAGTAAAACTGCCAGTCTGTCTGTCGTATTTACTTCAGTCTCCTTGTGGCCCAAGTAAAAAGTCAATGATTATTTCAAAAAGGCATTTTATAGCCTTCTCATCATCAATGAATGAATAAAATTATTGTCATATTTAAAAAGAGAATTGGCTATTCTAAGTAAATAATGTTTTTTTTTCATTGTGACAGGATTTTCAAACAAATTATTGATTTAAGGATGTTCTTGGGCCACCATCTTGTTATTTTTGAGCTTCACTGGAATAAATTTAATTATTATAGCACAGTCAACTCTTGATCTTTTATCCCTACATGGTATCCTTGTGGCTAGTAAAATCAGTCAAATTAGCCCTGGGACTAGTTGAGTCACTCAAAATTTTCCATGCAAAAATAAACAAAATGATAATAGACCATCTAAAGTCAAATTACATTTGATATAGAAAACTTATTATAGGAGAAATGTTCTAACTAAAAAGTAAAATAAAGCATACCTCTTTTCGCTGAAAATAGTTGAGATCTACTCTCAAAGTAAAACCTTGTTCTTATATCAAGCATTTTTTAGACATGTCAAATAAAATTAAAGTTTAATGTTCACAAATGCAATCAATTTATTATAAACATGTGTTAAAATTTTAATCTGAAATATTTAATATAAGTGGCTTTCCATAGATGATACAAACAAAAACACATTTTATTTGATGGTATGACATTTTTAAGCTAACAATTGTCATCAAAATAATGAGATTGAATTAATAAACACAAGTACTATCTCATAATTCTACTATGCTTCCAAAGAGAATCAGGCATGAGATTGTTATAAAATGCATTTTATTGATATTGACGATTACAAAGATTTTGACATATACAGTTGGTAGTCTTTTTGATAGTTATATAATTTCAGAACAATTGGGAACTGAAAAAGTGTAGCCACTTAAATTGGTATAATGTTCTCTGCCTCAGGAAATGCCCTCTATTGGTGAATGACTTCCCAAATTATGGATCACCATGAGAACATGACATGTAAGTTTTAATGCCAGAGAATCTTTTTTGTCATGCTTTGCATTAGAACACTTCAATCGAAGCCTCTGACCATTCCTGAGCATTATCAGTTCATTTTCCAATTTGAATCAAAACAACACGGCATTAAATTTTAAATTTATTTGTTATATCATTAATATAATATACATGGAGGAGACAAAATATTTCTACATATCAAAGTAAAAATCATTCTAGGAAGAAGCATTCACTTACTTTCAAAGCATTATATCCGGGAATGTGTGCCATACATAGAGAAAATTTATGGTTAAAAGCATCCCATGGATAAGACTGATTTGTGATTTCTGAAATAGTTTGAATTCACATTCAAAATTAACCTTTACATTTGAATTTTGATGAGCTACTGAACTCTTCAACAAATGTTAACATGATGTGCTTCCTACATATCAAAAGTATCCCAGGAGTCTAACTGAAAAATGAGTGACAGCTCTAGAAAGGTTCTGGGAGAGATTGGCAAAGCAGGAGATGAATGTCAGAAAATGCTGGCTGTAACCTTTTACCCTCAATGAGAGACATGTGTTGGCGAATAACTATTTCCTTGAGGCATAACATGACAATATACATGATCAGGATACAGAAATTGCTGTGCAGTCTTCACAGTGCCTTGGTACTGGAATCAAGTCAGGGAATTAAGAAAAGGATACAGAGACAGCTAAATGTATGGTATCAACACTAGGGGCTGTTATATATATATGTGTGTGTGTGTACATATGTATATATGTGTGTATATATGTGTGCATATATATACACAATATATAAAAATACACATATGTATATATATATATATGTATATATATATATATATATGTACACAAAGCTGAAAGCTGAGGAGGAGCTATATTCTTTCTTTTAGGTGTTTTGGCTGCCCACTTACTTATTTCTCCCACTGTGTGTGGTCTCAGAGGAGGCTAGGGCAAGAGCTTTAAAACTTTCCTGTATTTTGACATTTTTATCCCATGAAAAATACTAATACAGCTCAGATATGTAGACATATAAAATAACTATGAATCAAGCATTTGTAGATAAAACATTATAAAGAGATGCATGTTAAACAATTTTTTGACATATGTATAATCACAAGTTTTAAGCATGAAAATAAATTTTCATACTAATGGCATTCTTATTGGCTTTTGTATAAATAATTAAAGCTTAGCTAAATATTTGGTACTGTAGGACATGGATAATCATCAATATTTGTCTGGGTCCTCACCAAGTTTCAAAGAAGTCCCCAGGGAACAGGTGTAGGTAGGAACGAGGTGGACCTGCTATATAGTTCTAAAGGAAACAAAGCTATTAAACATGGCTAGAATATAACAACTTAAATGAAATATTGTACTGTTCTGTCCTCTACTTGAATGGAAGGATATTGGTTTTAAAATTAAAAGGTATTTCTTTATTTTTACTAAGAAGTGCTTGCACCCCCTTAACATGGAATTTACAAAGATGGAGGAGTGAATTCAATGTGTATGCTGTTGAGAAGATATACAAAATGAGGTATTGGGAAGAGAGGTCTATCAGGAAGTAGTAAGATAGCATCAATGATTCGGTGATTGCTGAAATTGTATCCCAGAACAAATGACTTTTTTTTTTATATTGGCAAGATTAAGAACGAAATTAGTGTAAGCATTACAACTTATCAAGAAAAAAAAAAGTTGACATAGTTCTTAGGTGTGAAAAGTAGGGCTTTCCCATATTAAGGTAAGAGCCCAGATTCAGACTTAGAATTGTGAAATTTATGAATTAGCCATTTTATGAAATAAAAATTCACCAAGTATATACCAATGTTTTTGACTTTGAATTTTTTTCTCACCTTTGAGAAGTTAAACACTATATTATGTTCATACCATATGTATCCTGGGAGACTCTGGAGCAGAGGACAAAGAAAATCTAACACAAAAGCTCTTGCCCAGTAGACAAACAAGAGCTACAAATCAGTAGGTGCCACTGTCCAGTGTTTGAAACAATTCTTGCTTTATGTCAACTAATCAAAAATTTGTTTTACTTCCCTGTGTAGAAGTGCCCTTTTATAATGCCTTGGTATGTGTGCTGTAACTGAGCTCAATGAAGTTCATTGCTATGTGGTGCAGTTCAGCCACCTTGTCACTGACTCAACATCTAATTTGCTTATTACCCTACAGTGCTAAACATTAGTTGAGGATTTAAAAAGAAACTTGGCCATAGTTCTTCCCTTAGTAATTTCAGCCTTTGAAAAGTATTCATGAAAAGACAGGTGTTTGCCATTGAACCATTCATTATTTCTGCAACACAGAAAGAAATCTAGAAAAATCATTCAGTTTTCCACTTTTGATCTGGGCACAGCGATCCCCCTGTATATCTAGCTATTCAAAGAAGGATCTGCAGCTCATGAGTTCAAAGCCAGCCTGCTCTACAAAGCAAGTTCCAGGACAACCAGGATTGTTACACAGAAAACTCTTTCTCAAACAAACAAACAAACAAACAAACCAAAAAGGCTAGAAAAGGTGTCTCTGTCCTCTGATATTCCAGACTGGTTTTATTAAATATATAACATATCATCACCACAGTAGGGGTTTTCCATATTCAAGAAAGAGGCCAGAAGTCAGATTTAGGATTGTGAAATTTGTAACTTGGGCATTTTATGCACAATGAGTTTTTGTTTGGCCACAAAGTATTTTTGTTAAGCACTGAGATAACTTCTGCTATTAAAAGGAAGACATTACATCTTTCCTCAAGAATTCCTTCATGAGAACACTACACCATAGAAAATAGTATAACCAATGTTTTAATGATTAAACTCTCTTAGAAAGTACACTCCCGGTAATTTATCACACACACACATACTGCAGCACAATGGAAAGAAACAGTTGAAAGTATGTAAGAAAATTCTTGACCAGCAAAATGTCTTTTGCTTTAAAAATACTTGTATTTTTATGAATTTCAAGAAATATTTTATTTTATTACTTTAATCAATGTGAATGATTTATATAACAGTGTAGAGAAAAATGAACAGAAATTAAGATGTTACCAAAGATTTGGGCTAGAAAATATTGACAGTAAATTTTGATTTGTCTATTATTATTAGCCTGTTATTAGCTTTAAATCAATTATAGTAAAGTAAACCATAAACATTTATTATTACGCAACAAAGATAAGTGTTGTAGTGGGGTTTCTTGGTCCCGGGTGGCCAGAGGCCCAGACCCACAGGCCTGCTACCTGAGACCCCTTAGCAGCCCGCTGCCAACTCTCAGGCCCCAGAAATGTCTCAGACACTTATATTAACTTTATGCTGTTTGGTCTATGGCTCAGGAACATTGCTAGCTAGCTCTTACAGCTTAAATCAACCCATTTCTATTGATCTGTCTGCCACGTGGCCCGTGGCTCACCTGTGTTCCTTACATGTTGCTCCTTTGGGCTTCAGCTCGGTCCTTGTCTGACTCCACCCTGCTTCTCCTACCAATGCTCTGATTTCTCCTCCTACTTCTTCTATGGTGCCTGTCATGGCCCAAAACAGCTCCTTTATTTAAAGATTGATATTCACAGCATACAGAAAGGCATTCCCACATCAGATATGTTTATTAATTCTGACATAAAATGGACAAAAAGATGAATAACTCTGGTAACTAAAAGGGAAAATATCTCCCATTGCTGTCAAGATCCACTGTTTCTTGTGACTAACTCTTTCTGGGAATCCAGTTTTAGAAAAATGCCATAGAAAGAAAATGAAGTGAGTTGGTATATTCATCAGAAGCCATGAGGACTTTCTGAATGAAGGAGGGAAAAAGAGGGCTTCCTAAATCAATCTATAATGTTTCTATAGAATTAAGACTCCATCCTTAGGCTACATGGATTTTATTTATCCTCTTTTTAAAAATTAATTATTATATTTATCATAAATTATAAGCTATAATAATTTAAAACATTACTAAACATAGTATGTCAGCATAAAATTCTAAAAATAAGTTTAAATAAAAATACTTAGATTTTAGAGAACATTTAGTTTAAAATAGATTCTCTAATTATGTAACAACTGCATTTTCTTTAATATATCAGTTCAAGCTTCTTTTGTGTTGTACATAGTGCAAAGTGTTATTAAAAGACTAAATAGAAATTAACTATCTTCATATCCTTCATTTTGTTTATCCACTGATCTGCCACTATCTGTTTAAGTGGTACTTACATCTAGACTATTGTGAAAAATGATACAATTTCAAACAAAACCCAATATGTCTTAAAATTCCTGATTTTAAATGTTGTGCATAGCTCTTTAGAGGTAGTGTAAACTTACATGTTTTACGACAAATATAAAATTAATTTTAAAAAATATTTGTGAATTTTAAATAGGCTTTACTTAGAAATAGAGACATTATATTTATTTCTATGACATCTTTATCATTTGCAGGCCTATCAAAAGTGCAGAAGATTAAAAATTCTCCACTTCCTAGCAGTTGATTTGTGAGACAGCATCTATTATTATCATGGTACTCATCAATTTATATATATTGGCTAGCCGTAAGTGTGACGATGTATTAGTTCAGTATATTTTGGCCATTGGACATAATTTGAAGACCACTGGCTATACAGAGACACGATTGAGGGATTGCCTACATCAAAATGGCATGTGATCAACTCTGTGTGGGATGTTTTTGATTAATTATCAATATGAAGAATCCAGCCAACTCTGGGTCATGTGATCTTTGGGCATATGATCTGTGTGTGTAAATAAGCAGGGTGAGCAACCATAAGAACAAGCCAATAAGCACCATTTTTTTCTTGGTCTCCCAATTCCTACCTTCAGTTTCCTTCCCTGGGTTACTGCATTGACTTTCCTCAGTAATAGACTGTGATCAGGGCTAATAAATTAATTAAAACCTTTGCTGCCACATTTCATTTGGTCAAGATCCATATTACAACAATAAGTAACACACTAGTTCAGGCTCCTAACCTTGACTTTTCTACATGGCTGAAAACTGAATTCAGTCCCTTAGGCTTCTGATGCAAACACTTTGTATGGATATTTATATATGTGTTTGTGTCTACAAGAGTGGGGGCTTAAACTTAAATGTCATGCCACAGAAATGGAACTTTAGGGGTCTGCCTATCTACCTTGACAGCACTAGAATTAGAAGCACATTTCCTTATATGTGGTACTATGTTCAACTCTCAAGTCCTCAAGATTTTATAGGAAGCACATTTAATGACTTGTTTCTAAGCCCCTAGGTATTTTATCAATATTCCTATTCATAAACATGAAATGCCTCTTCATTAATTTGTCAGTTTCTGCTACAGTTCTTAATTCATGTCTTTCACATCCTTAGTTTATTCTTGGATATTTTTATCTGCCTTTTGATTAATTTCTTTTTTGGTTTTGGACTCAAATTTAAGTAACATTTGCCTAGTTTCTTTGTACTAGTTATGTTACTATGTAGTATATATTAATATCAGTATATTGAAAATAAAGAGATTTTATGTTTTTTGATTTGTATGAATTTTTAAATTATCTTAATTTTTGGAGTAGTAGGTTTTACATAAAGTCAGTCAATAAGAAAAATTCTATATTTTTCTTTTCTATATGAATCTTATTTTTATTTCTTATTTTATGACATGGATACAAGTTCTTTTTATTTACTTATTTATTTATTACACTTATTTTACATACCAAACACAGTTTTTCTATTATCCTTCCCTCCTGGTGCCTTCTCCTACCTCTCATATACCTCCTCCCATTCATTCATTCTTTCTTATTATTCAGAAAGGGACAGAACTCCCATGGGGGTCAGGAAAGCATAGCACATCAAAGTTGAGGCAGGACCAAACTTCTTCCCCTGAAGCAAAGATGGACAAGGCAACTCAATATGGGGAATAGGTTCCCAAACGCCAGCTCAAAGGCCTGAACGCACTGCTGGAGGACTCACAAATAGACCAAACTACACAACTGTCACAAACATGCAAAGGACCTAGGTCAGTCCCATGCAAGCTCCCTAGCTATTGGTCCATAGTCCACATGCTCCCAAAAGCTCAGTTCAGTTGTCTCTGTTGGATCAGTCATCATGATTGTTTACCTTCTCTGACACATACAATATTTCCTCCCTCTCTTCTGTAGAACCCTCACAGCTCATCCCACTGCTTGGCTATGGATCTTTCCATCTGCTTCCATCAGTTACTGAATAAAAATTCTATCATGAAAATTAGCGTAGTCACCAATCTGATTATAGGAGAAGGCCAGTTCAAGTACCCTTTACAGTCTCAGCTGGTATCATCCTGTAGATTCTTAGTTTATCTGGCACCATGTTTCTCCCTAACCCTGAAATGTCTCTCCATCAATATATCTGTTTCATTACTCTCACCCTCTGTCCAGACCCCAACCTACCCAACCTGATCCCTCCTTTCCCATCCCCTACTCTCAGCCACCTGCCTCCAGTTTACCCAGGAGACCTTTTCTATTTCTTTTTCCCAGGGAATTCCATGACTCTTTATTTGCCCCCCACCAAGCTTCTCTGGGTCTGGGTTGCCTTACTCAGGATTATTTTTTTCTATTTCCATTCATTTACCTACAATTTCATAATATTATTGATTTTTACTGTGGTGTAAAACTCCATTATGTAAATGTACCTCATTAGCTTCCTCTATTATTTGGTTGAGGGGCAGCTAAATTGTTTTCAGGCTCTGCTTATTATGAATAATGCTGCTATGAACATAGTTGAGCAAATGTTCCTGTGGTATAACTGAGCATTTGGGGGGGGGGGGTATATGCCCAAGATTGGTGTTGCTAGATCTTGATGTTAATTAATTTAACAATTTCTGAAAAACCACAGTAGCCCTCCTACATACAACTAATAAAGAGGTTAAGAAAGAAATCACAGAAACAACATGCTTTAAAATAATCACAAATAATATAAAATATCTTGGGTAACATTAACCAAACAAATGAAAAGACCTATATGTAAAGAACCTTAGGTATTTGAAGAAAGAAATTGGAAAAAAAAATCAGAAAATAGAAATATTTATCATTTTCAAGAATCTGTAAAATTGTAGAATAAACATAGTAAAAATTCAATGATTCAATGCAATCCCCACCAAAAATTTTCACAGGCCATGAAAGAACAATACTCAATTTTATATGGAAATACAAAATCCCAGGATAATTAAAACAAGTCTATAAAATAAAAGAATTTCTGAAGGTATCACCATTCCTGAACTGAAGCTCTACTATATAGGCACAATAATAATAATAATAATAATAATAATAATAATAATAATAATAATAATAAAA
Organism: Phyllotis vaccarum; assembly: GCA_033318265.1. Classification (NCBI taxonomy): domain Eukaryota; kingdom Metazoa; phylum Chordata; class Mammalia; order Rodentia; family Cricetidae; genus Phyllotis; species Phyllotis vaccarum. The sequence goes on from JARWLC010000018.1 coordinate 48,315,215, forward strand.
AGCTTGGTATTGGCGTTAAAATAGACAGGGGATCAATGGAATACAATCAATGGCTCTAATATAAGTCCACACAGCTGTGAACACCTGATTTTTGACAGTAAAGTCAAAATTATACAAAAGAAAAAAAGGGAGTATCTTCAACAAATGATGTTGGCATAAATGGATGTCTGCATGTTAAAAAATGCAAATAGATCCATATGTATCTCCCTCCACAAAACTCAAGTTTAAGTGTATCAAAGATATTCAGTCACATTGAACCTCACCAATAAGAAAGTAGGAAGTAGCCTTGAACACATTGGCACAGGAGACAACTTCCTAATTATAATACCAGCAGCACAGGCACTAAAAACAATAATTAATAAGTAGGACTTTTTGAAATTGAAAAACAGAATGAAAAAAATCTTTATAAACCTCACATATGACAGAGAGATGATGTGAAAAATATATAAAGAACTCATGGTAAATCGAATCCCAAATAATTCAATTAAATATCGGGAGTACAGATTTAAACAGAGAACTCTCAACAGAAAAATCTCAAGTGACCGAGATGCCCTTACGGAATTGTTCAACAACCTTAGCCATCAGGAAAATGCAAATCAAAATGACTGAGACACTATCTGACACCTACCTGAATGGTGAGATCTAACCCTTGAGATAAAAACCCTGATGACAGCTTATGTTGAAGAAGATGTGGAGTAAGAGGGTGACAGTCCTACTGTTGTGGGAGTGCAAACTTGTACAGCCACTTTTGAAACCAACCAGAGTTTATAATAGCAGGTAGAATAGGGAGAAGCATTAAGAGTGGGAATGTGCATATGTATTTGAATCTCAAGGACATTTCTATTTTCATTACTATTATGATATTAACTACAGCCTAGATATAATTATCTTTTACAAAACTAATGTTGTCTGGTCAATGCTTGGATTTTTATCATTAAAGTAGTAAGTTGTGATCTGTCTATCAAATATTTTTCAGCATCTTTTGGGATATGAATGTGATATTAAGGTTTTCTCTTTTTTACAGTGATGCATACTAATAATAAATATTATATTTTGGACCACCATTGTCTCAATGGAATAAGTTCTACATGTTCATAGTATGATCCTTCTAATGCAAAAATAGATTGAGCAATATTTTTGTTTGTTTAATAATTATCTTATTATTTTAAAGATCATAATATACAATCACATCATTTCCCGCTTTCCTTTCCAGCATTCTAAAAATCCTATAAATTCCTGCTTGCTCTCTATCAAATCCATGACCTCTTTTTACCTTCACTGCTTTTACACACACACCACACACACACACACACACACACACACACACACACACACACACACACATGCACTTATTCGTAAATATAACCTGCTCAGTCTGTGTAGAGTTACTTGACTGTATCTTTTCAGCGCTGACTGTTTTATATTGGATAGTCAGTTGAACTCTTCTTTGGGAAACATTCCTTAGTTTCTTTTATTTTTTGATGTAAGGTTGAGGTCTTCAGGCCTTTCCTCTGTCAGCATTAGTACTAGTGTAGCTATTATTGTTTTCTGATTTTAATAACTTGCTTTTCTTTTTCCATAGAGGTTTGATTGCTTTGGGAGATATGTTCTCATTGTATAGCCCAAACTACATTTAAAATTTATATGCAGTTCAAACTGAATGAATATAAAATCCTCTTTACTCAACCTTTTATGTTCTTATTATAGGGATGAGGCAATACATCAGAATAGGCTTTCAGCTTTACAGCATATCTTAGAAAAAATTCACTCATTTTTTAATACTGTATCTTGGTCTATGGTCTTTTATACTAAACTTTCATCTCAACCTTTAGTTACTCTTGTTAATTTTTAATAAAATTTACTTGAAATACTTTTTTTTCTATTAAGTATTTTCTTTAATGCTAGCATGCAGCCTTAGGTGTCTCTTGTTATAGTCCTTATATATTTGGGAAAATATCTAGAAGAAGGATAATATTTCAATGACATCTATAGTTTTGAAATATCTAAGAAATGACAGAGTAACTATTTTTATTTTATATTATCCTTTCAGCATGTGATTAATAGATTTGAAAAAGATGTTTAATGTTTAAGAATAAAAGATAAAAGCTTATAATGTGTATTTTTAAATTGGCAGATACATGTAAACCTACTCTGAGTGTACAGAGATTACCAAGTATTACTTGTCCTGTGGAAATTGGGTTTTGGAATCTTAGCAAAAGTTCTTTTATTGAACAATATTCTTATTGTTCTCAATAATGAGACTTTTCTTTTAACATCTACAAAATTATAGCACAAATTCCAATCATCTTACAGGTAAGAAAAACACTGGATTTTACTCACTTATTGGCTTTTGTTTACCAACTTTGAATGGGCTGGTGAGGTACTTTCTTGAAAAGGAAGAAAGGGGATCTCAAGTCTCCTTAATGAGGTTGAATGAAACACAACAGAGTTCATAGTCAAATGGTTGTATGACTTGGTACAAATAACCAGTCGATGGTTCCATGCTTTATTATCTATTCTATTTTTTTTTTTAGTCAGGAAATAATTACAGGCAAAGAAACCACACAAAAAGAAATTCAAAGGCATCTTTATAAATAATGAAATTGCCGATTCTGTTCTTTTTCTGACCATAGAGATATTTGATGGTCACGCCCAGGCTGACCCAATTACATAAACTAATCAGAAAGTCTACCTTAGAAGAAAAAAATATTCTGACATTTAACCAATAGTTTTCAGTGAATGTGTAACTAAGTATAAAAAGAAGGCGGTGATAATTTCTTGAGTCTATAGAATTTTCATATAGTCTGTAGAGAATTCACAAGTACTGTGAGTAGAAGCAGGTGTATTGTTAGAACAATAGTTGATTCATTTGAGAAAAAAAAGAGACAGAGAAAGCATTGTGCATTATGGAAAAATTACAACAGCTGTGCTGTCCAGGCTCAGTGCTCCAGCCCCCATGCCTCTGTACTCTATTATACTATACTTTGATCCATTTGGCGATAACATGAAAAAGGCTCATAATTTTTTGAAGTGGGTTTTTCCCTCTGAGAGAGACTTGTCTGTGACAGACAATTTTCTACAGGAAACCATATGTGAAGTTTTGTCTATGATTTCTACAATATTGCCAAAGATTGGTTTTACAACACTGATGAAGGCTATTCACTAGAAAATGTAAAACAAGAAAAAGCCAAAAGAAATGTATGTGGACATCACTATCACATTGCTGCTGTAGTCCTATTAAAAGTGGATACAAACTTAAGAGGTTATATCTTTTTACAAAATCTACAATTTCACCATATTGTATGTACATTAAAAAATCACTCTTCAACTCAAATGCAAATCAGCCAAAGAATATAAATAACGTAGTCACAGCTGGAAAGTAAAGTATTAGCAACTGTCAAATGCAGACATGCCCAATGCTTGCTTAGGTAGTGTCATTGACAAAGACATCATTGATTTGTACAATTCCAAATGAAGAGTAGAATGGGACATTTTACTTAACTGAACTACTTCTTCACTTACAATTTTAAATAACACAAAATGAATATAAGTTACAGGAACGCAACTGTGTTTACCCTACATACTCTTGATAAGCTTCTGTGGTCTTTAAGTTAAAATCATCTTCAATAGAAGCAATAAACGGAGGGTGAGATCTGTCCCCTTGTTTCTTACATGTAGGCTTATATGAATATCAAGTTATGAACAAAATATTTAAGGAAATAAAAACTAACATTTTTATGATTTTTACACGCACTCATGTTATCCTGGTGATAATATTGGCAAAGGTGCATTCAAAATCAACTGTTGGGAATAGAGAATAAAATAACTCACATATTACAGGTATGCTTTGGGGTAGGATGGTGGGGCATTGTTTTTTTGTTGTGGACTTTACAAAAATAAGTATCACTTTCTTCATGTTTTAAGTAATCATAGTTCTGCAATCTATAAATACACAGATACTTCTATGGGCTGCTATAGAAAATAGCTATCACTGATATATTCTACAATGTCCTTCATAATATTGAACAAGAATTCATAAGAACATGAGTCTCTACTCAGAGATACACTTTATGCTTCAGAACTTGTTTCTACACGGTCATGGCTATCGTATATACTATCTTAAGAAAAAACTGTTGTCTGATAGGCTTTAAAAATTAATGGGTTAGCTGGCTAGCCTTCTGTCAGCATAACACAAGCCAGAGCTATCTGTAAAATAGAACTTCAATTAAAAAATATGTCTTCACCCAGTTGATACCACTGGGAATCCTCTTTATTTCTGTTGTTAAATGGAAGAGTAGTGGATCTGAGGGAATGTGAAGGTGGGGAGACCTGAGAGGAAGGGACTGAGAAGCTAAGATTGGGATGGATTGTATGAGACAAAAATAAATGTAAAGAGTAAACTGTAGTAGGTGGTTTCTGGCCTTGACTTTTGGGCTTCACTTCAAGGTTTAGACTCACAGACCGACTGACCCACAGAGACCCACAGATGCTTTCAATAGTTTTAGGCTGATCAGCCTCAGGCCCAGGCATATCACTTACTAGCTCTCTACCCTTCAGCTAACCCATGACTCATCCTGTTCAGCCATGCAGCTCGGTACCTTTTCTCACAGCAGCATGGTTGTCCTCTGCTTCTTTTGGCTTCTCTCTGGCATTCTGCTCTGTGCTTCTTGTTCTCAGAGTTTTCTTAGTCTGGTAGAGACCGACTGACCCACAGAGACCCACAGATGCTTTCAATAGTTTTAGGCTGATCAGCCTCAGGCCCAGGCATATCACTTACTAGCTCTCTACCCTTCAGCTAACCCATGACTCATCCTGTTCAGCCATGCAGCTCGGTACCTTTTCTCACAGCAGCATGGTTGTCCTCTGCTTCTTTTGGCTTCTCTCTGGCATTCTGCTCTGTGCTTCTTGTTCTCAGAGTTTTCTTAGTCTGGTAGCCCTGTCCACACTTCCTGCCTGCCTTTGGCCAATCAGCGCTTTTTATTAAACCAGTGGGTGGGACAGTTATTTACAATGTAACAACATAATCTCCCACAGTAAAAATCTCCATAAGATATAGCTATAAAGTACTTTTTAAAATTAATGATTGTTGATTGAGGGTCCAGCCCATTGAGGCTGTGCCATTCAGTGCTGTTGGTCCTGGGTTCTATAAGAAAGCAAGCTGAGTATATCATAGAGAGAAAGCAGTAAGCAGCACCCCTCTATGACCTCTGCATCATCTGTTGTATATATGTTCTGTTATGGGATATCTGTGTACTGTGTAAAGATGTACTTCTATGACAGGTGTAATAAAGAGCTGAATGGCCAAAATTAGGTAGCAAGAGATAGGTAGAATTTCTGGTAGAAAAAAAAGGTCATGCGGTCAAAGGCAGATTAATAAAAACAAGTTAAGTTATTAAAAACCCTAAGCAAAGGCCAAGTTTTATAATTAATAATATGTCTCCGTGCTGTTATTTTCAGGTTGGAGATTTTATGAGAAAGCTTACAACTAGGTTCCTGACCTGTTTGAGTTCCTGTTCCAATTTCCTTTCATGATGAACAGAATTATAAAAGTGCAAGCCAAATAAATCCTTCCTCTCCAACCTGCTTTTTGGTCATGATATTTTGTTACAGCGATAGAAACTTTTAACTAAGACAATATGCAATTGATGGAATCATTGTTGACTAATTTTACATGCTCAATCTAAGGTGGGATAACTTAGATTGGATACTGGAGAACATACATGACAAGTTGAATCACTCTTATGTAATATAACCCATTGAGTGTATTAATTAAATGACTCTGTTATTATCATGCTATGTGAATTTAACTAGGAGCTTTTCAGGAGATGTTCATGTGACTATTAAAATTAGAATATATCATTAAGTCATTTGCCAGTGAGAAAATAATGCATAGCTGAGAGAGAATTATTTATTGAAAGGGTTCAATTGTAGAAAAACTTCCTTATCTGGGGAGGAGGGTTAATTGCAGAGCCATAAGAAGATTGTAGACTGATTCAGGCCGTTCACAAAGTCTTCTGACTTAGTCTTTTTCACCACTCAAGAACCCAAGAGAGATGGGTTGCATTCATGTATCCTCAGATATTAAGTTGGCTCTATGGCCATGCCCCAAATATGATGCTCTGAGACTAGCCTATAGGTGTTTTTTAGATCTATATTGGCCAAAAGGCCATGTCTTAAGGTCAAGGTGTAATAGTGCTACTTTCTACTATACCACCAAACGTAAGTATCATGACATTTACCTGAATCCTAATAATAGAAGTTGGCAGAGCAATTCAGTTTCCCACCCTTCATAAGACTTCAGATTATGTATAATATTATCTGAATGTTTTCCTTACTTTTTTTTTCTTTTTAGAATCTCGTATATGAGTACTGTACTTACATAATTTCAGTCCCACAATTTTCTTCAGTTTCTATTGTTTAAGTTAACACTCTTATACATATAAAAAACACACAAGTTTGAAGAGTTATGCCACAATAAAAATACATTATTATGTGTTGTGGAACTATTACTCCAAGGAAAAACAGACAAGCCTGGAATAGACTTAGGATGAAATTTAGGCAGTAAAGAAGTTACCTGTATGAGAAAGCTACAATTTACAATATTTTTGTGTGCTCCCCCAGCTGTTACAACAATAAGCAGATGCCAAACAATGATTACCAGGCCTTCCAGGCTGCCTCAAAGTGTGCAGACTGCTGTAGGAGTGGACCATTCTGATGGAGTTGTGAGTTATGTATGTTACTATAGCCCCTCATCCATATTTCTTCATCTACCCAAATAAACTCAATTGCTTCTTAATAGTGTATGAAAAACTATTAAAAGTTATCAATTTATATATGTACAACATTACATATTTATATATTTATTCATATCACACACATATATATTAAGAGGTAATATTAATAAATATAATTAGTATGTACATTAAGCATACATCAATTCATTTAAAATTTTAAAGCTTTGGCACTAGAGGGTGGCTTAGTTGTTAAGAGCAACTGTTGCTCTTCCTGGGACCTTAGTTGGGTTCGCATAACCCATAAGCTGGTTCACAGAAGCAATAAGCCATTCTTACCTCCAGTGCGAAGGATCCCACAACCTCATCCCTTTCTTGACAGGCATATAAGCAAAATACTCATACGAAGAAAATAAAATGAATAGAAACATCTAAAAGAGTTTAGGCTCTTGTCACCTACAATTGTAGTCAACTACAGCAATGGACTGCACAAAGAAACTAAACAAGGAACAAAATCAATAGGTAACACTAGCATGAAGTGACAAGAACAATCTTATAAATGTTGTTATGGACAACTCCATTCTCCTCAATTAAAACTCATGGTTCTCCATTCTCAGAGCTCACTCTTCAAATGCAGAATGTTTGATATTAGACAAGCTATTATGTTACATGCATCTGTATAATATCAATTCATAGTGATGAAGAATAACCTTTGAGTTATTTTTTTTCAAAGCTTTCATTGCCTCATTGAGGCTTGTGTTAACAAAAGATGTGATTAGAAAACTGGTAAGCTTGCATTTTTTTCTCTTCCTGGAGTTGAACACGTAAAAATGTAGAGCCATCATTACTTAAGTGATAATTACAGAGAAACTATATTTAATCTCGGCAAATCATGGATAGAAAGGATGAATCATTTTTAACCACAAACCTCAAAAATACCAAGTGTTTGAAGAAAGTCCAAGATAATGACAATTGCCACCACTTTCTTTTTGGGAGTTTTTATTTGTTTATTTATTGTTTATTTATTTTTGAATGATGCTTGCTTTCTTTGGGCAGAACAATTTGCAGTTCTGTAGAACTTTTGTGGTATTTATTTTTCTTCCAATTCATTTTATTACTAACTTTAAAATCATAATCATAGCATTTTATTATTATTTGTAGTGTTACTCAATATGAGATCTCAAAGCACTTGAGTACTTTTTAAGGTTAAGTCAACATGGATTGAATTTCATGGATACAGAGGCTGGATCCGAGAGTTAACCAGTTATTCTTGTCCTGATTTGACTTCTTTCTCCCATTTAAGCAGCTTTCCTCTTGCCTTCCCTTCTCTCTTAATCTGTCCTCCCCACTTTTCCCATTTATCTCTCCTCTTTTTTTCTTCATTATGAATTTCCTGTAGTTGAAATTTGATATTTAAATTCTGTTTATTACAAATATTTAATGCATTCCCCAAACTATATTCACAATTAGCTTTGTTCCATGCTTACTCACAAACTGACTCAAGTATTCTAGCTATAAATAAAATATTTTTTCTATATTTCTTTGTATGTCTATACAACTTCTTTTAATCAACAACTGTTTGAAGGGGTTTTCAGAAGTCTCTAATACAATTTATGAACAATGCTTTTACATCTATCAGATGTCAGTTTCCCTATAAGTAAACTTCCCTTATCAGACATAGTCTCAAGACTATGTTCTACCTATATTCTAACTCTCTTTAGAGTCTGGAAGTTGGACCCACCCACTTAAAATAGACACAAGCATAATTTTCTCTACTTCTCTTTCATGTTCAGAAATGTATTACAATCTCAATGTAACAGCACAATTAACTTAACCCTACTCAAACATTTTCTGTCTTTTGAAGATAATTTAAGGTACCCAGATATAAAAGAACAAGTTTTCTATTAAGTAGTAAATATTATGCTCTTGTTTTACTTATTTTATTAAATAAATACATATCTGACAATCATTTTTTTCTTTTAATTCTTAATATCTTCATTGAATTTATATTGAGTATTTACTTACTTAAATTAATTTCGTATGGTCAACATATGTCTCAAATCACATGAACTGATATGATTTACTTGACAATGGATATTGTGCTTAATTCCATATTCTTACCATATTAACCAGGAAACAGGAAAGAATAAACTTACTTTAATTTTTAAAAATATAACAGACAAGTTTGTGCACATTAAAATATAAATGAAGGAAAGAGATATTTCTAAATGAGGGAATCTGTAAAGTCATTTAACTTTCCAATTAGAACAAGAACCCATTCTGAGTTTCTATAGAGGATTCAGATTGCAACAGGAAAATAAGATGAAAGATTATAATTGCAACTAACAAAGAGTCCATAAGATTGGTAGGGTACTAGATCCTGGGACTCTCCTATGGGTTACTATGGAGAATTAAAGTCTGGCAAGGACACTCCCATGCTATCTCTCTTTCACAGCAGTGTTAGACATGGGTTGGTACATGACCACAATAAATACTAGAAAACACAGTGAGGTCTCTATGGTCTCATGGCACATAGATGCCAATGCCCTGCTAAAGGCTGAAGTAAGTAACTGGAAATTACAGTTGTCAAAGATTAAAAGAGGGCAAGTCAATTACGAACTGATCCAAAATCAGTCTAATTTATGTTTGAATTGGATCACCAGCTATTCAATTACTGACTTCATGGAATCAGCAAGGGAAATAGAAAAAAAAATTTCCTTTATTTGAAAAAAAAATAATTAGGAACTTCACTATTTTTTTTTATATTCTTAAAATAGTAAGACAAAGGAAGAATTAGAAAAAATAGAAATAAATAAATAGGGGATGATTTATAAAGAGCCAGAAAGTAGTAAAATTGGTAGACATGGCAATAAAATGGTTTTTAAAATACATCAAAGTAAATGCATTAAGAAGTATAAGCATGTCAAAAAAGACATTTCATGCCTATTCTAGGTCTTTTCTTCAGTAACTGATTGATTAATTTTACATCCTGATTACAATTTTCCTTCTCTCTCTCCTTCCTGTACTTTTCCAAGTCCCTTCTCTCCCATCCACTTTTCCATTTATATTCAGAAAAGGTAAACCCTCCCATGGATATCAACCAAACAGGCATATCAAGTTTCAATAAGACTAAGAACTTTTTAGTTTTAAAGTTCACCAAGAAATCCAGTATGAAGAAAGGGTCTCAAAAGCCTACAGAGTCAGAGAGAGCCCCTGCTCCCACCAGGACGCGGTCATGGGACTGACCTCTTCATATACATTATATACATTATAGTTGTATATCCTCTTCTTCTATGTCTTTTCTTAATATATGACTTTATTCTTTTTCATGATTACTTCAAAAGGAAAAATTACTAGAGAAAAAATATAGATTGTTATTAGACTAATGTGTTGGATGTACATGTACTTCATTTCTCTGGAAATCACTATAGAGAATCATCAAAAAACAAAAGAAATCTACTGTATGATCCAGCTATTCCACATCTTGACTTATTTAGTAGTATGTATGTTTGTGTGTGTGTGTGTGTGTGTGTGTGTGTGTGTGTGTGTGTGTGTGTGTGTGTGTGCACATGCTTGTAACAGAGGAAGAATTGGAGGAAGGATTCCTAGGAGGAAGAATTGGAGGAAGGATTCCTAGGAGGAAGAATTGGAGGAAGGATTCCTAGGAGGGCCTAGAAGAAGTTCCCGAAAGGAAAAATGATAATTAAAATGTATAAAAAATTTAAATGTGATTTTCACAATAAAACTGCATTCCTACACCTTTTTGTAGACTTTCTGCTTTAAATTCGTTTTGTGGTTATGAGGTTTGTCTCTACAGTAATATATACCACTTCTTTTCTCCATTCTAATCTGCAACTGTTTTTGTGTTAACCATCATTTTACTGGGTAATCAAGAAGACCTCAACATACCATTTTTATATGTCTTTATTTAATCGTATCTGCCTATATAACCACTATTTGAGTGGCATGTGTGCCTCAATTCTCACATATTAGTAACTAAAGCCAAAGCAAACTAACTTTTCTGAGGCATTAAAATATATATTTTTATGTTTAGTCAGAGGCAACAGTCAAAAATTTTAATATACATTTATGTGCACACCATATAAAGAATACATTGAAGGCTGCTCAGAGGAGACACATAAATGGTGCCATACGGCCTCTGCATCAACTACACTTGCATCTGTGTGTCTGTGAGTAAACAATGAGCCTACTGAATTACAAATACAGTTGCAGAAATATTGTAAAGTTTACATTTTGAGAGATTGATTATTTGTTTACCTTTTCAATAGTTTTACCAACTTCATCATGAATGTAAACTGTTTTAATCAAACGCATCATCTTTTCCTCCCCTCCCAAATGTCTCCCATGCCCACCATGACATTTCCTATACAATATTGTGTACTTTCTATTTTACTTACTAAGCTCAGATAGAGCAATATGCATGTGTACTGGTATAGGGCAATCTATGAGAGCATGGACTTTCTCAAAAAAAAAAAAACAAAAAAACAAAACAAAACAAAACAAAAAAAAAAGTCTTCATCAAAAGCTCTCCAGATAGGGTATGACTTTTTGAGTCCAACCTGAGTCCATGCTGTGAATTAGGCTTGCTTATGTTTTGTAAGACTGAGCATTCAGTAAGAGCAATTGAGTTTATATGTTCAAAATCACTGTCATCTCTAGCAAATGTCTGTTGACTCTGGCTCTTACAACCATCTGGCCTATCTTTGGCCACAATCCATGTGCTTCGGGGAAACATTGTGATACAGAACTTCCACTTAGAGCAAAGTATTTCACAGTCACTTATGATCTGCACACTGGTCAATATGGGGGGAAGAGAATCTCTGTATTAATCACTATCTATGGCAAAAAGAAGTTCTGCTAATGAGTGTTGAAGAATGAACTAATCTATTGACATAAAGAGACAAATTCATGAAGTAGTTTATTACTATATCCATTTACAGATTTCTTTCATACAGTCTAAGACTTAATCACTTGCTAGATTTATCCCAGTTAATGATGTCAGGTAAGGGTTCTATCTTATGAAATGGCCTTTATATCGAAAAAGAAGGTGATTATTCCCCAAATATCCATGCTACTATTGTACCAATTGGTATATCTTTGAGGCTATCTTTCTAACAATTCACAGTATGCCTGACTGTGTAGGTAGGTGTTAATCATTATTTTCCCCCTTTTATAGCATGCATAGGGACTTCCAGAGTTATAAAAGCTCTCCCTTAGTGACTCAGCTTTTTCTCTTTCTCCCTTTCTATTTTACTTTTACCGATAGCCCATATTTCTCTAGCCTTCTGATCTTATTTTCAAATAGTAATTTCTTATGAGTTTCTAAGCATCAATCTAGACTGTCAATAATCCATTCTCCTTTAGCTAACAAAATTAACCTTGCATTCTCAAACTAATTACCTGTCCTTGAATGGAAAATTTCCTTCGTCTATTGGTAATGCAGTGAACCTTTATTGAAATAATGACCTCTTTCATATTTCATAGAATATATGTATAAAAGCTCTCTGTAGAAAACAGCTGTTATCCTTTATCTTTACCAGAACTTTTCTTAAGAGTTTATAAAAATATGATTTTTAAAAATGGCCCACTAGGGTAAATATATCATGTTGTTAAGTATTTGAATGATGTTTCGCTACTAGAGTGTCACAATGTGATTTCCTTCATTCATTGATTTTTTTTAATACAATCCTCTATAATGTAGGCAATCATCTCAGAAGAAAGTAGATCATAGTAAATAAATACAGAATTTCACAAGACTTCATAAGACTAATAATGTAAAGACAAACATAAATGAGAGATTTACAGTTTGGGGTTGCTTTTTATTTTGTAATTATACTGCCAGATGATGCACAGACCATCAGACTTTAAAGCTGTGAATATTTTTTAAGCTATTGCTACTATGTTTATTGATACAATATGACTTATTTATTAAGAAAATATGTAATACATAAATTTTGTGAAATATATACATATAATACATGATTAAATAGTTATTAATAATTAAACACGTTATATAACTATTATTTAACTTTTACTATTTTGTTCAAAGTTTTTGTTGACATATCCACTATTGTTCCTCCTTCCTCTCCCACAGCTTCCCTCCACTTCATCTCCTCATTTACTTCTCAGAGAAGGTAAGGAGTCCCAGGGTGAGTCAATGCAGTCTGGCATATCCAGTTGAGGCATGACTAAGCCCCTCCCCTCAGTATTAAGGCTGAGCAAGGTGATCCTCTGTAGGGAGTTGGCTCCAAGAAGCCAGTTCATGCACCAGGAATATATTATGTCTCAACTGCTAGAGGCCCCACAAATAGCCTAGGCCATTCAATATTATTTAACTATTTTTGAAGAACATTTTTTTCACAAATTGAACCCAGTACAGTGTCTGCCTTACACATTATAGTCTATAACATTTTCAATATTACATGTTATTTAATTCCTAATGAAAGTTATATTTTTATTTTGTTTTATATGAACTTAAAATTGCAAGATACTCATTCCAACAACATTAAAGATAACTATTTTCAATGTTAAAATATATCGATATCTATATATCCTGAATATAAAGATGAAGATTTTTGAAAATATTTTTCCTCTGAGAAAGAATATAAATTTTTATATTTGATAAAAGTATCTATTTTCAAATAAAAGTAATTCAAGAAAGAAGAAAAGTTGACAACAATTTTTAAGTTTATTCAGTATTTAAACATTTCTAAACATAGACTATTTCTAGTAATCTCTCATAAATTATTGATGATTTTTTAAATGATCCTCCATATAAATTTTAGTGAATGATTCAAATTATGTTTCTGAAGGTTTAGAGATGGGTTAGTTTCCTAAAATCTATTTAATAATAATAATTTTATTCACTTACTAAACACTAAGCAATATGTTAAATCTGTACTAGAAAAGTGTTTTAATACTCAGTTTACAGATGTATTCTTGGTGATACTTTTTCTCTACTATCCAAGTTCTATTATACAAACACATTGTTGCATAAATAGTGGAAACTCAGAGTCAGATCTCAGGGAAAGGCTGAAATATCAAAGAGAGGGAACACCACAGTCAGATCTCACCCAGCTGTCTTCCAGCTTCCTCAGCCTCGCTCCTTGGGACTTCTACTGCCTCAATCTGTGTTTCTACGCCTTCCTTAAATACTCTCTCCACCCAGTTGTTTCACATCTAGATTAAAGGTGTGGGATACTGCTCTTTGGTAGTTAGCCTTGAACTAACAGCAACACAGAAAGATCTTCCCTGTCTCTGGCCTGGCACCACTGTCTGCCTAGGAGCCTGGAACTCCCTCTGTAAACCAAAAAGCCTCAAATTAAGATCTGCTGGGATGAGAGGCATAGGTCCCCACCCCTGATCTTTCTCCATGCTGGATTAAAGGTGTGATTTACCACTCTCAGATCCTCCTGGATTGACTGTGGATAGATCTCTCTGATATTTTTGTTTTTTTTATTAAATATGAAATATATCACCACAACATGCCATACAATTCTCTATTTAAGCCATTCAATTAACTATCTGTTTATCAGAGAATGAGATATTATACTTTTTCTTGGTCACATAATAGAAGATTCTCTTGACAATACACTTAAAATGACATCACTTAAAAGAGAAAGAATGAGAGAAAATTTGCCCAATGTCCTAGTATAAGCAAACATATCCTTAACTGTAACACTTTTTGATTAATTATGAATAATTGTTTCCTTTGAAGGTTCCTTACGAGTTTGAAAAAAAAAGGGCAATTGGGATCTAACTTTACAGAACCCTTAACAATGTGAAATATTGCTCCTTTAATAATAATAAATTGCTGTAATTTATACTTTTGTCAAATAGTTGAAGAGAGTTTTCAAATAAAGATTTATCCTATTCAGTGTGGCAATGGATATTTATGAAAATATATCTTACATTCAAAGTGCCAGAAACTTTTTCTGGACTTACAATCAAGTTATTACTACACCTTGAGGTTAATTAACAATTAGCTTGATACTTTTGGTAGGTAGTTAGCCATACTTAGCCATTTTGTTCCTATAGTAAATGGAACAATGTAATAATTAACCTTAATTACTTTGGACCTATTAGACACACAATAATCTCAGGCAAACTTCTGACATATGAAAGATACAGGAAAATTAGTGGAGATTTCAAATTAAGGCTCTCTCTTTATCAACTTAACTGATGGAGCAGTGTAGTAAGAGGTTTCTAGCCCGGACTTTCGGGGCCTAACCTCAAGGTTTAGGACCCACAGACCCACAATCCTGCAGTCCTGCTGACCCACAATCCCATAGAGACACAAAGATGCTTTCAATAGTTTTAGGCTGATCAGCCTCAGGCTCAGGCATATCACTTGCTAGCTCTCTACCCTTCATCTAACCCAAGACTCTTATCCTGTTCAGCCATGTGGCTCAGTACCTTTTCTCACAGCAGCATGGTTGTCCTCTGCTTCCTCTGGCTTCTCTCTGGCATTCTGCTCTGTGCTTCCTGTTCTCAGAGTTTTCTTAGTCTGGTAGCCCAGCCCATATTTCCTGTCTGCCTTTGGCCAATCAGTACTTTTTATTAAACCAGTGGGTAGGACAATTATTTACAATTCAACAACATAATCTCCCACAGAGCAATACTGAAATTTTGCTTCAGAAACCATGTTATAGTAATAGAAATCATGTTATAGTGACACATTTTGGTGCCTCTGAGTTATAATTAGTAAATAAATGACCATTCTTGAAAGTTGTATTATAACAATATGACTCCAAGCGTTCATGATATGTGACTGGAATAAAGTAAGGGCAATTCAATTGGTGTTCATTGTAACAACCAAGAATCTGACAGGGATCACAGGAGTAATTAATACTGAACATAACTAAGAAAGCTTCATGTTGGGAGCATATAGAGACTGCAGAAGAATAGGCTTGTAGTTTTCTAGTTTAAAGTGCTATCTGATTTTAAAGTGTCTAGCTTTATAGAAGAAAACTCTCTGTGAAAGCTAGTATTTCCAAGAATTGACTTTAGAGACCTGTTATGTCAATAATTTCTAAAAACTTGACACACCCACAACCCCCTCCACACGCACACCTCACACACCCACTTTTATGGCATATATTTATTAAGAATGCAGTTATGATAAAGAACCAAGCTTAACTAAAGTCTAGGTCTAAGTATATGACCTAGAAATCATGTTTTCTTTTCACTCACTCGCATATAATATGTTAATCCTTGATTTTGAAGTTTTCATCCAGTATTCAAATAGCAAACTAACTTGGTTACAAATACCTTCAAGATTTTTGAGCAATAAAATCTAGGAAAATACCATTTCTAGGGTATTTTTTTTCTACAATGTAAAATATTTTCTTCTTTACCCTCAACTTTGTTCATTCAGAACACCAGAGTAAATAGTTTAAAATTAATTAATGAATCATCCATAAGCCAAATAAGGTAGATAATCTGTGAGTTACAAATTCTAACCATGAAGAAGTTTTGATTTTCCTGGATTGTTTTATTTATTTTGTTTCTATCTTGTATTTAAAGTATTTGCTTCATTTTGACTATTTCCCAATATTTTCATCTAAATTATATTATATTTCATATAAATTATAAAAAGTTTTTGGCCTTGTATTTACCACTGCTCTCCCTCCCTTCCCTCCTCCCAGTCCTCCCTCCGCCTCCCCCTATCCCACCTACTCACCCCCTCCCCAAGGAAGACTAGGAGTACCAAGGTGAGTTAGTTTGGTCTGGGAGATTTTATTGAAAAAATTTGTATTCATTTTACACACCAACCACCTTCTCTCATCCCTCCTGCCCACCCCTACCATCCTCTCCAGGCCCACCCCCATCACTTCCTCTGATAGTGTAAGGCTTCCCATGAGGAGTCTGTGATGCTTGGTACGTTGAGTTCAGGCAGGACCAATCTACTCCTTCTGCATAAAGATTAAGCAAAGGTGTTCACTATTGGTAATGAGCTCCATAAAAAACAGAGATAAATCCTTATCCTATTGCCTAGGACCCTTAAAACAGTTCAAGCTACACAACTGTCTCCCATATGCAGAGGGCCTAGTCTGGTCCCATGCAGTCTCCACCAATGTTGATCTAAAATACATGAGTTCCAGTGGACTTGGTTCAATTGTCTCTGTGTATTTCCCTATCATGATATTATATTTCCCACTGTGCTCATATAGTTCCTTTTTCCTCTCTTCAACTGGACCTTGGCCTGATTCTTGGCTGTGGATCTCTTCATCTATTTCCTTCAGTTACCAGATGAAGGTTCTATGACAAGAAGGTGTTCACCAATCTGGTTACTGAAGTAGGCCAGTTTAGGTATCTTCTCCTCTATTGCTAGCAGTCTAAGTTGCAGTCAGTCATCCTTGTGGATTTCTGGCATTTTCCTAGCACCAGGTTCTGTAATGCCTCCTCACTAAATGATTTTATTTTCTAAATAGGACATGCAAATACATTCCCCAAAAGAGTATTAAAATTGCCGATTTTAAGTTAGTGGCAAATCCCGTGTAACCAAAAGACACTAGAAGGCAGAAAATCTTAAATACCCTGAAGCTTAGATTGTAAAATGCTAGATTCTAACTTGTGAGAGAACAGCATGCAGATGATATTTCTAGGCCTTGTTGAGACTATTGAACAGAGAGAAGAAGAGTATCATTTACTTAGTGTTTACAATAATGGACATTACTGACTCCTCTAATTTTAAATAACATGTTTTGAAGATTACCTTTCTCCATCAGTATTCAATTATGTCTTTTAATATGCTATAGTCCACTGAAGGAGTAAGTAACTTACTTTGTTAAAGGCCGTAAGAATTTAGATAATTAGCTGTATAATATAATTAAATATAAAATAAAATGTTTATATAAGATGAATAGCTGTGCTAAATAATGCCAGAAAGAATTTCATAATCAAAATTTGAGAATTTACTATATTCTGCATGATCTTAATGAAAATACATATGAATCAGAACAGACCACATCTTGAGCCTCAGCTATCATGATGCAAGATTTGAAGATACTAAAGTAAGGAGACCACATATGTATTAACTGAGGAAAGAGAACAAATAAGAAGAAATGACAGAGGGATGGGAAATGGAGTAATGATGGAAAGAAAGACAATTGGGGAAGTGAAGGAGCAATGGAGAGCAAGAACGGAACAGTGGTAGTAGATGGAGATAGGACAACAGGGGAGAGAAGATGATGAAATATAATGACCATTTATTCAATACAGAATTATCAGGGAATGTCAATGGGCCATGTAACCAGTGCATCCATACAGGAAGCTTAACACAAAATCATACATTTACTTAAGCATTATGAGACTTATTCTGTTTTTCTTATTTTGATTAATGAGTGTTCATCATGAAATTTATAGACTACAACACTGTGAACAAAATGTCAAAAGTTTAGATCCACCTGATCTTGTGCAAAAATTTATCATACCTACAATATTTGTATATGTTTTATGCATATAGTTTATTTTTAAAGAAGAATTGTATCGAAGAGTAGATCAATGTTTTAATGATGAACATTCTCATAATTTACTAAAAACAATAGACATACTATTATTTACTTTTTGAAATGACCACTACAATCTAGTAAATAATCCAGGTTTCATGAATTGGCAAAATAGACTCTTTTTTGACTGTGTTTAAAAGTAACAATTTACTGGGACACGTTGACACTTAGTTGTTACATGAAGAGGATGGCTATTTTTGTACTTTTTGTACTGTAGTAATAAAGTGTACCAATTACCATAGAGGTTTGTGTGACTCTTAAGGATAAGTTGTTCCATTGTAGAAAATGTGCCTAACCACAGATGAGAATCTGGCTAATAATTTTTGACTGATATTAAATCTCTTTTTCTATAATTTTAACGTTTTTCAGCTAAAATATGCATTCACTATGTATACTAGTTAATAGCATGATGTGTCTATTTTTTCCTTATATAAAAGATATATATATGCCATAATTTTATAACTCAACATGTGCTTTATTTCTTCAAGATGTTTCAGTACATTTTCTATCCTGCCATCCATTGCATATGATAAAGTTCTAGAACTCCTCAAATAACTAGAACGTTGAGCCAATACTGTGACTGAGATCAAGAAATACTAACCTGCATTACTCAATATATTTGCTACAAGCGATGGCTAAAGGCTTCAGTAATACTAAGCAGATCTAATTTGTCAAAATCTTATTCTGTCCTTGAGAACAATTTTATATAATTTAAAGAGAACCATTTGTGACAAAATTCCATTCCAATTGTATTTCATTTTAGTACTTTTTCTTCCTCTTCCGTCTCTTGTATTTCTTATACAGATGAATTTCATGATGTATAATAGAACAAGAAAAATAAAATAGAGCGCATACATTTTTAAATTGATATCTTGATTATAATTCTGTTCTGTTGAATATTATTCTATTTAAAAACACAGTGAGATCAAATTCAATATCAGAATGTAAGCATTTCTGCAAAAATAATGTCCTAATTTTTTTATATTGATGACTGTGTTTTGTGTGTCCCATGATTTCACAGTACTTATTCTTCACTTAGTAGCACATGATATTTCTATAACCAATGTTAAGTGTTCCTTTAGAGAAGAATATCATATCAGTATAATATATTGACTATCATTCACTACTTATGCAACCCACTTCCTCTTTAGACAATTTTCTCAGTTGTTAGATGACATAAGTATAATTAAATAGCATAATCTCCTTGGGCATTTATTTATTTATTTGGTATAAAGAATCAGCACCCCCAAAATATTTAGGTGGCTGGTAAATAAATGTGAAATAATAACATTTTTATATGCTTCCAAAATTCATTCATATGTCACAGCCATATGGCAAAAGTATTCAAACAATAAGAGCTGCCTTTTTATTTATGAATAGAGTTTGATGAAGTTAATTGTGTATCTTGTTTCAATTGTTCTACAAATAAAACATTTCCTTTACAATTAATTTTATTAGCGTCAAAAGTATTCAGCACATAACTAAGATTTAATCCCATACAGAGAAATTTTATTTCAATTTGTGTCTCTCATGTCTGTTATCAATTATGTCCTTGACAGCTCTCTCTGGTGCTGTTTTCTTCTTGTTCATGTGATGTGGGATGTCTTTCTGTATGCTACGAATGTCAATCTTTAAATAAAGGAGCTGTTTTAGCCCTTGGTGAGCACCGTAGAAGTAAGTGGGGAATCAGAATGGGTAGGAAAAGAAGGGCGGAGTCTGAGACAGATTGAGCCAGGCACTGGAAGAAGAAACATGTAAAGAACACAGGTGAGCAATGGTCCATGTGGCAGACAGATTAATAGAAATAGGTTAAGATGAAAGAACAAGCTAAAGATGTACCTGAGCAATAGGCCAAACAGCATGAACTTAATATAAGTGTCTGAGTCATTTTGGGGCCTGAGCAGTGGCGGAAGGCTAAGCAGTCTGGGACCGCAGGTCTGTGGGTCTGGACCTCTGGCCGGTTGGGACAAGGAAACCCCATTGTAACATCCATGGATGATTTCTGTGGAATAATCCTCTGTACACTGAATATGAACTACTCTCATTTCTTAATAAAAAGCTGACATGTGGGTAGCTAGGCAGAAAGTATAGGTGGAACAGCTAGAAACAGAGAACTCTGGGAAGAGAAAAGCAGAGTTAGTCAGGGAGGACACCAGCTAGCTTCCCAGGAAGCAGTATCTGTAGAAAATGGGGTAATAAGCAATAAGCCACATGATAAAACATAGATAAAAATATGAGTTAATTAAAGTATAAGAGTTATTCAGTAATAGGGCTGAGCTATTAGCTGATCATTTATAAATAATATTAGCCTCTATTTTTATTACTTGGGAGCAGGTGGTTAGGATAGTAAAACTGCACCTACATATGATGTTCCTACATGACACACATGCATCCACATAAACCCTGAGAAAGCTTACAAAGGGGACATTAGACCCACAAGATGGAATCAAGAGCAGCTTCCAGGTTCATGTCTCTGTTCAGGGCCAAGGTGAAGGGATGTATTCCCTGGCTGTGATGCTTGAGCATCCCCACATAACACATTACCCTAGCCTTTCATGCCTGGTGCAGTACAGATAAGCTTCTCTATATTTAAAGGCTCATGTTGTCAGAAAATGAGTAAAAATATGGTCACATTGTACTTGAAGATATTTGTAGACTTCAGAGAAAAGAAAGAACATATACAGTAATTAATTAAATAAATATAGTTTTAAAATAATAAAATACAATCCTAAAATAATGGAAAGTTCATAGTGAGTCTAGATACTGTGTTATTTGTTGTCTTTGAAGTTTTTGGCTGCTAAGAGACATTGGATAATAAAAAAAACCTGTTAAACCAATCTAAATATTTAAAAAAATCTTCACTTCAAAATTTAATTCCAAATATGTGTTACATTGGGAGAGATCTGGTGTATAGTTCATAGGAAATGATAGGGTATAGATTCATTCTGAGTTAAAGAAAATGAGGTTTGATCAAGAAAGATTCCCTGAAACTTCTGACTGCAGAAATAAAAAATAAACCTAAAAAACCTACAAAATACATGATGTATATTCTACCTGCTCAAATACAAAAGAACATCTTTAACTCTTTTGTAAGCAATGCATGACCTATACTATATTAATAAATATATGTACATTATCTTTAAATTTTTATGTGTTTTCAGAATAAGGAACCCAACACCAATGGAAAACTATCACCAGTGATCCAGCATCTTAAAATGGCATTTACTCTTTCCTCACTGTTTTGTATCTAGAATACCCTCAAAACTGCTAGCTTAGATGATCCACCCTTACCAACTACTTCATTCAAGATCTAACAATTACCCTGATTTTCTAACGGTTTCCCAAAAATTACCAGCACCTCAGTCAGCAATAATTAGTGTTGAGAACCATGCCTACATTTCCACTAAGTGGGTTATTGATATTTGTCATTGTATAAGGAATACATTGTTATTAGTCAAAGTCAATAAGGCTAAACATAGAAGTTAAATTCAGAGATCTCTATCTAAAATAAGAAAGGGGAATATAATGAATATAATATAGAAATGATGGGAAAAATAGATTATTAAATCTACTTTAATCAAAAAAGTCAACTGTTAATCTCAAAATACTTTACATTGTTATAGTATTTTGTTTATTGTTACAATTTTAAAGTTATTTCTGATATACTGTATGTATGTTTTTACTCTTGTTTGGGGTATTATGTTTATATAGCTCATTTAAAAATATAATGTACAATTAAGAAATACAGGTTAATAATCATCTATAATAGTCAAACTAATAGTCATGTTAGGTATGTTTTCAAGGTCATACATAGATATATTTATGGTTTATAGATGGTCTTCAAAAACGTAAAACTACAGAAGATTACATTTAATATGTTTTATAACCTAAGGCTTTTCATCAGTGAGACATGTCTGTTCCTGGCAGCCCACACCTACTTTAAAGGAAATGTTGGGCATCTAGGAAACTCCATATAAAGTCTGTTTTATTTAAGGCGAAAGCTAGTCGTGTTGGCAAAGAAACTTCCTTCATGTCATTTGCTAATAATATGCTGTCCAAACTGGACAGCAGTATTCATGAAAAGCAACTGCCAGAGTTTCCCAATACAAGATAGGATAATTCTCCAGAATTTCCTGATTCTAAAGAAAGTCTTTCAGATATGCTTGGTCTGTAGGCCAGAGTTGGATGCCTCAAAGTTTCAGACATCTTTGGGTGACTGTCCAGTCAGCCTAATATTCCTATTATCAAATAACATTTTACTTATTTGAGTTTTTTGATAGATTTGAAAACTAGACAGTTATGATTATTTTAGTTATGATAAAAAAGGTAAATTATATATAGAACTCTTCAGACTCACAAATATCGGGTAATTGAAAAGTTTCTCTAATTTTGCCAATTACAAATGGACTATACATTGTAACTGTAATTCTTAATTGATAACTGTTTTTGTTCTACGTAATTTTACTATGTTAAAGTTAAAAACCCTTCTTAATTAAACAAAAAGGGATAAATGCTGTAAAATAATCTTTCTGCACATTGTAAATATCTATTACTCTCATTATTTAATCAAAAGCTGACAGGCTGGAAGCTAGGCAGAAATTATAGACAGGACAATAAGAAACAGAGGACTCTGGGAAGAAGGCAGGTAGAAGGCAGGTTCAGTGAATATGTCAACCAGCTGCCCAGGAAGCAGAACTTACAGAGCATGAGTTAACAAGCCATGAGCCATGTGAAAAAGCATAGGTAACAACTATCTGCTAACTTAAGTGTGATACTTTGTAACACGCATGAACTATAGACTGAGGGTTTATAAATAATACTAAGCCTCTGTGTTGGTTTTTTGGGTGCGGCAGTCAAGACAGGAAAACTACTCCTACAGATGGTTTTAGTCAAATCATATATGGAAAGAAGAGCATACTAAGCTGGGAATAAATGCACGACTCCCAAAATACACTGATTTTCATATCTGAAGATATCATTATTAACTAATGTAACACAGTCTGGAGTTCCTGAAGTTGGATTAGAATTCCAGTGACTAAATGACCAATACGTCATTTAGCATGTTTTGACATTTAATTTAGAATTGAAGCCCAAAAAGACAGGTTTCTATGTAACCAGTCAAAGTTGCATGAGCATCATTATATATCACTCCAGCCCAATGGCCTTCTCTAGGCATCCCAAGTCCCTAGGATTATAATAGACTAGGGTTTCCATGAAATATGATTGTGTTTATGTTCACAGTAGAACTTAGAGTCTGTTCTCTAAAGATTTAGATAAAAGGAATTGTTAGTAACTAAACTACACTAATATCTAGTGGCATATTTATAGCAAAAAGGAAAACACAATAGTATTAAACAATAAAAAAGAATTAAAATAAAATGGCTCCCATTGTTTTTATAGTTTACAACTGTTGGCTATAGGGAAAAAATCCAACTCTAGAAATTAACTGCATAATTACAGTCCATAGACACTCTGGAAAATGATTAAAATGAATTCGAATCTTACTTCCTTACCTCCTGGAAAGCCCAAGAGAAAAGCCTCTTGACATAATAATATAATATTATGGATCTAGAGTAGGAAAGCTGCTGACCTCTGCTGTTTAGGTCTGAATGAAAGATTGTGTCCATGTTTAGCTCTGAAGAAAGATATTGGGGGAGGGGGGAATCAGGATAGAATTAATTATATAGTCACAATGTAACATTTAGAAGAGGAAATACACAGCATGAGCTCTATTCTAAAAGCATGTTTGCTTCTGCTCTATGTGAGAAAGTACAGAGAAATATAACTTAGTGAATACAATGTAAAATGGTGTTAATTCTCTGAATGTTTCTTCTCTTCGTAAGTGGGAAGTGTAGTCCCTGATTAGGCAAGTAATTTTATTTTATTCAGACCACTTGGAAGGATTCTGTGAGTCTATTAAAAACTACTACAAAATATGGTTAAAGACAAGGAAATGGGAACCTTTGAAATTTCTCTCTATTGACTCAGCCTTGAAATGGTATTCCAGATTAACATTTACTAGGAATCATTTGTTTGGAAGTTATTTAAACAGGCTTTGGGTGTCTGTGAATAAGTAAGTTATACATAACTGCATAAAGGCTTCAGGAATAGATGGCAAATCCATGCATCTGATCTTCTATTTGTTATCTCAATATACCTATGTAACCAATTGCTGATGTATAATGCTGTATTGCCCCAGTCAATCCTCAAAATGCATATCTTTGCAGGATTTGAGCTTTCAATGTTAAGTGCTTTGCTCCCTGGATTCATTTTAGCTGCTGCAGAGGTGACTGTTTTCTAGTTAACAATTATCAATTTGAGGTAGAGATAAGTAAATTAAGTAATAAATGTAATGAGGATAGCCAGTGAACACATACTGGAAAAGGGTGAATGGATCAGCATCATGTTTATGCTTTTACATAATATTGTATGTTTGTTATATCAAACTGAGCAGTAGCTAAATATAATAAGATTTTAAATCATAATCTCTGGAAATTGATTATAAAATTGATCAATGTCACACAGTAAGTAAATTCATGTCTATAAATATTTCTATGGAATGTATATTCAGCAAAGTCCCACAAAGAAATATAGTTTTAAGCCAGTTTTCTCCTATCAAAACATATATTTGCTTTGGATGAATTTGTAAGAAGACAAAGAAATAAACATAATCTACAAAAACATACACAACGCTAAAAGAAGTCGACAGCTTCTAAAAGAGAAACCGATATGTAATTTTTGAGACATGGATTAAAACATGCAAACACATAAACCATTGTTTGCTACTGAGGGGAAAGAACACACAAAAGTTGACCTGAGACAACATAAATTAATATGGAAAAAATATATACTTGGTATTTTATCCCTTTGAATACCTGTTTTCATTAGTACTCTTTGTGGGTTATCCTCCTATTGATGATTTTGAAACAAAATTGTTCACATAAAAACTATTTTAACTATTAATAATGTGATATAATATAGACATTTATGATAGTTAACAAAATTGACAGATATTTTAATATTCTGTATAGTTTTGTAATAAAGATGACTGTGACAATTTATTTTTGCTCTCTATATATATACGTTTTAGGCATATACAAACACATTATAATATCCACATTTGTATTTATATCTTGATTTGTGACTACATTAAAAAATAATAATCTATGTACCTAGCAGCAGCTAGTCATTAAATTAATATCAACTATTTCAAATGGAAAAAAAAAGTATAAACCTTACAAACAGCATACTGTTAATAAAGTGATTAAATGTGAAATGTCTAAGAAGCTATGTTAAATTAGGAACTCAAAATACACAAAGTTATAAACAGGATGTGAAGATGAGGTTAAAACAATGGAATAATGGAATAATTTAGCCAGAAACTGAATGAATTCCTATCATCTTTTGCATTGTGAATTGTGGTGATATGTTATATATTTAGTAAAACCAGTCTGGAATATCAAAGAAGAGATCCACCCACAGTCAATCCAGGAGGATCAGAGAGTGATAGGTAACTCATGCCTTTAATCCAAACAAATTTGAGGCCAGCGTGGTTTACAGAGGGAGTTCCAGGCTTCCAGGCAGGCAATGATGGTCCCAGATCTTTAATCCCATAACCCCATAGACAGAGATCTTTTTGTGCTTCTGTGAGTTCAAGGCTAACTACCAAACAGTAGTAGCCCACTTCTTTAATCTTATCCTGATACAACTGGGGAAGAAGGTATTTAAGGGAGGCATAGGAAGATAGAGGAGGCAGCAGAAAACAAGACACAAAAATACTAGGACCCCCTGATCTCATGCTTATGTGAAACCAAAACCCTTATTCATACAGCAGTTGAGAGTAGAATGGTGGTTATGCATCTAATGGTAGATGATGCAGAGAGTAGAGAAGGGCTAGTGGACATTAATAGTTCATATGGTAATAAAGGTAGTTAGTAGGGTTTGTTTAGGATCGTGGTTTATGGACGACAATTCTTTATCAAAGGAAGCACAGCTTAGGATTGTGAGGCCACCGTTTACACTGTAACCTGATGTGGGAATGCCCTTCTTTATGCTGTGAATCTCAATCTTTGAAAAAAGAAGCTGTTTTGGGCCATGGCGGGTACCGTAGAATAGGTAGGAGGGGAAATCAGAGCTTAGGTGGGAGAAGCAGAGAGATCGAGCCAGCCGCCCAAGGAGCAACATGTAAGGAGGCACGAGTGAGCTACGGGCCACGTGGCCAACAGATTAATAGAAATGGGTTGATTTAAGATGTAAGAGCTAGCTGGCAATGTGCCTGAGCCATAGGCCAAACAGCATGAAGTTAATATAAGTGTATGAGTCCTTTCTGGGGGTCTGGGCGGCTAAGTGGTCTCGGGCAGCAGGTCTGTGGGTCTCCGGATCTCTGGCTGCCCGGGACCCGAGAAACCCCACTACTACAGATGGCGCCCAACGTGGGTCGATTATCCACTTAATGCCTGAGAAAGTTTAAAAAGGGTTTTAGCAAAAACTGAGCAAAGGCAGCTTCCAAATTGTATATACAAAGTGGGTACAAAGAAAGCATGGTCCGGGTCACATTCAAAATGGCGCCGGCGGCGGGCTGGCGGCAGGCAGTGTGAGCTGCAGCTGCAACCAGTCTCACAGAAGACTAATTAGCATGTGATCGATTTTAGATTTCTGCCTATTTTGAACAAAAAAGAAACAAAGACGGTTTCTTAGTAGCAATATTTTCCGGGGTGTGCTCTGTTTACTGGCCACAAATAAATACACGGTCCGTTTGAGAGAACTTAGTGATTCAGCCTAATTTGCAAAAACTGTGCTTCTTTTTAGAAAATGTATTTTAAAAGCTCTTAAGGTTAGAAGATGATTAAGGATTCACAATAAAACAGATTCAGATAAAAAGAAAAACCTGTAAATGGGTTACAATGTTTGTAAAAGGTACATAGGCTTCAGAGAGAAAAAAAAGAGGTTAGAAAAAGTTTTTAAAGCGAGAAATAGAGTAATAAAAATATAATAAGCCACGTAAAGATGGAAAATAGACACAAAATCTGGATTTTGGTTGTTATTGTGTTTTCTTTTAATTTTTTAACTGTTAATGAGCTAACTGCAGAAAGACAATGGATTGCAAATACCAAGGCTACTAAGTTAAACAAGAATGTATTTTTTAAAGGTATTTTGATTTCAAAATTTGTGTCTAAGGATTTATTGCTTCGGAAGAGTTCTGTTTTTGTTTCCACAGATGAGAACCTGTGGATTGCTTCCAGGCAAATATGGTTTCATCAACCAAGACCCCCTGAAAAAACCTCTGATGAGAAGAGATGGCCAGATCAGCTTCATGGCTACAGATTATGATCCAATCTCAACAATCCGTGAGATTTTCAACGCCCCTTAATCAGCAGGAAGTAGTAATAGATACCTACGCCCAAATTCCCCAAATATTGTTTCTAAATGTTTGTTTTCATTATAAATGGTTAATGGTCATAGTCAATCTCTTTCTAAAAAGAAACGGGGGATATGGTATGTGAATGCTTTTTTAAAAAATTAGATTATTAAATTTACAGATAATCAGCTGTTAATCTCAAACTGCTTTACATTGGTATAGATTTTGGTTTATTGATACAAATTTAAAGTCAATTTTATTATGCTGTGTGTGTTTTTCTATTCTTGTTTAAGGTATGATGTTCACGTAACTATTTTAAAATTGTAGTGTATAATTAAGAAATAAAGGTTAATAGTCACTTTTGATAATCAAACTTATAGTTAGGTTAGTTAGGATTTTTAGGTATACAAAGATATATTTCAATTAAGTAGGTAATCTTCAAATACTTCTAAGACCTACAGAATATGGCATTTAAAATATTTTAAGAGCTTAGTCTTTTCTAGACAGTGAGACAGGTCTGCTCCTGGCAACACTAATATACTTCAGCAGGAAAATGGGCATCGAAGAAACTCCATATGGAGTCTACTCTATTTGTGGTAATGGTAAGCCACTAGAGAAGAAACTGTTTTTATATTGACTGCTTGACAGTATGCTGTTTAAACTGGACATGCAGGTTCCATAAGAAGATGACCTCTGAACTTTGGCAGAACAAGCCAAGATCATCATTCAGGTTCCTGCTTTACAGAGAAAACTGTCAGACATTCTTCAGGACTCAAGGAGAAGCAACGGATGAACTGTGCCAGAATGGGCAGAGCAGATTTCCTGCTTCACTGAAATGAAAAGAGACTCAAGGCCTATAGGCTGAAGATGGATGCCCCAACTTTATAAAGGAACTTTGGGTGACTGTCCAGGCAGATAGGTGTCATCTCTGTCCTTTCTAGATTTTAGAAGTCGCTTGCACTTCTGGCTTACTTGGGTAAATATATCCTTCTGTGGTCTTTGATGTAGTTGAAGATTAGATAGTTATAGGTATAGTTTTTCTTAGTCATTTGAAGGATATATTAGATATGAAACTTTAGATTCATGAAGATAAAGTAGATGATAAAATATTTTCTTTAATTTTGCTAAATACAAATAGACTAGATATTGTAACTGTAATTCTTGCTTGATAGCTATTTTGTTTGTTATATGTAATTTTGCTATGTTAAAATTGAAACCTTCCTTTTTGATTAGAGAGAAAGGGGGAAGTGATGTGGGAATGCCCTTCTTTATGCTGTGAATCTCAATCTTTGAATAAAGGAGCTGTTTTGGGCCATGGCGGGTACCGTAGAATAGGTAGGAGGAGAAATCAGAGCTTAGATGGGAGAAGCAGGGTGGAGTCAGGGAGATCGAGCCAGCTGCCCAAGGAGCAACATGTAAGGAGGCACGAGTGAGCTACGGGCCACGTGGCCAACAGATTAATAGAAATGGGTTGATTTAAGATGTAAGAGCTAGCTGGCAATGTGCCTGAGCCATAGGCCAAACAGCATGAAGTTAATAAAAGCGTCTGAGTCCTTTCTGGGGGTCTGGGCGGCTAAGTGGTCTCGGGCAGCAGGTCTGTGGGTCTCCGGATCTCTGGCTGCCCGGGACCCGAGAAACCCCACTACTACAGTAACCAGACCTAGGAAATAAAGGGGAGACCAGCAGAGAGCAAAACTAAGAAACTTCACTGCCCAATTTTTCTCTCTACCTGAAATTACTTTCTACGAGATGTTCTATCTCATACTTTTAAGTGCCTCACAAACAGTGCCATAGCTGGATACCAGGCAACAACTGCATGAGCATACTGATGACATTTCACATCCCAAACATAGAAAAAGTAATAGGGTAGCCATGACCACAAGGACCAGTCAGGATTGAGTGAAGCAAGACATGAGTTATAAGTGAGGACAGGTAGCAGTAATAAAAATGGACAGTTATAGGAGTCAACATACCATCCTTTCCATAAGATAAATTTTCCTTTTCTAAAACCCCTTCTTCTGTTTTAGGAATGAGTTGCTAATTTTTAAATGTTCATGTCATTGTGGCAGGGGAACACACATGGACTCTGTATGTACTGACTCATTTCAAGTGTTTTATACATTAGGATACACCAAATAACCAGGCAATCCTTATAAGCAAAGGTTCACTTGTTCTCTGAATTTTAGGTATTGTTTTAAAATTATGCACTATGTTTATCTGCTATCAGTTCTGTTTCTAGTCTAAAATTTCATTCTGTGCATATTTTATCAACACTATCATGTTTACTACTGTAACTACATGTGATGCTTCTTTATAATGGTGTTTTTAATGTCGTTGGTTGCTTTTTCGAAATGCCCACTTACCAGCTTCTAATGTTACACATCTGTTCTTCATGTGAACAAAAATTTGAGTACCTTGATTTGTATAAAATATTGTGGTTTTATGAGTTATAAGAATAATGAACCATTTTTAAAAATCATCTCAGAATAGGAACAAAGAGAGAATGAACACATATGTTCTTTGAAAACTTACTTATATTAATGGCTCTTTTCCAAAAATTAACTTAGGCTAATTTAGATGAATTCTTTTCTTTCATGGGAATGGGTTATTTTTACATTATAAATAATAGCCAAAAAAGTCAAATTTACCATGCAAAACTCTTTCAACAGTTATTAATTTTCTGTGTTCATTTTAATAAGTGCGTGTTGAATAAATCACTGAATGAATGAGTGAATGAATTATAAGATGTGATGAAATCTTCAAATTCTAGCCTTAAACATCGGGTCCCAAGAGATGTTTCTTTGAGCATCTGGCATCCTAAGCCATCTGCACATGAGTCATCAAGACAGATTTTCATCAGTACCCTTGTCAAATGTTCCATCTTCTTTATAATGTCTCTAATCATTTATTGTAATTTGGGGCACTCCTGGGAAACATCTGATATATTATATCTTGACTTAATCTTCGTATTGCTGATAATATTCTTAGAATATGTTTATTTATTAAGCTGTATATTACTTTCTTAGAGATACTTCAATCTAACCATTAAATAACAGTGCAAACAACTCTTTCCATATATGCCCATACATCTGTTCATGTTCAGCACATGTTCTAGGTCAGACTGAGATGGTTCTGTATTCATTTTTTGACCAATCTGTGGCTAAGTCAAACATTTTTGACTAATATAAATATATAAACTAGAATTTTTAAATATATTTACATGGCAAGAATATTTTTTGAAAATATATGATAATGTAGCTTTCAAGTTTAGGGTTATTAAAGATGGAAGACTTAAAAAATAAAATCTTATGGTCTAGATAGGATGCATAATTATTACTGGGAAGAGAAAATAGGAATCAGGGTAAGAGGATTGGACGGAAGAAGAGAATATGGAGAAAGAAGGATGGAATTGGGCATAATTTAGCAGTTGGGACCCTAATTCAGTGGAAACTTCCTGAAATCCATAAAAAAAAAAATAAAAAAAAATAGATTCTCAACTGGCTATCTCATAGCCAGGCAAGACTTCCAGGGGTAGGAGTATGTTATATTCACTTGAATTGTTTGCCAAGGAGGTCCCATGGAAATCCTCAAACCATCCAAGTTGAGGCTAAGATAAAGTGCTACTCCCACAGACTGACAATGAGGCACCATTGCTGAGAACAATATGTTGAAAATGAGAAGCCAAGCTGTTGCCTATATGGAGTCTTTACCCATATGTTCTAGTTTCTTTAGTATAGGAAGGTACTCAGGAGTCTACCTAAAGAGAAATGTGAACAACAGCCCAGCCACAAAAAAAACTTTGACCTGTAAAATATACTAGGGCACTGGTGGCACAGAACTTGTGGGTATAGACAATCTACATCTGATTTGACTCAAGGCCTACAACATGAGAAGGAACCCAAACCCAAGGATCCTTGTGTAACCAAGATCCAGATCAGAGACTAGATATCCCAGAGACCTAAGATAAAGCCAAATAGTACAGGTCTAAAATAGCGTATCAATGTCTTACCAAGTCATTAGCAGAGAGGTTTCCTCTAGTAGCACATTGGCAATGAGCCAGATGAGTCTGCACACAGAGAGTGTTAACTGGAAATCCCCATCAAATCTCTGCCTTCAGAGTTCAGGAAATACTATTGACTTAATTAGGGTTTCTACCATGAGCAAAGCAAATCTTATAAGAAAACTATTTAATTGGGGCTGGTTTAAGTTTTCAGAGGATTTGTCCATTATCTTCATGGTTGTGTGCAGGGACGTAGAGTCCTGTAGAAGGAGCTGAGAGTTCTACGTACTGATCTGCGTGAGTAGAAGCAGCTGTCCTACACTGGGCATAGCTTGAACATACGCAATCTCAAAACCTACCCCTTACAGAAACACACTTCCCTCAACAAGACTATATCTACTCCAACAAGACCACATCACTTAACAGTGACATTCCCTAGGGGCCAAGTCCTCAAAACACATAAGGCTACAAGGACCATATTAATTCAAACCACTGTACTCATGGAAGAGGAGGTGGAAAGGTTTTAAGACCCAGAGGAGTAGAAGACACCAGAATAACAAGGTCCTCTGAATCAACTTACAAAGATGCATACGAGCTCACAGAGAGTGAAGTAGCAAGCACAGGGTCTACACTGGTCTGCATCAGGTCCTCTGTGTATGTAATATAGCTATTATTTTAGTATTTTTATGGGACTCCTGGCTGTGAGAGTGTATGAGTCTCTGGCTCCTTTGTCTGCTCTTGGGAACTTTTTCCTCCTCTTGGGTTGACACGTCCAATTTCAATATCATAGTTTTTGTTTCATTTTATTATATCTTATTTTGTTTGGCTTGGTTGCTGTCTCTTGGAAGCCTATTCTTGGATAATGAGAGAAAGAAAGAGAGAAGATATGGCTAGCTGGGGACTTGGGAAGAACTGGGATGAGTAGAGGAAGGGAAAACTATAATCAGAATACAGTGTATGAGAAAAAATTTATATCTAGCCAGTAAAATAAAATAAAACATAAAAAGATAATAAATGTTCATAAAAAACTAAAGTACAATTTACTAGTGCCTTAAGGATATTACTATATTATTTATAATAAAAACTAAAAAGCAAAAAAAATCTTATGTAAATTATTAAAAATATAAAAAGTTTAATAGAAAACATTTTTATTAAAGTAACAGCATAGACTACCCTACATTTGCCTTACTTTTCATTGATGCTAACTCTTAATAATTTCATAAAATCATTACCCTCAAAATTGCAGATTATAAAGAAAAGATTTAATAAATCTTTACCTCTACAGAAGAAGCTTCAGGCTCAAAGAAATATGTCTATATCTATAGGGCTCCAGAAAGTAAAACTGTATGACATTGCAGGTGTCTCTACCATATGTGGTCACTAGAAAGGAAAGAACCAAACAATATTGGCAGAAAATATTGAGCCTGTCTGCCTTGTCCTTTGAGGACATCTGTGCTTTTGGTATCAGGTGATATCACTGATTACATATATCTCTTTGCAAGTGTTATGATAACTTGTAAATTAAACAATATAATATAGATCTTCTATTATTTCATAGTATATATTTCCAAACACTTGTGATTTATTTAGTTAATATTTCTCTATTTTATTAATAACAAAATTTAAATCCAAACTAATAAATATCTAATACCAAGTAGCTTATCTAAAAGCTGAATAATGTACTTCTGACAATTTGGTCATAGAACTGAATAAAAACAGGCAGTAATAAAGAAATAACTTTATGAAATGGTGTTTACTGCTCCACCTCAGACCTCAAAACTAGATTTTTTTTTTTTAAGATCCTTGAAGCCATATAAATTGGATCAACTTCAATTTTTAAAATCTAAAGTCAATGAATTAAGTAAGAATATTTTCCAGGGATTTTTTTCAAATGAAGTTGAAGATTTCAAGGACTATTACACACACATTATGATTTCCTACTTATATGTGCAACACTGTTGTGGTTTTATTAAAACTATTTAGTTACTTATAAGAAGCATAATAATAAACTAATCCTTGATTTCCATTTTCCTACCCACTTCCTTCATTACGTCTCTAAATTAGACTATTAAAATTTCTTAAGAATATAGCAGTCTAAGTTCTTTGGGGGACCTCACAGAAACAAGCTTAGTATATTTTTCTTTTTTTCTGTTCAACCCCTTGGTAGTTTCATAGAGTTGAAATAGCATAGTTAGTGATATGCTCATCAAAAGTCAATATGGGCCCTGCAAGTCTAATCTGTAAATTTGGCATCCAGAAACTTGCATCAGGCCAGGGAGCCTGCTGGCACTCAGACTCATGACAGTACTTAGAGAAAAGCTCTCCAGCAGGCCACAACATAAACAAAGCACATGGAAATTACTCAGGGTGACTTCCTCCAGGCAACACTTTCAGCCACAAGACAATACAATGCCTGTGCTCATCAAGTCCTGCTGGAAGTCAAATGACTTCTAAGTAGTTTCCAACAGCCTCACTCCTAAATTATGAATCTATCTTCCAACCACAAAAGGCTGTTTAGTTTGTATATTCTAGTAGTTAAGACATTCATACATCTGCAGGAAGCTAACAACTTTTTCCATTTTCCTATTTCTTCCTTCTTCTACAATTATATGTTAGGTGCAATGACAAAATATCCCATCACTTTTCCTAAGCCTGTTATCATAAAGCCTTTTAAAGATATTAACATTCAGCCCCAATTTCTGCTCTAACTTTTGCTTTTAGAGTATAACAACATAATTTCTTTGTGTGATACTTAAAGTTATAAAAACAAGAAAAGCACCATTCCAGGATGTCTTAATGTATAAGAATGCTTGCTGTTCACGCATGAAGGCCAAAAACTGGATTTGCAGCACACACAGAAAAAGCTGGCAGTGTCCTTCTGCTTCGGTAATCCCAAAGTTATGTTGGTAGAATTCGGAACATTTCTGGGCCTTGCTGTCTAGTCAGCCTAACCTGAAAAAAAATAAAGTCCAGGATCACTATCTGATCCTGTCTCAAAGGATAAAGGCAGAATGTGATAGCAGAACCCCTAAGCCCTTCCTCTGCCATCTCTACATTTAGGTACTTACCATTACATGGTACATACACACACACACACACACACACACACACACACACACACACACACACACACACATACACACTCACACTTTATATT
Source organism: Phyllotis vaccarum (assembly GCA_033318265.1). Lineage (NCBI taxonomy): Eukaryota > Metazoa > Chordata > Mammalia > Rodentia > Cricetidae > Phyllotis > Phyllotis vaccarum. The sequence continues at coordinate 48,349,992 of JARWLC010000018.1, forward strand.
TTTGAATGGATATTTTGACTTCTTGTAAGTCTGAGTCTATAAAACATATTTATAGTAAGATGTGTATTATATTTGCATTTATGTATTATTTGTTACAAATATCTACCCATCATTAAATATCAAATTTCATTATGATTTCACATGTTCATAACATTGTAAATTTTGTAATTAGTCTAAAATTTTTATATAATTTTCTGATTATTTATTATTAGGTTCTTTTCCATTGTTTATAAACACTTGTAAATTTATTTTTCTTGTATGAATAAAAGTTGACTATGTCTGTAATGTCTTGCATCACCATGGCATTTCCTATGTCTTGAAATATAATAAAACAGACAAGTTATAGAATATCTAAAAATCAATGCCCAAATTTGTCATTTATTTTCTAGGCATAATCATAGCAGCATAAGCAATGTTTATGGAAAGATGAGAATATAGATAAAACAAGGAAAATATAACTGGACAACTTGGTATCTCTCAACATATTACCATAAAGTCATGACTTAGAGATAAATGCATGAATAGATCTACTGATAACTTTAGAAACAAAATTAAGGAAAATTTCACTGGGCAGCACAGTTGTTATCTTGATCTTTTCTTATAATAATTTTAGTGGCTGATTTTTTTATTGATTCATAAATACTGGAGGGGTAATTTTTTTATTGATTCATAAATACTGGAGGGGTAAAGAGAACAACAGTTACTACACAAATTTTTATATCGACGTTCCAGATTATTTCAGCTATATTTGTAAACCTTCCTTTCAATGATCTCTTTTCCCATTTTTCCCGTTGCTTTCATAACTGTAGAATTTGTTATGGGAAGATCTAAATAATTCTTAACTTCCTACCCATTTTATTTAGCTTTTTTCTTTAAATACTCCTTTAATTTTATTTTCTTCATCATATTATAAAAATGTAACAAATCTTGAGTTGTTTATGGCTTAGCCACATTATTATATTAATACAAATTAAATGCTTTGATATTAAGTAATCAATATTAAATTATGTATGCAAAATTTGAAATATAATAATATATCATATATACAAATTTACATATAGTATTAGTTTGTATAATATTGAATGTTGTACTAAATCTTTTATAGGTTTTTGTTCATTGCATTAAAAGTCTGAGTAATGGCTATTTTATTTAAGGATATCATAGTTCTGCTTACATGTGTCCATTTTAATTAATTCCTGGATCCTACATGGAAGTATTAATGCTGCCTTGAGTATGGAATAAGCACAAATTATTTCCCTAGCAAAGCTGAAAATAATTCAGAGGAAAGAAAGAAAACAACACATGGACTTATATGAAGTATAATTTTACAGTAGTCTTTATTTAAGGTTGCAGCTCACCATGTCCTGAGAGCTTTCTGTGCCTGGCATTATTAATACAAATGAATGCCTTTGCAGCAGAACTCACTCTCCACCTTATTTGAGTAGAGTCTCCAGGCCCAGATGCCTGACCTTCATTTGCAAGCCATTCCTGAGTCTGGATGCCTGACTTATCTTAAGTGTGACCTCTGACAGGGTTTTCTTCAAATGTTCTGCACTTGCCATCAATCTGATAATTATTATGCTTTACCTGTATGGCAGGACCATACTGCCAAAGGCAAATTAGGTGATGCCCCATACACTGTACCCATCTTATATATTACCCCTACTTTGAAATAAAATTGAGACTCCTGAAAGGCTATTTTCATCCTAATCACATGCTACCTCTGCTCCCTTTCTCCTCACATACTGGAGGTCAATGGACAATGAGAAAAAGGGAGACACCACGCTATAATTTCCAGTCAGTCTTTCGATAGTGAGTGAAGGGTCCTCCTTTATTTCTATGTGGATTCAAATATCTCATGCGTTGTAAAGCCATTAATCACCTATCTGCATAAAAGATATTTAAAAGTAGGATCTTTGTGTGTTTTATAACTCTTAATGACCCTAAGAATCTGAAACATGGCTTTGCACAAAGTGTATTGTCAAATCCATACATACTTATTGCTATGATGAGGCCCATGGTTATTTTAAGTTTATTATAGACTAAGAAGATGTGAAAGCATGTGTTTGTCCATTTATCCTTCTTATTTATTTCAGTCACAAGCCGCCTTGGCTTCATCAAATAGTGCAGGAAAAGGAAGTTAATGAGTATCTGAGTACATAATGAGTACAACTTTCAGTCTAGGCTCAGTGTTTCTTAGTGTTCCCTCTCTGAAAACATAGAATAAAACTTTGGTGACAATGTTCTAGAAAAAAAATGAGAAATTTCAGTCAACAGCACGGTTTTTATCTTGACCAGTTCCTGTAGTAATTTTAGTGTTTTTTTTTCTTTATTGATTTACAAATACTGGAGTGGAAAAGAGAAAAAATATATTACAGAGTTGCATGTTAGTTTTAAAAGTGTGAAATACATTATATAATTTATAATGGTACAGTTAGCCTAAAATAAGAATGTAAAGGAAAAGAACTATATTACTTTTTAACTGTATTTTCAAAATGGCAAAATATAAGGAATTTAATAATATTTAAAATTATATATAACAGGTTTATAGACATTTTACATTCACTAGAGGTAGAGATAAATTGCTTTGCATTTACATTCAGTGTTGGAGTAGAAAATGAGAAAATAATTTAAGGTGAATATAGAACAAAAAGTATAAAATAATTGAGGACTTTCATCTGAAAAACCATATTTAAAGAATACCAAAGGAACAGTGTAGAGTGAAGTGAGATGTCTTTCTGTACACTGTGAATACCATTGGTTAATAAAGGAACTGTGTTGGTCCATGGCAAGGCAGCCTGGAGACGCAGAATTTTCCAGGTACAGAAGAAGATAAAGAAGTAAAGAGTCAAAGAGGTGCTGCAGACTGTCACCCAAAGAAGCAAGATGTAAAATACAGGGAAGCCATGAGCCACATGACAATACACAGATTAATGAAAATGGGTTAACTTTTAAGAGATATTTGGTACTGAGCATGAGCCTAGGCTGAACAGCTTGTAATTAATATATGCTTTAGTGTGAATATTTGAAGCTAAGTAGCTGCGAGACTACAGGTAGAACCTTGAGCAGGATGGCCCTGTAGTATGAGGTATCTGGCCCAAACTTTTGGGCCTAACCTCAAGGTTTAGGCCCACAGGCCTGAAGACCCACAGACTCACAGACTCACAGACTCACAGAGACACATAGATGCTTACAATTAGTTTTAGGCTGATTGACCTAAGGCCCAGGCATATAACTTGCTAGCTCTTTACCCTTAATCTAATCCATGACTTCTATCCTGTTCAGCCACGGGGCTCGGTACCTTTTCTCAGAGCACCATAGTTGTCCTCTGCTTCTTCCAGCATTCTCTCTCTTGCGTTCTGCTCTGTGCTTCCTGTTCTCAAGAGTTTTCTTAGTCTGGTAGCCCTGCCCACACTTCCTGCCTGCATTTGACCAATCAGTGCTTTTTATTAAACCAGTGGGTGGGACAATTATTTACCATGAAACAACACAACCCCCTACATGGCCCAGCAATTTTTGGCTACCACTGAATAAATTAACAACGTGAAAAATATAATGATAATTTTTTTAATTTGTATTTTTAAATTCTACTACCACATAAAAGAAAATTGTAGTCATAGAAAATAGCATTTTAAATGTATAAATATGTTATCTTATATTTTATTATATTTCTATTATGTTTTCAATGTGTTCTCTAGAACGTATTTATATTTACTACTTTAAACATAACAACAAGAAGACAACTATAAGCCTTTAACTTACTGTGCAATGTGAGAGCATACTGATAGGCTGTTAAAGTAATAATCATGATTTCAGCAAAATCTCGGTCAGGGATTAAATAATTTATGCAATTGCAAGTAAAATTGTTATTTAAGCGTAAGTAATTCATTTAATAGCCAATTTCCACCATGCAACCCAAATAGAAATATGGAATGCTAATTGATTAAGGAATATATTTTGTTTACCAAAGACATTTTTAATAAAATTAATTTACCAAAACAGCCTTATTTAGTGGAATATAATTATTTAGCTTTGAATTTCTATTGATTAAATGAGATCAATTTTGTTGAAACTTATTTGTGACTCAGAATTGGCATGTACAGAAAACATAATTAATTAATTGTATTAAGATCTACTTATCAGAGTATTTTATGTGATAAGTAAGAAGCTATTCCTCATTGAGTATAATTACAATGCATATGCAATCTTAGATACATTCACAGTTTGTTAAAACCATGAATTTTTAAATATAAAACAGTGCACCTCTATCATATATATATATATATATATATATATATGATTTATTTATTCATGGCTTACATTCCCAGTTAGATACAATAAAACATCAATGTGGAACCATCCCTTCAGGCAACCATATTTTGTAAGTGTTGGCTGCAAGTCTAGTAATAGATAACAAACTTCTTTGGATACATGATTGTTTACTTAGACTATCTCTATATATTGTTCCGGTCTACATTAGAACTGCTTGAATTTTCATCATCTACATTTCTCCTTTAAACTAATTTTCTCATGCCTTAATTGTTGCTGAGAAGAATAACAATTTATTATTACAAATAAAATACAATTGAGAAACACCTGTACTATCTTTGCAAACATAACGACTCATGTCTGTCCAAATACAATGATAATAATCCCTCCCATTTATTGTCCAAGATGTACTTATACGTCATAAATTGGGGTTTACCAAATAGCCAGTGTTTCCATAGCAAAATCATTTTTTCCATATTCAATTTCTTCATTATTCATTGATTAATCTTCTAATGTTTAAAACACCATTTTTTTTCTACCATATGTTTTATGATTACTGAGTTCACCCAACCTTATACATAAAACACATTTCTTGCCATTACATTTCAATAATAACATCTGTACATTTCTAAGATTTTTGATTACTATGATTTCTAATTCTTACTACTTTACTGTCCAAATACAATCTTTTGATTGTAAAGAAACAAACAAACACATAAAACCAATTATTTTCAGTGTTCCTAAGTTATTGATTGCTATCTATAGTAATGATAAAATCCTTTGGTAACTTTTATTCTTAAACAAAAGATTTTCAGTTTTTCCTATGTCAAAGAAAATCCAGTTCAGGTTGTAATAATAAAAACAAAAACAATAAACAACTTGAAGTGGCACCAGTTGTCACTAATTGCAGGATACAGAAGCACAGGGTGTGAACGTCCAGCCTGAGATACATGAGATCAGGTTATAGGAAGGAAGGAAAGAAAGAAACAAAGGAGAAACAGAGGGAGGAGGGAGGGGGTGAAAGGAAAGAATGAAGGCAGGAAAAAAGGAAGAAGGGAGGGAGGATGGAGAGAGGAAGAAGAGAGGAAGGAAGTAGGGAAGGGAGGGAGGAGGAGAGAAGGGAGGGAGAGAGAAAGAACAAAGAAAGACAAAAGTAGATTTCTTGGAAATTACATTCTCCACAAATAAGTCAACTCTATAATTGCATTCCTCTGTCATTTCCGCTGGTATTGATCCTTGTACGTATAATTCATATATCTAATTTCATGGCTTGAAAATCCTATAGAAAAAGTTTAAAGATACCTATGAGGAAAATAAAAGAAAACAATCATCTGACATAGAAAGGACAGATGAACTAAAGAAGAATTATAGTCATAGTCTCAACTCCAGGAAAGTATAGAGTAGCTCATGTTTACATGCTAAGGACCACAATTTCAAGACTTGATCAATAATTACTCACTTCTGTCAAGAGGCTCTAGTCAATGTTGTAAATAGGAACAAGTGTTTTTTCAGTATTTTGTTAGTAATTGTTAGTGATTTCTCGAAACAAGCAGACAAAAAGACTCATAATTTTTTTAAAAAAAAATGAAAGTAAAAGAACCAAAAACATTTCTGTAAGATATTATCTCCTGTTTCCTATATTATAAACTCTAGTCTCCATTTAGATTCTGATTGTTTTATTTTTCATTTATGTATGTGGTACGTGTGTTTTAAAGTTTCAGTTCTATTACTTTGTTATAATTTTATTAGAAAAGATATTTTCAACTCTGTGGTTCTTTTGTCAGGAAAAATACATGGGTTAAATATGTTTCACCCTTTGAGAGGATAAAACATATACAAAATGTGTGTGGATGATTTTGCCCTAAAACATTATTCTTAAAACAAACAATAACAATGTGATGAAGAGATGACTTAGCATTTGGCAGTATGTACTTTTTCAGAAGACCCAGATCCAGTTCCCTAGCAAACAGAATCAGTGGATCACAGCAACCAGCAACTCCAGTTTCATAAGAGATCCTGTGCCTCTAACATCCATCACACTTGAATTTACATCCCTCCATCACAATATGCTCATAATAATGACTAATAAAAATAACATTAAGGAAATAGTAATCTTAAAAAGATAAATGATGACAAGCTAGGCAGTATTAGTACATTCCTTTAAACACAGGACTCCGTATGATCTCAGCTTTAGAGGCAAGCTTGGTCTACAAAGCAAGTTCCAGGCCTGCATAGAGAAACCTTGTCTTGAAAACAAACAAACAAAAATCAGTGACAAAGGAAGAGATAGAAAATAGTAACAGGGTCTAAAGTATACTTCTGCCTATAGTCCAAGAATGTTTTCCATGCTTTTGATTTGCTGTGTGGTTTGTATTTTTTTTTTTATGGGCTATATATCTCTAAAGAAATATATGGTTAAGGATCACCTGTATCCCGATTAATAAGTCTAATCAATAATCACAGGGAAACTCTTTTAGGTCAAGGAGGTGCTGAATCCCATTATATCTCCTCCTATTGTCTTAATAAGAAAGTTCTAAATGATAGACTTACATATAAAACTATCTATATACAATAGAAACAATTATCAAGCTATGTCCAGTAGAGAGAAAGTAGGGACAATGATATAAATAAAGTAAAGCTACAACCAGGAGAAGAGCAAACATACAAAATATACTGAATGTCTAGAATACTGATGTTTCATAAGATACAGAGATTACTGCAAAGCTGTTTATCTTGAATAATATGAATCTAGTACCTAAATACTCTTAAGATGAGATAGGAAATGATCATAACTGAAGCTGTCTAATCTTTAACCTTATCCAGACCTGAGAAGGAAAATATATTACCTGAATAAGCTAGAAGTACAAGTGAGTAACTTCTGAAAAGTAGTAAGAGAAGACAGCAACAGTCAGCTGCCTGGACAGTCATCCACATCTTATCTGCAAAGTTTGAACATCTAATTTTTTAGCTATAGGTCTTGGACATTGAACAATTTTTTTTCAGAAGCAGGATATTTTGAGAAATTGCCTTATCCTGTCTTGGCAGCTTTCAGCTGTCTCTTGTCGTTCATCTGGCTCATCCAGATTGGACAGCATGCTTACTGTCAGCAGTTGAGGCAAAGTTAGTTCCTAGCCCAACAGGCCATTATTTGCCAAGAAAGACAAACTCTATGTGCAGTGTCTTTCATTATCCCAGAAAGGAATGGTGCTACCAATAGCATAGCCAGATTTTTGAATAACAAAACAGTTAAATGCCATATTCTCTAGGTCTCTGATGTGTTGGAAGATCATGCCCATCTAACATATTTTACTATCTATCGGAAACACCTAAACAACCTGACTAGTATGTGGCAAGCATAGATAATTGTGAACTGGAATTTCTTATCATTCTGTCTATAGAATGATAGGCTTATTATAATTATAGACAATCTATAAACATATGTGCAGTTTTGGGACAATGACTTCAAGTATGGCATCATACAACATTAAACAAAAGTAAATGTACCATCCAAAATGACAACAGTATCTTAAATATGTATCATTATAAAAAATGTCTTAAACAGAGGTATATTATAATAACTATAATTAAACAGAGGTAGAAACTGCATAGTGGAAATATGCTTAAAATTCATTTATGTACAAAATATTTTAAGCAGAGATAAAAGTATTTATAAAATATGATAACTACAGATTCAATTTTGTATTAATATACATATTACCTTAAACAGATATATAAAATAGTTTCAAATACACATTTGTATCAACATACAAGTTATATTAAGCAGACATATAAAATAATTTCACATTTGTGTCAATATTTAAGAATTCATAGTAGTGCAAATTGTTTACAGCTGCTATTTGACTAAAACCTGTTTTCAGGTAGAGACAGTAATCTACCTGCATCTGTCCTGTCTTTTCCCCCTTTTTTCTTCTTTTAAAGGGATTTCTGGGTACTTTATTGTTCCACTCTTAAACAAAATATAATTTATAACCACCCTAGTAAAATAATAATCATCCGTAACCTTTAGAAGACAAAACTTATCAGGAAAGGGGTGTAGTTTTTCATAGTTACTTCCTGCTGACTTGAGGTGATGGTATTTCTGTGGGGTCCTGTATAAACTAAGACAGTGCTTAAGTCACAAATAATTGACTGTAGAGATATATAACCAGTCTCAGAGTACCTGGTAAAGCTATCTGGAATTCCTGTTAGAGATGTAATAATAATAATAATCTACCTTGCAACTGTCATGAATAGTTTATATATCAAAAGCAGTTGTTGAGTGGTATACACTTGTTGCACAAATAAAGGAAACTCAGGGCCAAATCTCTGGGAAAGGCAGAGATATTAGAGAGAGTAAACACCAGAATCAGATTTCACAAAGCTGTTTTCCAGTTTCCTCAGCCTTGCTCCTCTTGACTTCATCTACCTGCTCTGGCTTTCTTTGTCTGCCTTAAACACTTTCTTCACTCAGTTAAGGTGTGGCACCACCACTGCCTACCTGGGAGCCTGGAACTCCTTCTGTAAATTAAAATGACCTCAAACTCAGATTGGATTAAGGGTGTATGTAGGTGGAGTTTCTCTTAAAATGCACCAATCCAAGATTAATATTTATTAAAATATAAACCAACACTCACGATAGAGGTAACAGTTTATATTGGCACCTGATAGTCTGGATTATCTGAGCTGTGGACGATGGATGCCAAACCGGTCTCTCCAGCAGTCAGGAACCAGGAAACGGGCCTTCCCAGGGTCCCAGCAGCCCCTTATGAATGGGGTTGGCCACTCCCCCTTCAGGAGCCCAGGACCCAGGATAAGCATCTTCGGACCTTATCAGCTGATACCTGAATCCCACTACATCTCCCCCTTTCGTCTAACTAAGAAGGTTCTAAACTAAGACTATATACAATAGGAATTATTATGAGGTGGTATCTAGGAGAGGATAAGGCACAAACTACAACCAAAACCTAACACATATAAAGTACATGATATATTTCTAGAATATTGGTAGATAGTAAGGTGCATAAATTACTTCAAGAATGTTGATCTGGGAAAGTGAAAATCTAACACCTGAATGTTCCTTGCTAAGGGATAATAGGATAGTAACCTTAAATACCTATTCTTCAACCCCTTTAAGACCTGAGAAGGAAGATGTATCACCTGAAAGTCAGAAACACATGGAAGTAGTGGCTTCCAAAATTTGGGAGAGCACAGCAACACAGCTACCTACCTGAACAATAACCTATGGTTTTGTGCACCGTTGGAGCATCTATCATATTGGCTACAGGCCTATGGTATCTGACAGATCTTCTCACAAGCAGGGCATTTTTGGAGGGACTGTCTTATTCTGTCCAGGCAGGTTTCATCAGTCTCTATCCATCATCTTGTTCATCCAGCTTGGACACCATGTGTGTACTGTCAGCAATCAAGGTAAGGGCAGTTCCTTACCCAACCGGCCATTCTCTGCCAAAAGGACAAACTCCAAAGGAGTGTCCTTGATGCTCAACCCCATCTCAGGAAAGGAGCAGTGACACCAGGAGTCGTCGTGTCTCTTGCGACCAAATTCCAAATGTTAAATGCCATATTTTCTGGATCTATGAAATGGTTGAAGACTCTTGTCTATTTATGATATTCTAACTTGTATCTGAGATGACTGTGACATGGCACCTTAAGTAATGTTGACTGCAGTTTTTATTGTCCTAAGGATTAAACCTGTACTATAAAATTAGATTACCTATATGAGGGGTGTATAATCTTTGAACAATGACTTTTAGTATGACTATCAAACATTAGCCAGGGGTATATTACCATGTAAAGTGGCCACAGCATTTTAGACATGTGTGTATATATATAATCCAAACATCTTGTGCATATATCATAATTAGGGCAATCATACATTATATCTATTGTAATTAAATGGAGGTAGTAATTGTATAGTGGACATGATAATAATGTGCAAATATTTTAAACAGGTAGAAGCATATATAAAATATAGCAATTACAGATTCAATTTTAGATAACAGTTACAGATTCAGTTTTATATCGATGTAAAAGTTGCTTTGGTTATATAATGCAATTTTAGATTAAAGTTTGTACCAATGTACAAATTATCTCAATTAAACATATAAAATTATTTCACATTTGCATCAATATACAAATATCTATGCCAGTGCAAATTGTCTTTAGCTTAGCCCATATATTCAGCTAAAAATTGTTTATAGATAGGTAGAACAATCTACCTTTATCTATCTTATCTATTCCCCTTTCTCTTCTTCAAAAGAGATCATTGAGGCTATATTATTGTTCTGTCCTCAACCCAATTTTAACTTATAACTATTCTATCAGAATAATAATTACCCACAACCCTCAGAGTACAAAACTTACTGGGAAAAGAGGGCATAGTCTTTCATAATGCTGCTTCCTGCTGACTTAAGGGTGAAGGCATCTCTTTGAGATCCTGTAAAAACTAAAACAATGGACATTGGGCACCAGATGTAGGCAGAGTTTCTCTTAAATGGCGCCTGATAGTCTAGATTATCTGAGCAGTAGATGATAGATGCCAAACCGGTCTCTCCAGCAGTCAGGAACCAAAAAACGGGCCTCCCAGGGTCCCAGCAGCCCCTTATGAATGGGGTTGGCCACTCCCCCTTCAGGAGCCCAGGACCCAGGATAAGCATCTTCGAACCTTATCAGCTGACACCTGAATCCCACTACAGGCATAGGTCACCACTTCCAGGATATTCCCTATGCTGGTATTAAAAGTGTGAATTACCTCTGTCTGATCCTCTTAGACTAAATGTAGGTAGATCCCTCTGATATCTCCAACTGTTTTTATTATATTTGAAAGTATACCCACATACACCAGTTTTTAAAAGTATCATAACAGACCAAGTAGAATTGCTGGCACAGGATGGGGCTATTTAACATTTCCTGTAGGAGAACTCTCCACTTTACAGGCTGAAAATTACCATAAGTGGGCACTGGTAAGACAAAATTTTCTTTGTCTTACTTTTGGAGAGGTATAGGAAAGAAACAGTCTTTTAAGTCAATAACTATAATAGGTCGTCCTTTAGGTAACATACAAGACAAAGGAATTCCAGATTATAGAGAGTCCATTGTCTGAGTCATCTTTTTTTCTGCTCTTAGATCTGTCACCGTTCTCCATTTTCTAGATTACTTTTGACAACAAATACAGGAGAATTCCAAGGACTGGTTGATTCTTCAATATGCTGAGCATTTAATTATTCCTGTACCAGCTCGTCTAAGGCCTACAATTTCCGTTTTGTTAAAGGCTATTGCTAATGCCATATAGGCTTATCTGTCAACCATTTTAAAGGTATCTTTAAAGGGTCAGTAGCTGTCCTGTTTTGTTTATGTATAATCTGAATTACTGATGATTTTTTTTTATAATACTTAAAAAAATTATTTTCAGGAACATAGTTAGGTCTATGGTTCATTTCTATGTTTGAAGAAATTTTAATCTGGGCATTCCATTGCTATAGAAGATCATGACCCTACAGATTGACTGTTATATTTGCCATACATAGTTTCAGCCTTTCTCTCTGTTTCCTGGTTATGCATTTAAGCTATCTCATGCTTGGTTTTACCTGAGATATGGTTACAATCCCTAAAAATTGAACATCTACCTTCTTTAAAGGTCATTTCAGATGCCATGAGTGTGGAGTTAGGATCAATACAGTCCCATGTCCAACAAGCCTTGAATAAAAATGTTATCTGTATTTTCAATTTTGTCCTTTGTTCATTTATGGAAGTCTGTCATATGTCATATGTTAGGTATTAGATTTTCTAATCATCCTGAGAAAGCTGTTCCTCCACTGCAACTGGATACAATTGGATTATGTTTGAATTTCAGACCTGTGATTTGGAGGCCTCTTGTGAAAAGTCCCAAGCAACATTTCATGATGCTAAAGTGCTTCCTTGTTTGTCCCCTGTATATCTACATTCACTGGTCCAATGTCCACCCTTGTCACACCATCTGCATAATCCTGCATAATAAGGTAAGGGCCTTCTCTTTGAGTAATTCCTAGAAGAGACATTAACTCTAGGAGCGTGTTGTATACAATTCCTTCTTATATAACCTTGTTTATCACAATTAAAACAATTGATACATAGATTTTTCTTTCATGACAGTAGACATGGGTTGTCCTAGCCAAGCCTCATCATTATATAATTAAGAGATTCCGCACTGATTGCATATTGAATCAATTCCTGGGTGCTGATCTGATTTTTAGAAAAATAAGCATTTGTTTACATTCTAAATTGCCGTGGTCAAAAGCCAAAGAGAAAATTAGTTGCATTCTAATTTATGGATCTGACACTTATCTATGTATTGTCTTGGTTTAATTCTGCAGAAAGTTAGTATAAGTTTCTTTTAAGCCTTGCCTGGTCTTGCTATACAGCTTGGTTGTCTGTCTGGGTTCTAGAATTGTTTCCCAATCATTAAAAGTGGAAGTATATTAAATTCCTAAGATTTGTAGCAATGGCACAGATACTTGCAGATACTGAGACTGTTTGGGACTCTAGAGTAAGCATAAACTCTACAACCACCTACATTCTTGTTCTCTCTCTCTCTTTCTCTCCCTCTCATTTTCAGTGTTATTCCCTGTTGCTCAATTTATTTGTGTTTGACATTTCATAATGTAAAGGGATATTAGAATTAATATTTGATTGTTCATTAACTGTGTAGAGTTTTGAATTGAGCATTGTAAATATTCTATCAATACAGGAAAAGAAAAACACAATGGTCCGGGTGACTTTTTACAAACCTTGATATTAATATAGTCAAGTGAAAAATTAAATTCATTGGGTAGGTCTGGAAAAGTTAGGGAAGGGAGGATGAACATTATTAAATACATTGTATAAAATTCTCAAAGAATTAATAAAAATATATCTTATAAAATTGATGATTTGGATGAGAACTCAAAAGTCATGTTTAATGCTTCCTGTAAAATAGTTAAGGTAGTATACAAGATACAATAAAAAATAAAATACTATTACAATATGCTCTGTTATTTTCAAAAATTAAACAAGTAAACTTTTATTGTTAGTTTATAAAGCAATTACAAAACACCCAGTGAGTCTATTTTGAGGGTCAAAAGATAAAATAATTTAAGTAATAATAAAAAACATGGGGATCACTAGGATTGTAATGGTCAAAAGATAAAAACTAATAGCCTTATAGTTTATACTAGAAATGTATAGTTATATTTTTAACCTAAGGTTTTAAAAATATTCTGAAAGATGGCAATTAAAAGCTGGTACATAATACACTCTTGACTCTGAGTGAGAACATGTCAAAGAAACAAGGACTTGTTAGAGGGACAGTGTGAGAAAATGAAGAGCATGCTGGTGCTAATATAACAGGTATATCCCACAGCATTAGAACTTCAAGCCAGATTAAAAAAAAAAAACAGCTAAACAGCATAAATTAGCAGTAATTTTAAAGATAAATACACATTGTAATAAAGGAGAATGTTTTATATAATTGATCTGTTAAGCACTACAATGATATTACTCAAGAAATTCAGAATTCCTGTCATTTGTGGTGTGTAAAATATGTAATAGATGGCAACTTGTTAGAAGCATGAGTGTTCCTAATATCTACTTTAGAATATTGCTCTGGAAAGGTTATTTTAGGTTAGTCCCAACTCAAAATTTCTCTGATTATTTTAACTGGGGATTGGAAAAATCTTTACAGTATCGATAAACTCATATGGACATTTGTAAATATTACGAATAAAAAGTGCCTGGTGGATGATAAGATAGCATATATAAGTGGCCCCCAAAATTCTACTAGGAATCTCCTACAGCTGATCTCTATTACTGATCTTCAATAATGTGGTAGAATACACGAGTAACTAAAAAAAAAAAAAAAAAAAAAAAAAAAAAAAAAAAAAAAAAAAAAAAAAAAAAAAAAAAAAAATCAGTACTCTTCAAGTGATAAACTGGCTGAGGAAAAAATCAGAGAAACAACACTCTTTTCAACAGCCACACATAATATAAAATGTTTTGGCAGTAACTCAAAGCAATAAATAAAAGTCCTTTATGGCAAAAGACTGTAAGTCTTTGAAGAAAGAAATTAATGAGAATATTAAAAAAATAGAAAGCTCTGCCATGCTTATGGATAAATAGGATTAACATAGTAAAAATGGCAAAAATGGCAATCGCACCAAAGCCAATCTACAGATTCAATGCAAATCACACCAAAATTTGAATGCAATTCTTTACCGATCCTCCACAGAAAAATAATCAACTTCATATGAAAAGCAGAAAAACTTAGAATAGTATAAAAATGTTGTCCAATAAAGAAGTTTTGGAGACATCTCTATCCCAGACTTCAAGTTCTATTATAGAGCAATAGTAATAAACAGCTTGGTACTAGCATAAAAGCAGACACGTGAATCAATTAAGTTAAAGACCCTGACATAAATACTCACACTATGAATACTCATTTTTTTTTGACAACAAAAGAGCCAAAAATATACAATGGAAATAGAAACCATCTTCAAAAAATAGTGTTGACATATCTTGATGTTGACATGCAGAATAATGCAAATAGATCCATATATATCACTCTAAACCAAACTCAAGTCCAAGTTGCCCAAAGACTTCAATATAAATCCAGTAACCCTGAACCTAATAGAAGAGAAAATGGAAAGTAGCTTTGAATGTATTGGCACAGGAGACAACTTTCTGAACAGAACACATATAGCACAGGCACTAAAATTGACAATTAATAATTGGGACCTCATGAAACTGAGAAGCTTCTGTAAGGCAAGGGACACTTCAATTATACAAAATGGCAGCCTACAGAATGGGAAAATATCTTCATCAACCCAACTTCTGAGAGAACTGAGCTCCAAAATGTATAAGGGACTCAAGAAAATAGACATCAAAATCTCAAATAATGGGGTACAGGGCTTAGCAGAGAATTCTCAACAGAAGAACATCAAATGGCCAAAAGACATTTAAGAAACTGTTCAACATTTTTATTCCCCAGGGAAATGCAAATCAAAAGGACCCTGTGATACCATCTTGTACCTGTTAGAACATCTGTGTTCAAATCCCTGAGGACAGCTTATATTAGAGAGGATGTGGAACAAGGGGAACACTCCTCCACTGCTCGTAGAAGTGCAAACTTGTACAGCCACTTTGGAAATCAATATTGTGGTTTCTCATTAAATTGGCCATCAGTCTACCTCAAGACCCAGGTAAATCAGTCTTGGGCCTATGGCTGACGGATGCACAATTATATCACAAGGACACTATATTCATAACAGAATTATTTAAAATACTCAGAACCTGGAAACAACCTAGATGCCCCTCAACAGAAGAATAATTAAAATGTGGTACATTACCACAATGAATTATTACTTAGCTGTAAAAAGCAATTACCTCATGAAATTTCCAGACAGATGATGGAACAAGAAAAAACAATCATCCTGAGTGAAGTAACCCAGACTCAGAAAGACAAACACAATACGTATTTACTCATAAGTGGATATAAGGAGTAAAGTATAGGATAACCAACCCATAATCCATAGCCACAGAGAGATAAAAATGAAAGTCCCAAAAGAGACACATGGGTTTTTATGGGAAGATCTCCTGGATAAACTGGGATTGGGGCACAAGGTGGAGGGTTGGAAACTTGAAGGAGCCTGTTGGTTGGAGAGCTACAGCAGGGGGTGGGTTGGAGGTGGGACTAAAGGGGAGAGTAAGGAAAGAGATGGACTGATGGCGATGCTATTTGGGGATTAGGGAGAAACAGGAATCCACAAGGAAAACCCCAGATAAGACTCCTAACAATAATAAAGAAAGTATTGGATGGGCCTAATTGATGGACTCTAATCAGATTGGAGGCTACCTTCTTCATCATCAGAGATAACTCAATGCAATAACTGATGGAAATGACACACAGATATGGAGATCCACAGCCAAGCACTGGGTTGAGTTCTGAGATTTTTGCTGAAGCAAGGGAGGAAAGATTGTATTAGCTAGGGGCATCATAATGGGGAAACCCAAAGAGAGAGCTGACCTGAGCTCATTGGAGCTTATGGACTCTGGACCAACTCCTGGGGAACCTTCATGGGACCAACCTAGGTCTTCAAAATGTGTGTGACAGTTGTGTAGCTTGATGTCTTTGTAAGACTCATGGTAGTGAGATCAGGACCTGTCTCCGGTGCTAAAATGGATTTTGGGAACCTTTTCTCCATGCTGGAGTACATTGCCCAGTCTTGATGCAAAGGGAGGTGTTTGGTTCTGATGCAACTTGTGGTGTGAAGTTTCGCTCAAACCCATGGGAGGCCTTTCCCTTTTTGAACAGATAAAAAGGAGAATTGGAAGGGGAAAGACAGACTGGGAGTGGGGGAGAAACAGTGGTAGTATGTAAAATAAATGGAAAAATATTTAAATTAAAAGAAAACGTTTTTTAAGTGCCTTCTGTAGTCTTGGGACCAAGCATGAATTCTAATTTCTTTTCATTATGTAGGCAACTGTCTTAAATCTTATTCAAGGATTTGATATTATCTCATATCTGTAGAGCTAAAATTCTTTTATGAATGTGATATGGCTAAAATGGGCTTTTTTGAAAATATGGTTGTATAATTTTTATACATAGGCATGCATTCTTCTGGGATATGTAATAACCATAATATTTTTCTGTCCACAATTGGTAATGCCAATAATAAACACTCACCCTTCTTATGCTAATATAATGAAAGATACTCGTTTTATTTCATATACGCACAAAATAATAGAAGTACACATATGCAAGCAAGAAGGTCTGAAATATGTCAAACAAGTCCATAAATCTAAGTCAGATTTTATATATGACAAATCACCATTATCAATCTCATGCTAAGTGAGTGTTTAAAATTTCAGAAATCAAAACAATTGAAAATAAAATCAATCATCATAAAAATCAGAGCTATAGTTCATCAGTCATGAGATGTCAGAAGGTCCCATATTTCCATAACTCTATTCAATCTGAAATAATCAGAGACAGCAAAAATAAGTTTCAAAATCTATAAATGTCATTTTCATTTCCCTGGAGTTTTGAACCCAGGAAGAAAAAATACCAACTCATAGATTCAGCTAAGACATTTTTTCCAGACTACCTTCCTTACGTGATTAGTTTGACTGCAAAAGAATATCAGAAAAAAAAGAAAGAAAAGAAAAGAAAACATCGCTCTAACAGGCTACACTAACTAATCTGTTTGGAAGGATGCAATTAATCTAATGATCATATTATGTTTTAGCTCCCCATGCCAAAGCTAGCCCTTCTTGTTCAGGATGATTAAATATGGCACATGAATGAACTTATCTCTTTCCTTATTTTTAATGTTTTGTATGTAGACCTCAGGGGGAAAATTCTATAAATTTCCTCATTAAAATTACACTTCAGCAATTATTTACATTCTTCCTGGAATTTCCTCCTACATACTGTGTCTCCTCCATCTGCTGCTTGCCAACTCATGAATGAACAATTTTTTCAGAGTTCAGCATCTCCGTGTGAAGTTACTCTCTCTCTGTGGCTTACATTTCAGTTGCTGGCATTTGAGTGCCAGAGACGGCCCGCTCTTGTGCCAACTCTGGCAGCACTATTTTACGCTGTTTTCCAACATATTTGATCCCGGTACTTTTTCCCTTTGTTAATTTGTACCCTGAGAGAACACAATTATAGATACCAGAGAAGGAAGACTCCAGGCTTTTCTCCCACTTGGATTTTCATTTCTATTGTTGCAGCCACAATTAATTGCATCTTCGGTCGTACTGCATAGCGCATCAGTTTTTCATTGTAACCCTTATTAGAATAGCAGGAAGTTATTATGAGTGTACAGCAACCTTCTGCTCCTAGTACCTGATCTGCTGGGAACGGGACTAGAGCTGCTATGGATTGGCACAGAATAGACTATCTGACACGCTGCCCGATAGCAGAGACAGAAGTAGTAAAGCACATGATGTTCAAGCAGGTGCTGTTCAGGCCTCAGTGACGGCATTAGGGGCTCTGGTAGTAATCGATTTTTGTTGTGCCAGTTACCACACAGTGCACAGCGAAGCATAATCTTTGCCTTCCAACATCAGTGTTCTGGTAGAGGGATGTTTTATATTTTATAAATTGGAGGGAGTCTGAGATTCTTTATTCAGCTTTGTACAAAATTGCTCAACACTTGTTCTCTGGCCCAGCTGTGCCCATGCGGTTTGAAGAGTGAACGGTAGCAGTGGACCGATTTTGCTGCTTGGAAAATATAGCTTAGAAGAGCTACATCAGTTTTCTACTCTGATAAAACAAATTACTACAAATTTTCTAGTTGCAAAAGCACAGAAACATAGTATGGTTGAGCTCTGATGGCGATGCTGAGTCGTTCCCACTGAGTCAAAATCAAGATGCCTCTCAGATAACTGCATCCAATCTGGAGACATTAGGGAAAAATAACTTCCCTTGATTTTCCAATTCACAGAGACTCTGCATTTCTTAGTACCTGACCTTTTCATGGTGTCCTGTCGTTCGGACATTAATTTTATCCTCCTGTTCTTTTCCCAAGCTTCTGAATCTTATTTGCACTTTTACTCAGCCCAGTGTCTAGAGCTACTCTGATAAATTAGGATATTTACCCATAATGGTCATAATTCCATCTTTACACTTAACATCTTTTTCTTTATCATAAAATGTATAATGTAGATTCCACACCATGATGGCTGTGGGGAGAATGAATTTATTCTACCTAAACTCCAATATTATACTTCTTACATCTTGGAAGAATTCCCTCATGGAACTGACTTCATGCTATGCAGCTTCATCAGAGAGACGTGAATGGTGTCAATTTACCTAGGAATAAACTCTTCCATCTATTTCTATATGGTTATTGGCCAGAGTGTGAATGCTGTGTGGCTGGAGCTCTCTGCCCAGATTGCAGGTGGTTCCAGCAGAGACTGTTCCCTTCTTGCCTTTGTTCATGACTTGTACAATCTTGGAGCATAGCTTGAATAATGTTAGAGGTGTTTAAGAATCCGTATTTGTCCAGTATTTACAAGTTTAAAAGTCTTATGTTTCTAGAGTTTATAAGATTTTTAATGTGACTCCACACTCCATCTGAAAGGAAAATTTCCATTTCACACAGATTAGGTACACCACACTTAATTTACTTACTATAATTTCTTAATAAAACATTGATATTGTTGTTAAAACTTAGGTCATTGCATGTTTTACATTAAAATCAGGAATAAGATGATATATAGTATTAGATATGACTCATAACAATCATGTAAAGAATGTGACAGAGCTGTACCAAACCAAATAGAATTCTTCCCCTCAAGCTATACCCTGTGTATCAGAGGAGAATTTCAAAGTTCACAAGCTTAGCTCTCAATAACACCACAGAGTGTAGAAAGAAATAAAAATCTTTGATAAAGTAGAGAATTAAAGATTAAAAAAATAGTGCTAAATTTAAAAAGCAAACATATGAGGATAAATTTAAAAAGAAGCATTATATGTATGAAGTCTTTTAATTTCCTACTCATTGTATTTTTTCACTTACTATGACTTACAATCATGTAAAAAGTATGTAAAATATAAGCAGCTAGTTTATTTTATTTTTACCACTGTGCAAAAGAAAAGAAACACTTAGTTTATTAAGAATTAAAATGCACTTTCCAAAAGAAAGATGTTTTTATGTTTAATTTTGAAAATAAAGTGGGTATATAGTATTAGATAAAACTGACTTTTAAGAGATTCACTAGCATAAAAATTAGACCAACACTTTCTCTATTCTTAGTACTAGAGCAAATGTGCTTTCTCACCATCAATTATATGTCATTTTATGTGAAATTTTATTATATTTATATATAACTCTTTAATTTAAAAATTTAAATAGCAACAGCCATCCTAGCACATCACTGTCTTTCTCAGCTTTCAATCATAAGAATATAGAGTATATAAATCATGCAATGCAAAAGACAAATATAAATCATATTTGCATACATGTGATGAACAATTACTTATTATTGAAATTATTTAAACATGCATTCTCTGCTTAAATTAAATACCTTTAAGTTTTTAGGACTTATAGAAATTATTTCTATATTTGTAAATATTTAAGCCTTTTCTGATATATGGTACAAGGAAGAAAGAAAAATAGAGTGCTACTCTGTCTGCCGTGCTGCACAAGCCCACAGTAACTCCATTTTGAAGCTTGAGTTCATCTTGATTTGCAGATCAAAAGAGTTCAAGCTTGTCTGCTTCTTTAGTGTTGAAGGCTGTGGGAATGGTCTGACTAGGCTCTAGAGAAAGAACACATTATCTAGCTAAATGTAGGCTGCTTGTGGCAGTTGGAGGTACACTGTGATAGAAAATGAAACTGTCTGTACCTTGACTCAAGGATAGAATAAGGATGTGTGTGTGTGTCTCTCTGTGTGTGTGCATGTGCGTGTGTGTTTAAATGGTGTCCATTAATGCTGTGTCCCAATTGTTCTATTTCTTCCTTTAGTTTGTATATAAGCAGGCTCATAAATAAACTTGGAGCTCCAGCTTTAACCGACAATCCTCCCAACTCGGTTCTGTCTTCTTTGTCTTTTCTTGATCCTAATGCCTCAAGCGAGATGCTCTATTGACCTGTTGACAGGCTCCAACATCATGCAAAGTTCACCCCCAAAGTTTTGCTAGGTACCATTGAATAATCATCAATAATCTACTATATTCATTTTCATAATATAAAAGGCATAGATATTAGTCAATACTTCAAGTGTTGATTGTGACTATTAAATTAAATAATGTAACCATAACCGAAGCACTTAGATCTTAAGCCAAATAAACAGCAGATTTCTCTCTTTTGGTATCATTGTAGACATATCAGAAGTTTACACAACTTTCTAACCTTGGAAACTGCTATACACTTTGACAAATACATATATATGGCATAACCATCATTATGCTACCATAGCTACAAAACAACAAATCCCTAGTTTACTGGAAGACATGTGCTTCCTCTCAGTTATATCTTGGCAATTATGTAGCCAGTTGCCTAATTTTATAATGTCCTATTACATTTTATTTCAAATCATTTAATTAAAAATATTTTATGTTTTCCTTCTGCTCACATTTGTATGTATGTAGAAAATATTGGCTGATACTCATGACTTTCATAATCTCTTTAAATATGGCCAATGAAAATCTCTCTTCAAAAAGAACCTTCTAGCAAGAAATTAATTGTTCTCTACACCAAGGCATTTGCCTGACCAGAAGATGATTATTTGGTTTAAAATTATCAAATACATAAGTTGACAAATACAAGTGAGACACTGTCTGTAAAATATTATTTATTCTCACAAGATAGGAGTCAATGTGCAATTGACTTAGTAAGAATCATCAATAGATTACTGAGAAACACTCATATGTCCTAAAGTCACAGAATTCTAAATGAAGAATAACAAGAATCCTAAAAATACAAGGGTGGATTTGATTTAGCAAACCAGGCTGGAAACATTTATTTCCTAACATGGCTAACATTATATTTCTATTGTTTGGTCACAATGTTTTGCTCACTTTTGGTTATCTTTGTTTTAACTAATCATACAGTTTATTTTTTTTCTCAGCATAGAGAAGGCTTTCTCTGCTAGCTTTCCTTCTGTTTCTAGGTCACTTTTCCTCTCTCTGGACATCTCAAGTAAGTTTTGCCTCAGTTTTCCCTATGATTATTGATCTAATCCTGTCTGGACACCTATCACTGATCCTTGCCAAGCTACAAACTGAGAAATTCATGGCTTCTACCTCAACCATATACCTTATAAATTGGATTGGTTGGCATGGTGAACCACCCTTTGTCCCAGAGTCAACTTACTTTCTGGCTAAGAAACTGGAGCACAGTTTTTCATATCTATTTACACTCCAGGTACAGTTGTCCTGCACTCAAGTCACTCTCTACTCCCATCCTGAGACCTACTCCTTCATGTTCTCTCTTTTTTTTAGAAACCATTTCTAACATTCTTTCTAGATTCTGTTTTGACTCTAATTTTTTTTTATTTCTGTACCAGTTATATTTATTATTCATTCATAAAATATAAAGTGTTTCTAGTTTCGAGAAATTAAAAGAAATTGAGTATCCTACATATTTTTTTTCATTAGGAATCTCACAGTTAAGTGGAATAGCTAGGGATAGCTCCATCTCACTGATTCAATAAAATAAAACAAAACCTTCAGTATAATGCCAAACATTTCAAATATTCCTGGTACTATTAAAAGCATTTTGGAGTAAACAATGACCAAAAAGTAGACCTTAAAAGTTATGAAATAAGGCTGCATCAATTTTCATTTTTCTTTATTCATTCTTTACCTGCCTAAAGATACAGTCTGTTTGTCAATGATCATTCAGTGATAATTCACTCATTCAAATGAAAGTCAATTCCTTGTTTCTCAGAAACAGAATACTAAAAATGTATTGCTTTTTAAATAGGATATTCAATTACATATATTACAAATGTTTATTAAAAAGTCATTTCTTAATAAATTATAAAAATAGAAAATCACAAAAGGTGTCACCTTTCTTCAATTTTAGGAATATGCAATGAAACTGAACTTGTTTTAAAGATACTTGTTTTAAAGGAAATTATTAAAAATTCTCTACCATCAAAAGCCTGAAATACTAAATGCATCAGTACAAAGAGGTACATAAAATACTTAAGGCAGCTGAAAGTAAATTTAAACCTGTATATTTGTGTTTAAAATGTGGATATATCTTAGTAAAGACAGTTTTTAATTCCACACAAATGGCAATTGTATATTGGCTGGCTTATATATCATTAACAAGAGAAATGTGATGACTTCATCAACTTGCTTATTCTCAACATATTGGAGGCATCTTCTTTGTAATTTTATAAGCAGTTTTTATAAGTTTTATGAGACTAGAAAAAACTCATCTCATTATTTTGTAAGCACACATTCTTTTAAACCAGAACCTCATTATAGACAAAACAAAATACTCCCATCCTGATCTAAATTACCTCGGCATCATGCTTATAGCCCCAGTGCAAAGTTCAATAGAGGTTTATAGGGTATGTCGGCCTCAATCACAAAGGTTTGTAATGATGAAATTTCATTAGTTTTGTAAATACTCTTTGAGACCAGTGAGATGGCCGGCTATATTGAGAATTGAATGAGTTCCCAGACAGGATATCAATGAGAATGTCTTGCCTGTTTGACCCCTAATATTATATTGCTTTAATAAAGTTCTTTAGGTTGTACCTCTAGAAATATATATCTGGCATAATTACTTTTTAACTATTGAACCTGATATATAAATATCTTAGAGAAACTCAGAAATTACTAATAGTATCTCCGTGACAACTTACCAACATAAAAAAATACTGTAACAATAAGTTAATGAAATCAAGTATCAATTCCAGTCAATACATTTTATGAGAATATGTGCTCTGTTATTCATTAGTTTACTATGTTAAATTAGCATACTAAATACATTTAATACTTTATACACATATAATATTACCTTGATAGTGGTGTAACTTTTAAAAGTAATATATCTATAAGGCTTTTTACATTCATTTGCTTTTCAATGATTGTTTCAAAATTGCTTGAAATGTTACTTTCAAACTTAGCTTTGGATCATTAAATGCACTAAAATATATTTGCCACATAATGTTTATTTGGTGTGGGTTTTCATATGCGTAAAATGTATTAGTAAACTTTTAGAACCATAGTGATAAATTGTTTATTAATGGCACTAATAGAACTATCTGGGTAATTGATAAAAATCAAGTTACTTATTTTCATCAGCACAATTGCAACTCCAGAGTTTTATTTATTTATTTTTACTTGGAAATTTTGAAATCATCTTTTTACTCATTCAGATGCAATGGCCACATATCCAGGCTTACTAGAATAGAAAATACGTTACAAACGGACACATTACGTGATGCATTTTAATGAACACGGAGAATCTAAGAATATCAAAGCCATTTTTTAAATTAGAAAGATAAAGAATGTTTTCTTGTCTCAAATTCCAAAACTTGGAATATTATTCAAAAATCATAAAATGCTTACTATACTACAGCAGGTCAAGCATTTTAAAAACATATTACAATGCTTCCAGTATCTTGTCTTTATAAGTTTTTGCCATTTACCAGGATTTGCATGAATCCATTACACCAAATAGCTTTATTGGGCTCTACACATCATGTTCTTCAGCTTGGCTCCTATTTCAAAAGTTGAAAGAAAAGAGAGCAAGACAGAGAGACAGAGAGAGACAGAGAGAGGCACACAGAGAGAAAACACTTTTATTTTCTGACTAGTACCATGTTTCCAAATGCACCCATACATATCTGTGTACAATTTCAGATGATATTTAAAACTCACTTTTTGAAACCGTCATCTATTAAAACAACGCTACAAAAGAGCTATATAAAATTTTTGATGAAAAGGATACAGTAACAAACACAAATGTTCTATGTAGATCTATTTACACACTTTAGAGTTTAAGTTGGAGATTACAGTAACATATAATTTCACATGGATTTTAGGAATTAAAAAAAAAATCCTCTAGCTTCTGAGGGAAATACATTACTGATTAAGCTGCTTCTCCAGTCCTCTTAGCTTACATATAACTGAGCCACTTCCCTTGAGAATTTTTGAACTCCTCCTGTGTGTTAAAAATATGTATCCGATCTTCAAATGCCTTTTATAATATGAGCAGTCTTATTTCCTTTTATTTTGTTATTTGAGGCCTGTTTTTATGTCTTTACATTTCTCTATTTTTTTTACCACCTATTAAGAATGTGCTTTTGAGGTTACATCAGACACATCACTGTCAAAACCAATGTCACAAAGTGTTACAATTTTCTTGTAAATTTTAAATCGCCATGGTTTCATACTGCACACTTCAATTTGAACCAATATTATTAAAATTTATGTGATGAGAGAACTGTTAATATCTCATCTTATAGCACTGGTTTCTTAAAAAGACTGTATGTAAAGATGTCAAAGTTTGTAAAGCTTACTTTATCTTTATTGAGATGACCATTTCTGTCTTTCATTCAGCTAATATACTGTATCATATTTTCCAGTTAGCAGGCGTTGAAACATTCTTTCATCCCAACAATAAAGCCCTCTTGCACATGCTGGTCGATACTTTATTGCCCTGATGATTTATATTGGTACCTTTCTGACGAAAGTCTCTTGCCTCTGTTTCAAGCTTGATGCTTCTTTTACTCTGATGTTTCAGTCTTGGAACATGATTAGAGTATTTTTGGCATCATAAAATGACCCTCTTCAGTCTTTTTGAAAGTTTGAGAAGAAACAGTGTTCCTACATGAACTGTTTGAAGAAGCCAATAGTGAATTTTCTACTCCGGGATTTTTCATGGGTGAGACACATGTAATTATAGATTTGAAACCTTTATTTCATATATGAGTACAAATATAAATATGAATATTTCATGTATGTATATGTATATGTATGTTAAACTATATACATGTATATAAAACATTGTTGCATTGAGGTTTCTTTGGTCTCAGGCAGCCGGAGGCCCAGACCCACAGACCTGCTGCGCTAGACCCCTTAGCAGCCCAGCCGCCTGCTGCTCAGGCCCCCAGAAATGACTCAGATGCTTATATTAACTTTATGCTGTTTGGCCTATGGCTCAGGCACATTGCTAGCTAGCTCTTACATCTTAAATCAACCCATTTCTATTAATCTGTCTGCTACGTGGCCCATGGCTCACCTGTGTTCCTTACATGTTGTTCCTTGCACGGATTGCTCAATTTGTCTGACTCCACCCTGCTTCTCCTACCTATTCTGATTTCTCCTCCTACTTCTTCTATAGTGCCTGTCATGGCCCAAAACAGCTCCTTTATTTAAAGACTGAGATTCACAGTATACAGAAAGGCATTCCGACATCAAAGCATACACTGTACTGTTTCCATATGGTTTTTCAAATGACCTTTAGTATTAGTAACCTCTCTTTATTTAATTCTCATATTCTAGTTTTACATTTATCCTTTTATAACATATTTTAGTTTCTCTTTATTGGAAGAGTCCTTCTGCTCTATTGGTTGCTTCCCTTAAGAGTTACCAAACTACCATGCATATTCTAAGTGAATCACACACTTCGAAAACTTAAAAGGTAATACCCATAATAACAGAAAATATATAATATTTTCTTCCTGGATTTTAAGTACTTCACTCAGCATGATTGTTTCTATCTCTAACAACTCTCCTGAAAAAAATTACATTATTTCATGTTTCATTAACAGCTGAATAATCTTCTATTGTGTAAATGTACCATTTTTAAAAATATTTACAATATTTCTACTTTAATTTTAAAATTATACTTAAATATTTCTAGCTTCCTGTTCATCCTTTATAATATTCTACATACCACTCTCTGTTCTTATTAAAATTTATGGTCTCCTTTTCATTAATAGTAATTTCATGTATATATGTATGCATTTGTTTGACACTGGATAACCAATTAGTTCTTTTTTTTCCCCCTTGGGAAAGATCACGTCTCCCTTTCCCAGCTTTACTTGGTTGTCTACAGTCTTTTGTATAGGGTTGAGGCCATATGTATTGCATGAATTCCATTTGGTATTACAATAAAAGCCAGAGGGAGGTATTGGAGAAAAAAAAAGAACACTAAAATTTCTGAGAGACAGGGAATAAACTAGTCAATTCTGACCAAGCCAACTCTTCAGGATGAAGTGGGTAGGACCTACTTCAGGTGACCTGAAGACTGTCTGGGTGCATAGGAAAATAGGCTGACTTCTGCCTTCACTTGCTTTAAATTCCTGTCCCCTGACCAGCTAATTTACTTTCTGCTACAGCATCCATAGAACTAAGATTAAATGTGGATACCATCACTGTCTATCTCTGTTTTGCATTAAACTAACAGAGATACAAAGGATCTCCACCTGCCAAGTGCGAGAATTAAAGCAAGAGTCACCACTCGCTGACCTTTATGGATTGGCTCTGTCACCTGATATTTCAGGGTATTTTTAATGAATATACCACCACATACCTCCTTTTTTTGTCAAAAATTTTAAAAGGTTATAAGAAAAACTATACAATAAGTACAATAACTATATACAATATACACAAGCAATAATCAGTAATGTTCAGTCCATTAACAATTGAAAAACTCAAAGAAAATATTTATAGAAAAAAATAATTATTCTATTTTGGTGAGCCTAAAGAATTGTATCTAACTCACTTTCCATCTAATATTTCTAACTCAAAACTATATTTTGATATCTCTAAAACTTACATATTTTACACCTCTTATTGAGTCTCTTTTCTGAAACTATAACTAGAAAACTAAAACAATTTCATCTTCAATTCCCTCAGAGACCCAAAAAGGAAATAATATTAACTAAGTAAATAGGAATTGCAGGCAAGTAATTTACAAAATATTAAAAAATGACAGAGCTGACTGCTTGGACAGTCACCTATGATTTCTTTGCAGCATTATAGCATCCATCTTTGGTCTTTAGGCCTAGCACATCTGACAGCGTTATCTATGAAGAAGAATTTTTTTTTCTATATCCAATGCCTTTCCACAGCTGTTGCTCATTTCTCATTAGCATTGAGAAAATTCAAAGTTATTGAAGAACTATGTATTCTATTTCTGGGGTCTTTGTTATCCTTCTATGTTTATTTAACATACACTTTAGAGTTCAGCTTGATCTTTATATGACTGCTTACTCTGTAGGATTGTGTGGTATACCTGTAATATGCTTTATATCATAATAAGCAAAAACTGTTTTATTTTACTAGAGACATGGAACATTGTCAGTCTTAATTTGTAGCAGTAATTCCAATGGTGGCCATAACTTCTAGCAAATGTGTGATTACAGAATCAGCCTTTCCCGAACTCAAAACAGTTGCCAATATAAATCCTAAAATCATATCTATTGTAAGGTGTACATATTTAAATTTCCAAATTCTGTAATATTAAACACATCCATCTACCAAATTTTACTTGTATGTATACTTTTAGGATTATTTTCTGTTGGAATTGCATTTTGTCATAGAAGGACCAAGAAGAACATCCATTTATAATTTCTTTGGCTTGTTGCAAAGTGATAGAGGAATCTTTTAAAAGACCTTTGCTGTTGATGTGATGTTTTACTAAAAATCTGAAGCGTCTAGCATGATTCTTTTTAATAATTTACCAATTTTATCATCACATGCTAGAAGGCCTGGATGACCCTTGGGGTATCAGATGCTATTTTATATATAACAGAATAAATAATGGAGTTATTACTGACTCATCAGAAATATAGTGGGTATTTTCATTGTGTAAAACAATTCTTTCTGCATATTGAGAGTCAGTGACTATGTTAAGAAGTCCTATAAAATCTGCCATCATGGCATCAAGATAGCATATGATTCTGACTTTTAGAAATAATTATATAAAGTTTTGAACCACTTTACTTAAATTTTATGTTTCTTAACCTGTCTTTTCTAATTTATTTCCATTATGATAAACTATAGGGGCCCTAGAAATTGGTGTTCCACATCTAACATAAGGAATAATCGTCAGAGTTTTAAGCTAGTTCTCTTTGTCAACTTAATTCTTTTTCTTTGGGGATATCTGTTGTTATAGTCTCCCAAAATATTTACTGTAAGCTTTCACCATGGTTAACACTCTGCTTATAATTAGTAATTTTTTATTTGTTAGAGGCACAACAATTTCAGCCCCAGGCCCTTTCCTATCAATTGACAAAGTCTTAGTTTCCCTTTAAAAATCAAATCAGAAATCTTTTCCACATATATCTTTAATTTCCTCCTCAGTTTGTGTGTTGGAAATATATACTCCAATACAATATTTCCCTTTACATTAATACTATAGGAAAATGCATGGAAAGTAAAATAATCAGATGAAATCAAGGTTTGGAAGCACCAGATCCAAATGTACATCCTGTAATTACTTTTCACCAAAGCCAGTTCATTCTCAACTTCAGCTTATAATTTTCTTGGATTATTTAAGTCCTTGTTACCATAAAGGTTTTGAATAACCATGTTCATGATTTTTCTTATCTTAAGTGGCCCATATATTGGAAATGTGTTCTGGCAATCTTTGTAAATCATTAAGAGTTTGAAATCTATCTATTGTAATTTGAATAATTTGAAGTCTAATTTTTATAGCCCTATTTTAAATTCTAAATAATTAACAGAATTATCTTTGTGTATTTTTTAAGAAGCAATTTGTAGTCCTCAAGCAGACAACTTGTTTTCTTTCTTCAAACATTCTTCCTAAAGTATCTATATATCAGCCATCCAATAAGATATCTTCCATGTAGTGGTCAGTGATAGATTGTGGAAACTGCTTATACATCATTTCTAATGACTGTTATAAAAAGTATTGGTATAGAGTGGGACTATTTATCTTTTCTGTGGGAGAATCTTCTATTGATATCTCTTTATAGGCTGAGAATTACTATAAATGGGCACTCTAAAGTCAAATATTTTCTTGTCTTTTTCTTGTAGTGGTATAGTGAAAAACAGCTTTTAAGTCAATAACGTCATCCCTCCATTTTGACATGCTTATTGGTGTCACACTTGTTGAGCTCAAATTTGCATGGTTAACACTCTGAGTATCACTTCTGATGTTACTGGAAAACCCAGTCTCATAGCAAAATCCCAGATCCTCTGCCTCTTCCAAAAACTGATATGCTCTCTTTGACAATGTTCTCTGAACCTTGGATATGTGATGGAAAGTTTTGTACACCAAGCTGCTAGAATCCAGCACATTGCATTTGTATTGATTGTGACTTTCTGTAAAAATCTCCATATCCTGCAGAGAGAAGTTTCCTTGATAATTATGATTTCACTAACACTGAGTAGTTAGCTAGGTTTCTAGTAGTAGGTATGCTGTCCCTCTTGTTGGGTGGGTCATAAATCTAGCTGTATAGTTGGTTGTTGCCAAGGTATGCATGTCATTACCACATCTATAAAATAACCATGCCATCGTGGTCATTGATGTGGATCATAGGAAAAGAATATTAGTTTTCTCCTATGGAGTATTACTGGGTATGCTAACCATACTCCAATGCAAGTTCAGTAATTGTTGGGAAACACGAAAGCACAGTGTGGTTTTGCTACTGTTATTTTTGTTTCTTTCTTGTTTTGTTTTGTTTTGAGTATATGTGTGTTTTCTGGCTATTTGGGTTCTGCAATACTTTGTTTTCTGTTTAGAGGTTATGATTTGTATGATTATTTGGATTTTGTGAAAAATAAATAGGAATCACATAGTTATGGAGTAGGCAGTATCTGCAAGAAGAAAAGGGAAGGAAAAGATAAAGTTCATGTACAGTGTTAAATTTAAAAAAAAATTCAAAATTTAATGAGAAAGGTGTATCACTTTGTGACATGTAGGTTCAATTGCTGTAAATACAAAAAATCTTTTCTAATATTTATTTAAAAATCAAAAACCTGATTAAATAAAAATTTGTTAAAATTGTTGCTTTCATTTATTTTTATGTTTTATAATAAAGTTTATAAAATTTAAAAATATAAATTAGTATTATAATATAAACAAATATGTCCTTTAAGCTGTTAGCTTTTTACTGTAAGCAACTGCTCCACTAGTAAATATATGTAACTTATTGGTAGCATCCATCCAAAATATCCTCTGGAGATTTATTGCTGCTCATTAGGACAAGCTTCACTTGTAATAATAAAAAATATCTAAGTTCTCAAAAAAGAAACAGCATGTTGCTGCCATGTCTTGGTGAGTTGTAGTGACATAGATCATTTTCAAGGAAGTGTTTGCCAAGTTTAGCCAGCCCTACTTTCCCTTTCAACTCTGTTTCTCTGAGAGCCTCAGTGGAGTGAAACCATTTCTCACAGCTGTGATGACTATAATGGATATTGGGAAGTTGGCTGTATATCAAAAGTCTCATAAAATAGAAAAGAGAAAACTTAGTCCCTCCTATGTTGAACACAAACCTAAGGAAGGTGAAAACATTTTTGAGTACATGAGGAGTCCTAAAGAATTCATATATAACTTTTTAATAAAACAATTCATTCAATTATATGGAAAATGTATAGGTTGTAAAATGAAAGCTGATGTAGCAGTTTTAATGCTATTTGGTCTGCGTTCCTCATACACATGATTCCTTGTGACATTGATGTCATTCCCTAACTCATCAAATAAATGTCAGAGTGGTTGCTAACGATGTTAATGAAGGTTTCGTGGGTTTTACATACATTTTTGTTTAAGGGGACTTTTCAAAATTGTATTGCTTTCTCGAGAAATAATCAAAGTTATACCTTTCAAAAAGTTTATGTATTATAATTAGTGTTATTGCTTTTCTTGTACTAATTGGTGTAATAATGGAAAAGATTAAATATACATGTACCAACATACCAACATTGCTAGAATGATTCCTAGGACCTGTTACTTAAATCTCAGGTATAAAAGGGCACAGCTCTGCGGGGTAATCCTTGAAACTTTGTTGTTGTCGTTTTGTCTTAAGTACACAATTTTATTAGCTTACTTTTCTTATTATTGTGACAATATACATAATAACCTTTAATTATTTTATGTTTTGAAATGCTTGATAAACTATTTTTCATCTATAAATATTTGTCTTATTAATAAACTATGATTATAAATAAGAGAAGATGATTTGGTATGGATTTTTGTGAACAAGATGATCTTAGCATCTTATAAAATTCCAGAAGAATAATAACATTCAATTTACATAGTATTGATTTTTAACATATTCTTTAATTACTAGATATTATCTCATCTTTCTTCAATCTTACTTCCTTTCCATTTGATCTCTTCCAAATCTTCCATAGTATAAAAGTTATAAAGTAATTACTGTAGTAGAATGTTCGGCTTGTAAAATTTAAACAAGAATGAACAAATAACAAGTTACAGAGCACCTGAGGGAGACACCTGACATTAACTCTGGCCTCCACATGTATATATTATACCCACATTAATAAGCACATAAGAATAAATGCATAAAAATACATAATAAATAAATAAAACATTGCAAGGTAATTATGTGCTATTTATATTATTTTATTATTTGAATGTTTTATATCTATTCATATATGCTTCTAGATCACATCCATGAATAACTTTCTTCTAATTCCCCTTGAGAATATTCATATTTTTAGTATTCAAAGCAATTCCTTTTTAGTGTCTTATAAAACTAACTCTATAAATAGTCAAAGGAAGATTGTCTACACCCATATAATCTATTCTGTGTTTTATAAAGTTGATAGTCTTAGAAATAATGTATTTTTAAGTTCTAGAACCTGTGGTTAAAAAGACTCAGGGGTCTACTACTCTCTATTTTTGTTCCTGGACAATAGTTTTTCTCACTTTTAATCATTTTGTCGTTCATATTATTCTGCTCTTCCATGGACATGATATATTTTGGTGAAAAGCGATGAAAATGTGTCAGGTCAATATCTTCACTCTGTGCAGATATTCTACTGCTAAATCACCTTGATCCTCTCAAAATAAGAAATGAGTTCATTGATTTACTACATGAATGGTCTATGTCTATACAAAGCAGAGAATCCGGATTTTGTAATAAAAAGTCTCAAGTACGAGATGACCTACAAAAGATGAGGAAATCTACCCTTTTCTTAACCTAAATGATGTCTAGTTTGGGAGCAGATAAATGAATGAACTCACTAATTTTCAATTTTATAAAAATTCCTAGCAATATGAAACACCACAATGAATTAAAGTTTAGTGGAATCCGCAAAATTATTATATTTCTTTTTAGTGCCTAAAGTTTATCCAAGGGATTAAGAAATACATCAAGACATAGACATAAACACAGACGTAGATAAATTCACATACATACACAAACACACATGCATGCATGCACACACGTAAAATTAAGCTGCTTTTAATCACAATAACTTTTTAAAAGAAAATTTTTCTCTTGTTATTCTTCCAATCTCTTTCAGAAAAATATTTTCATTATTATTATATTTATGCCTAAGGATTGTTAATGTTATTCTAGTAGCAAACTTAGATATATACAGTTTATTCTTAAACATTAAATGTCACAAAATAACTTAACCTAAGCTGCCTTCCAAATCACAAACATTTTCAAAAAAATGTTTTGATCACATTTATCTGACAAGGTGACGTTTTGTCTTCCATCACACCATGATGGCCTGTCACTCATGTGACAAAAGGTTTAAGATGAAAGAGAGTTAAGGAGAAAGGTCAAATAAAATGCACTGGCAACTCTGGCAGGACACAATCCATCAAATGGAAGAGTAAAACTTCTTTGGTCTTGGCATTCATTACAAACTGTTAAGTGTTGGTTTTAATCTAAATCACTACAGTGATATCAAAGAAAATATTTGTTTCAAATGTGCAAAGTTGCAACAATTTGATTAAAATAAAACTGGACAATAAGCCTTTCATTATTGGTTCTTCTTTTTAGATGAATATTATGCTAAATTGCATCTTCAAGATTTTAATTTATTTGTTATTTGACTTTATTTAGATTTAAGCAATATCATTTTCTCTTATGAAAATGTGTTAAGCAATGAACCCAAGTGGATTAACAATATTATGATGTGCTTTATTACTCCATTGATTGAGGCATTCTAGAACAGTGAGAAGATGAAGGAGGACTTAAAATTGGGCAATCTGTAGGAAAAAGTTGTTATAATTTTGTTAAAGACCAAAAGTGATATGGTTGAACTAGATGAAAACATGAATACAGTTAAATGACGTGTGATGATGGTAGAACTTGAGACTGCACAATGATGTGTTAGAATTTCTTTTTTTTTTTTGCTTTACTTTTAAACTATAAAATTTTGAAATTTGTATTCTTATAACCATCATCTGTTTATTATATTATATGTTATATACTGATTTAAAATGACATGGGGAAATAACCACTATACTATAAACCTCAAAACATGGTATTTCTATAAGAATTCAAAAATTATATTTTGTACAGCTTAAGCAATCATCTTGTATAAAAACTCTTGAAGTTTTAGTAAGAGCAAGTATGAAAAAACCAAAAACAGATTAGTTGCATATGGAAAATTGCTGCTCTGTTCTTGAAGTAGGTATGTTATAAAATAATTTAATCAGGAAAAATGCCCCAATCTAATAATTATTATGAACACATTTATGACATAATTAGATACATCCTGTGTACAATAAAATAAGAAGTTGTAGTTTTGACTGAAATCATGTATATTGGAGTTGTGAGGCGAAGAATTAACATCTCTGTGACATAGCTGTTACTTAAACATCCAACAGCTCATAATGACAATGTATATGGTCTTTGATGAGGCACCAATGACTTCACTTTCACTGATCCAAAATCAAGTGGGATATGCTGAGAAACCACCATCAGAGATAGCGTAAAAGACGTGATCATATGAATAAATGGAGAATGTCCTAACAAAACAGAAAGGAAAAATGATAAATCAGGTAAAAGGACATTTCAAAATATCTAACCTCAATAATATGTTGCTTGCTTATAACCAGAAGTACCCACATATTGGGCATATAGTTATCTGAAATAAAATTATAGAAGACTCTACAAGATTTACTTTATAAAAATGGAGCTGTAAATGATAGTGAACTTCTGCATGGCAATGACCTATTAATATAATCAGTAGTCAAAGCTCTTAGAACATAAAAATATATAATCAGGTATATAATTGTTTATAATCATAAAATTTAATAAATATCATGATTGTAGAAAGCCAATAGATTAACCAGAAACATACATTCTAAGATGGTTATAGCTAAAAATTCTTTTTAAATATCAACAGAATTTAAAATATTTGTTTTTGTGAGTGCTTTATGACATTCATAATATTGTTAATAAACTAAAGTATGAATTTCAAAGCAGAATATTCTTTATTCTTTCCTAAGTTAATGTTGCAATCCATGGTGTTACTATATAGACCACAAGTACATAAACAATAGTAAATGATTATTGTCATATAAAAATGTACAAACTTAGATGGTATCATTCAAGTAAGCATCAAGTTTTATGTTATTAATAAAATAATTTAACACCTAAACTAAATATTTGTATAAAAAAAAACACTCCATGGTGAGATTTTAGAATCACCAATGGAATTTCCCTGAAATACAATTTATAAATTTATATAATTGCAATTATTTTCCTAAGAATCAGAGAAATTATAACTGATAAGAAAAAGGAGATATTAAAAAATAAATAATACCTTACCATTAGTAAAAAATGATAGGCAGAACAAGCTTTGAAATCATGTCATTGGTGCTCTTATAAAAATTGATCAGGTTAAAGCAATCAATTATTGCCTTTATTTATGAAAGTGTCTTCAGCTCATAACATCTGACCTTAACTTCAGGAGCAAAACTTAAATCATTAGACCATATAATCACTAGAAATATCTACTAGTGTATTAATTTGTAGCCATATTTAAAAGACTGTATTAGTGGTGGAGAGATTATTTAATGCTTAAGAGCACCTACTTGTTTTTCAGAACACCTGAACTTAGTTCTCAGCCCTATATCAAGTGGTTCCATTTTAGAATATTTGGTGGACTTGGAAGTTTCTGTTCCACCAGAAATTCTCAAATACCTGGCAGCCACTTCTCAAATAATTCATTCAGAGGCTTAATATTATAATAACTTCTGGGTCAGTAGCTCAAGCATATTACTATCTAGCTCTTACACTTAAATTGACCTATAATTCTTATCTATGTTTAGTCATGAGACTTGGTACCTGTGCTCAGTTCAACATTCTCCTCCTGTTTCTTCTGTATCTGGCTAGCTTCTGGATCTCTGCTTTTTCTCTTCCCTGAATACTATTTTTAAGAATTATTTTACATAGCATCAAGCTCTGTAATATAATAACTTGGCCAATAAGATATTTTCACTGTTGTAATAATGGCATAAATCTTATGGATCTCACAAACCATTTTATAGATGGATTTTAAGTCTAATATACAAGAAGGAACTCATGCCTGGTATTATAAAATAGTACAAAAAATTTACATAACTCTCTAGGCCCTAAGCCCTAGGGATTAGTGAGGGCCTGAAACTATTATTTTATTAAGTGGACAAGCTGTTTAACTGCCATATACATTTTATATTTGTATTCCTTTATTAGTGCATCTTTAAGTCCTAAGGGGAAAAGCTTCTTGTATTCTTAAAATAATGATAATTTGTAAAAAAAGAAATGATTGGTCAGTGTGCACTAAATATGAGACAAGAGTGGACGCTCAATGGACTTCTACAAAACAAAAGTCTCTTTTTATAAGAGTAAATTAATTTTTCATAAGGTACAATAATTTTAAATTTATCTCTTTGACCAATCCAAATATTTGGAGTAAGTTTCACTATTACTTTTAATAGTATACATTTTTACTTAT
The DNA here is from genome assembly GCA_033318265.1 of Phyllotis vaccarum. NCBI lineage: Eukaryota > Metazoa > Chordata > Mammalia > Rodentia > Cricetidae > Phyllotis > Phyllotis vaccarum. The sequence continues at coordinate 48,386,659 of JARWLC010000018.1, forward strand.
TTATCATAATGTTTGGAATATATGCTTGTATAATTAATTTATGCATTTTATACTTTAGTCCCTTATCTTCCATCCACATTCTTTTTATGCTGCAATGCTTACTTTTTTTTATCACTTTGGGATATATTCTGTTTAACCACATTTGTGTGTAAGTATTTTCTCACTTTTCCCCTTCCCTCCCTCCTTTTCTACCTTCTCTTCACAATTCCTTCTTTGAGAGCTGGGAACTTGCTTTATTATTTAACTGACATCAAATTTCTATGATCAAATGATCCTACACCATGGCCTCTCAAACAGCTACCACCGTATATATGTATTTCCACAGACAAATGTCAAGTGATGGAAGCTTGAGAATAATCGGCTGTCATAAGAATTAGATAAAGAATTAATAAGCTACTAATTTCAATGAGATAGATAAGAAAAGATGCACTCAAAGGAATGAAATGACAAATCTCTTCGGTGAAAGGGAAATTGTACAACAAAAAGTACAAATGAAATATGTTAATGAGATTTATTTGTATCTTCCATGCATGGGTGTTTGCCTTCGAATCTGAACATACAATGTGGACTTGCCAGTACTTGTGACAAAATTAAAATTTAAAAATTTAACTAGAAGGTTTGAAGAGATGGCTCAGTAAAACAAGTAAAAGTACTTGTTGCTTACTCAGAGGACCTGCGTTTAACAACCACACCAGTAGTTTCAGTAGATAGTAAATCAATAAAAACATGAAGTGCTCAGACAAGTAAATGATTAAAAAGTAGAAAATATTAAATTTCTTCCAAGCAAAATTATGTAAAGCAAAGATATCCCTTTATACCAAATATAAATTTTTCCTATTTTTGTTTTCTGCCCCATTGTTTGAATAAACAATAACAAAATATACACTATAAATATATAAAGTATAAATATAACACAATGTTCAGGAAAAAATAAAATTTGAAAATCCTTAAACAAATTGACAAACTGACATTTAAATAATATTATATGCAAAAATCTGTAGACTATACATTTGGGATTCAGGATCACAGAAAAATCAGTGTTTTACAGTGACACACAGTAAGCTGACCTGTAAAACAAACTTTGCTGAGTTTCCATATATAGGGAACTACTTAGTACTGTGGAGAATGTTTCTGAATATATCATACAGAAACTAAGAGCTAATCATTACAAACACAGTAAGATTGGCCTATTGCAGTAAACTGTTGTATTTTAGTCTCAGGATATTATTTTAAGATGTGTTGCACTTGTTTATAATGTGGAACATTTGTTTTAATGATACAAAGAAGTGTTACACTCTTTTAAGTTCCATTTGTTTAAATCTATGAAGCTGTGTTACTTTGCCTGTCTAAAACAATTGATGGTCTAAAAAAGAGCTGAACACCCAAATGCCTGGAGTTGATGTGCCATGCTGAGCTTGGGACTTCTTGCCCTTTGCAAGGATGGGATGGGTGCATGGGAAGAGGAAAGGCTGAAGGCTGACTGGGAGAGATTGAAGGGAGAGAAGGAAGGGGAAGCAGGGGGATACGGAGATAAAAAAGACTTTTTTAATGAAAAAAATTAAAATGAACATTCAAAAAATGGAAGAAAGATAAGATTTTAAAAAATTATAGGGACTAAACACTAATAGGGAAAGGCCAAAAATCAGCAAGGCGATTGTTTTTGCCTATCTGGAGAAACACAAACACAATGAAAACCAAATAAAATACAGACAGACACTGAAAAAATGAGAAGTGATGCTATTATCAAGCATGCTAATAACATAAATACAGCACTGTATAAAGCATTTATTCCTAATATCAAAACAAATTATAATAAAAAACAATCAATTTTAACAAACATAAATGAAGACTCAAAATAATCTTAAAGCATAAGATATTAATTCACAATTTTCTCAAAATTCACAGACATTTTATTTAATGAATAATAACAAATACTAAAGCAGGAGAAGTACTAATGCATACTAAATGTTTTCTAATGTATAAAAAAAAAGGTTACTCAAAATGATTCAGAATGGTGTCTAAAGCTTGATGCTAATACCTGAAAGAATGCATTAAAATAAAACTATGTGAATGGTCAGTATTTTGTGAGATGAGATACAGAAGTAACAAACTTAATAAATTACATCCATTAAGGTAGAAAATTTGTCATAATATTGGATAAATTTTTCTGGAGAGAATGAGCAAAAAGCTAACGACAAATAATAGCACAAATTATTAAACCAAAGTCCAGCTTGTTTAACCAAAAAGTTTATTGGTGTTACTTAGGGGACTATATTAAACTCAGTTGAATTATGAACAGGTCCAATATAATATTGGAATCCTGTTTTTACAGCGCAGGTATCTCACCTTCAAAAATCTTCCCAACAGTTAATTGCTGCTTATTCTTGTGAATCTTCTAATGTTTTGAGTTTCCTTCATTTAATAAATTCATTAACTTCTATAATTTTTGAGTTTCTTTTTTCTCTCTATGACAGAAAATTTAATTCCAAAACATAGCTAACAGATATATAACATTTTGAATGCTATTAAAAAATTATAATGACACACTAACATTCCTTAATGTTTAAAAGTAATGTACTGATGGGTAGAATAAAAAAATAGAATAAAAAATCATAAATTCAATTAATATTTTAAAAGTGTTTTCTTTGAAAATTAACATATATTTGTTATGAAACAAAATGCTTCAAATACTCAAATTAGAATAGGATTGTTTTCCAGTCTGCTCTAACTTTGTAAATGACCTGATTACTTGTGGCAAAAATTGTATAATTTTCCTTTAATACAAAAAAAAAAGTAATGATTCATTCTAATGTTATTCTCAATGTATAATTCCTACTGAAATAATAGTAATATATTAATTAACTAACTAATTAACTGCTAGATGGGAAAGGTATTGTTATCATAGGAACATGGTGCCTATTTTCTATCATCGAAACCTTATAAAAATGTAAAAGCAGGAATGAAGCAATGGCTAAGTAAATAAAGTGCATCCGCCTACATGTGAACATGCATATGTTATGTTCATAGTATATGAATACATATGCAAATCAATAAATAGAAATAAATAAAGTGAAATTAAACAGTACATTTTTTTTTAATTTCTTGGACACAATCTTTTAAAAAAGAATTAGTTGAACTAATAAGCAAACAAAAATATTTTAAAATTCTACTGTAACTCTACAGAAATTAATCTAAAAATGTTTAGAATTTTCTATCAAAAAATGATATTTATCTGAACTTTTTAAATTGGTTAGTTAAGAATTTCATGAATTTATTTCAATATTTCCCCCTTTTCAATGACTTTCATACTTTTTCCTACCCATCCAAATTTACATCATCCTCTCCTGAAAATTTATCAAATCTAATTTGGGCTGACCATATACTCTAGGAGACTGGCATTTCACTGGCATGCTGTAGACTTACAAGGGGCCACAAATTTAAAGAAAGCTGTCTTCTCCACTCACAGTAGCTATCCATTCTCAGTTGAACTTAAGCTATCGGTGGGACTTTATACTCACCTCTTGCTATTCTGGGGTGTTGTCTGGCTTGTGTCTGCATGTCTTGTGTGTGCTGTGATAAATGCTATGAGTTCAAATGTACAAATGTTTTGATATTGTCAGAAATTACAGTTTCCTTGGAGTCATCCCTCACCTCGGTTCTTAGAGACTTTTTGCATCCTCTCCTGTATAGCTTCTCAAGTGTTAAGAAGAGAGACAATGACATATATGTATTATTTAGTGGTTAGCAATCTCTAGGTGCCTATTCTCTATACCTTAAAAATTATAATCTTTTTATTCATTATTATTTACTGAAAAATTAAAATAAATCATTAGAAATCTACTTAATACTTTAACCATGTAACACTTGGCCTTTTTTGAGCTTTTGAAACCTTAAAACTCACCACCAAAGATAATCTCTTTCCAACAATGCCACACCTAGTCCAGTGACTATACTTCCTAATCTTCTCAGGTAGTGCCACCTCCTAATTATAAAATATTTAAATGCATAAGACTATAAGAGTCATTATTATTCAAACCTCCACAAGGAGGAGGAAAGATATGAAGATAGGTATCTTCCAGAGTCAACTAGACTGATGAATATATAAACTCACCCAAACTATGGGAATATACACATGATCTGCATAGGCTCAATCCAGGCAAGATTTACAAAGAGAGGGAGACACAGATGTTGGAATCAACCCATAACCAAGAGGAAATGTGCAGTTGGAGCCTATTGGAAAAGGTAAAGTTTCACTGAATAGATAAAACACTACTCCTGTGCAGGCCCTTTATCTACTCTTGGTTGGTCAACATAAAGAAAACTCCATGGATGGTTGTGGAGTTTTTGTGTTATTTTTACTTATTTATTTTTTGTTTGCTTTGATTTTTCAACTTATGGGGCTTTTTTGGATCATTTGAAAAAGAAAGACAAAAAATAAATTTAAAGAAGGTATGAGTAGGAGGTTTGGGGAGGTGTTAGGGGAAAATAAAACATAATCAAAATAAATTGCAAGAAGAAATAATATAAAAAATTTTTAAATAAATAAATTGAATCTTATATTTTTCATTTTTTTCTATTTTTAAAGGATAGAATGTTCATATTTCCTACAGCTGATAAACACCTTCATCAATGCAGCAGAGTACAAAATTAATTCAAAGAAATAGAAAAGGCTTCCTACACACAAATGAAAAAAATAGCTGAAAACAAAATCAAGAGTCATCATTCATTACTTAGCATAACAGAATGGCAGAGTGCCAAAAAATTCAAATAGATTCATATCTGTCACCCTGCACAAACTCAAGTCGAAGTGGATCAAAGACCTCAACATAAACCCAGTTACACTGAACTTAATAGAAAAGAAAGGGAAAACACCTGTAGTAGTGGGGTTTCTCGGTCCCAGGCCGCCAGAGGTCCGAGACCCACAGACCTGCAGCCCAAGGCTGCTTAGCCGCCTGCCTGCTCAGGCCCCCAGAAATGATTCAGACATTTATATTAACTTTATGCTGTTTGGCCGATGGCTCAGGCACATTGCTAGCTAGCTCTTACATCTTAAATCAACCCATTTCTATTATTCTGTCTGTCGCGTGGCCCATGGCTCACCTGTGTTCCTTACATGTTGCTCCTGTGGGCTTCTGGCTCGATCTGCCTCTGACTCCGCCCTGCTTCTCCTATCTATGCTTTGATTTCTCCTCCTACTTCTTCTATGGTGCCTGCTATGGCCCAAAACAGCTCCTTTATTTAAAGATTGTGATTCACAGCATACAGAAAGACATTCCCACATCAAACATCCTTGAACACATTGGCACCAGTGACCACTTCCTAAATGTAACACCAGTAACACAAACAATAAGAACAACAATTAGTATATGGTACCTCTTGAATTTGAGAAGCTACTGTAAGTCTATTACATGTTCAGTAAGACAAAACAACAACCTACAGAATAGGAAAATATTTTCACCAGCCCTATAATGAACAGAAGATAGTAGTCTGATCTCTAAACTCAACAAACTAGAAGTCAAAACAAAATAATCCAATTTTTAAAAAATGGGATACAGAGCTATGAAGGGAATTTTTAACAAAATAATTTGAAATTGCTGAAAGACACTTAAAGAGTTGCTCAAAATTATTAGCCATCAGAGAAATGCAAATAGAAAACTCTGAGATACCATCTTATACCTGTCAGAATGGTTAAGATCAAAATCACAGATGACAACCTATGTTGGAGGGGATGTGGAGCAAGGGGAATACTCCTCCATTGCTAGTGGGAACGTAAACTTGTACAGCCACTTTGGAAATTAGTATGTAGGTTTCTCAGAAAACTGAGACTCAATTTACACATTGATCTAGTAATACTAGTACACTGTGCACTGCTCAGCCATAGAAAATGATATCTATAAATTTGCAGGCAAATGAGTGTATCTGTAGAGTATCACCCTAGTGAGGTAACAGAGACCAGAAAAAAAGACATGGCATTTACTCATTCATAAGTGGATTTTAGATATAAAACAAAGGATATTCAAGCCAGAACTCACAAAGTCTAAGCAGCAGGAGAAACTTAAGGGAGACATCCATATATGGCCCTGGAAGGCAAATACTGAAGATCTCCTGAGTAAACTGGGATTATGTGGTGGTAGAGGGAGCAAGGGAAGGTGAGAAGAGAACATGAGAGAATGGGATTGTTGAGTGGGAAGAGCAACAGAGGGAGAACAAAGAAATAGATATCATGCTAGAGGGAGCCATTGTTGAGTTAGAGAGAAACTTGATGCTAGGAAAACTTCTAAGAACATATAAGGTGACCCAGGCTAGGACTGTAAGCAATGATGAAGAGGGTACCAGATGTGGGAATGTCTTTCTGTATGCTGTGAATATCAATCTTTAAATAAAGGAGCTGTTTTGGCCCATGAAATACACCATAGAAAAAGTAGGAGGGGAAATCAGAGCATAGGTAGGAGAAGAGCAGAGTCAGACAGATCGAGTCTGCTGCCCAAAGGAACAACATGTAAGGAACACAGGTGAGTCACAGGCCACGCGGCAGACAGGTTAATGGAAACGGGTTGAGTTAAAATGAAAGAGCTAGCTAGCAATGTGCCTGAGCCATACACCAAAGAGCATGAAGTTAATATAAGCATCTGAATTATTTTGGGGGACTAAGCAGCAGCGGGCGGCTAAGGTATCTGGCACTGCAGGTCTATGGGTCTGAACCTCTGGCCTCCCCGAACCAGAAAAGTTTATTGTAACAGGTGCCTAACAGGCTTTCCCTGTAATCAAATGAATGAACACCTTAATTACCATTACAGACCCTTCATCGAGCAACTGATGGAAGCAGATAGCTCAGCACTGGGTCGGGCTCCTGTCCAGCTGAAGAGGGGGAAGAGAGCAAAGAGGTTAGGATCAGAAGGTGGAGGCTCACAGAGACAGCTAAACTGAGATTTTGGAAGCTCACCGACTTTGACATGACAGCTGAGAAACCTCAATTGAAGAGAACTAAACCTTCTAAATGTAGTTGACAGTCAAACTGTGGTGCGGGAAGTTTGAGAAGCCTCTGCAGTTACACCAGAGTTTATTCCTAGTGCATGAACTGGTGTTTTGGAGGCCATTCCAAACAGGGGAACATATTACTCAACATTGATACTGGGGAGAGAGCCTCAGCACTATCTCAACTAGATATGACAGACCAAATAGACTAATCTCGGGAGCCTTGCTCACTCTGGGGAATGTATGGAGTAATGGGTTGGAGGGAGGCTGTGAGGATGGGAGGGAAGAGGAGCAGTGGTGGGTATGGGAAAATGATTTCAAATAAAACAAAATAAAAAGAATAAAAAATTGACTCACATGCTTAATTCTACAGTTACTTCTAGGCCAGTAGTTCAGGCTTATTACTATCTAGCTCTTACACTTAAATTAACCCACAATTATTATCTATGTTTAACCACATGGCTTGGTACATTTTCCAGTCCAGTATTCTCATCTTGTTTCCTCTGCATCTGATTGCTGCCTCCTGCTCTCTGGCTTTCCTGTTTCCGAAATTCTCCTTGTCTTGTCCACCCAATTATACTTCTGGCCTAGCTACTAGCCAATCAACATTTTATTAAACCAATATAAGTAATAATTTTTAGAGTTTACAAGAACTTTATTCCATAGTACCTGAACATAATAAAATCAATTTACATAAAGTCCACTATCAACCTCAAAATGAATGTAGAAAAACTGAAAGCATATCCACTAAAATGAGTACTAAGACAAGGACTTCATTCCCCCTCTTCTGTTTAATATGGTAAATGGAGGCCTAGTTTAAAAGGTGAGACATGTGGAAGAGACAAAGGAGGTATGAATGGGAAAAGAAGAGGTAAAAATAGCCTTATCATCAGATGATATGGTCCTGTACATTAAAAGACCCTACATATTCTACCAGAAATCTCTACAGCTGAAACACTGAGTAAAATGTAAGAATACAAAATGAGCCTACAAAGTCAGTAGTACTCCTATATACAAATGCAAACATACACAGAAAGAAAGCAGAAAAAATATTATTGACATGGCTCAAAATAAACACACTTGAATAAACATAACCAAACTAATGAAAGCCCTGCACAGTAAAAATTGTAATATCATTGACAACAATAGAAGATTAACTCCTTGATTGAAGACAACAAAATATAGAGAGATTGTCAGAGTTTAATAACAAAAAAGAATACTCAGTATTATCCATAATATATTAATGTTTTATTACTCAAATTATTTTACCTTGAAATAATTATGGAAAGCACTCATATCTCAAGCAACTCATTTCTAAACTTGAATGTAAAAAATGTGAAAAATTTATTAAAATACTAATATTAGACAGGAACCAGATTATTTTTATAATTATCTAATACATAAATAAAATTCAATCTTTAGCAATATACTACATTAGTGCTGACTACAATGTCAAAACTTTGAAAGACATAGCACAGCAGTATTAATGAGTTATGGATGATGGAAACTTTAATCAGTTTTTGGTGGTGACATAAAAAAAGGCAATCATCTTTGGGAATTATTTAGCATTTTTATATAAAATTAGACATATAACTAATTTATGATCCCAGTAGCCAACATTTATTTATGAAAAATGAAAACATATTAATAATGACGTATGGAATCCTTGAAGCTATTTTACTTATATGACCAATCACTTGAAAGATGATAATCTTTCCTTGAAGACAAATTTACTGTAATAGTGACACATTGAAATAACATTCAGAAAGTTAAGACCTACACACACACAGGCACACAGACATACATACTCACACAAACTGGGCAGGATAGATATGTAATTTATTTGAAGTATACAAAAATATAATTATAAACTTTACAAAATAAATATTCAATGAGGAAATGCTAAATTATCCCATTAACATAAGCAGTAAAATAACAGAAATTATTTCTCTTCTTTCTAACCTATAATAATAACTTTATGGTATGTCATGTTGACACAAAATAATTATTAATGTATTATTTTAGATTAATAAAAATATTGGAATTCTCTATGTATATATTATTGCACACATGGATATACTAATGGAAAATATTTCTCAGCACAGCTCTGAACTTTAAGTTACTCCTGAGCAGACATTCATTAAACCAGTATTCCCAAACATTAGAGAAATATGTACATAAGAATTCTAAGGATTGAATTATTTCAAGGCTCCTTTCTCTGTAGCATGACTATTTGACCTGGTTACTTATCTAATGGTTGTTAGTGATGGGCTTTTAATAGATGATTTGGTCAACAGGATTTGGCTTTTTGTTTTTGTTTGTTTGTTTTCTGCAAGGTTCATAGACAGAAGTTTTCCTTTCTAGAGGGTGTGGTATTCTGCAGACAATTTAATCAACCTGTATTTTGTTCTTGAATTTAGAATCTGTAATTGTGATAAAATACTTACCTGCTCTCAAATTACTGACTCTGATATTTTGTTAAAGAGTGACAAAGAGCCAAGTAACCTAGCTGCCATTTAGTCTCCAAATCCTTGAAGAAAGAAGAAAAAGAATTAGGAAATCTCAAGCACCAGAAGTGACAGAGAACTTCTGGGTAATATTGTTGTTCTTTCTTGAGTGAATTATATTGAAGGTAACAGGAACTTCATTGACTTCAAAATATATGAACAAAATCTACCAGAGAGAGAAAGAGAGAGAGAGAGAGAGAGAGAGAGAGAGAGAGAGAGAGAGAGAGAGAGAGAGAGAGAGAGAGAGAGAGAGAGACTTTCATGTGAGACCTAAGAAGAATTTTTTGGACATAGCTGAGTCATGAGAAATTTTGAGGACACATTTAAAGTTCTCAATTTCTCAAACTCTTAACTAAAAAAGACTTTTCACATACTTAAGATGTCATTTTCCATATAAGTTCTACAATTTCTCAATATTTCTCAGATTTCCATGAAAGTGGTTACCTAGGGATAAATAAGTGTAGAAACATAAAGCATTAAAGCATTTTGTGGCTCCACAATGTTCTAAGCAATAATTCAAATGGTAGGAAGAAGACAAGTGAATTTTATGCTTGTGCATAGGTAGATTATGTGTCCCTTAAGCCTGAAGTGACAAAGTAGAAATGAATTGCTGCGTGTTTAGAAATATATCACATAAAACTCCACGAGGGCTTACAATATGAAAGAAATATTCTTGTTAAATGTCAAAATATACAAATATTCATAGCGTGGATATTGTCACCTACATTTTAACTCACTACCTACCCTGGGTTATTGAAGAGGAACACTTGGTGATATTTATTTCCATGATTATGACATTCACATAGAATAGAGAGGAAAAGTTCTCAAGATGAAAATTGACTAGCATATAAAACTCCTCAGAAAGGCTCATGTTTTTTTCTACACGGCTTGTAAACCTAAAGTTCATGATGCTTGCTTGTTTGCACTTATTTTTTTTTAAATGAGTAATTCCAGAAAATGTATGGGAAAAATCCACAGAAATTTGTGCTTTAATACAACAGAGATTTTTTTTTAAGTTATAAGGGAAGTAATCTATTGCAGTAGATGGTGTTAGGTAGCGATTAAAAAATATAATTACTCAAATAAAAACAAACATGATGAACAGGATATATGGCCTTTCTTAGAAATTCCTGCAAAGGAAATAGAGGCAGTGCTATCACAAGAGAATGAATGTCATTTATACCTACAGACATTCAGATATTTATAACACTTCCTATCTCTAAAAAGAAAGTGTATACTCATTGATGTATACACATTTGCTAATTTTTTTTTAGCTGAGTTTTTCATTGTGAAATGTGATTTAAGAATGATATGCCTTTATGGGCCTATGGATTATAGCATTATTTTTTAGCTATTATCCACATACAAAATAGTACATACCATGTTTATTTTTTGAGGTCTAAGTTACCTCACTCAGGATGAATGTTTCTAGTTCCATTCATTTGACAGCAAATACCACAATGTCGTTTTTCAACAGAAGACTAGTATTGCATTCTATAAGTGTATCACATTATTTAGTCTGTTCTTCAGTTGAATTGAGGGATATTTAAGTTCCTCCCATATTTGGCTATTATAAATCACATAAATGATTTGCTGCTAGAAATGATTTGATAAAGCTGGTATGAATGTAGTTGAGCAAGTGTCCTTGCAGTATGATGGAGCATCCTTTGGATATATTCCCAGGAGTGGTATAGCTGAATTCTGGGGTAGATTGATTCCCAGGTTTCTGAGAAACCACTGTATTAATTTCCACAGTGGCTGTACAAATTTGCACTCATAACAGCAATAGAGGAGTGGTCCCTTGTTCCATATTCTTGCCAACATGAGCTGTCACTGTGTTTTAGATCTTAGCCATTCTGACAGGTGTAAGATAGGATCTCAAAGTTGTTTTGATTTGCATTTATTTGATGGCTAAGGATATTGAGCATATCTTCAAGTGTTTCTCAGTCATCTGAGAATCCTCTTTTGAGAATTCTCTGTTTATATCTGTACCCCATTTTTAAATTGGATTGTTTAGTTTGTTGATGCCTAGCCTGTAGGCGTAACTTACCCACAAGGACACCAATAACAGATAGATATTTATTAGAATATAAACCAACACTCACGGTACAGGCAACAGAGTATAATAGCACCTGAACAGGGACCAGAGTCTGCAGACGGACGGGCCACGTGAGCCTCCCTCCAGCAGCCAGGAACCAGGAAGAGGGCCTCTCAGCGTCCCGGCAGCCCCTTATCAAGGGTTTGGCCACACCCCCTCCAGGAGCCCAGGACCCTGGATAAGCTTCCCTGGACCCCACCAGCTGACACCCGAATCCCACAACATCTCCCCCCTTTTTCTAACTAAGAAGGTTCTAAACTAAGACTATGTACAGTAGGAATTATTATGAGGTAGTATCTAGGAGAGGTCAAAGTATAATTGCTAATCAAAGCCTAACTTATATAAGGTACATCTAATAGTTCTAGAATATTGGTAGATAGTAGGGTGTATAGATTATTTTAAAGGGTTAATCTGGGAAAGTGAGAATCTAACACCTGAGTGTTCTTATCTAAGGGATACTAGGGTGAAAACCTTAAACATCTATTCTTCAACCTCTTCAAGACCTGAGAAGGAAGGTGAATTTGTCTGAAAGACAGAAGTACATGGAAGCAGCTACTTCCAAAATTTGGGAGAGGACAGCAACACAGCTACCTGGACAATCACCTCTGGATTTGTGTACCGTTAGAGCATCTATCGGATTGGCTATAGGCCAATGGCATCTGACAGATCTTTTCACAAGCAGAACAATTTTGAAGGGACTGTCTTATCCTGTCTAGGCAGGTTTCGTCAGTCTCCATCTATCAACTTGTTCATCCAGCTTGACATCATGTGTGTACTGTCAGCAATTAAGGTAAGGACAGTTCCTTACTCAGCCGGCCATTTTTTGCCAAAAGGACCAACTCCAAAGGAGTATCCTTGATGCTCAACACCATCTCGTGAAGGGAGCAGTGACACCAGGAGTCGTCGTGTCTCTCGTGGCCAAATTTTAAATGTTAAATGCCATATTCTCTGGGTCTATGAAACGGTTGAAGATTCTTGTCCATCTATGATATTCTAACCTGTATCTGACATGACTGGGATATGATACCTTAAATAGTGTTGACTGCAGATCTTATCGTCTTAAGGAATAAACCCTGTACTAAAAATTAGAATACCTATATAAGGGGTGTACAATCTCTGAACAATGACCCTTAGTAGAACTATCGAACATTAGCCAGGGGTATTTTACCAGGTAAAGTGTCCACAGCATTTTAGACATGTAAATACATATATATCATCTAAACAGAGGTATATAAAACATCTTGTGCATATATCATAACTAGTGCAATCATACATTATATCTAGTATAGTTAAATGAAGGTAGTAATTGCATAGTATACATGACAATGATGTGCAAATATTTTAAACAAAGGTAGAAGCATACATAAAATATAGCAATTTCAAATTCAGCTTTACATAATAGTTACAGATTCAGATTTATATCGAAGTACAAGTTGCTTTGGTTACATAAAACAATCTCAGATTAAACTTTGTACCAATGTACAAATTATCACAATTAAACATATAAAATGATTTTGCATTAGTATCAATATATAGATATCTATGACAGTGCAGATTGTCTTTAGCTTAGCCCATACATTTAGCTAAAATGAAGTATAGGTAGGTAGAACAGTCTACCTTTATCTATCCTATCTATTCCCCCTCTTTTCTAAAAAAAAATCTCTGATGCTATATTATAGTTTTGTCTTTTACCCAGTTTTACCCACAACCTTTGGAGCATAAAACTTATTGGGAAAGGGGGCGTAGTCGTTTATAAGGTTGCTTCCTGCTGACTTAAGGGTGATGGCATCTCCTTGGGATCCTGTAAAAGCTAAAACAATGGTTAGTTCTTAATGGACTGACCACATACATCTATAACCATTTTTAGGATAGTGGTTAACTCCATCTGGAAACTTAATTAGCAGTGTGATCTGAAGGATAATCATAAGGAGCTATCTTGCAGCTGTTTTTGAATAATCTATTTCTTGAAAGCAATTATTGATTGGTGTGCACCAGGTTCTTGATTTTTCTATTTTTGTCTCTGCTGTCTATCTGTCTCTTATTCTCTCTCTCTCATACTCTTTCTTCTATTTTTGTTTTTCTAGCAGGAGTTGTTCCGGCGGAGGCCCCATCTCGGTTTCAGATTCTTTGTAGATAGCTGATAGGAGGAAATGTTATTTACAGTGGAAAACTTAAGCATTGTAGAAATTCAAAAGATATTTATATCTTTCATGACTTTAGGAGACTGGAAGTAGACAGAATGAGATGTTTGAGAGGTACAGAAACAGGGAGGAACGAGGTTTAAGATGAAGTCACAGTAATATTGGTCCCTAAATATTTTGCCTTCTGTCTCACACCAGGTGGCTTTTATGATGTGAGACAGAATTTTTCATATTCTTTTACCAATATGCTTGGGTTTAGAGAGGGAGAAAGCCACAAGTTCCCAATCCAAATCCAGCCTTATAAATAGTCAAATCAGGACCATTTTTTTTTTGAGATGTAGATGCAAGATGTAAAGCAGTAAAAATTGAGGAATTACCCAGTATTGCATGTGTGTATCAGTTGGTCTCGTAGTCCGTCTTGTACATCCCTTAATCCTCAGTCTGTCTTCTATTGCAGGTGAGTAATTATTCAATGTTTAGTATCCATTTTCCTGTAAAGACAAAACTGAGAGACCCTGCCCCAGGTTTGTTAAGTGTGTTTTCCTTACCACGCATCTGTTTGTCATGTCAGGGATGAGCAGTTACTTTTCTTGTTCAGGAAGAGACTCCTTTTCGAAGCTGGCTTTTATTAGTTTTGTTGGTACCCATATCTTTTCTGTCCCTGTTGAAACAAGAGCAAAACCCCTACCCCATCGAAGCGCATACCCTGGCTTCCATTCAGAAGTCAACACATCTTTGAAGTAAATGGGTTGATTTAACTCAGAAGATTTCTCTACTACCCAATGTCTCTCAGCAGCTGAAGTTCCCTTTTCATCAGCATTAAGAAAATTTAAAGTCAATAAGGCACTATGCAACCTCTCTCTGGGCTTTTTCATTTCTTTCTTTTGTTTATAAAGCATCTCTTTTAATGTGCGGTGAGATCTCTCCACGACTGCCTGTCCTGTAGGATTGTGTGGTATCCCTGTAATATGCTTTATATCATAGTATGCAAAAATTCTTCATTTTTCAGGAGACGTAAGCTGGAGCATTGTCAGTCTTAATCTGAGTGGGAATTCCCAATATGGCCATGGCTTCCAAAAGGTGAGTAAGTACAGCATCAGCATTTTCAGAACTCAGGGCAGTCGCCCATTGCATTCCAGAATAGGTGTCAATAGTATGATGTACATATTTCATCTTTCCGAATTCTGGAAAGTGAAACACATCCATTTGCCATATCTCATTTCCGTGTGTACCCTTAGGATTAGTTCCTGCAGGTAAAGATGGTTGGTTATAGAAAGAGCAAGTGTCACATTTTTTTACTATTTCCTTTGCTTCAATCCAAGTGATGGGAAAACTCTTCTTCAGCCCTTTGCTGTTAACATGATGCTTTTCATGAAATTCTGTGGCCTTTAGCACGCTCCCTATTAGCAACCGATCTATTTCCTCATTACCCTGCGCTAGAGGGCCTGGGAGGCCCGTGTGTGCCCTGATATGTAATGTACATAGGATGTATCCTACCTCTGATGATATCTTGTAGTTGTATGAATAGTAAAGTCAAGTCTGTATCATCGTGAATGAAGTCAGCATTTTCAATATGTGAAACAACTCTTTCTGCGTATTGAGAGTCAGTAATTAAGTTAAGAGGTTCTGTGAAATCCAACAACACCATAATAATCGCATATAGTTCTGACTTTTGAACAGAGTTATAAGGGCTCTGAGCCACTTTAGTTAGGTTTTCAGACTTGTAGCCAGCCTTCCCTAAATTGTTTGTGTCTGTATAAAATATAGGGGCTCCAGAAATTGGTTCATCTTGTACTACACGAGGAAAGATCCAATTAGTTTCCTTTATAAATTGAATTCTCTTGTTTTGGGGATATTTATTATTAATTTCTCCTAAAAAGTCACTGCAAGCCTTTTGCCAAGGTTCACTGTCTGCCCATAATCGTTCAATTTCTTCATTAGTCAGAGGCACAACAATTTCTGCAGGGTCCTTTCCAGTCAATTGGCGGAGTCTCAATTTACCTTTAAAAATCAGATCAGCAATTTTTTCGATATATGTCTTCATCTTTTTGCTTGGCCTATGTGGCAGAAATATCCATTCTAATATGATGCTTTCTCTTTGCATTAAGATTCCTGTTGGAGATTGTCTTGAGGGTAAAATAACAAGTATGCATTCCAGGTCTGGATCCACACGATCCACATGTGTTTCTTGAAGTTTTCTTTCTACCAACTCTAATTCTTTCTCGGCCTCATCAGATAGTTTTCTTGGACTATTTAAACCCTTGTCACCTTCTAAAGTCTTAAATAAATTAACTAGTTCATAGTTTTTTATACCAATCATGGGCCGTATATGAGCAATATCTCCTAGTAGCATTTGAAAATCGTTAAGAGTCTTCAATTTATCTCTATTTAATTTTACCTTTTGTGGTCTAATTTTTTGTAAACCTATCTTATATCTTAAATAATTGATAGAATCTCCCCTCTGTACTTTTTCTGGAGCAATTTGCAGTCCCCAATTAGGCAATACTTTCTGTAGTTCTTCAAACAATGTTTCTAATGTCTGTGGGTTTGGGTCTGCCAACAAAATATCATTCATATAATGGTAAATGATAGATTGTGGGAAGTGCTTGCGCAGTATTTCTAGTGGTTGTTGTACAAAATATTGGCATAAGGTGGGACTATTTAACATTCCTTGGGGCAGGACTCTCCATTGGTACCTCTTAGCTGGCCCTGAATTATTAAGAGTAGGCACTGTAAAAGCAAATTTCTCTTTGTCTTGTTCCTGTAAAGGTATGGTAAAAAAACAATCTTTTAAGTCAATAACTGTAATAGGCCATCCTTTAGGTAGCAGAGAAGGCAGGGGAATACCAGATTGTAAGGAGCCCATAGGTTGAATCATCTTATTAATTGCTCTTAAATCTGTCACCATCCTCCATTTTCTAGATTTCTTCTTGACAACAAAAACAGGAGAATTCCACGGACTGGTTGATTCTTCAATATGCTGAGCCTGTAACTGCTCCTGTACCAACTGTTCCAAAGCCTGAAGTTTTTCTTTTGTCAAAGGCCATTGTTGAACCCAAATAGGCTTTTCCATTAACCATTTCAAAGGCAGTGCTGTGAGTGTCTTATTAAGAGGGCGATTCTTTTGTACAACTTGAATGGCTGGTGAATTATTGTCATTTTTGGAAACATAGTTGAGCCTCCGGCTGACATTATAACCAGAAGGGATTTTAATCTGGGTATTCCATTGCATTAGGAGGTCGCGACCCCACAGATTCACTGCTATATCAGCCATATATGGCTTCAACCGTCCTTTCTGACCTTCTGGTCCTATGCATTCAAGCCACCTCACACTCTGTTTCACCTGAGATATTGTTCCAATACCCAGAAATTGGATATCTACTGTCTGTAAAGGCCATCTCGGATGCCAGGACCGTGGGGTTATGATCGAAACATCAGCCCCCGTGTCGACTAAACCCTGGATATAAATATTGTCTATCAGTACACCCAATTTTGGTCTTTGTTCATTTATCGAAGTCTGCCAAAATATTCGTTTCGTAATTTTCTTTGGAGTTTCTGAATCTTCTTTTGAATTTATGTTATCATCTGATATTGTATGTTTTTCAAGATCAGGTATTGGGTGTTCTATTCGTCTTGAGAATGCTGGTCTTCTACTACGACCGGATATGATCTCACCATCCTCGAATTTGGAGTCTGATTTTGGGGGGCTTCCCGGGGGAAGCCCCGAAAGGCGTTTCCCGATGGCAGAGGGTTGCCTTCTTTATCTCTGGTAGATCTACATTCATTGGTCCAATGCCGTCCCTTGCCACATCTTCTGCATAATCCAGAAGGCAATGGCCTTCTGTTCGAATTAAACCTAGATCGGGCATCGTTTCTAAAAGTACTTTGTGTACAGTTTCGTCTTACATGGCCTTGTCTACCACAGTTGAAACAAGTGATTCCTTGGTTCCTCTTCCATACCTTATCAATGGCTTGGTCTACCCAATTGTCTTCATTACTATGGAGAGGTTCAGCATTGATTGTATATTGAATCCATTCTTCTAGAGGTGCGGCTCTGATTTTTAAAGGCAGAAGCATTCTCCTACATTCCGGATTAGCATGATCAAAGGCCAGAGAAAGTATTATTTGCTTTCTAGCTTCTGGATCTGATATTGCTCTATTTACAGCCGTGGTAAGCCTGTGTAGAAAGTCAGTATAAGGCTCTTTCAAACCTTGTTTGACCTTAGCATAATGCTCAACTTTTTGACCTGGGTCTAAAATCTTTTCTCATGCGTTAAGTGCGGCCGTACGGCATAGCAATAAAGTATGTTCGTCATAAGTAGATTGAGTCTTCACGTCAGCAAACATTCCTTCACCAAGGATTTGGTCCTGAGAAGCAAAGAAACCCCTAATTCTTCCTTGGTGTTCTAAGGTCCTGGCTTCCTCTCTAAACCAGCTTCTCCACTGCAAATTTTGGCTTTGGTCCAAGACGGCAGCCGTTAGCTGCATCCAATCGAAGGGGAGGATTCGGTTTTTTGCAGACCATGAATTCAGGAGCTGCTTTACATAAGTAGAGTGAATACCATACATGGATATTGCCTCTTTAAAATCTTTGATGTCTTTCATATGTAGTGGCTCATAACTATACTCTACATATTCTGAGGAACCCCCTGGTGCCATCTTGTTCTGAATAGTAGCTGGGAACAATAGTGGTGGTGAAGGAGGTATCCCCGTGATGTCTACAACTTTATGTAAAGTATTTCCAGTACCATAACACCCCATTGGGGGTTGACCTGAACTGTTCTGAGCATAAGATGTATCATTGCCCTTTTGTAGTGTTGCAATATGGTCCTCACATTCTTTCATTTTGGATATAATGGGTTCCCATTCTTGGATTTTGGACATTAGGGATTCCCATTCCTGGAATTTGGACATTGCAGGTACAAATTCTTGTATTTCGGGTACCATCTGTCTCAAAGTTTGACTTTCTTGATGAAGTGATTCTTCCAAAGACCTCGCCGAGTTAGCAATTTTGAGATCTACATCATTAACATAATTAATGATTTTCTCGTCCACTTTATTAATGTGGTCAACAAGTTTCTTGTTCTCATCAGTTACGTAGAGTTTATATTGTTCTAGTTCTAAAGACCTCGCCGAGTTAGCAATTTTCAGATCTACATCATTAACATAATTAATGATTTTCTCATCCAGTTTATTAATGTGGTCAATAAGTTTCTTGTTTTCATCAGTTACGTAGAGTTTATATTGTTCTAGTACAGTGTTATCATTATGCGAAAGCTTGTTGTAACCAGTTTGTAGCATATCCATCATTTTAGACATAGCAGAGTTTGAGAGCTGTAATTCACATATCTTGGACAACAGCTGCTGATTTAAGGTCTGCATCTGCTTAACGTCATCTGACAGTGTAGCGTTTGATAATTCTATAATACCAAGTTTGGATGGTAATTGAAAGTTCAGATTCGTGACCTCAGTCATCACCCTTCTATTGTGGAACACAACATACAGAAACAGACCAAGAAATAGTAAAACTGGGGTACTGAATACCTCAAGATACTCATTTAAAAACTTGTCAACCATCGTGGAAAAATATATACCAAATTCCTCAAAAGAATAGTTGTCAGCCATTACCTCAATCCAGGTGCAATGACGCTGTATGGTCAGAAGATGTCACAATAACGTTTAGTGCCCTGCTGTATGGCCGATGTAGAGACACTCAGCACGCTATTCACAGATCCTAGGTGTTAAAGGGTCTCAGCAGTCAGAATAGAATCTTTGGAAAAAACAAATTCTCACAAGTCAAGACAGGATGTTAATTACAAGATAGAATGGTTTTAGTTATCTTTGTTCACCTACAGGAGTAATTCACAATTGTCCCAGGTTACAGGGGTTAGGGGCGGAGCTGCTGCTTGAATCTGCAGTTTTTGGGTCAAACCCAGCCAGCCAGGTTGGGGGAAGGGCGCTCGTGCAGCCGCAGTTCAAACTCAATTAAAATGAACTGAGCAGCGGTACAGCTAGGGGCGGAGTTACCGACTGCGCGCTCAGCAGAAGCAAGCAGCCCGGGTCAGCCGTTTAGCTAGGCAGAGAGCCGCGCGCTGGGGGAGGGGTGAAGTTACCGATCGCGTGCACAGCAGGCAGACAGCCCGGGTCAGCCTTTAAGCTAGGCAGCGAGCCGCGCGCTGGGGGAGGGGTGAAGTTACCGATCGCGTGTGCAGCAGTTCCTACAGCTAGGCAGCGGAGCCGCAGCCGCGCGACTGGTTGAAAGGCAGAGATACCGACCGTGCGCAGCGGTTAGACAGACCGACCGCGCAGCAGTTCCTACAGCTAGGCAGCGGGCCCTGGCCGCGCGCAGCTCGCGCGGCTGATTAGCGCGGCCGAACCAACCAGCCAAAGATGGAGCCTAAGCCGTTTGGAAGTCACCTCTCACTATCAAACCCGCATGCATAGGGCTGGATACGACTTGCCCACAGTCAAACCTGACCTGAGTGCGTTCTAAGCCCGACCCGCGGGTCCGGGGCGTTGGGCGCCAGATGTAGGCGTAACTTACCCACAAGGACACCAATACCAGATAGATATTTATTAGAATATAAACCAACACTCACGGTACAGGCAACAGAGTATAATAGCACCTGAACAGGGAC
Organism: Phyllotis vaccarum; assembly: GCA_033318265.1. NCBI lineage: Eukaryota > Metazoa > Chordata > Mammalia > Rodentia > Cricetidae > Phyllotis > Phyllotis vaccarum. The sequence goes on from JARWLC010000018.1 coordinate 48,407,018, forward strand.
CAGAGTCTGCAGACGGACGGGCCACGTGAGCCTCCCTCCAGCAGCCAGGAACCAGGAAGAGGGCCTCTCAGCGTCCCGGCAGCCCCTTATCAAGGGTTTGGCCACACCCCCTCCAGGAGCCCAGGACCCTGGATAAGCTTCCCTGGACCCCACCAGCTGACACCCGAATCCCACAACACTAGCCTCTACAGTCCTTTCTATATTTTGGATACTCACCCTTTGTTGGATATAGAATTGGGGAGATACTATTCCCATTCTGTAGGCTGCCTTTTTGTTCTTTTGACATTGTACTTTGCCTTTCTGAAGATTTTCAGTCTCAAGGGGTCCTGTTTATTCATTGTTGGTTTGCATGTGCTTATTGGTATTCTATTCAGGAAGATGTCTCTTGTGCCAATTAGTTCATCGCTATTCCCTACTTTCTCTTCTATTAGAATCAATGTTTATGGATTTATGTTGAGGTCTTTGATCCACTTTGATTTGAGTTTTGTGCAGAGTGATAAATATGGATCTATTAGCGTTCTTCTACATGCAGCAATCCGATTAGACCACACCATTTGCTGAAGATGCTTTCTTTTTTTCCACTGTATATTTCTGACTTGTTTATCAAAAATCAGGTATATATTGGTATGCATTTCTGCTTCTGAGTCTTTAATTTGGCTACTTTGATCAGTGTGTCTGTTTTTATATGAGAGAAGAATATTAAAAAAAATAATGTGTTCTTCTAACAAAATAACTTTAATTGACATTTCACTTTCAAGTTTCCATTATATTAAAACTAAAAAGTTACTGCTTGTGAACTTTGTGTGTTAACACTTTACATAATATATATTTTTATTTTGTTTTCTATGCTTTAAATGGTTTTGTCCTAATTTTTACATAAATTTTAGTCACTTTAAATTCAAAAATTTTGTATGCTTATGTATAACTTACATAATAAAGACAATTAAAAGGGATGTTCAAAAGCCTTTCCTCTGATTCATCAGTCCTGTGTTCATGTCTTACCAAAGACATTGTTGTAAGATAAGCACCTAAAATTGATTTTTTTCTATAATTATGTCAATGAATATGATGTAAAATGAAATATTTGCTGTGACAAATGCACTAGAATCAGCAGAAGGAATAATCAAAAGAGTAATTGCAGGTGATTATGATCAAATTAAAATAAGTATGTCATATAACAAAGTTCTGGTTTTAAATGGTAAGTGAAAATCAATTTTCTGAAAGAAAAATAAAGTACTTATTACGGAACTATCAAAGCACTCTTGCATCATGGTGTAGTAGTAAGCTTAAAGTATTTAAAATATATGTTTCAAAATATCACACAAAAATAAAGTTGCCCTTTATCTAATTGAAAAGACATAGGAAGTGATCTTCAATTCAATTCTTGAATTGAGTTTGTTTCAAGGCTTCTCCAAGAAACCCTCACAATGTCAAGTGTTCTCCAAGCAGAATTTTTAACTGCCTTTTGTTCTGACCTTGGAGTACAGAGATGGTATCTTGCACTTATCCACTAGCTAATAGTTTCTTTCCTAAATGTCGTCCCCTGATCGTGTAGACATAACCAAAATTTACCTGTATTGTGTCAAGAACAGCATGCTCTTTGATGTGATATTAAGAAATCTTTTATCTACATCTCAGTTATGGCCACTCATACCTCTAATTGTGGTAGATTAATCTGGTATGTGTAGGAGCTATATGGTCTCATATCTGTTACAGTTCTGAAAAGACTGGCAATAATGCTAAGAAAAATATACCTCCAAAGTACAAAGGACAGAGTTTGGGAATATAGCTCACTGGTAGAACTTGATATTATTTATGAAAAGAGTAAAAATGCAGTATGATTTCTTATGACAAGGAAACAGGCTCTAGATTAAGGAATAACGCAGTAGAGGGGGATGTTCACACTCTCCTCTACTGGAAAAGAGTTCCAGTATTTGGGAACTGAAGAGTGAAGACTAAGACTCTGTCCAAACAGAGGCTTGCTGGATGATTCTTCACCTCTGGTAGTAGAAAGAATATTATTAAGAAATGAGATCATCAGCTCAACAGCCCCACCTGAAAAAATTCAAGGCAACTAAATTAGGTGTTCAAAAGATGAAATAAAAATTGTCTGCTGTGAGAATTTAGAAAAGGAAAAATATAGTCTATAGTGAACAGCAAATATGCTCAGTGTTAGAGCACATATTTGAGGACTTGTGTTCACCTTAGAAACAGAATAATTTCTGAGTGAGATGAGCTACGTTAGGTTGAAATGCAATAAATCCAATACTTCAGTTAGCTGCTCAGAATCCTACTCCCCAGCTGTGTCCACAGTGTCTTTCTCTACCACTTAATTTACTTTAGTTAAACATAAAACTGCCGAGTAAAAATATGTCTCTGGATCAAACATTGTAGAGATAAATCACACATACTTACTGGACTATTTGGGTCACTACAAAGGGATGAGTAATATACCTAAAACATATGTCTAAGTAACACATCCTGGTATGGTTGCATATGTACTCTTCAGAAAGTAGATATAATAAAGTTAAGGATCTTGAGATTATATCATTCTAGATTTATGGTGGGCCCTAAGTCAAATAACCAAAATCTTGATCTTTATAAGAAAAAAAAAAAGGAATGTTCAAAACACATCAACGCAAAAGATACCCAGGAAGGAAGGTCTTGGGAAGACTGGTGCATCCTCTAGAAGCGAGAATATTAGATTACTTTTCAGGACCTTCAGAAGAATCTCATCCTTCTTTCTTTTTATCTTCATTTTTCTGGCTCTGAGGTTCACAGGAGATCTTTCCATTGTATTAAGTCATCAAGTATATAGTCATTTGTTATAACAGCCATACAAAACTAAATATTCCCCATGTCTTGGCAATAAAGATCTATTTTTTGATGAAATAAAATAAAGTCAAATTTCTAATTGTTCTTCCGTCATTATAGAGGAAATATGTATATCATAGTAAACATGGACTCTCAGTCTCCAATATTGTATGTTACAAAGCAATGAGAGATGGTAAAATGAGGGCTTATCCCTGTTACTAGGCTACACTTCATGATGAATTAAGAGCCCCATGGCTATGTTACTGAATGGAAGTATATATCAATATTTTGTGTCTTTGAATAAATAGAAAATTTCATTTTTATAACAAAGAAAAATAAATCTTTTAAGGTCTTGTAGTAAAGAACAGCCCTATGCTCACAACCCAACATCTGTCCAGAAATCAGGACCTCTACTGCACATCCATGAAGAAATAAATTCGGTTGAGTTGAAAACAGCCTTAAATGTGAATATTCTCCTATAAAAGCGTAGGCATCAATCAAAATGCACTTGAGATGTTAAAAGTAGCAACTAGATGAATTGGACCCAGATTTCAGGCATATAGAAAAATAATAAATTTTAAAATGATAAATTTTGTGGTAATTCATTTGGGTGCAATACAAAACCAAGACAGCATAATTTAATTAATTTGTTGAATGTCATCCACTCTCATGACAAATTATACCTGACTATGACAATGTACAAAGAATAAACTAAACTAATTTTTCTTTAATTGCCCTCAAGAAGAAAAAGATGACGTGATTATTTATTCTGAACTAAGGACTCTAAAAACAGCCAGCAGAAAGTCAGACAGCTGAAGGTGAGAATCCTGTGCTACATTTGTGATCTTAAATGTTCACTCAAAGTCCAAGCAATGAAGACAGAATCAGTACTTAAAAACATTATGTAATGCTGGAACATGAAGGAATGGAGATTCCCAAATAGTCCTTTTGACATTGGAAGCATAACACTGAGGGAAATATTGGGACCTAGTTCTGACTCTCTTTAACCCTGATCATCATAGAACTAGCTTTTCTATGCTACGTACTACATGTCCTTGTGTCTTTTCTTGACAGAGGCTTCAAAGCCTTCCAATTGTGGACTAACATGTTTATAAGAATGAAATAAACCAAGCTATTTCTCTCTGAAAGTCATTTATCTCAGTCGCGATCTAAAAAATAGAAAGAAAAAGAAAGATAAAACAAGAAATATGGTGAAAACGTGTGACCTGTAACTAACTTGGGTACAATTTGGGAGTCTCCAACAATTAAAAATGCACTTTCAGAGGTAGTATGTGATTATGTGGGATGATAGATATTGTGTGGAATTGAGCACTTAAGTTGTCTTCTCTGTGAGAAAAAAATGATATCCATAGTAATGTTTATACAAACACTGTAATTGCAACCACTTAGGGAAACACTAGCTCTCCACCCAGGTAGCCCAAAGACAAGGGAGGAGATATCTTATAAATGAGGTCACCAACTATTTTTTTAAGGAACTTTTTCATGGTGGGAGGTAAGTCTCACTACTCTATCTATATCCTGTGGTTAGTTTTCCATACAATGGAATTCATTCATTGTAGAAAGCTTGATATAAAATGTGTTTCAAATTTTATCTACAGAGACAAAAGGTTCTGATTTAAACACTCTTTCCAAACTTGGCACACTAATCAGGAGAATTATGGGTGATAGAATTGCCTTAGGATTGCTATTTGAGGACCCAATGAAACATTCGCAATTACAATGCCTCATGCTGCACCTTGATAAATGCTTTAGTCAAGTGGAAAATCCAATGCAGAAATGTCAATTAGATGTAGAAAGTTATTTGGTATTTCAAGTTAGACATTTATGATCTAGGCTTTGGGGGATGCCTGAATTTGAGGTACAGTTGAGATAAATGATACCTGTCCAATTTACCCTACTACTTGGATATTTGCTACAATTTAATTAAATACTCAGTGAGAAAATCCAAAATATTTTTTCTTAGTCTCTGCCATACAAATGAATCAGACAAGGTAGACTATTGCTGAATCAGACAAAGCAGAATAATACTAATTGTATGTGGTAGGCATTGTTAAGTGACATTTCTGCTCATCTTAACAAATAGTAATTAAAATGATCTTTTGATTCACAATACCATTTCAGGGTTCTGTGAATAGAAGTCATAGTTCACAAGTGACAGTGTTCCATTTTGAAGCAGATATTAGAGATCTTTATTATACACTACAAAAGTCAATTTCTTAGTCTAGTTCACATATCATGGTGTGCATATTAGAAAAACTTCAGAAATTTAATGGGAATCTTCTTCATTGTCTCTTTGAACTCAAGAATGAGAGAAAGCAATGTAAATGTCCAAAATATGCTACTTGTTTATTGAAATATGATAAAACACATTTTTCTTATTCTTTTGTAAAATTTCTTGTGACACTTCTTGAGGAAACTCAAAAAGTCATTGTTTTCAAATCAATATATTTCATTACTCTTCAATTCATATATACAAGAAAATACTATCTCATCTAACTAATTTCTCCCTCTAATTCCCTCAGAATCCTCCAAAATATTGTTTGTTTACAAATTCCATTCCCCAAATCCAGCTAGTGCTGCCCATAAGGGATGGGTATAGGGCCATTTCCTGAATCATCTAAAAACAAGTTGTCAATAATAATAATAATTCTTGCTCCCCCTTGTTGTCACCTCCAAGCAGTAAGTTGTGAAAGTGCCTTTCTCATTTATATAAATATAATAGTTGGCTTTCTCTTGTACTGGTTTGATAACAATATTGCTTTTATATTCTGTACAATTTAATAAGAAATACTTTAATAGAATATTTATTATCTAACTTTAAACATGGATTTAACTAATTGGGTAGAAAAATACTACATTTGCATTTGTATCTTAATACTGATTTACATAACTATTGTTGAGCTTTGTATTTAGATGTTCCCTATTTAGATTCTATTTTGTCTGTCACACAAATTTTTCAAATGTACAGCTTAAAATTTATCTGTTAACTTCTTAAACTTTGTGTTCAAGTTATTATCTATCCAGCAGAAATATTAAGAAATTAAATATATTATACCAGGTAGTAGGATATTAGTCCTACCACTATGACTTGGGGGAAAAGGACCATAAGGATGTAAGATTGATATAAGCATATGTCAGTACCATTCAGGGAAGCACAAAAGGAACTTTATTTTACGACTTACATTTCTTGTAAAGTGTAGTCTATTAGTTCACTAATGTTTATCCCATTATTATAATCAGCTTTATAATACTGGTTGCATAACTCTTCTGTAATATTTCTACTTATTCTTTATTGAGAATAAAATCCACATATAATATACAAACATATACATACTTATATATTACGTATTTTATATAATTTATACATACTTTATATAGATTAAATAGTATGATATAATTAACTTTCTTTTTTTTCTAAAATCTCAAAGATAAAATTCTATGTTTTAAAATTAAAGTTCAACACAAATTTTAATAAAATTAACTCTAGTAACATTGTAAATTTATATATCTGAAACTAAGTGATAATTTTACAGTATCTCTAATAGTATAGCATTATTTTATAGTTATTATTCAGGTATTATGCAATATTTATGATAAAATACTAATAATGTATATATGCAAGGGCTTTATTGAAGAAATGAACATCACAGAATTATACCACACTTGTACAAATAAAACAAAACTTGAGTATCGCTTAATGAAGTTCATTTTTAGAAATTGAACAATGATTACTTAGAATACATCTCAGAATTAAAGCCTTTGCCCAGCATGCGGAAGTTCCTAGGTTTTATCCCTAGAAGTAGAATTACTTTATTAATTATTAAATTAATGAATGAATTAAATTTTATATTATGTTTAATGAAGTGGACAAAATTAAGGGTCATATTGTATCATGGATGAGAGGTCACAATCATGTTTTTTACTAATTGGTTCTTTCTAATTCACTCTTTTCTAGGTCAATTTCTCCTCATGTCTGTGTCTATTATAGTTGCTTGCTGTTAAAGAGTAGTTTTTAGTCAGAACAAAATGGACTATTTTATAAAATATTATTCAAAAACATTTATCAAATAGAGCTTCTTAGTAGATAATGTGTAAATTAAATCATAGTCATAGTAGTCGTCTTAAAATGCTTCCAAAGTAATGTTATATTATGTGTCTGTAATCTGATTCACAGTTCCAATTGACATCATTTATTCTTTCCCCTAAAACTAAAAGTTAAAAAAAATTTAAATTATGATCTTTGGTCATTCCTACCTCACATGGAAAGTTTGATAAGTGTTTCATAGAGTGGTCAATTTGATAAAATGTATTCTGTGAACTATCTTCATCCAAGTTCGTTGTAGAGCACCAAAGAAAATGAATAAGAAATTCTCATGCTTCTTTCTCTTTCTTGATTTTCTTTTATTTTAATTCTCTTCTTTTGAATGTTTTATTTCAGGGAGGGAGAGAGAAAAAGAGGTAGGAGAAAGAGGGAGGGAGGGAAGATGGTGAGAGAGAGGAAGAAAGGATACAGAGTTGGGAAAATGAGGATGTAGGAGGGATTTGGGAGCATTGGGAAAGGGATACTTTTATCAGTATATATTCTATAAAAAATAATAATTTTTTTTGAAATTTTTATATATAATTTCATACTTTGATGCTAAGTATATATTTAATTCTCATCAAAATTTACATTTAAAGATGAAAGTTTAAGGTTTTTTAGATAATGAGCATTTATTTAATTTATCTGGTTTTTAATGATATTTTTCAGATCTTCTGGCAAAATACATAACCTTTAGACAAGATGAGATAAACCGACATCATTTTCTTTTAATATGACCAAATAATCATTTATATTATTTATGAACTGTAAACTAATTCATTCTATTTTTAACAGTGAAATAAATTTTAGCCAACAAATTGTATTTACATGTGGCAGTTTAAAAAAATATTATTTTCTCAAATTTATGGCATGCTTATACTGACAAAAGTATTATGTACATAAATATGAGTTTTTAATAACCATGAAAATGAGTCTTGAGAAAATTTGTCTTGAAATTAATTAGAGGGATTTTAAAAAATCATATAAAGATATAATGTCATTGCTTTATTTTTAAAATTTGCCTCTCCGACTACTTAAAATTATGTTCATATTTAAACCTCTAAACAATGGAAAACCCAGTGATACATTTGTCCTTTATTCTTTCTGGCTGGTAACAGTTCAAATGAGAAGGGGCCCCTTTGGGGTTTTGTTCACATCTAGAATCCTTGGAATTTGCAGTCTTACTGCCTTCTTTTGTCTCTCATTGGCTGTATAGTTTATCTTAGCACTGCATATCAGATGTCACATGCTAAATGCAAAGAGAAAGGGGAAGATAATTAAAAGGTAACTTTTACTTCTCTACTAGTATTCTGAACACTCAGGTAGCTTGTTTTATCTCAAACAAAGCACAATAAAGACATGATCTTTTTTAATTTAAAAAAATATTCATTAGAATTTGTACAGAGCTGAAATTTTAGTACTTTAGAAGATTAGTCGAATAATATTGACATTTTAAAGTACAATGTATTTAAGTATGGCTAAAACATAATTTAAAATACACATGAAATCCATTTTTCTAAATAGTTTACTATCAAATCTAATTTGTGTAGCATTTATTTGGCACAGCGTGTGTTTTAGATGATTATTTGGTTTTCTTTTATTTATTCTCATTTTGAACTCAACCATGGTTGTTCAGTTTTGTTCTAAAGAAACTGACAAATGAAAAATGTGTTTCAGATTAGCACCAAGAAGATTTGGAAATAAAAATAAGTCATTTCATTGACACTCACCATGAACTCGTAATCTATACTTTTTATATTGTCATTGGTGAAGACAGGTTTTTGATAATTTACATTAAAACTTGACATTGACAGGTGTATCTTAGGATAAAAAAAAATTCCATGTATTTATTTTAAAAATTACTGTAGATGATAAATTAAAAGAGAATAAAGAAACAGATTAAACAAGTTTATGAAATGTCCCTATCCCATTAGCATTCATTGAAATTATTTTTAATTAAGTTGATAAAGCCAAACATAATAAAGAACTGATTTGTATGACACAATGCTTTCATCATGCTGGCCTATAGGATTAAGTACTGATTACTGATTGGAACGGGAGACTCCATCAAGCTGTGGTGCGGCCATCCCAAGCTGAAGAACAAGCCATGGGAAGCAATCCAATGAACAGACTCCTCCCTTTGATTAAGTTCATGTCTCCAGTTCCCTGCTTTGACTTCTCTCCCTGGCTTCCTTCAGTAACACGATGTAGACAGATTTTAAGGCAAATAAATCCCATGTTTTTGCAAGTTTTTTTTTCAATTTTTTTTTTACAGCAATAGAGTACAAACTACAGCACATATATTTTAACTAACTAAAGTGATATTTATATATATATATATATCTCAAAATATCCCATTCCCCTTATTATTTTGTATAATTTTCATATTTCTGTATGTTAAAAATACATTTATAAATAAACAGAAAGTTGAAATTGAGTTTTAGAACCAATCTTATATACTCATACTTTAGTTTACTTGGATGGCATAATTTTATTAACACCAAACATATATATTCTTCTATTTACCAATATTTAAGACAGTTATATATCATCTAGAATTTGAGACCTTGTCTTCTATTAGAGTTAATTTCATGTTAAGTCTAAATTTAAGTAATTTAGGACCATGGCAAGGTTAGTGTTAATAGAATTATTTTCATATATGTAAATAAAACTGCTTTTTATAAATAAATATTATGCATTTTGAATCCAAAATTCCCTTTTCCTCTTAATGTTTTGTGCATACATAAAAATATATATTAGTCCTGATTCTCAAAATCAGAGGTAAAACATAGTCAACTTTATTAAAATACACTTGAAGCTATTGTGATACTTACATATATTTGTAACATCTTTTAATTAGATTTGGAGTGTCATAACATGTGTGTTGTTAAGATAAAATGTTTTGCTTCAGAGGTGAAGAGCAATAAATATGGAGAAGTAGAAAACAATTAATGTGACTCCTCTAATTGAAAAAAAAAACGCCATTTCTTGGGAGTAATGTAATATTTATGTCACGAACAAATGAAGAAATAAGGAGAAAATTTTGAAATGAAGGCTAATCATAGTAACAAAGGGGGGAAATCAAAGTAAGCATTATTAAAAAATATTTAAGGGACATCATATTCTGTATATCCAGATAATGTATGTTTTATATGTTCTCTGATGAATGGAATGTATGAGTGCAGCTATACTTATAAAACCCCAAGGGAAAAATAGGAAATAAAATAAAATGTATTTTATAGAATATATTTTATTAATTCTCAAGCGCCTCCTCCTCCTTTTCTCTCTCTCTCTCTCTCTCTCTCTCTCTCTCTCTCTCTCTCTCTCTCTCTCTCTCTCTCTCTCTCCCTCCCTCTCTCTCTTTCTCTTTTTCCCAGTGCAAACAAAAAGACAAAAAAGATCACACCAAATCAAACCAAAAGTAAAAACTAAATAAAAACGCCCACAAATAAGTTTTCTTTATTGAACAACTGCTTTTGTCATGAATACTACCCTAAAGTTTGGTTGACATACTCAATGAGATCCCACTGGAAAGAGTTGATTTTCTTGTTCCTACCAGACATTAGTTGCAAGGAGATTTCTGGTAAGGGGTGAAATTTTGTTTCCACTCTCCTTCCCCATGTTGGGATTGTGTCTGTGTTAACCTTGGGCAAGTCTTGTGCTGTAGAGAAACCATGTGTGCATTGGCTCTGCTGTGTCTTGAAGAATCACTCTAATTGGCTTCATCCCAAACCTCTCTATTCTCCATTATTTCTGGTTTGTTTGTTTGTTTTTAATTTGTTTTGGTTTTTGGTTTGGTTTGGGTTTTTTTTTTTTTTTTCAAAAAGATGCTTCAGCCTTGAGGGTAAAAGTTTGTTAAAAACATTCCATTTTGGCTGAGTGCTCCAGAGTCTCTTATTACACATGACCCAATTATAACTATTTGTGTAAACTCCAAACATGTACAAGTAGAGGTTTCTCTGATGAGAGGTGAATGAGTCAATGACCTATGGGAATAGCAATGTGTCATTATGAGTCATTTTATTGCTATGTTCCTTTAGTAGATTAATCATAATAGGTTTTTCCCTGGGGTTCATGGAATATTTAGTTTCAGGTTATTGGCCACCTAACAGTGTCCTTAAATATATGATATAAATAGACTAAAACACACAATATGATTATCACATTCAATGCAGAATGACAAACACATCATGTCTCTTTATCAGAAAATTCCTGGGTAGAGTGGGGATGCAAGCGACTTACCTCAACCTAATAAAGGCAATTAACAGTAAAACCACAGCCAGCATCAAATCTAATTGGAGAGAAACTGAGGCATTTTCACAAAATCAGGAGAAAGATAAGGATGCTCACTCTCTATCTTCTCTATAGTAATCTAATATAGTACTTGAAGTTTTAGCTAGTGCAATAAGCAAATTGAAATAGATCAATGAGACACAAATAAGAAAGGAAAATGTAAAGTGTCCTTGTTTTCAGATGGTACTCTTTACAAAAGACTATAAAGTTTCCACCAGAATAGTTTTATATCTAATAAATACTTATAACAAATCTGTAGATTACAAAAATAATACACAAAACAATAGCTTTCCTATATATAAAAGACATAATGTTTGCATCAGAAAATCTTAGGATAACTTTAAGCATATGAAAGAAATGTTTCACAACAACAACAATAATAATAATAAACAATAATTTTAGGACATTGAACAAAAGATATAATTTGTCTCTTGCAATTGTTTTTTTGTATAAGCAAACTACCATGTCATCTAAATATTAATAGAAATTAAAAGGTATAAGACATATGCTGCATCTCTTTAATCAGGAACAGATCACTAAGCAAACTTGATAAAATGGATACATCTATAAAACACTTCCACTCCTAAGACTCAGGGAAGAGGAGCTAGAGAGAATGTATGTGTCAGAGGATCAAAAGGGTTTGCTGTGAGACTACGCCTCCTAGTCAAAATCTATAGCCATAATGTCTTACAAATATGACTGTCCAAATGAGGGTTAAAAAAAAAGACATGCCCAAGTGAATGAAGATAGTCCAAGAGGTGTCAATGCTATACAAAAAACTACAGGCAGATAAATAATTCTGAGGTGAGAGAAATTGTTTTCTCCAAAGAATTTATCAATTACTTGTCTAACACCAAGTAGACAGTCCCCAAAATTTATACATATTAAGAACACTATATAGACTGAACAATTGGCAGTTGGGGATACATATGCTTGTGTGCTTGCATGCATGCAACAACATTTAACAAAAAAATAATGAGCATAAAAGAGGAGGTTTATATAAGGGACAATGTGAAGGAAGGAAAGAGAAAACAGAAATGATTTAATTATAATTTTAAATAAATGATAAAGTGATAAAAAAATCCAAACGTATAAAAAGAGGGAAGTATGGTGAAGTGCATGTAAAGGGATTTCAGATAAGCAGTGTATGATGAAATTTCCTTTAGCATCAGTCACAGATTTGAGCAGGAATACAAGAAACAAAAAAGCCTCGGGAAGACAGATTTTGAATTCTCAAAGCAGAAAATGTAGCGTTTTCTGGGTTGTTAAAATCTCACACACTGTGATCACATCTACATTTACACCTGAACAGGCAGACTTTATAAATCACATCATTTGAAATGCCACTATTTATAGAACACAATGCCTGCTGCACCAACCATTGCACATAGAAGACCCTTGCCCCTCTGACCTTTCTTACAGAAATTGACTTCAGTATATACATGGCCAGTGGAAGTTTAATTCTATTCATTCAAATTATAAATTTGAAGAAAATTAACTTCATGCTCTATGACCTACAATCAAGCCAATCTTTTGGTTTCTCCTCTTTAGTTTTATATTTAAAATGATTTTTCCACTAAAAATTTTATAAATTTGAGATTATTATTGGGGAAACTGTATAATATCGTGTGGTAGTGAATGTATATTATGACTAAGTAAGATAATTGAGTTAAATAACACAATGGTATTTCTAGAGAAGACAAATGCTTGCTTTGATTTAGCTGGCGTTGTTTCCTGTTTGTTTGTTTCTGCAGTCAACAAATGCATCACTTATTTGTCTTGTGGATTTGTGCTAATAACTAATGAAGTGTGTTTGTATAATCCCATTTTAAATAGTAGTAATCACTCAAAGAACCTTTTTTATTTATTTTTTGCGAGCAAAGACTAGCAATGTAATAGTTATCAACTGGCATGAATCAAATTTTCTACAGACAGGAAACATTTTCAAACCACCAACACACCTAAAAAAGGTAGTCATCCTATGTTGATTAAACATTTTTAAGCTGCAAATAATAATAGTATCTACAGTGCAGTTTTACTGACGACTTATTCTCTCAAGACAGTTATTTTGCACATACACATTTATTCCTATTATTACCATATCTCTTGGTAAATCATATGCTCCATTTTACCACTGCCTTGTTCATTCCATCCTGATCTGATCGTACTATACTCCATTTTTAAAATTCTCTATGTGTCAATAATTAGTACTCCTTAAGTAAGTTTGTATTTAAAAATTCTAATATGCAAAGGGTAGAGTATAGTAAGTTACATGTAATATTTAATTAATGCATGAATTTAATATTTGCCAACAAACTATTTTAAAGTATCCCCATAGAAAACTATTTACATAAAATATTAAGTTGTGTCATTTCATTTCATTGTAACACTACAGACATGTATTTTTCTGAATTTTTTTTAATGTAGGGATCTACTCTCCCTCTTCTTCTGTCTCTTCTTCTCTCCTGAGGAAGACTGATATGTTTTAAACAAGATCATTTGCTTTTTAACTGGAGGCATTAGGATCTGAGAGCACTATGTCACATCATCTTAAATGGCTTTTCATTTGATGGATTAATTGTCTGCTGGGTCATAGCTATTAGGTTGTTTGGCAAACATATTCTGTCTGTTTGCTTTACTACAGTGTACTTTGTAAAGATATCACAGAGACATTTTTCCTTCCTTCTATTCCTCTTCTGATTCATAAATTCCTACATGATTCGTGGAATTTTTACAAATTTCCTAATTTGTTATATTTTACTTAATGAAAACACAGACAAAGCAGCTTCTGTGTTTTTCAGATAAGAAAAGTTGTTGGAATAGACAAGCAAGTAAATAGAAATAGTTTAAATAGGTATGGAGATAGATTATAGGGAGATAGATCATAGATGATAGATGAATGAATAGATAGAAAATAGATGACAGACAGACGGATGGAAGGATGATGGATGGATGGATAGATAGATAATAGAAGTCAACAATGGTTAGATAGGTGATCTATGATGGAAGGCAGAAGGTAGGAATAATCATTTAGTCACATGCATCAGATTAGAAACTACTTAAAATAGCCTCAAGCATAATAGTGGTGAGCATGAACAGAAATAAATTCTTTGTATTTTGATTCTCTTGACAAAACAAGGATATTGTAATATGTAAGTATATTTAGATTAGCATGGAGCCTTTAAGTTTTTTTTATCTTAGTAATAAAAATCTATAGCAGGAATGGAGAAAGGGCAATGGAAAGCATTGGCCCAGATTCAAAGCCCAAAATCATGTGGTAGCTCACAGCTGTCTATAATTCCAGTTACAGGGTATCAACACCCTCATACAGACATGCATGTAGGGAGCACTGATGTGTAGTAGGAGGTTTCTGGTCCAGACTTTCAGGCCCAGTCTCAAGATTTAGGGCGGCAGACCCACAGACCCACAGAGACACACAGATGCTTACAAAAGTTTTAGGCTGATCAGACTAAAACCCAGGCATATAACTTGCTAACTCTTTACCCTTAATCTAACCCATGACTCTTATCCTGTTCAGCCATGTGGCTCCGTATCTTTTCTCAGAGCAGCATAGTTGTCCTCTGCTTCTGCTGGCTTCTCTCTGGCATTCTACTCTGTTCTTCCGGCTCCTGGAATTTTCTTAGTTTGGTAGCCCCACCCATACTTCCTGTCTGCTTTTGGCCAATCAGCACTTTTTATTAAGCCAGTGGGTGGGACAATTATTTACAATGGAATAACATAATCTCCCTACACCAATGTACACAATTTTTTTAAATAAGTGTATATTTTAGTCAGATATATAACCAGATTTTTTGAGTCATGAATCACTCTAGCTATAACACAAAAAATGAATAGCCAACTCACGCTCATTCACTATGTAATATGAGAGTTGTTCTTGACGATGATCCTGGCTTTCAGAAATGTCATGAACACACATTAAAATTTTAGATTTTTTTTCATTAATATCCTCTTTAATGGTCTCTCCTTTTAGATTTTAAGCTTAGATAATAGTAGATTTCCCATATTTTCTTATGCTTATATCTATCCACCCCTAACATAGAAAAACATGTACTTGAAAACCACTCAAAAAAATTGATTGCTGGGGCATTTTAACATACTTTCGTAAGAAATAAAAGAATCATATCTAGAAATATACAATGTATTTTTATCCTTAGATAATTTTGATCTAGAGGTCAGGCTGAATTAACTCACTTCACAAAACCATCATAGTTAGGAAATCACTGCTACTAAAGAAAAGGGAGAGAAATTACAAATACTTCTTCAGATCTTTGAGATCTTGAAATTTATTTCTTACTGACAAAATATATTTTGTACATTTTAACCTAAGCTGCAGGTAATATTTGATACTTTATATGATGTCTAACTTAAGAAAAAGACACTTAATTTCTTTGTTATTATTAAAATTTTTAACATTATTTCACATTCTTTTGTGAGATGAATGCTCTTGAATACTGTAAAAAATTGGTGCTAGTATCAATTTAATATAATGGTGAGTTGTCAGTGTCTAGGCCAACAAGAAGTATAGGTGAGGCTACCAGACAAGGGGAAGTGTAGAAAAGGTAGGAAAAGAGTGGACACCAGCCAGACACAGAGGAAGATGATAATGCTTCACTAAGAAAATTGTACCAAACTACATGGCTAAACATAAATAGAATTATGGTATAATTTAAGCATAAGAGTTAGTCAATAATATACCTGAACTGCTGGTCCAGCATTTACTATAATATGAAGCCTCAGAGTCAATTATTTGGGAAGCAGCTGCTGGGTATTTGAAAGTTTCTAAGCAGGACAGAAGCTACTGCTACAATATACCAATTAAAGTTTTCCCTTCCTCCTCTTCTTCTATTTGTTTTTCAACCTCTTTTTAACTGCCCCCTCCCCCCTTCATCCCTCAGAAATAACCAGGCTTCCCATGGGAGTCAACAAAGCAAAGCATATCAAGTTGAGGCAGGATCAAGCTCTTCACCCTTGATCAAGGCTGAGCAGCAAAGCATCCCACCATAGGAAATGGTTTCCAAAATGCCAGCTCATGTGCCAAGGACAAATTCTGGTCCCATTGCTAGGGGCTCTACACACAGACCAAGCTATAAAACTGTCACCCACATGCAGAGCCTAGGACTGTAACTTAACTTCTCAAATACTTATCATTTCTGTATGTTTAAAGCAGTCTGAAAATTTGTCTTTTTTTATCACGAAAGTCCAAAACTAATCTTTTCCCCTGACCCTAAAGTTCAAAGCCCATTTTCTTTTTACCATCAGTTTTTTCTGCAAGGTTAGAGACTCATTCCTTCATTACTCTGTGTGCCAGATGGGCAGTATTACTTCTTCATTGGACATAGTACAAGATTGTTTTACTTGAATATAATTATATGAACAAAATTAACCCACATTTCTTAATAACTGTCAATTTATCTACCTGTTTTCAAACAACATGCACCATGCACTTGGACAATTAAGAGACTGGGTCAGTTTTCAATTTAAGCTATGTGCCTCTCCTCTGGTGGTCACTGGCAAGTGCCAAAGCTCTTGATTAAGGGCTATCAGCCAAGGCAGTCAGAAGTACAAGGTAGAGTGGACTGGAGTGGACTGGAAGAAGAGCCTTTTTCACATCCCTCTAGCCATCCTAAGTTCTAGGGAACTAGAACCATGGAGAATTTTTGATTATTTAATAGAGTGAAGCCAGATAAAGAAGAAAGAACAAGAAATTGATAACTCACCCATGACACCGACCCTAGGTATTATCCTCAATTTTAATGCAAAAATCATCTATATAACAAAAAAGAAGCCTGAAGTCAGAATTGAAAGTTCACACTTAATAAGTACATAACTGTACAAGGCCATCTGGACCGTCTAACAAGAAAACAGAACTGTGGAAATGTTGTTAAAATTCCTAGTTGTGACTTGCTGGAATTTAGTTTAAAAGAAAGCAAATGACAGTGAGGAAACTCCATGCTTAACATTGCCAGATAGCTTTAATGCATTACATATAGATAGATAGATAGATAGATAGATAGATAGATAGATAGATAGATAGATAGATAGGTAGGTAGGTAGGTAGGTAGGTAGGTAGGTAGGTAGATAGATAGATAGATAGATAGATAGATAGATAGATAGATAGATAGATAGATAGATAGATAGATAGAAATGGATGGATGGATGATGGATGGATGAATGGGTTGTTGAGTGGATGGAGAGAGAGAGAGATAGGTAGATAGGTAGGTATGTAGATAGAGATTTTCTCTGTGGTCTTTATCTCTGTCATCTATGTCTTTCTGTCTCTCACTGGGAATGTGTGTGTGTAAAACTTGTTTCTTTTATTTTACTTTTCTCTGTCATAAGTTTAAGTAGCTTTAAGGTATAGGGAAAGCTTGGCTACCTAGCTGACCAGGGTAGCTATCTGTAAGCCTGCCTAGAGTTTTTAATGCTTTAACATTCTGAAAACTATATTTAGTGAACAGTTCTAATCCCAATAAAAAATGGATCCCTTTGCTTCAACCTTTCGCACAACACAGGACCATGTGAGCCAGACACTCTACCTCCACTATTCTTTAAGATTCACACCCCCACAGGGAGCAGCCTGACACAAGGATAAACCTTAATAGATTACTGCATTTTATCAGCCTTCTAGATAAGAATTATTTGTGCATTTGCTATAAAATTGTATCTGATATCATCCACCTATATTATTCAGTGTCTTCTATGCAAAGAACAACTCTACTTTAGGGTTCAAAACATTTTTTTCTTAAGTAATTGTTATGCTCCTATTGTCCAACTTCTGTAGCTCTTTCTGTGGGCACTGTGTGTGGTTTACAGGGCCAACACCAAACTGTTCCAATGGCACATTCAACTTTTATTTTTATTTTTATTTTTTTTTATTTAAAAGGTTTTTTTCATTTTACATAGCAACCACAGATCCCCCTCACCTCCCCCATCCACTTCTTAGAGAGGGTAAGGCCTCTTCCCATGGGGAGTCAAACAAGTCTGGAATCTCAAGAGGAGGAAGGACCAACATTCACCTTGTTATGGAAGAGGCTTGGCCCACCTGTGTTTGCCTTCTTAATGAAGGAGGTAAAAGTTAGGTTCTGGGCAAATTACTGAGACTCTGTCTCTAAATAAAAGGCAGAAAAGAATGGGCATATGGCTGGTGGATTGTGGTCTATAGTGAGCAAGTTTAATATCATCTATCACAGGAAACAATGAAACATATGAAATAAACAGAATAAAATAAAAGAAGCTAAAAAGTGGAGAAAGGTACCAAATGCATATTTATTAAGTACATGATGGTCCATTTTGTCAGTAGTGAGTGGAAGTTTCCTTTGGGAACACCATATCCCACAGCAAAGACCTTTTAACCAACTATTCACTTAGGTCTATTCAATGTATATTTTTAAAAAAATATTTTATTTAAAATCCAAATATTGAGAAACATGCATACACACACACATACACACACACACACACACACACACACACACACACACACACACACACACACACACACACACCAGAAACCAAGCAAATTAGGAGACTTTGAATTTCTCTCCACTGAATCACTATTTCTGCCTTTCATTTTTAGTAAGATTATGCTTCCTTATTTTTATTGTTGAAATGTATTGCCAGATTTTAGACATGAAAATCTACCAGTGTCTGGAATTAACAGTATTTGACTGAACTACAATAGCTATAACTTATCAGTTGTTAGTGTCCTCATCACCTACATTGTGAACTGTTAACAAGTATTTTACTTCTAATCCTACTAAAATTATTTATGAAACAAGACTACAGTATTGATTTGATTTCCATGCTTGAGATTAAGTTGGAGACATGGCCTTAATTAATAAAATTTAATAAGTTTTAGAGCTACCACAAACAGACTCTTTCTTGCTTTGGGAGTCCCTAACATCCCTACTAATTCTTCAACCTACTAGAGTCACAGGACTTGTCATACAGATTTATCAACAGCCATCCTATGCCGTTACCAGTTATATAAATTCATTGCAAGCAAAGTGTAAATGGGCATATATCATGATGCCAAGGTATGTCATCATCAGTGAATTGCAAGTGCAGGGTCAGTCATCTGTTATGATGAATTTCCATTCTTGGAAGCTTTCAAATCATTTCAAAACCTTACACAGTAACAATATCTAAAATGACTTTTAAGAGAGAGTTTACTCATTTTCTAAGATATGGAAGTATCTACCATAAATTGTAGGTGCAGGGGAGAATAATAATATAAAGGATGCCCCTGGTCTTGGTTCCTTAAGGTTCATTCAATGGTTTCCTCTTTTAAATGCAAAAATTTCCTCTCTGTTTTACACTTATGAACCTATACCTTAATTATCATGTCAATTTAATCAAAGAGAATATTTAAAAACAATAATAACTTGCTTAAGAAAAATTTTGAAAACAGACACATCACAATAAAGACAGAATGGTATTCTAAATATAAGAAAAAAATCTTTAAGTAAAATGGTAATAAAATTTGGTGAGCATAGCTGTGTTCTACAAATATTTAAATGTAAAAAGAATGTCCAGAGAATGTCCTTTATACCGTGATTCTGTCCTACACCTACAATGATTTACATATCTTAAAAAATGAGCAAACTTTCTCTTAAATGCCATTGTAGGTGTTGTTGCCGAGTAAGGTTTTGAAATGCTTTGCAAAGCCATGAATCATGGAAATACATCATAACAGATGAGTGACCCTGCTTTTGCTTTTGGATCAAGAAGCTCTCCAGGCTCGTTTATCAAAACTAAGCCTTAAATACATTACTTAACCTCATTTCTGTCACTTTACTCTGTGTTAATTGGCAAAATTAGTGTTTGATTAAAGTATAATTGTCATGAAATTGCGATCATATGTATAAGACATCAAGTTCAGTGAGTATCACTTATTAGGAGCAAACTACATTACATGTAGCTGTCATCGCATAATATTTTACAATACAAAAAGAATGGATTATTCCTAAATTAAAATGAAATCCAAAAATATATTAAGATAAACTGTATTATCTTGAGTAACAAGACAAAATATTAATTCATTAATATAAACAGCTCAATTGCAGAAACTGTGAGATTTATACATTGTCATTAAGATTTAAGGCTACTGTGTGATATGTTTCGTATTTAATAAAAAACCAATCTGAATTATCAGAGAAGAGATCTATCCATTGTCAATCCAGGAGGATCAGAGAGTGGTAACTCATACCTTTAATCCTAGCACTGGGAAAGACCTGGAGTAGTGACATATGCCTTTAATCCCAACAGATCTTAGTTTGAGGCCAGTTTGGTTTACAGAGGGAGTTCCAGCCTCCCAGGCAGGCAATGATAGTTCCAGGCTCTTAATACCATTAACTCCAAAGACAGAGGAGATCTTTCTGTGTTGCTGTGAGTTCAAGGCTAACTACCAATGAGCCCACACCTTTACTCTTAACCTGGATGTGAAACAACTGGATGAAGAGGTATTTAAGGAAGGTGCAGGAAGACAAGATTTTGACAGTAGAAGCCAAGAGGAACGAGGCTGAGGAAGAGGAAGATTCTAGGTTAGATTTGACTGTGGTGTTCCCTGTCTTTGATATTTCAGCCTTTCCCTGATATCTGGCTCTGAGTTTACTTTATTTGTCCAACAGGCTATAGA
The DNA here is from genome assembly GCA_033318265.1 of Phyllotis vaccarum. Lineage (NCBI taxonomy): Eukaryota > Metazoa > Chordata > Mammalia > Rodentia > Cricetidae > Phyllotis > Phyllotis vaccarum. Next base: position 48,427,885 of record JARWLC010000018.1, read on the forward strand.
TCTGTGTATATGAATAGGATCTGATTAGAGAAAAAATATTTACAGGAAATTTCTGATTCCTCAATTAATTTAATTAACCTGATGAAAAAATAAAATGTCAAAAATTATCAACAGACTGAAAATATTTAGTTGTGAGATGCATCAAATGAGTATATGAATACTGTGTCAATGTTGATAACATGGAACATTTCAATTGCCAGAGTGAGAAGAGAAAATACAGACAATTGTAATGTCAGGGCCGGTGAGATTGCCTATTGCCAAGCCCAATGATCTGAGCTAATCCTCAAACCCACTTGGTAAAAGCAGAGAACTATCTCCTGCAGATTGTTTCTGTGCATAAGTACACACACACACACACACACATACACACACACACACACACACACACACTTATACATGGACACACAACAGAGAGATAGAGAGACAGATTGAAAGAGAAAAAATGAGAACATAATGGGGGTAGAGACAGAGAAACAGATAGTAAATAAAAACAATTACATTATTTAAAAGTAGTTAATGTTTTTAAAAGAGTATATCATTTCAATAAAACATTACTCATTAATGGATTCATTTATACTTTAAAACATTTGTGCTTTTATAAAGAGAAAGAGGCTACAAAAAGGCTTGCTTAAGTACTTGAAAGCACATAAAAGAAAATAAAAGTGGAGAGAGAATTAGTTAAACCATGATGCAGATTTTATATTGTATTCCAAATGATACAAAGAATCTTAGCAACTTTGCCTGGAAGTTCTTCTACCTATGCTTCTGCTTCTTCCCCTTTCCCTTCTTCTTCTCCTTCTCTTCCTCCTCCTCGTCTTCCTTCTCCTCCTCTTCCTCCTCCTGCTCCTTCTGCAGCTGCTGAATTCCCAGGGAGGATATTGATATTGATGTTTGCACTTGTGTGGAACAGATTTTTATCTTTTTATCAATTTTCTGGCAATCAACTTCATATAGATATAAATCAAATTAGAGACTGGCAGGATTTCACAGCATGGTTGCAAATTAAGACAATCTTTTTTTTCATCTTAAAGTAAGACAGTATGGACATTTGCAGTAGACCTGATAGATTTGCCATGATTGTAAGCTCATTGAAATTATCCACTCTTCAATGTATATCTTTTGGTTGTACTTATAATTCAGTTCACTTATTTGTTGTTAGTTACTTTTTTGCAGTAAATAAATACTGGTACCAAGGCAATGTGTACAAGAAAATATTTAGTTTTGTGACTCGGAGTTCCAAAAGCATAGAGTCCAACATATCCATCACTATGGGGAAAAGAGTGACAGGCAAGTATGGTGATGAACAGTGGCTGCGAAATTACAGGTGATCAAAAAACAAGAGGTAGAGTGTTCACTGCAAATAGCATGCACTTTTAAAACCTTAAAGCCCATACTCAGTAACACACCATCTCCTCCGAGGCCACTTAAAATGTTAAAATACAAAGCAATGTCAAATCAGAATATTAAAAAAAAAACAAACCCATCAATTAAACAGTTCATCTAAACTCAGAGCTAAACCCATTCATTTGGGATTATCTCACAAAATTTGTCATTGCTCCACCGAAGAAGCATTCAGATAAATGTGCATGGAAAATGATATTTATTATAAGTAAGAAGTAATGGGAGAAACAATAAGCAAAGGCAGTAACTTTCCTATCAATAATACATTGCAGTTTTGCTTAATAGCTTGCAATTATTTCCTTGGATGCTTTAAGATCTGTTATCATTTTATATATAGGACAGGCTGTCCTTACACAGATGCCTACCTGTGCTTCTTGACTGCTGGATCTGGGTATGTGCCAACTTGCCTGACTCGATAGATTTCTTTAAAAAATTCAATGTAACAATTTTTAGTTCTTTATTTTTCTGTAGTTATTTATTTATGTTTGTTCTTCTCTGCTTCCCTTTACATATATTATCAATACTACATACTGAATTACTTGTAAATTTTATCTTAATAACTCTTTTACTACTCTGTTTTATTGGTATGTCTGCTTTTAATAGTATTTTTTGTTTCCCTCACTGCTATATATGTGATGGATATCTTATTTCTGCTATTAAAACACCAAAAAATAACTCACATATGCATATATAATATAAATGTATAAACTGTTTTGGAGAGAGGGAGCCTGATCAAGTTCTATCAAAATTCTGCTCTATTTTTAAAATATATGTTGTTTGCAATTTTAAAACAAAAGTAGTAGATTTCCTTTCTGCTGTCCAAAAGTATCCTCTCATTTTTTACTAATTCCACTTTTATTTGAATTGATATATCCATTAAAAAAATCCCATGAAATTCTTTGTAGTGAAGTCATTTTAGTTATTTTAATACTATCGAGATCTTACTGATTCAACCAATATTTAGAGTACATACTTTATGCTATTTTGAGGTTAATATACAAAATTCATTCATAGAAAATTATTACCATGCCTGATAACTTATGACATTGAGTTTTTGCCAAAAAAACAAACACTCATCTAAGATTGAACAGGAATAAATGATAAAATTATTTACGTAATTTTCGAAAAGGTTTTAAACAGATCTGTTTGAAATATCTATTTTGTTTTAGAAGTGGTCTCTACATAGAACACATTGACTCAAATTAATGGGTAACCCTTCCCTCTACCTTCCGGGTACTGGAATTACAGGCCTCCAACATTCGGCAAGGTAAATTACCTCTAGGTAATTTTGTTTATTTGTTTGTACTTGCTTGTGTTTCTAACTTATTTTATTATTTTCAGACTTCCTAAATTTTAATCATTTATATCTACTCAAACATCAACATGCATACTACAAGTTCTTTCATATAAATAATCACATTAATGATGCATTTATGAAAAAGGGAAGTGTTTTTTTTTTTCTATAGGATCCCATATTTAAAACCAAATGGCTGTTTTCCATTATATAAATCAAACATAGTGCTCTGGTTTTATTTTATGCAACAATTTCTTACATACAACTCTTAATATGCTAAATTTTCTTTGTGCTTCAGAATTTTTCTTGTCTGTGCATCCTAGGACTTTTCTTTCCTTATAGAGCTATTGCTCAGTTGGACTTGTGCTGAAAGTCTGTCTGTAACCATCCCGAACTTCATCATCTAAACTGAAGGTCCAGCAGATTATCACCTCACACCCCTTCAATCATTTCTTTTCAATGATATTTCTAAATGTGATTCCAGGATCAACTTAATGAACATCACTATAAAATTTGACTATTAACGAGAATATTTTGCCCCAACCAGAGTCAAGGGAAAAAAATAACAATTTTGAATGAAATGAGTATTAATCTGATTTTCAAAGCTCCTGGCCTTAATGCTAAGGTTTGAGAACACTGCTTTAATATAATTATTCATCAAATAAAGGCAGCTGTTTCTAACTAGTTACTCATAGAAGTAAAAATTAGTACTATTTTCCCACTACATCAAACACTAAAGCATGAAACGAATTCCTGATCGTGGCCTTCTAAACCATGTCAGCTGGGGAGAACAGAAAATCTGAGCTGAGTTTCATGAGTAGCCTATAAATACAACCACAGTCTTTTTAAATTACAGCTTATGTAGTGCTAAAATGTAATACCACCCATTTGAATATATAAATAATTGCTTCTTCCTAATATATTTTAGAAGTGTGATCAGAATTTTGGAAATACGTATTATGGACTGTATAAAAGGTACAGAAGTAAATTTTCATAAAAGAGCTCCATTATCACAGACAATGGAGCTATATTTTATAAATTAGCATGATTGACACTTCAGTTCCTTTCAATCAATGTGTCCATGAAGATGGTAGAAGAAGATATGAGATAACAGTGCTTGGGCACCTCAATTTTCTTTCTACTCATCATCCACTTTTGCCTGTTACAAAGCAATTTCATATCCAAGGAGATGGCCACAATTTCTACAAACGAACTGAAACGTGCAGAGTGTTGTAAAGTGTTTGAACTTAGAGCCCACACGCAGGAGGATTGCAGAGGACAGAGAAGCCAACACAACCCACTGAAGTCTGATTGATTCCAATTTGTCCCATTATAACCACGCAGCCTTTCTTAGTCGAAGCCTGTGAAGAATTGTCAGAGAAGTTTTCACTCCTTCTTTCTTTACAGACTTAATAAAAGGTCAAACTCTTTCAAAATGAGAACTTATTCTTCTTAAATGTAGCTGTCTGCCCTTAGGAAATCCTCCAGAATCCTCTGAATTATTACCTGATTGATATTCAGGCAAAGAGGGTCCACTTCATAGACTACATAAGAAATTGAATGAAAAATATTCAATTATCAAATTTTCCCTTAATCTCCCCAGGAAATATGATTTCCATACTTACTATCACTTTGATTAAAAAAAAATTGCCTTAAATTTGCCAATTTGGAATTTTTATTTAAAGCATGGAAGTAGTTTTCTCATAGCCAGAACAATTTAACTGTTTCATTAAGAATTACCACTTTACTTAAGGTAATGCCAACATAAATTTCTTAAGTATTTTGTTCACTTGTTAAGGTGAAGACAGCTTTGCAATTAATAAACACAATGTTTTATCTCAAGACTGCTAATTAAACGGGAACTAAGAGGCAGGGAAAATTTTAATATTTTTTTTTTTTGGAAATTTTTCAAATACCTAGAAGATACTGATTTAAAATAGAAAGATGACCAATGTTTTCTTAAGTTTAAATCAACAAATACTGTTTAGTCATATTATTTACCATGTAATTACAGTGAAGATTTAGTTGGCTTTCGTTTTATTCTTATAAACATTTTACTATATATATTTTTTTATTTTTATTATTTTTTGTTTGTTTTCAATCCATCACTAACTCAGCCTCTGGTCTTTCCAGCCCTCCCATCCCTGTCTAACCCTGAGCTATTTTTCTTCAGGAAAAAACAGGGCCTCCCAGGGCTATCAGCTAAAAATGGCATAAAAAAATAAATAAAAGAAGGTTAGTCATATGTTCTTACATTGAGGCTGGAAAAACAACCCAGTAGGTGGAAACGAGTCTCAAGAGTAGGCAAAAGAGTCAGAGTTACAGACACTCTCAGTGTATTTAAGATACCTAAATTCTATTCACTGATATGCATAGGTGCTTGGTTTAAGTAAATAAGGCAACTGCAAATTATTTAGATACTAAACTCTTTTTTTGAGGATAATAAGTAAAAAAGATTATAAATGCATACATATTTCCTCTACTGTCCTTACATCAACACACTCAGTATTTTAAAAAATTAACATGCAATTTTATGCATGCAATGTTATGCATGCTTGAAAATATAAAATATAAAATGTGAAAATATAAATTATATGCTAATGAGACTTTAAAAATATAAAACAATAACAGAAAAGAACTATTTTAAAACTGAAAAATAATAAAATAACACTGAATTGTGTTCAGAAATTTAAGAAGTTGCATGAATAATAGTTGTGTGTGCATATGTGTGTGTGTGTGTGTGTGTGTGTGTGTGTGTATGTGTTTGTGTGTTATACATAGTTACACATTAGTTATCAATCATTTTTCTCCTCAGGTGTTGGGCCCCTTGCCATTTCTATGTCAACTATGCAGTCTGCAAATAAGCCTCAGAAAAATATAATTTTGATTTATAAAATTGGTAAATTATATAGAGAAAGGTATGTAACTGAGAATTAAATTTAGCAAGTAACTTTTCAAAAGGCCCCCAGTCTCAGGAGTGTCAAAAATTGTTTAAGATAAAATTCATGGAATGATGTTGCTTTGTTGTTAATGGCTAGAGAACAAATCTAAAACGTAATGCTGAAGAGAGCAGTGGGCTAATGATTTCCTAAGGCTTTGCCCATCGAATATAAACACATCCACATAAATATAAAAGATAAAATGTAGCAAAATAATGTGAATAATATGTCTTCCAAAAGATTGGAACTCGCACAAGTAAATGCATAGCTGTGATAGTGTCTAGGGAGAAAGAATCTTCTTTTTAAAAGTGTCGAAAGTCGATTTTTAAATTAATAAAAGGTTTTGTTCTAAGTCCTCCAAAAATATATGTTTGCTGTATTTATACCTAGACACAATCACCAATATGCCCTTGTTCAAGGCATCAGGGAATTACTAAAGTATCAAATTATTTAAGTAAGTTAGAGATGGGATAAAACTTTAGCCCCTGTGAATGATCCTCCTCCCATCCAGCCAGACTGCCCAGCTTCTAGACCTGGGAAACGGGACACAACACGTGCAGTCCAACCCTATAAGGGCTCAAACCTCAGGTCAGAAAGCAGAACCCCTGTGGGCAAGCTTACCCACCACCATTTCAGACCTTGTAGTTGATCAGCCCTGCTCCATTCGCCAAACTCACTCACCCATTCTCTCCACCTCAGTGGCTTCCCGAGACACAGACCCTGGTGGGCTCCGTAAGAGGTGAGTGACTCTCCTTCCAGGCAACCAGGCAGCTCAGCCTCTAGGCCTCTGAAACACGATACAGATCATGCACCCCAACCCCATCGTGAGTCCAGTTTCAGGTCAGCAAGCAGGATCCCTATGAGCCTCACTTCATCCCCCAAACCAGTCTATCCCCTGGAGACCTCAGCTGCTCCCTGAGACACAGACTACACCAGCTCAAATTTCACCAAGAACTTCAATTACACCATGAGCATCTATTAGACCAAGAACAGTTACCTGAAACACAGGCAATGGTTGCACCAATTAGGGAAGGAGGTGGGTAGATGCCAGTGAAAGAATATATCCAACAGTATAAAGAAAAATATGGTACCACCAGAACCTAGTGTTTCTACAACAGCATTACATGTATATTCCAATATAGAAGAGGAAGAAAATAACCTTAAAAATAACTTTATGAAGATGATAAAGAAGCCTTTAAAGAGGAAATAAAAAAACTTCCCTTAAGATATTGAAGTAAAGACAAAAATAATGGAAAAATAAATCCATGAAAGAAAACCAAGAAAAAGCAATCTAACAGGTGAAGGAAACAGTTCAAGACTTGAAAATTGAAATAGAAGCCATAAAGTAGATATAACCGAAACTGGGAAATAAAAAAAAAAATAAGTAAACAATAAGAACTACAGATATCAGCAAAACCAACGGCATGCAAAAGATGAAAGACTCTGGAGAGGAAGACACAACAGAGGAAATAGATTCATCAGTCTAAGAAAACACTAAAGCCGAATAAGTCATAACACAATGTTCAGGAAATCTGGGACACTGTAAAAAGATGAAACCTACGAATAATAGGAATAGTAGAAGGGGAAGATAGCAGTTTAATGGCACAGAAAATATATTCAACATCACAAACGAAACTTTCCCAACCGAAAGAAGAAAATGCTGATGAGGATACAAGAAGTTTACAGAACACCATATAGACTAGGTTCCCTAAAAGTCTGCTTGCCACATAATAATCAAGTCACTAAACATACAGAATTTTTTTTTAAAAAAAAGAATATTAAGAGCTTCAAAGAAAAAAGGCCAAGTTACTTATAAAGGCAGACAGATTTAACTTCTCAATGGAGACTATGAAGTTCAAAAGGTCCTGGAGAGATGTTATGCAGACACTAAGGAGTGAGCCATATACGCCAGCCCTGACTACTATAGCCAGCAAAACTCTCAGTCACCATAGATGCATAGACTTGAACACATTGATACACAAGACCACTTTCTGCATATCACAGACACCAAGAGAAACAATTAATAAAAGGAACCTCCTGAAACTGAGAAGTGTCTACAAGGCAAAAACACGCACAGTAAGAAAAAAAAAAAGACAGCCTAGAGAATGGGGAAATACTTTCACCAACCTTACAACTGACTAAGGACTTAAGGACTGACTCTAAAATACGAAAGGAGCTCAAGAAACAAACTAAAGTTTAGAAAACAAAGTCATCCAATTAAAAAATGGAATACAGATCTAAATCGAATTCTCAACAGAAGATTCTCAAAAGGCCTATAGACACTTAAAGAATTGCTGAACATCCTTAACCTTAGATAAATGTAAATCAAAATAACTCTGAGATACCATTTTTCACCTGTACGAATGACTAGGATCAAAATCACTGATGACAGCCTATGCTGGAGAGGATGTGGAGTAAGGGGAACACTCTTCCATTGCTGGTCATAATGTAAAACTTGCACATCCACTCTGGAAATCAGTATGGCATTTTCTCAGAGGTAGTATGGGAATCAATCTATCTTGTGATCCAGAGAAACCACTCTTTGGCATACACTCAAAGAACACAAATTTATACAACAAGAAAATTTTCTGAGCTATGTTTATAGCAGCATTATTTGCAATAGCCAGAAACTGGAAACAATGTAGATGTCCCTCAACTGAAGAATAGATTAAAGAAAGAAAGAAAGAAAGAAAGAAAGAAAGAAAGAAAGAAAGAAAGAAAGAAAGAAAGAAAGAAAGGAAGGAAGGAAGGAAGGAAGGAAGGAAGGAAGATATAAATAAATATTTTGAAAAAAACATATGGTATATTTACACAATGGAGTATTACTCAGCAGAAAAAAAGATACCCTGAAATTTGCAGGTAAATGGATGAAATAAGGAAATAAAGCATAGTATGAATTCACTCATTAGTAGATTTTAGATGTAAAACAAAGGATAACTAGGCTACAAAACACAACCACTGAGCATATAGGTAGTAAGAAGGACCCTAAGAGGGAAATTCAGGCATCGCCCTGGCAAAAGAAAAGAGGTAAGACCTTCTGAGTAAACTGGGACCATAAGATAAAGGAAGGAGTAAGAAGAAATTAGAAGAGAACATGGGGAAATTAGAAGTTGAGCAGGAGAATGGACAGAGAGGGAGAAAATGAAATAGATATCTTGATAGAGAGAGCCGTTGCTTGGGAAGAAGCCTAGCACTTGGGAAATACCCAAGAATCCACAAACATGACCCCAGCTAAGACTCTAAGCACTAGTGGAGAGAAACACTTGAATAGATCTTCCTCTGAAATCAAATTGATGACCACCCCATTATCATAAAACCTCCATCTAGCAGCTGATGGAAGCAGATGCAGAGATCCACAGCTAAGCACTGGGTTAAGATCCTAGTTATGTTGAAGAGAAGAAGAGATCATATGAACAAAAGAGTCAAGATCATAAATTAAAAACCCACAAAGACAGCTGACCTGAGCTATCGGGAAGTCACTGATGCAGACCGATAGCTGGAGACCAAACTACGATGTCTGAATGTGGATGACATCTGTGTGTGTTAGGGGAAGTATGTGGAGCCCATAGCAGTATGACCAAAAAGTATTCCTAATACATGAACTAGCTTTTGAAGCCCAATCCCTATAGAGGGATACCTTGCTCAGCTTTGATATAGGAAGGAGGGGTTTGGTCTTGCCTCAACTCGAAATGCCAGACTGCACTGACTACCCCTGGGAGTCCTTACCCTTTCTGAGAAATGAATGTGGAAGAACTGGAGTGACTGGGAAAAGGGGAGAGAGGGTGAATAATAGTCGGTATATTAAAAAAAAAATCAAACAAACAAAACAAAACAAAATGGAGCCATGAGTTCTAAAGCTGAATTTCCTCCACTGAATTGAGGCATAAACCTAAAGCCAAGAGTCTTTTTTTGTTTGTTTTCATTAAGAATGCCTCTTCTAAAATCACGTGACTACATAAAGATTTTGGTTGTTTAAAATAATTTGATAAATGTATGAACTCTTCCTATACCAAACAAACAAAACCCTAATGTAGATATCATTACTGAAGTGTATGGACCTTGGTAAGTGTTAAGCATGTACCTATAATCCTGGTCTTGAGGATCTGTTTGACCTATGGGTCTTAGATAAAAGTGATAATGTATGTGTCAGTTCAGGTCTATACCACACACACACACACACACACACACACACACACACACACACACACACACTCCTTTGCATTCATTTTCCCTAGTGAGCAAGATGAGCACACATTTGACATTGTCACTATCCTAATGAGGTTAAAGGCTGAAGAAAGGGTCCAGGAAGTAATATCCTCATTAATAAACATGAGGACCTGAGTTTAGATACTTAGCGCTCATGTAAGAACGGGGCAGTTGTGTGCATCTGTTACCAGGGAACTGGTAAAAGAGAGACTGTCAGATTCTAGTCTTTCTGGACTAGTCTAGCTGAAATTATGAGTTGCAGACTCAGTGGCGTGCCCTCCCTCAAAATAAAATTAAAGATACATGAAAGTAGAAATAGAAGATGCCTGACATTGACTCTTGTCCTCTACATGTGTCAGTCTGACTACGCACACCTTGACATATATGTTAATATATACCATTCATTAAAAACAAACTAAACTAAGAACAAAACGAATTACATTATCCTTCTGTGAATAACAAACCTAGAGAATTTAAAGCAAATTCTGTCAACTGCATGGTTGATGTCCAGATTTCAAAGCTATAAAGTAAACCTCATCAAAACATGTCACTAAAATTATGTGACATTTGTCACATAAAAATAATGTGATGATAAAAATTAATGTGTTTTTTTAGTAAAGAGTAGATTATAATAAAATTTTGAAATGAGGAGCACTGATTTTAAGATGTGTGGTAAGCAGTGAGCAAATTATTCCTAGCAATCTGGAGAGCTAGTTTTTATTCTATTTACTGCACAAATATGAGCATGGTATACTTAGGAACATGATGGACCACTTAATATGAATTTATAATGTTATGAGTATAGAAAATATTAATAAAGACACTTAGCATATTTCAAAATATAGCTCAATAAAATTAGTAGCATGTAACTTTAATCTCAATACTTGAAAGGGAGTGGCAGGTGGCTCTCTGCGAATTTAAGCACAGCTTTCTCTGCACAGTAAATTCCAAGCCAGCTAGGAATGTAGAGTGAAAATTTGTGTCAATAAAAGTAAAACAAATACATGCATAATTATGTTTAAAACAGACCATAAAAGTAACCTTGGTTTCTAGCTATCATTAGGCTAAGTCATTTTTATTTTAAGATTTATAGATTACAAGATCTTTAAAGAAATTTAAAAATGTTTCAAGATGGCCAATAGATTCATTTTTAATTAAAAGAGCTACATAATTCCCTTCCTCCTTTCTTCCTAACGTCCACATTTTCTTTTTTTCTCAAATTCATGGCTTCTTTGTCTTATGGTACTGTTACATACATACATGTTGCTGAGTTTGTAACTACATCTTCTGCTATTGGATACTACTCCTTGTGAACAAATTCTTACTACAGTGTATTTCATAATTTATTTACATAATAGATGCCAACTGTAATGATAGTAGAATTTGGTTACCTAATGTAGTCAACATAAAAACAAAGCCCTTAATCACACTTGTATAGATTAGGAAGAACCATTTAGATATTAGGAAATAAGCAATTTATAATAGTAGATGATACTACTCATTAAAAATTTATCCTAAATTCTTTTTAAAACTTTTATTGTATGAATCAATTTAATTACCAGTATATTTCAAGATAAGTTACAACTTTACATGATGTAACTGTCATCTTGTACATTGCTTAGTTTTCCAATGAGGTGTGAATGAGCTAAATGCACTGTATCTCCTGAGGCCAACATTGTGCAGAAAACATTGTAGTAAAGAAATATACATTCTGAAGCTGGTTTTAAAAAGAAATATAAAAACATATTCTCCACATTTCCAGTTGATAAAACTGCAATGATAATCAAAAGAATTCGTTGAATGGAATAGGAAGTAAAGAGTTACTGAAATGCTGCTTGCAGATGAGTTTGCAAAACCTGGATAAAAGCAGATCTCATTGAGAAGACTCTTTAGGGAGAATAAATCATGAGGCTATAATGTTTCCTCAGCACTGTGTACCAGGATGACACGCAAGTGAAGAAATAAAATGTGTAAACTACTGGCACATCAGTGTCAAAATAAGATACAGTAATGGCTCTCCAGTGTAGCTGTTTTAAGTATCAACATATCATCATAAAACAATTCTAAAATTAAACATTTTTGTTGTTTTGTATTGTAATCATAAATGGGTCCTTCTTAAGCAAGAAACAAATGAGTAAAGTCAATTGAGAAAATGTTAGAGGTGTCAAAATTCTATATTAAAGTACCCAAAATATTAGAGCTGTAAATTACATTATAGTAATGAGTATATTTTTAAGTGTACTTTTTTGTATTTATATTTCTCCACACACTATTCTGGGTTCCAAACCAATTCCACTTACTAATTTTCTAATGCTTCCTAAGTTGTTAAGTTGTTCATGATATTTATTTATAATAAAGGGCATTGAAGCTCATTCACTTGTGTGGGACAGTCTGGCGCCTGTGACAAAGTACTCAAGATACTCAACAATGGCACAGAATCACATTTATTAGCCAGGAAGTTGAACCTTATCAGGAGTCAAAACCTTTAATATCTCTAAAGTCTGCAGGCAATCTTCCTGTCAGTTAATCACTTTGTGTCTGGAAGGACTGTCCTAAAAGGTGACACAGCTCTACAATCACATGATTATACTGTAAAAGAATGATTTCCTTCTGAAATTCCAAGCCATATAAATTCAAAGAAACTCTTATGTGTTGACTGAAATGGTATTGTATGAATGCTGAGCATACTCTTACAGAATATTGTTAAGTCCTTTAAGCTCAGCTTTAAGTAATACAGAGAAGATGCTGAAGGGGTGGAAAATGGGTTACGAGCCAGGGTTTAAAAGGTTTTCACATCTTTGTTCTCCAAAACACTTGTGTTGCTTCATCCTTATCTACAAGAAACTCAATTTTGATACCATTTTAAAAGAAGTTTGAAATTACATTCTCCACCAAAAAAATGTAAATGAACCCAACCAGTACTGTGGCCGTTTAAACTCTTCTGTTTGTAGTTTTAAAACTCTGTCCACTCTCAGCACAAAACATTAAAACTGTCACTGTATAGCCTGTTTTATTGCACAGTTAAATGATCCCAAGCGGCTTAACCTGCTTAGTCGTGATTCTTTTTGCAAATAAATACCTGCTGAAAAATGTACAAAGTACAGAGCTTTCTCCTTAGGAAATGGGTGGCAACTAATTAATATAACTTCTCAAAATTGCCTTTACCTAATTCATCAAAAGTCATTTTGCTGTTGGTAGCCTCTGTAGTTAAGATGTTATAATCATATAGCATTTGCGAGACAAGGCCACTTGCAAAAACACCAGAGACCCTAAAAGTAATAATTTCTCCAATTAGTTATTTCTTTCAAAACTAAAGCTGCCTACCATTTTATAAAGCATTTAACACATGATAAAACACTCAAATATACATACAATCTTAATCTGGGTAGTTAGATTTATAAAAAAAATCAAAGTTTAGATATACATATTATGAAACTATTATGAACATATTCAAGTATTTATAAATACTAAAACAAGTATAAATGTATAAATATATTTTTCATTGATATTTTAAAAATAAATTTTATTTACTATTTATTTGAAACTTCATACAACACATTTTAAAACTTTCATACAACATATTTTGATAATTTTTACCTCAAACCTTCCTATCCAACTTCACACTACTTCTCTCTCTTAAATAATGAAGAAAAAGCAATCAAACTAAACTAAAAGCCTTTGAACACACACACACCTGGACTCTGTTCTGGGTTGGTCCATTACTACTAATCATAAGCTTTGTCCTGAAGTATGAATGATATACCCATTATCACTCCCTTGAAGAAAGCTATCTTCCCCTCTCACACAGCTAACAATTTCAAATAGCATCTTCACTAGGGGTGGACTAAATGATTCCTTCTTCTCCACACTGAAATTTTTGTCTATGTTGAACACGTCTAGGTCTTGTGCATGCTGTAAGAATCTTTGGAATTCTTATGTGCAAAAACTTTGTTCTGTCTGGGATACACTGTTCTCTTGGAGTCCCCACGTCCACTGCTGACTTTTATCATCTATTGTCTTACCTTCTGTGTGGATCGCAGAGCAGTGAGGGAGAGGAGTGTTATGAAGACATCCAAGTTATGTCTGAGTGTTCCAAAGTTCATCATTTTCTGCACATTTCTCAGACGTATGTATTTAGGCAGGCTTTCAAAGGTCCTTAATGTTGGATTTTCCTCTCAACTCTACCTTGCTCTCTCACCTGTCCGCCATTTAATCCTGTTATTCTTTCTTCTTTATTCCTTTACAACACTTTAACTTATTTCACATTACTTGGGAGATTTTTTTCTCCCCAAATATATTTTTTTAATAGCTATCAAACCTCCGTAGATTTTTCTGAATAAAATGCACAGACATAAAGATTAACACCTAACATCTACCTATAAGAGAAAACGTACAATATTTGTCTTTCTGTGTCTGGGTTGACAAACCCAGGATGACTTTTTTTCTTGACCTAGTTATAAACATGCAAATTTAACAATTTTTTTTTAACATTTGAATTCTACATTTTACATCTCATATTTCATTTTCTTTTCTCCTCCTCTCCTTCATTTTTCTCTTTAGCCAGATAAGTCGCAATGGTTAAAGGTTGCCTGTATATTTTTTAATTAGTACTTTTATTTTTGAAGTTACAGTATTATTCTCCCTCTATTTCTTTCATGTAAAGCCTTCCATACAGCCCTCCTTTCTCTCTTTCAAGGTCATATATTCACTTTTCATATATGGTATTTTGTAGTGGAATTCAGGTGTCAGCTGATAAGGGAAGATGCTTATCCAGGTTTCTGAGCTCCTGGAGGGGGTGTGGCCAACCTGGAGGGGGTGTGGCCTACCCCATTGATAAGGGGCTGCTGGAACACGGGGAGGTCTCTTCCTGGTTCCTGGCTGTTAGAGAGACCAGTTTGGAATCCATCATCTGTCCATCGCTCGGATACTCCAGTCCCTGTTCAGGTGCCACTATAAGCTGTTACTTGTATCGTGAGTGTTGATTTATATTCTAATAAATATTAATCTGGGACTGGTGCCTTGTAAGTAAAACTCCGCCTCAGTATTTCATGCATATATGTATACATAATGTTCTTAATACAATTTACTCTGTATAATTTTTCTGCCTGTATGTTTTCTGGCTGACGTTTCTCTCTTGAAAAAGTTTATTTCTCCCATCGCCTGTATTCTTTAGTTGCCTGTACTTCTTCCTTTAGGTTTGCCCTCGTGGGCTTTCCTCTCTTCCCTTTAGCATATCTGAGGTTGTCCTTTTTCTCTTCACACTTGGGAAAGTGTGTTGGTGAAATTTTCTGATTTTACTAGGAGACAAAACCTCACGACAAACCTCCTGATACTCTGGTTCTTACACTTTTTCCAACACATCTTCCACAATGTTTCCTGAGCCTTAAGTGCAGGTTTTGTAAACATATTCAGTAGGAGTGGGTCCCACAGCTTTTCATTTTGATTGGCTGTAACTTTCTGTAATTTCTGTAATGGTCTCTGACTGTAGCAAAGTGAAGTGTCTTGGTGAAGGGGTGAACAGTACACTAGTCTATGGTTTAAGGAGAAATATTTAGACTGCTGGTATGGGTTATGCTGGTTTAATCTGAATCTGTGTTGCTTTGGATATAATTGTTATAAAGATCAAAGTGGTATCTCACAGAAGATATTCATATGCATTTTAAAGGGGGTTGACAAACTTTAATTGCTTTGTATGTATTATTTTTGTTAATAAGAACATATTTTGTTGGTTAATAAATAAAAAATTCACTATTACATGTATAAATCAAGTTTCACCTGACATCTATCATCTCCTTAATTGTTCTTAAGTACTCGGGAGAAGATAAATTCTCAGTTTTCAATTATAGGAGAAAGTTAAATTTTTTCCAACCACTGTATACTTGCAATGTTTCTAAGTTTAATAACGTACGTCAAGATTTTGAGTATATAGGGTTTCAATGCTTAACTATGAGAATCAGTCTACTCCTAAATATAGCACTCTCAAACTATAAGCATCATAAAGTCACTGAAAGGAAATTTGAAATATACATGAACATCAGAGACAAATAATTAAGAATATCCACTGCTTATGATAAACATGAATCATAAAATCACTACTTGTAATGAATTGAAACACCAGTACACATAAAACCATGTCTCTAGCTCTAATTTAATGATACTTGTCTAAAAATAATAACTTCATTGGATTAGTCTGTCTTAAACTTTGTTTCTTTGTTTATAAGTATTTGTGTCACATATCTAACTAAGAATTGGTGCTATTTTTGTCAGTTATTACACACACACACACACACACACACACACACACACACATACACACACACACACACACCTTCATACACACATAGAATTATGTATTATAAAAAAAATTCTCCTTCATGAGAATTTCTAACAACTGCCTTAAGGCTCACCTTGCTGATCTGTACAATGCTCCATTTAACAGAAAGATGAAAATAAATAAGAAAAGGGTAGACAGACAGACACATAGATACAGACAATGGAGAGGAAGAAGGAGAAAAAGAAAGGAGATGAAAGAGGAAAGGGTAAGGGGAGAAGGGCTAGAGAGGGAAGAGAGAGAGAAGGATAAAGAGAGAGAGCGCTTTGTCTTTTTTATCAGTTTCAATGTGCTCAATCTGCAGGAAGAGTTACTTTTTCATTTATTTCGTAGACAATGTTAGAAAGTCTGTTTCCTTCCGACCTTACCTTCCTTGTGGCTGCTGTGGAGTCAGCTTTCTATCTGAATGACTAGTTCTTTTTGAGGTTTAAGAGAAACCTACTCATGTAGACTAGTCTGCAATTGGCTTTGAGTGTCAAATTTAGGTCTATAAATTAGCCACAATCTCAAAGATTATGCCCTAGTATATAATTACAGTACCCAGTTCACCTTGTATTGTGTGTGTATCAAGAACTCAAGCTGACCATTTCCAAACAATCATGTTTGAATCCTTTCTCGCTAGTTTTCTTTTTGTTTATGAAATTGTGCAGATTCACCTTATTAATTTGGGGAAAAAGTGTAATCCTTGGTTCTTCTTTTCTCTCATAACACACATATAATACATCAACAAGTGCTATGTCCTTAAATATACCCCATATATGTGTACATTTTATTATTCTTGGGGAATGTATTTTATCTTACAGCCTATAGGGGAAGAAGGACAAGAATTTCCTGTAGAAACCTGGAGCTAGGAACAGAAGACTGTGGAAGAGTGATCCTTACCTCTCTAAACTCGGCCACATGCACTCTACCTTCTGGCTGTCAACCCTTTATAACCCTGCTGTATTACAAGCAGTTTATTTTTCTTGCTATGGGTAATTCCTGCTCTGGCTGCTATCACTGGCCGAGACTCTTTTGCCAAGTACATATAAGTTGTCGGCACACTTTATTAACAGTCTTATCAGAATTAGCTTTTCCAGAAGTAAAACAACACCACTGTTTTCAAGTAATCTGACTTGTTTGTTCTTAAAAACATTTTGCTATGTGGCATTTAATTATGTATTTGCTTGTACGCCTGCTGTCTCTTTCAGACTGTAACTTCTATTAAAATGAGAAATATTTGCTCATTTGTCTGCCCACCATTGAATTCCCTCTGCCTAAACCCTGACTCATCCCTGCCACTCAGTAGATATGTGTTAGATAAATGGGAATTTAACATTGATTTATAAATTAAATATCCAAAAAAAATTTATTATCTTTTTTTTGCTGAAAAACATGGAAGTTTTTTCTTTATTACTATAAGAAAATATTGAGGGATAAAACACAGAAAGCAAGATATCAGTTTTTATTTGAAATGATTTTCGTTGGAATTTCTTTGCACATGATTTTCCCAACATTGTGTTGCCAGGCTGGCTTTGATTGTTCTAGCCTTCCTCCTATGCAGTGGGCACTTGGAGAAAGAATGCCTGTTCTACTGAGTTTCTTGTTCTCTGTTTGTTTGTTTTTGTTTTTTTTTTTTTTAATGTTCGTTTTAATTTTTAAATGTCTTTTTTATCCAGGTATCCCCATGATCTCCCTCCCTTCCCATCTCCAAATCTCTCCCAGTCAGCCTTCAATCTCCTGCCTCCCTATCCTGCCATCCCCTCCCCCAGAAGGGCAAGAAGTCCCAAGGTGGATCAGCTCAGTGTGGCACATCAACTTCAAGCAAGTTCCATTTCCTTATCCCAAAGTCAAGACTGGCTCAGGGAATGGGCTCCAAGGTGTCAGCCCATGCACAGGAACACAGTCTGATCCTACCCCTTGAGGATCCACACACTGCCCATGCCAATTGACAGTTGCCTATCTTTGGAGGGCCTAGCTCCTTTTCCAATGGATCTCCAGTGGCTGTTCTTGATTCAGTGAGCTCCCCAGAGCTCCATCTCTCCATCACTGTGGGAAGTAAAATATAATAAATAAACAAATTGGCTTTGCGATTATAGATCTTATCATGAAGAATGATCTTTATGAGTCAAGTATGTCTATGGGAGTGAAGAAAATTGCTTTAGTGTCCCAAATCTGAGGACATGATAGATATACTCTGAAGAATTGCATGAAACTTAAGAAAAACACTAAAGTGTCAAGAGTGTTTTTTAAAGATATATATTATAAAGTATAGTGGAAGCTAGATATTGACCTAGAAGAGACATTAACAGTATTCCTGCATTTCTTAATATCAGAGCAATAGAGATCATAACTCTTTCTGTTATAGGAACTAATGGTAATCTCTCCTGTGTTTCTTTGTTTAAGCACAAAACAAGGCTGTCATAGATAATAAGAAAACACAATGAGTTTGAACAATCAGGTGGGAAATTTAAGGGAATATGTGATACATATTTCAGAGTCTGAAAATGACATCTGTGATGGATACAAGTGTAATTCATCTACATATTAAGAAGACATTGAGGCTGTGATTCCTCACAGAGGGGCATATACATAGATACAAGTGTACACATACATAATATTGTAACATACATAAAACATTACATACTTAAAGAATATCATCTTAATAATGAAGCAAATATTTACTCATGAAAGAAAATTTTTGCATGGCATGTGATTTATTTAATAAAATAGCCACAATTGCATTTAAGAAAAGAATGTTTCCCAATGAGAACAAGCAGCAGAAAAACTCCTGGACTCTTGTTTAAAGGATGACAGCATATAAGGAAGCTGTACAAGATTTGGTGCTTTGCAGCAATCCTTAGGAACTCAGGTACAGCTACAATAGCAACAAGTTTGAAGGTTTTAATGGTGTATTTTCCACAGAAACCCACAGACAGAATTGTTTTCTCTTTCATGTCTGTCCCACCACAAAAAGTAGAGCACAGACCTTAGAAAACTGTAAGAACCTGTGGCGGGATTAAGGTGTCAGCCAATAAGGTCAGAAGACACTTCCAGGACCCTGGAGGGGGTATGGCCAACTTGGAGGGGTGTGGCCAAGCCCATTGATAAGTGGCTGCTGGGACACAAGGACTCTCTCTTCCTGGATCCTGGCTGCTGGCTGCTGGACAGACAGAATCGGAATCCATCGTCCTTCCATCGCGTGTCCATCACTCGTCCATCACTTGGATAGGTCAGTCTTTGTTCAGGTGCCACTATAAGCTGTTACTAATATCATGAGTGTTAATTTATATTCTAATAAATATTAATTTTGGACTGGCGCCTTGAAAGTAAAACTCCGTCTACAAGAACCCACTCACCAGCCTTCACAAAAATGGTGCAAATGGTCCCTTCCCATCACTCTCAACCTACTATATGTGCAATAAATGTATCTTTTAACATCACACATTATTGTTGCTTCAAATGTATTTTATATAGAATAATGATGTACATTTCCGTGTCTTTTAATATAGGTTACTTTAAGCAGGGTAATTTTAATTTATAGCAATTTCTACTTGTCAAAAATATATTTATCTGTTTCCTACTGAATCTCTGCTTGGTAAAAAAAAATAGAGTTAATCTGTATGCATAAAATTATTTTTTAGCTTTCACAAATATTTTAACTTGATATGAAAAATTAAAGGAATATAAAAACACATCTTTTCAAAAAATTAGAAATAAAAAATATCAAATTGTCATTTGAATTATACTGAATATTTTACCTTGTATTGGAAGCTAAAACATTTCTACAACTAAGAAAGTACATCTAGCTCTATTGGTAGAATTAAACAATTCTTGGAATCATGTTTTTAGATAATTTTAATTTATATATGTTTTTAATCCAGATGTAAAAATAGTGTATTTAATCATGAGACAGCATATCAAATTAAAAATACATTTTAAGTTTAATCCTGTGTTTTTACCTGGAATTTCCCTTCTCTACATCATACGCCATTTTAGAATTATATCATTTCCCTATTTCTACAGTGTGGATGCTTTACAATTTATTTTACAAATACAATGTTAACAAACTCCCGAGAACAAGACATTCTCTTTAGTATAATTACTTTTTTTATATCAGATTTCACAAAAGGAACTTGTCTGTCTTGAAACTGTGATAATATATTTTGATTTGAAATCATATGCCATGCGCTTCTTGACAGATCTTCCAATGTATAATTTCAGGTGTCAGACCAGGAAAAGTCATTTTCTAGTACCAAATTAGTCTTAGGAAAATGACTAGAAACTAGATAACACTCTATTCCTTGAGATTTTATAAGTATATTCTTCATTTCTATCTCTATTATCTATCAAACTCTTTTCTCCTGCCCTCTATCTAGGATCATAAATACAGACATTCTTCTGATAACTTGACAACAAATGAACACTTGTTATCCTCAGACTTTAAATAAAACATACCAGTGTGTAAAATTCTTCCAAAGGTGAAATTTAAAGCCAATTATAAAGCTTCCAAATGCTTCTACATACTTACCCTGCAGGGAACTTTAAGGATCATTACTGTGAAGCAGTGAACAGACATAAATACACTACATTTAAAAAAAACAAGTATCTGAAAAACAAGCAACTCTTCCTTTGAGGTAAATTTCAGATAGAATATAGATACTTCTACTTCTAATGTGACAATATCATGGTCATGAAAATATTGAATGTGCTGCTGAAATACTGGTCAGAGTTTAAGAGTACTTACTGCAGGCACAGAAGGCTCATGTTCAGTACCCCACACCCACATTTGCTTGTAACTTGAATCCTAAAGGATCACACACACACACTAGCTAACTAACTAAATAGATAAATACTTAAAAATGCTAAATCAAGCTCCTGGTCCAGTTGAGGAGAGAGAAAGGAGAGTATATGAACAAAGAGGTCAGTATGATGAGGAGGAGACCCACAGGCATGGCTGACCTGAGCTATTGGGAGCTCACATTCCACCCACAGGAACAAAGTCTGATCCCACCCCTCGAGGCTCCACACACTGCTCATGCCAGTGAACAACTGCCTACCCTTGGAAGACCTAGCTCCCTGGGTGTCATCACAGAAACTACATACAACAGGGAATAGAGGTGGAGGCAGAGATTCATGGCTGAGTGCTGGGTAGAGCTCCTGGTCCAGCTGAGAGCATGGGAGGGGTGTCTGTGAGAGCAAAGGGATGGGGATTGTAAGGGGAAATCTTTTTAAATAAAAAAAATACTTAAAAATATATTCAGAAAGGCTTTCTCCTTATTATTCATTGACAAGCATTATGGTTTTACTTCTGGAAGCCCATTGAATATCTCTGGTCTGAGGAGGCCATCTAGAAGACTAAACTAAGAATTCTAGAAAGCCAGAGATTCTACAAAACAAAACAATGTTTTAAAACAACATATATTTTGATCAAGAGTGGACAGGAACTAAGGCAACCATTATGAGGGAAAAGATTAATTTCAACAATGAATATTAGCATTGACTTTTGGCAGTCAAATGGCCAACTCTCCTTCTAGGGAAATTCCAAAGTAATTCCTTTCAAATCCTCAGTGAAAGTGCAGCCAGGAAATCCGGGTTTTGTGTTCCGTCCACATAAAGAATGATCAAGAGCAATGAAAGAATCCACATGTGCTGAGATATCCGATCTAAATAGTAGGTGACAAGAAACAGGAAATGAATGGGAATCTTCGCCATTGACATCGTGGGGTCTCTGGCCATTGTTCTTTCTTCTGCTTTACTGTCCTTCCAGTGTCCTCCTTTTCCCTCTTCCCCTCCTCCCAATCCCTTTCTTCCACTCTTCCTCACTTATGCACCAAGGTCCTTTGTGCTTCCTTGCTAAAGTTAGCTTTGACAGGCAGAAAGCCAGCTCTGCAAGCACATGCAAGAATCTTCCAGTTTATCTCTTAGGTCAATGCTTCCTCTAAATATTTATATTTCATTTCTATGTCTGATGAGAAAGATGAGGAAAGGACTTTAAGGTTCCAATGAAAAGCCGACAGATATAAAGGAGAACACATGGGAAACACACAGGTTAATACTCATAGATTTAACCCTGCTACCTATATTATTGCTTACAAGATAGCTCCCAATCCTAGATTGTCCGTGTAATAGAGATCGAAGTGGGAATATAAATTGAATTTACATAAAGTGTAGGCAAGAGGTGAATCTCGTGTTCATTGTTCCTTTCAATATTTTCCCTGTAAGTACAACCGAGGTCATCGATTATTTCCATTACTAACAGGACAGACACAGTTACTAATTCCCAGGCTAATACCTGCAAATGCTATTATGCTTTTATTTTTTTATCCAAGAAAATCTCAGTGTAATTTTCTAGAGCCATTTTTAAACAAATACATGAAAGTCCTTCAATTTGAAATACTCTCTTTTGAATCACAGATATAGAACTGTGGATTCAGAAGTTACTATGTCTTAATTGTGTTTCATAACCAAAAGGAGTCTGAAACTTTTTTGTCTCTAGATTTTCTTATAATGTTCTTCATTTCTTTTATAGAAAATTCATAGTCAGTTTTCAATTTAAAGACAAAATTCTTAGGTTTATTGCAAAATACATTTTATAGATCCTATATTTTACTGTTTCAACTGCTTCGGGGGATCACTTGGTAATAAAGAAATGAAGCCAAAGCCTGTGATATTACAGGTTTCCTTCTTTCATGACATCATTTATAACTATATAATTGATTGCATAACACATGGAGACTCAAATTTATTGCTTTGGCACAGAATCCATGGGATAGTAGATAAAAGTATCGGTATAAGAAAACTAGACAGTATCATTAAGGATGAAGAAACTTTTGTTGAATATTCAAGTGTAGATTTGTTTATTTGCTTGGTTGATGAAGCATTTTGAAATGTCTCTATTTAGTAGCACACACTTACGTAAAGAAAACACAAATGTGTGTCATGAGCAGCCATTTAGATTCTATGCTTTCAGTTTTCTTCACTTTCTAAACAGCCATTCTCTACCTTACCACTAGGAGATACCTAACTTTCTCAGATGAAGTATTACCTAACATGTTGACATTTTATCCTTTGTTTTGTTTTTATCTTATTTTCAAGGCCCACATCCTTTGTTTCTTTCCCAAGAACTAACACCTCCTATTTATTGTTTCTATTATAGGCCTTTTAATAGTTTCTTGATATCCTTGCGTATTTTTGTAATATATAATATAATATAATATAATATAATATAATATAATATAATATAATATAATATAATATAATATAATGTAATGTAATGTAATGTAATGTAATGTAATGTAACGTAACGTAACGTAACGTAACATACATATACACATACACATACACATACATATACATATACATATGCGCGTATGTATTTCTCCCACAAGTCATCCACCAAAAATGAATTCTAATAAATATATTCTTAATTTGAAAGAAGTCTTGAACAGTGTTTTAGGCTCTATAAGAAAATATTTGGTCACTTAATACTTTTTTCTTTAAAAGAATATCTCTTAAAGATATTCTTCTGTTAGAAGTAATGGTATTATAGTTTATTGGCTTTCTTTTGCTCCTTCTTCAAAATACACTAGATTAATATTTTAGAACATACTTCTTCCTCATATGTGTGCACCTCTTGCTTTTCATGAACTATGATATGTCATTGGAAAAGTCCTGCACTTAATACTGAAATGTCACTCAAATGGCAGTGATCCTTCATCTATTATAGTTAATTCCTTTTGAGATATTGCCCTCTCTCATTCTCAAGAAATGTAATTATTTGGAAATAGATTTTCTACTTTAATATTAGAATTTCTTAAACTGTCTGGAGGAAGAGGACAATGAATATTTGCATTATGGTAGGATTCTCCACCTATTTAGACTGCTCAAAATTTTAAGTGAATATTTCAACTAAATAAACATTGCACAACTTTTAAAATATTGAATATATCAGTTGGGTTAATATTTGTTAAATCATAAAAATTATCATCTGCCAGTTTACCAAGACCCTCCCAGAGCATGTGTACTGAACCTAGACAAGTACACCTGACCCTTGTTTTCAGACTAGGACTAAGTTCCTTATCATATATATGCACAGAAAAAAAATTACGTTTTGAAGCATATCAAAGGCTTTGTTCACAAAGGAGGCAGAATGAAAAGGTGGGGGGATATTTGGTAGCTAATGATTTTTGCAGAATTGCAAACCCACATAACAGATTTTTGTCAATAGCATTGTCTAACACAAAGAACATTAAGACAACATCCTACTTATATTGACAGGGCATAAAAGCATGAGAGAAGCGGAAGGAGCCAATGCCTTTCTATTCAGATGGAATAAAAAGTAAGTATTCTTATAATCCATGCTAATCTTCTGTGTCATTCCAATTAGAGTATATGTGCTACAAGAAAACTCACAGAATCAATTAATCTATCCTCCAAGAGGCTCACAGACACCAAAATGTCAACCAGAGAGCCTGCATGGGACTGACCTAAGCATTCTGCATATATATTAAAATTGTGTAGCTTGTTCCCCATGTGGAACTCCTATTGATGGAAACAAGGACTGTCTCTGAATCTTTTACTGGATTTTGGGACCCCACATTTAATACTGGGTCGCTCTATCCAGCCTTGATATATGGGGAAGTGCTTAGTATCACTGTAACTTGATACACCCTGTTTTGTTGATACTTATAGGAGACCTGTTTTTTACTAAACAAAAATAGATTGGTGGTTAGAAAAAGAGGGAGCACTATGGGGGGGATGAACTAAGAAGAAATAAGGAAGGAGAAATAGATTATAGATAGGTAGATAGATGATAGATAGATAGATAGATAGATAGATAGATAGATAGATAGATAATTTATTTAAAATGTAAAAAAGCAACAACAACAAAAACTCCTAGGATTCAAAGTACTATCAACAAAATGTTGATGGATAAGATTTTTCAGGCTAGTAAACTGCTGTAAATATTAAAGAAGTCAAACTTGTTGAACATTTCACCCCTGACCGGCCTGGTTTATTGTAGAGAATATGCATTGCTAGATTCTGACCTTCTGTTATTTGCTATATAAGATAAAACTTGGTGGTATAGTTTAAAAATATTTAAAGCACTCAATTTTTGGAAGTATACAGTATGAAGAGGCACAAAAATGAGTACTAAATAAATCAAAATAAAGTTTCTATGAAGCACAGAATTAGATATTATTAGCTATGATCAAATGATCCCGCTGGTTTCATTTTTATTAATTATTAGAAAGGAAACTACATTTTCTAAATGGAAGTATTAATTTTATCATGTTTTGTGTAATAAGTACTTGTTGCCACATTTTCATATTTAATCTGCCATTATTGAAGTTTTTTCTCGTAAATTCTCTCCTTTTTCTTTTGTTTCCTTTCTCAAAAGTTAAATTGAGTTGAACGTCTCTATATAATATTAAAGCTTAGTCTCTTTTAATTTTGGCGTTTGTGTACAGTATTGCAAAATTCACCCACAAAAATACATTTCAAACCTCATACAGAATAGGAAATAGTTTATCTTGGAGCCAAACTTGAGTGATGATGGCTGGCAAATGTGCATTTTAGGTTATGCCAAATTTTATGTTCAATGGAAAATCAATCAGATTCGTGCAGGTTCATTGTAACAGAACAAAGGAAGTGATGAATGTGGTCATTACTACAATGCGGTGAAGTGAGAACTGAGGGATCTTAGTCTTCTAGTTAATGGAAATCTAGGGCTGAGTTAACTTAATATAAAGGGTTTGTTTCTCTAGTCGGGATGTTGGGTCTGACAAAGAGAGGAACAGGAATGGCTACTTGGTAAACTAACAACAGTCCGAAACAAAATCGTAGTTAGGCTCTGGACCGGAAACATTCTAACTTTCCACAATCATTGACATTTTAAACAGCCAACTAGCCTTTGTAGACATGGCTTCTTTTCAAGAATGATCTTTGACAATTATATTCCATTTATGGAAATAAACCACTGATTTTTTACATTTTCCCAATATATGATATTTTACATTCATACACACACACACAATTTGAGTCTATGATCCTACATGATTGTATGAATTTCTTGAAATGATATAATTTTGGGAATAATATTGGTGACTCAAAAGTATACTTATCCTGTCGAAATGCCCCACTATGAATTATAATTTTACCAATATACACATAAGTAGTTGTGTGAGAGTACCTGTCAAGCTTCAGTCATCCCTTTGTTATTATATCCAATCATCTGTTAATCTAACAGCTCACAACATACAGACATGGCTGTACACTTGCTGCTCTTCCAAAAGACCCACGTTCAATTCCCAGGACCATCATGGAAGCTCACACTGCCTATATCTTCAGCTCCAGGAGATTCAAATTGCTTATACTGACATACTGAATGACAAAGCATAAATGAACATAAAACAAAAATAAATAAATATTTTAGTGTTTTTTAATGACATAGCTATAAATAATATGGTATCAAATATAATGGCTTAAGAATATCTACTTCTGTACAAGAAGCCTATTAGGTTTTCTTTTTCTGTTTTGTTTATGTTTTTCCTTTGGGGTATTTCTTTATTTTTATTGAATTTTGTTGCTTAAAATTATTTTTAAATTTAAATGTACTTTGATCATTTTTTTAATCTCCCCCTCCCAATTCTTCCAGATACTCTCCCCCACCTAACCGAAAAATTAAGTTCTTCATCAAAAAATAAACAAAAATCTAACACGACAACAAAACCTCCCAAACCAAGAAAACAAAATAAGACCACGTGAGCACGCATGCGCGCAAACACACACACACACACACACACACACACACACACACACACACACAAAGATTAGATAAAAGCAAAAAATAACTAATTAAATTGTAACCAAATAAAAACAAACAACCAAAAGAGCTTCAGAGTCCATTTTATGTTGGTCAAATATTCCTGCACTTGGGGCCTGTCTGTACTGGTTGGAATATGAAATGTCACTCTATTAGAGAAAAAAAAAAAATAACCTTTTCTCCCCGGTATAAGTGATAGTTCAGTTATTACTTTTATCCTGGTAGCTAGCTTTTACTCATTCATTTAATAACTATATCAAAAAAAGAATGATAAAACAAAAACTATCACATTGACATTGAACCAGAAGAAACAAGAGAAGGAAAGGAGAAGGCAAAAGAATCGGGGACCCGGTGTTCATTTGCGCGCTCAGGAATCCAATTAAAACACTGACATGGAATCATGCCGCACATTTGGAGGATCTGGTGCAGACCCATGTAGACCCCGTGCCTGTTACTTCAGTCTCTGTGAGTTCATTTGCTTTGCTCGCGTTGCCGTCCACCTCCTCTGGGTCTTACACTCCTTCTGCCTCCCTGTCCTGTGGTACCCTGAGCTCTTAAGCTTTAATAAGGAAAGATTAGCGAATGCTGTCTGACAGTATTTGATGTTGTCATAGCCCTATGGTGTGAAGGGGAAGGAATGGCTGAGATTTGATGAAACACAAGCATTCTGGTATCACAAGCTAATATTATATCCTGGTAAAAACTGAAGATGAACCATCAATATCTAATTACCGAAAGTCATTATAAATATCTCATATATCTTATACCTGTACAACCTCAGAATGTCAGAAAATTCCTACTGTGTGCGTTTTGATGACAATTTAGCGTTGTGGCCACTGACGTCAGTTATAGGCCACTATACATTTAACCATGCTCTCAGGATGAGTCCATTGCCTCTTCTTCTGCTGTTGTTATTGTTGTTTTCAAAGACAGGATTTCTCTGTGTAACAGTCCTGATTCTCCTGACACTCAATTTCTAGACCAGGCTGGCTTTGACCTCACAGAAATCCTCCTGCCTCTGCCAACTGAAGCCTGGGATTATAGGCATAGACTGCTACCATCTGGCTTTCATGTCCTTTCTATCCTTCACTCAACAGAGAAGGATTTTGTAATGCTTCTTTAATTATTATTCATGTGTTTCTTGATATTTATTTTTTGTTGTATAAAAACATTTCTGAAACTTGAATAATTATCTGAGTATGTAATTTTATACTAATATGAATAACTAATTCAAATTCATTGCTTATAATTCATATTACATAAAAATAGACACTATATATTAAGGAGTATCCTCTCTCAAGAACACAGCATTTCTGAAGACTAACTTTTTTTTACATACTTATAATTTTTTTTATAGTTTAATGTCACTTAAATATGTCATACCTGTGTGTGAATAAATCATAACTTGAACATAGAAACAGTTGCACAGTAATATATTCCTGGCCAATCACTTACCATCTTCTAATATTCAGCAAAGTTTACTACAGCTAGGATGGTTACCTGTTGACCTTCCTTCTTTGGAGGAAGGTGCAGGCTTAATCATGGTTCACAGCTTGGTTATCCAGCCACCATTGCCAGCCAGTTGTTTGCAGTTTGACTGTAATTAGACATGACCTCAGCTTCTTAGGTAAGGATGATGGGAATGAATACCACCTAAATTCCTGCAAAACAGTTATCCTGCATGCTGTTGAAGCTTTCTAGTGAAGCTGCTTCAAGGTCACCCATGTACTTCCTGTAAACCTTCACCCATTGCTTTGTCCTAGAAAAACTGAAGAAAACCTGAATTATTAGAGAACATTGGAAGAAGGGTTGAAATACCTGTCATATGTGTTTATATATATGTTTAATTTTATCTATAAAGCAATATGGCTGGCTTTACTTTATATGTCCTATATTATATTATAAGTGTATTCTGGATACATTTCTAGATGATTATGGTCAAAATTACTAAACCCTCATATATAACTATACAACTGTATTATTGTTGGATAATATATTGTTATCTCCTCCATAATTATTGATATTAAAATTTTGTTATGTATAGGCAATTCTAACTGTATGTCAGTATAATTTATGTAAAATATTTTGTATTAATAATTATTTAATTAAAAGATAATATATTATTATTTTGTTAGACATTTCCAAACCTACACAAGAGTAAATGCATTCAGAAATTTTGTAATATGTTATTAATTTAACTGATAGCCAATACAGTGCAAAGCCATAACTCTTACCATATATGTTAATTCTATAATCTTTAATATTTTATAATTTTAGTTTTAATTTACATTCTTAGGTAACTTTAGTCATTTGAAGTTTTCTGTGTAGATTATTTTCCATGAAAAAGTTTACCTTCATTTTGCTAATATAGAATTATGATATTAGTTTGTATGTATTTATATACTATCCAGACATATTAATAACTTAATAATTATTAAGATTTAAAATACTGAAGTTATCTAAAGGAATGCATGTGATATAAGAGACGAAAAACTGCAATTCTTTCCAAGAAAATTGCAATAATTAATGAATAAATAACTTTATGTTTCACCTAATAAAACTTAGTTTTAGGAACCTTTATCTTATACTTGATGGGAGATTATAAATAACTAAAAAGGGAAAGAGCAATTAAGTGATTATTAGCTATTATTAGGCTACAATTTGAAAATAGACTAAGAACTTGCATGCAAACACATCAATCTGATTCCTTATTCCTAATATCCTAAAACTGCCACCGTTGAAAGTCACTGTGTCCCCACTCTGACTCATTTGTGTGTGTCTGTAAATAAATAATTTCCAGTCTAGTGAACAATGTATGTGTGGAGTATGATATTTTCCTGTTGAATAAGTAGATACAAGTATTGAGCTATCATGTCAAAATATCTTTTTACTTTGAGTTATACTCATTTTTTCATATATCCTATTACACAGAGCAATACATAAATGGAGTGATCACATAAACCAAGAATGGGATGACTAGGCCCATTTCCTTAGAAACTTATTGCATAATCTGTAGTGATAGACATGAGTATACCTTATTATGTGACATTATTCCTAGGGAGAATTGAAGAAATTTCTACCCACTTCGGGTAAGGAACCAATGACAGACGAAGTGAGAATGTAACTTAGTTCAGTTTGTGTGAACCAATGACTTTTATTGGAGTTATTTACACCTCCATTACCACAGTATGGGTGGAGAGTTACTTAGAAAATCATAATGGCTCAAAGACAGTACATCACCCAAAGTGCATCTCAACAGCTCAAAATACTAGGTATGTGGAACTCACTGCCCAACCTACAGGGAGCTGAACAGTTTGGAGGGATCTCTTCCAGACAGATCACTTGAAAAGAGCTCTATACATGCTACTTGAGTTGGCTGGTCTCTTTTAGGTATCTTGCCTGATTGAGCCTCTTCTAGGCAGCACAGCTTATCTGAGACTATCTCTCAGCAATCCTTATTGCTTATGTGTGCTACATGAAGAGGGGGTCTGGTGTATCTGGTCTGTTCCAATAATTTTCTGATGCCTTTGAATGGATTTCTTCCTGAGCTGAGGAACTTCTTTGCAGAATAGCAAGTTAAACCTAACTTTGTAACATCATAGTCTTAATGACTTTCCTTCAAGGATGGAAGGCTTTATGTTAGAGGGAATTGAGACAGGGAAATATTCTAGTTTCATTTCTATTATGAGAAAATACTTAACAAAAATAGTATGGAATAAAAAGAAGTATATTTCAGCTTACAATTCCAGGATATCACGTAGGGTATTAATATAGGAATTTCAAACTGCTAGTCATACCTTATCCATGGTCAAGAGCAGAGAGAAATTATTTTGTAGATGATCTATTATTTTCTTACACATAGCTTAACACATTATTGATTATTTTCCTTTTATTTTTTTGTAGAACATTGGGAAATGTGGAATTAGTCCATATGTACTGCATTTCCCTTTGACCAAAGTTTGTGATACTTGAATAATATAATCTCTCTCTCTCCCTCTCCCTCTCCCTCTCCCTCTCCCTCTCCCTCTCCCTCTCCCTCTCCCTCTCCCTCTCCCTCTCCCTCTCCCTCTCCCTCTCTCTCTCTCTCTCTCTCTCTCTCTCTCTCTCTCTCTCTCTCTCTCTCTCTCTCTCTCTCTCTCTCCCTCTCCCTCTCCCTCTCCCTCTCCCTCTCCCTCTCCCTCTCCCTCTCTCCCCCTTCTCTCTCTCTCTCTTTCTCTCTCTCTCTCTCTCTCTCTCTCTCTCTCTCTCTCTCTCTCTCTCTCTCTTCCTTTCCCTTACTTACTTAGAGATGTGGTCTCACTATGTAGCATAGGCTCACTTTTAATTCACTTTGGTGTGGGGGATGGTCTTGAACTCACAGATAACCTCCTGACTCTTCTCAAGAAGAATGAGTAAAAGTGAATCCTGTGCCAACACGACAAGCTCTCAATAACTTAATCTTGGTGAATAATATTTATGTCTACATGCTTGTAGTCAAATCCTCATACCCTTGTGGAGCTCACTTTACACTAACATGTATAAAGTAATGCTCTTCATCAAATCTGAACCAATGGCCCTTCTAACTCTCACAAGGTTAAGGGGATGATTTAGGGTAATTAGGCAGTCACGAAGGGAGAAAATGCATAGAATCAGAATGTTGGTAATTTCTTGGTTGTTCCAAAAAAGATGCACATAATGTTTCGAAATCCATAAGTAAATTGTACATGTAAATTTATAATTATTAATTTTATTTGATGATGCGATACATGTATTAATGCATACTAATAACTTTTCTACAAAGATGTAACCTCTCATTTCTCCCAACCTGTGCCAGCTTCCTTATTTCTTATCCAGCGATTCCCCTAAGAAGAGAAAATAGAGATCGCTTTAGCAAATTGGGGCCATAATGGGTTGCAACCAAGAAGAATTGGGAACAAATCCTGACAGAAGGAGATGGATGCGTGAAAGGAGCAACATAGAAGGAGAAAAAAAAAAAGACTGATATCTCAATAGAGGAGGCAAGTGTGGGGTTAGAAAGAGATCGGGTACTAGGGAAACCTCCAAGATACTCACAGGATAGTCTCCAACCTATAGTGGAGGGGGTGCCTAAACAGGACTTACCCTAGAATCAAATGAATAACCACCCTAAGTGTCACCATCCAACAAAGAATAGAGGTAGAGGCAGAGATGCATGGCTGAGCATTGGGTCCAGCTCCTGGTCCAGCTAAGAGCAGGGAAGGAGAGTCTGTATGAGCAAGGGGATAGGGATTATGAGGAAAATTCCCACAGTGATGGCTGGCTGGAGCTCCGGGGAGCTCACAGAATCAAGAACAGCCACACGGGGGAACCATCAGGAAAAGAAGCTAGGCCCTCCAAGGGTAAGCAACTGTGGATTGGCATGGGAAGTATGTGAAGCCTCGATGGATTGGATCAGTCTGTGTTACCTGTGCATGGGCTGGCACCTTGGAGCCCATTCCCTGCAGAGGAGCACCTAACCCAGTCTAGATTTGGGATGAGGAAATCGAACTTGCCTGGAGTAAATGTGCCACGCTGAGTTTACCCAACTTGGGACTTCTTGCCCTTCTGGGGGAGGGAATGGGGGGATGCAGAGAAGGAAGACTGGAGGCTGACTGGTAGAAATTAGGAGGAGGGAAGGGAGGGGGAGCAGGGGGGTATATGGATAAAATACTTTTTTATAAAAAATAATAAAATGAAGGAAACGAATATTTTCTATATCTAGTGCTTTTCCTTTTGCTTTGTGCCTCAGAGTTTAACATATCCCCTGTGAATCTGAGATTATAACAATCTATTAGAAGCTGATGTGCTCACATTATGATATACAATTGTTCAATAAACCCTATCCTCTCTCAATCAGTAGATGGCAGATCTTAATAACTTCTGAGAATGTCTGGTTTATATTGGACCAATGCTAGAAGGCAAAGAAAGTAGCAATGCGTTTGTAATTGCCAAGATCATATTATGCTTAGGAGATGGCATTTTACAGCTCTCCACCCTACCTTCAGGTTCTTCTATTGGTTTTTCCCCTTTCACAAATTATCTCCAAGCCCTAAGGGCATGTCTTAGGGTTACTATTGCTCTTTTGAACCACCATGACTAAAGGCATCTTGGGGAGAAAAAGGTTTATTTGCCTTGTGCTTCCACATCACTGTTAATCATTGAAAAAAAAAAGTCTGAATGGGAATTAAAACGCACTTGGGGCTCAAAACCATTTGCAACTAAAATTCTAAGGAATATAACATCATCTTCTGGCCTCTGGCCTACATATGCACCTGGCGACCTGGCGCATGTATGATTCACAAGCATACATGTATATAATGACCCATGTTACTAAAGAGAAAGACAGAGAGGGAGAAATAGAGACAGGGAGAAAGAAAGAATGAAGTAAACCAAAAAATACATTTATTTGATTGAAAACAAGCAGGGAGAATCCTCATGAAAACACAGAAAACATGAGAGTAATATTCAGCTAGACAGGCCTAAAGACTAGAAAGCAAATTCCTCTGTAATATACTGAGAGATTCAGATTTAATTCTCCACCGGGTGGAAAGCATTGATGAGTCTGTGGAAGAAAAGTAATGTAATCATATAAGAGATTTAAACAATAAATCTGGCAGAATCAGAAATGGACTGTTATAGAAACATGTTGATAGCAAGGAGGTATAATATATAGTATGTTAGAATAAAACTTACTTATATACATGTATATAAATTTCTGGGAAACAGATGGTCATAATAGCTAATTTATGTGTAGAAAGCATGATACTGATAGGAAGACCCCAGATATGTCATTCTAGAAACCTAAGGGGCTAAAAGTCAGTAAAAAAAAAAAATTGCTGACATGTATATAACAGGAATTCTAAAGTAAACAGTGTTGTAATATTTTTGTAAACTGGGACATTTGGTTGGTACTGTTGTTGTTACTACCTTGAGTAAATTGTCAACTCCCTTACAGTTTTCTAAAGTGCCTCTTCCTGTAGGCTTGTGTGTATACATCTGTGCAGCATATGTGCTGGTCTTCATTCATTGAGTGGCTGCCTATGGACAGCTCATGTGTGACAGCATGTGCCGAGGAGTCCATCAGCCTCTCAGCCTTTGTTTAGAATGAAAATAATTTTATCTTCTCTGCCTGTGAATCTTCCTCTTCAAATTTCTGGCCTCCCCTGACCCTCATCTTTCCTGACTTCTGAACTGGAACCTTGCACAAATACATGATCTAGCAAGACAGGGCTCAGTAATTTCTAAAATAAATTTTGCAATTTATCCCCTTACATTTTATTATTTAAAAAATGTATTTTTCACAATATTTCCCTAAGCATATTAAAATATAACTTCATAATTTGCAGAAAAAGGGGTGAAATTGGCGATTATAATATCAAGTAAAATAAACCAAGATCAGAAAGGGAAATATGTTTTCTCTTATGTGTTGTATACACTTCTACCTGCCGAAAATTCTTATTATACCTATACATATATAACCATCTGCATATAAATTATGCATAAGCATATATACATTTAATCATACACAGTCATGATAGTAGAAGAACGGATATGTGTGGAGGAAGGGTCTATAAGAAATGTGAGAGCAGCTAAAGGGACACTTTATGAAAAGAAAGGTAAACCTGTCTTACCTCATACACAGAGTCTAGGTTTAAGGGCATAGAAGAGAAAGGAAAAGATTTGGTGTAAGTCAGGATCCACTTCAGAAGTGAAAGAGAGAGCGAGACAGGAATAAGGGGCTACGCTGAGAAGCCACATCATTATAAATGCATACAATTGTCAAAATAAAGACGGTTATTGTGTAAACTAACACAACACACACATATACACAGCTTACATAACTTCTCTTTGGGCTAACTAAAAGAACAATAAATAGTTTACTAAAAATATACCATAAACAAATTTACAACCATTTAAGTAAAATATTGAAAACACAATTACCTAGATTCTCTAAACTGATTGCCTAAGTAGCGTAGTCCACTACTTTAAGATAAAGCAGGTAGATATTAAAGCACAATAGAAGATGGTCCAACTTGCAGTTCATGTTTTCAACCCATATTCTTGTTCCTATTTTAGAACACAGTGTAAGGAGAAGGAAATGTCCAATAAAAATGTTCATTTACACAAAGAACCTTATCCGATGATTTTATTCTCCTAATAAATATAATATCACGTAACTGCTGTCACTAAATCCTTTACTCGGCAGCAAATTTGAGCCAAACTAATTAGCACTAAATCTGCCAGAACCCACTCAAAATATTCTCCTAATTAATCAGAATAGAAATGGATGAATTGAAAAATGTTATTTTACCACAAAAGAAATCTTATCATCAATTTCTAGGGTTACTTAACTAATTTGACTTGTCTTTATTCTAGCCTATCCATTAGTCTTTGCTTTTCAAGTCAGTTAAAATTATTCTGATCACCTGGGATAAAAAGATAATAAGAATCTTCTAATAATTGGGATTTGGATTGCCTTCCATTTATTTATTAAAGCACACTTTATTCCCGTAATAAACATTTTTTTTCTTTATTCACACACTAAACTAGTTACCTGTGCAGCTCTTTCATCTTTAAAGGATTTCTGTTCTTTTAGAACTAGCTGCTCTTTTGGTTCTTAGGTTTAAAGTTTCCTTTCATCTTTTCCTCAATAATTTTCAGGGAATGTTTTCAGAATATCCTTGAGCTTTACTATGAACAGACAATCTAAATCTTGCAGCCATAATGAGCACTTGCTGAGATAAAGGCAACATGCCTTTTGGAGAATTGTACATTGGTGATATATTTTGAAGCTGATTAACCCAGAATTGCATTGGGAATGTAGTTTTAATTTTAACTTGCATTTCCTAGGTGTCTGAGGATGCTCAGTAATTTTATTCATGTTTGTTAACTGACCATTTGTAATTCACTGTGAAATTCTCCATTCCCCTTCCTTTTTTCCCCTCAGTGTGTGTGTGTGTGTGTGTGTGTGTGTGTGTGTGTGTGTGTGTGTGTGTGTGTGTGTGTGTGTGTGAGAGAGAGAGAGAGAGAGAGAGAGAGAGAGAGAGAGAGAGAGAGAGAGAGACTGAGAGGTCAAATGACAATTTTCAGTGTTTGCTCTCGCCTTCTTGACTGTAGTAGGAATGGTGTCTATCTGTCTCTTTTTTGTTTGTTTGTTTGTTTGTTTGTTTTTGTTTTTTGATCATAGAACAGGCTAATTGACTCCTAAGTTTCCTGGGGTTCTTGCCAATCCATGAGAATGTAAAGTTTTCTAGAAGTTCTGCAAGTTTTTGAACAATAGTTCTTGAATTCATGGGATGAAGTCCAGTTGGTCATGGTGAATGCATTTTTGTGTATAATTAAATTCTAGTTGCAAGTATTTTGTTATGGATTTCTGTGACGGCATGCATTAAGAAGATTTACCTTTAATTGTATATTGTTCTGTCCATATTCATTTTTAGTGTCAGGATAATGACGACTATAAAATAAGTTGTTTAGCCTTCCTTGCTTTTATATGTAAAAGGGTAGTTTGTAAAGCATTGATGTGGGTAATATTTATAGGTCAGAGAGAATTAAGCAGTTAATGTACCTATGCTTTGTCCGTTTCTTTGTTTTGTTTCTGTTTTGAAGTTGGGAGAATTTTTATTATTGACCAAAGTGACCACAAGCATGTATGCGCCATGAATTTAATGGAGTATCTGTCATGTCTCATGTCTCCAGGTAGGAACATTCTCCCTTCTGGATTGAAAAATTTTAAATTAACAGAATTTAAAGTGGTGGGAACAGGAAGGAAGGCTTTTCTATTAGGACAATAGGGATGGTAAGAAGTGGGATTATTACAATCTGCACCACTTGATTCGTAGACTCATGGATATTGACTGTGGAAAAGAATATAGCATATATTGGACAATGATTCAAAGAAAAACTAGCCCAATGTAGCCAACCTGCTTTCATGAATGATTTATTACTGTTAATTTTTTATAGTTTTGTGTAATTTTGTGTAATAGTTTTCAGAACAATAAAACAGTAGCTCATCTCTTATTTTGTACAACATAGAAATAAAATAGAAGTTATGTGAGAAATTTTTTTTTTAAAAAAAATCAATGTAGAGAAAATAATTCATTTTCTCTGGAGCCTGAGAAAAGATCTATTAGGTAAATATTCCTCACCTGAGTTCAAACTTATAAAAGACTTAACAAATGAGGTTGACTTGTATAATAAAGAGACAAGATACCTGAAAAGCCACAGCACAGACAGATTAATTGGGTTTCATTAAGACTGTGATGATACTGGCGTATATACTTATGCATTGTGGCATGTGATGCTCAGACTATCAGACTAGTAAATGACTTTAGTATTGGCTATGGCTTTTGGAAATTAGGTGATTAGTGACTTAACACAAAATGGTTAAAATAAAAGAAAATGGATAAGAATTTAAGAGCCACTCGGGGAAATCTGTGCAGCCACTAGAAAAGAGGCATCTGTGACACTGCTTTGTTCTCTCACTTACGTGATGTTTCTCATTTTTATGATGAAATTAGACATTATAAAAGTATTCATATGTTTGTTCTGAGATCTGTAAGATAGTCTTTAAAGATTTTTTTCCTAGACCTGAAATTACAGGTAATCTGCTTGTATTGCTTTTTCATAATAGTTCCACTAGATAGTCAGTGTCTGAGTCACAAAGTAAGGCTTCTTTAGGAATCCATAAGGAATTTTGATAATAAGTGATTAAAATATCACTGTAGAAAGGAATTTAAAGTGAAATTCGAAGGGAGATTCAACTTTGGGGCCCTTTGAAACTGCTTAATTCACAGCAAATTATAATTTTTTGCTTGATGATTGACAAAGCAAGAAATTATATTTTTAGCTATTTTTAAAGCACAAATTAGAATTTTAAAGCACAAATTCTATCCTTTATGTAATCCATGAGGCACACCCAAAAAGTATTCACAGTAAATGCCTGGCTGCATATCAAAACTGAGATGATCAGTTTCAATAGTTAAATAAAGCCTGCACACTCCTTTTTGACTTGAAATGTATTTTTGTCATCAAGAACAATGTTTTTAATTACAAATGAGATTTTTGAAATTATATAATCAATTAGTCAATAAAAGAATATAGACAAAATAAAGACTTTAGCAAACTTAATAATCAATCAAAATAAGAGGCACAGATTAATAAAATTAATAAATTATGAAAATAGAAATGGAACAAATGAATTGAGCTGGGATTTGGCTCCATGTTGAAAGGGAAATGTAAAAAATGTTAGTCATAAAAATATATTCAAAGGAAAATATTGGAAAAAATCAGGTTTGATGGGATATATATAATGATCACATTATTAAATTACTTTATGATTACTTTTAGAATATTTACATGTATAGAATGAGGATTAAAAATAGAAAGACATTTCTAAATTGAACCCAAGAGAAAGGTGGCTTAGACACTCTAATGGATGAAGATTATCAATCAAACTCATAGTCAGCAGAAGAGGGAAGTTCCAAAGTTATTATTAGTTCATTACTGGGAGAAAATACAGAATTTTATTCATGGAAAAAGGAAAGTACCCAGAACTATTACAGATTTTTTCTTAAATGAGAAAATTTCTTCAGGAAAGTATTATTTGATGGATCATTATGTAATGATCCCTGACTTCCTGCCCTTTTTTTATTTTTTATTTATATATTTTTAATAAAGGTCTTTTGTCCATGTGTCCCCCTGCTAACCCTTGCTTCCCCTCCTTGTAATCACTC
The DNA here is from genome assembly GCA_033318265.1 of Phyllotis vaccarum. Lineage (NCBI taxonomy): Eukaryota > Metazoa > Chordata > Mammalia > Rodentia > Cricetidae > Phyllotis > Phyllotis vaccarum. The sequence goes on from JARWLC010000018.1 coordinate 48,466,595, forward strand.
TCAGTTCTCCTTCCGCCTCCCCCTAAGAAATCCCCTGATTCCCCCCCCCAAAAAAAAATGCAAGAAGTCCCAAGGTGGGTCAGTTCAACCTGCCACATCCATTCCAGGCAGTTCTGATTCCCTCATACCAATATCAGGACTTGGCTATGCACTTCTCTTCAGGGAATGGGCTCCAAAGTGCCAGCCTATGCACGAGGACACAGTCTGATCCCACCCCTTGAGGATCCACATACTGCCCATCCCAATCGAAGTCGCCCACCTTTAGAGGGTCTAGCTCCTTTCGCTCCTGGATATGTAGGATCAACATAGTAAAAATGGCAATTTTACCAAAAGCTATCCACAGATATAATGCAATCCTCATCAAAATCCCAACACAATTTTTTACAGACCTTGAACAACAAAACTTGATTTCATATGGAATAACCGGAAACTCAGAATTGCCAAAACAATCCTATTCAATAATAAAGTCAGGCATCACCATCCCTGACTTTAAGCTATACTAGAGCTATAGTAATATCAACAGCCTGGTACTGACATAAAACAGAGCTGTGGATCAGTGGAATTGAACCAAAGACCCTAACCTTAACCCACACACCCCTGAACACCTCATTTTTGACAAAGAGGCCAAAAATATTCAATGGAAAAAAAGATAGTATCTTCAACAAATGGTGTTGGCATAACTGGATGTTAGTATGTAGAAGAGTGCAAATATATCCAAACATCACCCCACGCAAACCTCAAATTCAAGTGGACCAAGGACCTCAGTATAAACCCAGGTACACTGAACTTGATAGAAAGTAGGAAATACCCTCCAACACATGGCACAGGTAACCACTTCCTAAATATAACCACAGTAGCACAGATACCAAGAACAACAATTAATAAATGGAACCTCCTGAAACTGAGAAGCTTCTGTAAAGCAAAGGACATAGTCAATAAGTCAAAATGACAGCCTGCAGGATGGGAAAATATCTTCACCAACCCTACATCTGACAAAGGACTGATCTCTAAATATATAAAGAACTCAAGAAACTAGAGCCCAAAACTCCCTCCTTTTAATAGGAATCACCATGTATTACTTGTGTGTACATTTTGAATGTTGGTTCCCACATTTTTTTGCATGATGTATTGTTTCTCAACTTAGGTTCAATATTTCAAGTTTTTCTATTTTAATAGACCTTCTTATTAAACATCAAAAGCAACAAAGTACTGTTTTATGATTATAGTTTTAAGTTATGTAAACTAGATTTGGGTAGCATAAAATTTTATGGAAACACATAAAGAACAGAAAGTATTCTTCTGGGTGGGATAAAAAGAAATAGAAAAGAGCAAAGGTATTCCACATAGGAGGTGGGACAATTCAGTGCCATTTATTCCACTTTTTTCAAATTATCCATGAAATTAATGTAATTCCATTTATAAAACCTCATTCTTATCCTCACATAATTTTGAATGTTCATGCTAAAAAGACTGGAAAATTCACTAAATATTATATTGAGATAATAGATGTTAAAATCTACTGTTTTCACACAATTGGGAATTGTTATCTGCCAACATTATGTTTTATGCTTAATATCGTACTTATTCTTCACAACATACAAATAAGTAATGTAATTTCATGGTATGAACTAACAGAGAATACAGGATTTGGATAAGATGACCAGTTTTATATTGTAGAAATAGGTATATGAATATAAATATATAGGAAACTGGACCACCTGACTGCATAATCTATTAATAATTACTATCTTTATTTCAAGACATTATGGAATTCAACCTATTGGAGTGTGTTTCATTGATTTAAAGTAAGCAAAATTCTAAGTGACTGAAGATTGAAGTCTGAAATAAGTAATAAAGCAAATGTGATTTTGGTAAATCAGATTGGAAATGAGGTGGAACAGTCTGGTGAATTTTGTTTAGTTGTTTTCAAGACAAGAAAACTAATTAGAAGAAAGTTCAGAGCTTAAATATAGCAAGTGATAATTAAAGTTTATGTGTAATATATTAAATATTGATTTAAACCGTAAAATTATTTTTCAAAAGAATAAAGAAAAATAATGACAATATCATTAAATTTAAAAGTCTATGTTTATACAATAAGTAAACGGGAGAAGGGCAAATAACCAGAAAGATAGATTTTCTATGTACAAGAGGTTGATATCTAGAATGTTCACAATCATCTTTATTAATCCCAAGCTATGACAGAATACTTCTGAGGAAATGTACAAGTTAATTTATTTAGTGAAGAAGACTGTAATTTTTTAAAAGAAAATTGCCTGGGGAAATTATTTTAAAAAGCAAGTGGGTGCGTTTGCTGTGGGATAATCCTTCTGTACACTGTGAATGTATATTACTCTTGTTGATTAATAAAGAGCTGATTGGCCAATAGACAGGCGGGAATTATAGGTGGTACAGCTAAATTGAGAATGCTGGAATAAAGAAGGATGGAGTCAGTGGAACCATGAAGAGACACAGACGAAGCAAGACACACTGGATGGAGGACAGGTAAAGCCACGAGCTACATGGCCATGTATAGATTTTTTAAATCTGCATTAATCTAAGTGTCAGAATGAGCTAGTAAGAAGCCTGAACTATTGACTAAGCATTTATAATTACTATAAGCCTCCGTGAGGTAATTTGGAAGCGACTGGCAGAACAGAAATCTCTGCCTACAGCCCCTGCCAAAAAGAAATGTCTACAGAAATCTGAATTCATCTACTCTTCCTTTGATGAATCCCATAAACAAAAACTTCCTTTCATGAGGAAAATAGATCTAAGTTTTAGATAGAAATTTTTCCAGCTAAAGTTACTCATTTAAACATAATGAAAGTGAGGCATGACAGATTTAAAAAAAAAAGAAAGAAAGAAAGAAAGAAAGAAAGAAAGAAAGAAATATTTACATTTTTGTAAGAAGACATACACAGCAGTATTTCAGCTACCTGGTTTGGAAGTTCACAAAACACGGAAAAAAGAAAAATGTACTGGGCTAGAAAGGCTGTCCTGTGCCTGTGTACATTCGTCCAATGTAATAGTTGTAATTAATAATGACTGTGGCTGCATTCTGGATGCAGATAAAGTCTTACAATCACTCTGAAAAAAAAAAAAAACAGACTGCATGAAACTGTTCATTTGAGCTTTACTGCAAAGGCAACTGTACCAAATTATCACTGTCCACAGTTAAATATTCGCTGCAAGTTTAATAATACATTCAAAAAATTTTAAATTTAGGATACTAATTTTCTTAATGAAATAAGTGAGCAGAAAAATCTGATAAGGAATGTAAAAGGAACAGGAAAATTTGTGGCAGTTTATATCTTGGTCTTGTTAGTATATTCAAAATAAATATATATTTCTATAGTTTGTATTCACTGAAGAATGGTGACAATATAAGCTAAACAAAACATGTTTTGTCACAGAAAACTTCATTAGTGTTTGTCAAGGTAGGCGGAAAGAAATATATTTTGAAATTGAAAGTGACAAAATTTATTTGATTTGCAATAAAACTAACGTGTAGCTAATAACTGGCCTAAAAGCCTTCTATCTGCCTTTGAATAGTCCAAAAATTGAGTGATGGTAACACTTGCTTCAGTGTCTGAACTATAATTAAGATGGTTTTTGAGAAAAAAGCTGAGCACTGTGGTGTTTTGTCATAATTATTGCTTATATTAAAATTACTCAGAGGAGATGAAAGTCGCATTAAGGTATTTCTTTAGAAGTAACATATTTCTAACTGTTCTCTTTCCTTCTAAATCTGAGCTCTTTTAATTCAACTTAATAATGCGATCTCCTTTTCACTCAGTGTAGTAAAAGATAATCTTTAACCACTGTATGCTACATAATGTATCCCCATGTTGAGTGTTATCTCCACATAATTCTTTTGATTTATGGTTTAAATAGAATATTGCAGGATGTAATCTCTTTGAAGGCTTAATTTGAGGACATCAAATAGTTCAGCAGAAAAATTACTACCAGGAGATAATACATGAGAAAGTGTTTGCCTAAAGCACTTAGAACTGTGTTCCTAAATTGCCACATTTAATCCCTTGCATCATGACCAACCAATAGCAGCATTGTAGTTCTGCTTCCTAAGTACTAAAACATCCTTTCCTGTAAGAAAGAGCCAATGGTATCAGGGAGTTTGTGGTGGTATTGTGTCTTTTAGGACTGACGAAAGCAAGAGACATAGTTGCTTAGACACAAGTTGAACAAGGAAAAAAACCCAACAGACAATTGAAGTGAATAAGTGATAGTCCATGATGTCTATCCCTACACAAAGAACTACAGAAGTCAGGGCAAGTGCTTGAAGAAGTAGCCTTCTACCAAGAAGACTATATCTATTAGGTATCCAATACCGAAGTGTCATCTTTGAAAATCTGCATAAGAGTGACATTACATAGATTGAGCTAGTTGTATTGAAGATACATACGTGTGTGTGTGTGTGTGTGTGTGTGTGTGTGTGTGTGTGTGTGTGTGTGCGTGTGTACATGTAGCAGCAATTAATAGAAAAGGAGCTGTGATTTTAAAAAAGAGGGAGCAAGGAGTCATGTATGGGAGGGTTTAGAAGGAGCAAAGGGAAATGTGAAATGATGGCATTATAATCACAAAATTTAAAGAAAAAAGAACAAGGCTCATCAAATTCAGGCAATTTATATGATTCACAGATTCCTTCCTGGGGTTATATGCACATTGCTGGGAGTATATGGGATTTCAATTAGTTTAGGAAACTTTGGTGATGCTGCTTATGTGACTTATACTTCTAGAGTCTCAATGCTTCTATAATGTAACCACAGTTAAATCCACTGTCTACCAGAGTACACTCATATGGAACAGTTTAGTCTCTTCTGCTGATTTACTTTTGAAGGAATACACACTGACTTAAAATGCCCTAGGAAAAGTGACAAAGCCAGGATCAGTGTCACTGAATCTACATTATTGGCTCCCCTATTTATGCTATCCATTGATAGATCTATGGGCTATCATAATACATTTTACAAAATAATTTAGTACCAGTTCTCCAGTCAATTGCTGCTTATTTAAATCCAAGAATAATTTTTCTATTACTTTGACATTTCTGTTGTAGTGATTACTACTAATTTACTCAATATAATTACTATAGTTTTAAATGATTTTAGAAACTTCATACTATATACGTTAAGCATCTTTTATCCCTTCTTTCTCTTCTAAGCTCAGTTTTGAGAGTTGTACTTCGATACCATATGACACATTATTTTACATATTCTGCAATTATATTTTCATCAAACATAAAATTTCTTCACTGTTGAAAATACTTTTATAAATATAATAAACTGATATACCATGTTAATAAAACCATGACTTGACTTTTAATCCATATCTTAATTAAATATTGGTTGTATTTTGAATGAGATGCCACCCCATCATAGGCTCATACATTTGAATACTTGGTCCCCCAGTCAGTGTAGGCTTATGAGGTTGATAATACAAAAAGTAACTGGAGGTGACTGGAGATTCAAAGCCTATTGCCAATACCAGTTTGCTTGATGCTCAAGACATGAAATCTCAGGTGTGTTCCTGCTTTTGTTGGTAATACCAGCCCTATTGTGTTGGACTCTTATCCTTCTGGGACAGTAAGCATTTGTTGTGACCTTATTCACATCTGTGATAACAAAACAATAAAAAAAAAAAAACTAAGCAATATGCTCATTGATACCAAAGAGTTGTCTATGTTCAAGAAGACCCTGGCCCAGCTCCATCTTTGGGGAATGTGGAAGGGTATAACTTGAATTAGAAAATGACTTAAATACTTAAAACAATATTTCTAAACCTGTGGGTTACAACCCCTTTGGTGGTCAAATGACCCTTTCATTGGGATCACATATCAGATACATTTACAATATAATTCATAACAGTAGCAAAGTTACAGTTATGAGCAGTCAATTATGGTTGTGGATCACCACAACATGAAGAATTGTATTAAAGGGTTGCAGCTTTCGCAAAGTAAAGAACCACTGCTGTAACGAATGCTTGTTGGGCCCTTAGGAAAGAGCCTGAAAAACAGACTGAGAGCAACAGACACTATGGAGACCAAACTCAAGCGGTTTCAAAGGGGACAACTATTAGTAATTATGCTAAAGACCTTCAGTATGAAATTCAGACAAACTGTATGGTTGCTTTTGCTCTTACCCTAAGAACTTGCCTGAGACTAATTTCAAAGGTAGTGGAGTAATTATTTATTTATTTGTCTGTTTTTAATATTTATTTAAAGTTTTTTTTATTTTATATACAATCCACCATTCCCCTCCCCCCATACTCACTACCTCCCCCGCTTACCTGGACACCCCCTCATCCACTCCTCAGAGAGAGTAAGTCCTCCCATGAGAAGTTAACAAAGTCTGCCACAGCAAGTTGAGGCAGGACCAAGGCCCTCCTCCTGTACTAAGGCTGAGCAAAGTGTCCCTTTACAGGGAATGGACTCCAAAAAGCCATTTTCTTGCACTAGGCATAAATTCCTGGTCGTGATACCAGATTTATCCCACAAATTGCCCAAGCCACACAACTGTCATCCACCCTCAGAGGGCCTAGTTCTGTCCCACGAAGGTTCCCCAACCGTTAATCCAGAGTCACTGAGCTCCCAGTAGCTCAGGTCCGCTGTCCCTGTCTCCCCATCATGATCTTCACCCCTTTGCTCATATAATGTCTTCTCCCTAATAATGGAATAAATTCTTTGCTGGAAATAAAAACAAAAAATCTAAACAGGTTAAAGAAAGGGCAGATGGGTAGATCGGTAGTGAGGGTTTCTGCAACTAGAAAAGAACAATGAAGAGAATTCACAGGCAATGTTTAGAGACTCTGGGTCCCTTCCAAGCTGACAACAAAACTTTGCAGTGTCATCAAATGGTGCTGGCTTTAGAGTGATGAAGGAAAACGTGTAGAGGTAATGGACTCTTAACCATGATCTCAGAGGTCTGCTGATGCCAGGCAGTCAATGACAGAGAAATTCCTGCAAGAAGACCAAGAGGCCATAGAGGCCGTAGAGGTCATGGTGTAAAGTTGTGGAAATGAAGCTTGGCTTGCCTTTGAGATTTCAAGATATTAGAAATGTCAGACCTATGGGTTATCTGCCTAAGGGAGTCCCACACAGAGTGTAACTGACCAAAAAGAGAATTATTTAGTGGGGAAAAAAAAATCAGTGAAGACAGAGCCATCTAGGACTTTTAACAAAACATGAGCTACAGGATTTGACATTTGCCCTGTTGAGTTTTAGTTTTGCCTTTTTCCCCCCAGTAGATCCTGACTTTATGTCCATTCCTCCCTTAGGGGATGAAAATATCTTCTTTGTGCCACTATATGTTAGAAGTATAGGATTCGTTTCTAAATTTCACAGAGGTGTACAATTAAAAGACTGTTGTAAGTCTCAGAGAAAGTTTCTTTAATAAATGCTACAACTCAACTATTATCCAAATTTACAAAATTTCACCAATTATAAATCTTTGTATTTGACTTTATACTTGCACTGTTTCTAGAGTTAAGACATGAGTAAGAATTTTTTTTTCCTTTTCTTCAGAAACTCAATTCCAAAATAGTAGTTTCTTTACTTCTTCTATATATTAATGTGGTCATATATTTTATATTTAATAAAATCAGCCTGGAAAATCAGAACAGTTCATCCAAAGTCAAGCCAGGAGGGTCAGAGAGTGGTAACTCACACCTTTAATCCCAGCACAGGGAAGACAGTTGGTAAGTTATGCCTTAAATCTCAGCACAGGAAAGACCATGTAGCAATTTATGCCTTTAATCCAATAACTCCAGAGACAGAGATCTTTCTGTGTTTCTGTGAGTTCAAGGCCTAAAGGCCAAGCAGAAGTAGGTCACACCTTTAATCACCTTTAATCCTAATGCTAGAATTATGATACATAGCTGACCATGGAAGTAAAACAGAAGGAGGAAGGGAAGACATTTATGAGATTAAAGGTGTGGGTCATCACTCTCTGACCTTCATGGCTTGACTGTGGGAGATTCTGTTCATCTGATATTCCAGGCTGATTTTATTGAATATTCAATATATCACCACACAGCTGCCTGCAAAATGCAGAAACAAAGTGATGTACACAGAATAAACAAAGGAAATACAACTACTTGGAACAAGCTCAGACCAACAGAGCCGATTTGAAGATACTCTCTAATACATTGAGCTGCATATAGACTGGGAAGTTTGCTCTATCTTTCTAGTTTTGGTGAACAAAATGCTAAGAAGGCTTTGGTGATGCAGCTTTCTCTGAGTCATTTCTCCATCTTTAAAAAAAAAAAAAAACCCTTACACATACTCCTGTTAGATACCTCAATGAAATCCATCGGTTCACCACATCAGACTTTGGTTGTATCCATCCCATTCTTTCATTTGTACCCAATTCCCTATTTATGTGAGTAACTGTGCTTGTATTTCCCCAGGGAAAGTCTGTCATATCACAGCCTCCACCTATAATCCGGTATGCTGGAACCTGAAGCAGAAGTCCACTGAAAGGTAAAAGTAGAACCATGCCTCAACAAACAACCAAGCAAAATTATTAGAAGTGTAATTATTCATTCTGGCATAGTGGTAAAAACTTCAAAAATATTTTCTCACCCCTTACATCTATGAGATTTTATTTTCCATTAACATAAACTATACTAATTGAATATAATCATAAAGTTCATTTCAAAACCATTCTACAGTTGTGGGAATGCATTTGTGTGTGCTGTATCTTTAAATAAAGGTGCTGTGTTGGGTCATGGCGGGCACCATAGAAGAAATGGGAGGAGTTTGGGGAGGAGAAGCAGGGCGGAGTTAGAGGCAGACCGAGCTGAAGCCCCTTAAAGAACACGGGTGAGCCACACGGGCCACGTGGCCGCAGATTAATAGAAATGGGTTGATTTAAGATGTAAGAGCTAGCTAGCAATGTGCCTGAGCCATAGGCCAAACAGCATAAAGTTAATAGAAGCCTCTGAGTCGTTTCTGGGGACCCGGGCGGTGGCGCACGGATAAGCGGTCCCTGGCAGGTCTGTGGGTCCGGGACCTCTAGGGCATGGGACACGACGAACTCCCTACAACATACAGTAGTTACATTATTAAAATAGAGGAAATCAATATTAAAAGTGTTGCTACAGAGGTTTAATTTTTATTAATACATGACTTTATTAACAGATGACTAAGTTTAGAAAAATAACCAAAATCAATTGTACCAGTAGGAAATTCATTTGTATATCAATCCACATATTTTGATTTCTGATGATTTCATTTTTTAAAAAAATATTTTTTTTAATTTATTTTGTATGGAGTGTGCAGACCAGAAGAGGGCGCCAGATCTCATTACACATGGTTGTGAGCAACCATGTGGTTGCTGGGAATTGAACTCTGAACCTCTGAAAGAACAACCAGTGCTTTTAACTGCTGAGCCATCTCTTCAGACCGATTGTGCTGATTTCTTTAGATCATTTAATTTAATCTATAATAAGGTCAAAATTTCAATCTTTCTTTAGAGTCTGAGATATTAATTTCAAATGTGTTCTGTCTTTTTTTCTCTTCCTATGTACAGAGAATGATAAGCAATTTTCTTTGATCTTGGGTTTATAAGCAAACTATCTGCTCCCTGTGTCATTCAACAATGCATATAAAATATGCAAATATCTAATGTATGAACAAATCTTATTCATAACAGCTAGTATTTATAAAATCATAATTTCAGCATATCTATACTGATATCATTGCTACTAATTATTTTATGTTGGATGCATTTTTAATGATTTCAGACTTTTCTTCTAAACAGATGTTCCTTGAAGAGTGTTCACTTTTTTTTTTCTGGTGTTAGACTGCTTAAATTAGTTGGCACCAATTTGTTAGGTTATAAAATTGGGTACTTTGCTTGAACCAATTTTATATTAGCATAAAACTTCTGCACACTCAGCTTTGAGTGTTTCCCCATGGAAAGGAAGTAGCCTTTCTTACCACTTTATTGCCTCATTCATCAGTGTTTTATTTGCAAATTGGTTGCTTTCCATGAGTGTCTTTCCACACTAATAAGCTACAACTTAGTGCTGCCCAAGAATCGTGTAGCCCTTCAGGGTTAATTTCAGAGGCGAAGTAATTCAATACTCCAGCAATTCCCTGGAAGAGACTAGGATGGAACAGGGAGATGCAAACATAAAAGCAAGTTTTAAATAGTTCTTCTGAGGTAGCTACTCATATATTTATCTCAACCCTTAAGGCTTAATTACAGTGACTGTTAGAAATAATGGCAACATCATTATTTTTACTTGTTGCTTTAGGCACAGTATGCAGGTTGTGAATGCACAGTTGTACAATAACCCACGCTGATTCTTCATAATAGGCAAGATAATTATCTATATGCTCAAAGTAATTGTGGATCATTATATACTGTCTGCCTTGAAAGAAAATACAAAGTCTCACATGTCCACATATTGGTGAGAGACACTCCAATCTCATGACTTCTAAAACTGTACTAAGGTTTTACGATTGCATTTAGAAGACTCTCTCTCATTCTTCTTCTCAATTATATAATGAATAAAGTCAGAATTTGTTATTTGGTAATGTATTCAAGGAAAGTGTAAACACGTAAAGACATATACATTTGTCCTTGGCTTTTTACACTTTTAGATACTGCTGCCACACTATAACAGACCCAAAGAAAGAAATAGCTCCTCTCCTACTATCAGTTCTTGAAAGTGATGGGTGTGGTATATTCAATAAACTCTATTTTCCTTATACTGTTCAATGGCATTAGGTGTTTGGAGAAAATACATCTTGTAATCAAACTAGCTTTTCTTTATGATATGAAGAAAATTTTAACTAAGTGATAAAAAGTCACTCCATCTTCTCTATCAGATATAAAACCACAAATCTGTTACACAGAACATTATATTAAGTCATAATCTAAGAAAAAAATAAATCACTACCTTTTAGTTTTACAGTGAGTTTAAAACATGCCATTTAAAAAAAAATAGAGTGATTGGTCAACTGTATCTTTCATCTAAATTTCAAAATTAATGATAAATATAGATGACAAGACTGGTTTGTAAATATGTACCATCTCCATGTTCTAAAAATGCATTTGCTCATAAGAAATAATAGATAATTTATTCTGAAGTCAAATATTAGTAACCACAACTCAGAAACAAGGATTTATATTGACACAAATACCACATCACTATTTGATAGCAGTTACTTGAAGTTTTTATAGTCAAGGAACAAAGAAAGTCATAAATCAAAACACTTTCAAATGCACTGGTGTATAGATGAGGTTGGTATCTGACAGCTTATTTAAACAAAGCATGGTAGCTATTATTCTTTTTTGGAATGCATAAATATCTTGAGACATTTTATTACATAGTATCTACATCTAGTCACATATCGCAATTATTTAATTAGTGTAAGTACCGTACATGAAATTGCATAATTAAGAAACATAGTTAAGTAAAAGTTAAGATGCATAATTAATTGACATCCAGAATGTCTATGTTTACACTTAATACTTTTAGTGCCAACTGTAAATTGGAAAAACATTTTTATATTGAGAATTTTAAGACTCTGATATGATGGATTCTAATGAATCCGGATGTTAGTCATCAAAGCTATTTTTATATGAACATAAACAGGAAAAGAGGATTTTTTATTTTATTTTATAGGAATATTGAACAATAATTTGTTAGAGAGTGCATTTTTTTTAACAATTCTGTGACTATTTTGGGAGAATCATTATATTTTTACTTCCATTTGCCTTAATCTTAGTTGCAAATGTTATAATGGAAAACTAGGAATAAAATATTATCAAGTCTACTGATTGTAATCACTTTCTTTTGAAGGATGGAGGCAGAGAATACTGTGAGAGACAACCGATTTCTGAGGGTATTTCTGGGTTGAGCTAGAAATCTAGGGCAATGGAAACTCCAAGGAATCTATAAGGTGACAAAGATCCCTAGCAATATCCCTAGCCCATCTCCTGTAGCCAGGCAAGACTTTCAGTGAAGGGACAGGGACACCAACCCAGCCACAGACTCTTCAACCTATAATTTGTGCCTGCCTACAAGATGTGCTGGGGTAACAGTTGCACAAAAAAATGTTGCAGTGACCAAATAATGACTGGCACAGCTGGAGACCTATAACCTGAAAGGTTGCTGATCCCTAAGGGCCATGAACCAGTGGCAAGATACTGCCAGAAACCTAGAATAAAATTAAACATGAATGACAAAACAATTAATGAAATGGTTCCTGTAGTAGAGGGGTTTCTTGGTCTAGGGCAGCCAGAGGCCCATACTCTGCCAAGCCAGACCCCTTAGCCGCCTGCTACTGCTGCTCAGGCCCCCAGAAATGACTCAGATGCTTATATTAACTTCATGCTGTTTGGCCTATAGCTCAGGCACATTGCTAGCTAGCTCTTACATCTTAAATCAACCCATTTTTATTAATCTGTCTGCCACATGGCCCGTGGCTCACCTGTGTACCTTACATGTTGCTCCTTTGGGCTTCAGCTTGGTCTGTCTGACTCCGCCCTGCTTCTCCTACCTATGCTCTGATTTCTCCTCTTACTTTTTTTATGGTGCCTGTCATGGCCCAAAACAGCTCCTTTATTTAAAGATTGATATTCACAGCACACAGGTTCCTAATGATATTATGCTATATTCATAGAATAGTGACTACTTCAATTGTCATGAGAGAGGCTTCCAACAGCAACAGATGGAAACAGATGTAGAGACCCAAAGTTAAACATTAGGCTGAGCTTGGAAAATTCTGAGAGTAAAGGTGAATAAAGATTGTGAGAGACAACAGTGTCAAGGGCACCACAAAAATACTGACAGAATCAATTACCCAGGGCTCATAGAATCTCAACAAACAACAGGGAGCCTGTATGAGACTGCCATAGGCTCTCTGCCTATGTTACAGTTGTGGTGTTTTGGTTTTCTTATTGGACTCTTAACAGTGAAACATGGGCCATATCTGACTCTGTTGAACACATTTGGAACCCATTCCTCCTAAGGGACTGCTGCATCCAGCCTTAATAAGGAAGGAGATGCCTAGTCTCACTGCAACTGGATATACTGTGGCTAGCTAACATCCATGGGAGACACACCTGTTTCTGAAGAGTCACCGTAGAGGAGGGGTGGATGAGATGTGAGAGGGTGATAACAGGGAGAAGAGAAGAAAGGGGACATTTTGGTTGGAATATGAAAACAAAACAAACAAATACATATAATCAGGTGTGGAAAGATGACTGTTTAAGAGCGTGGCTACCCTTCCCGAGGAACTCAGTTTGATTCTCAACCACTCACAACCAACTGCCTACCATTTCTAAAGGATCTGACACTGACTTCTTTCCTACTCAGGTAGACATACAGTGCACAGATATACATGCAGAGGAGACACCTGAGAGCATGTTTTAATGAGGAAATTTCTTGTTCCTCATTATTTTCATAATAGAGTCAAATATTCAAAATATTTGTTCCAAGTACATGTTCACATAACATTGAAGATGAAAATGTGTGATTTAGGTTTGATATGGAATGGAATGTCTCATTCACTGAAATTTATGAGTTGCTAAATAATAAGCACTTCTTATTTATCCAGTCTGAAAACTATCTCTGGTAGCCTGAATAAGATAATCCCCATAGGCTCATTTTTGAATGCTAAATGTGGCGCTATTTGAAATGATTAGAAGGATTAGGGAGTTGTAGCCTTGTTGGAAGAAGTGTCTCTGAGAGTGCTGTGCCAAGACAGTTTCTCTCCATTCCTGCCTGTGATCAGGATGTAGCTCCCAAACATTTCTCCAACGCCCTACCAGTCATACCTACAGTCATGCTTTCTATCATTATGATGATGAGCTAACCTCTGAGACTCTAAGTAAGCACCTAGGTAAGTGTTTTCTTTTATAAGTTGCCGTTGATATGCACACGGCTATTCACAGGAATATTCACTGCACAGTGACTAAGATGCTAACATTGTCTATTTTTGCTGCATGTTAAAACATCTGAAACTAGGTAAATATAGAGAAGAGAAAATAATTTTCTCATAGCTATGGAAGCTATATAGTCTAAAATAAAGACTCCAGCATCTGGATAGAGCCTTCTTTCTTTTTCATCACCTAGTAAAAAATAAAAAATGGAAGAACACAAAGCTGGCCAAACAATTTTTAAGAAGGCATTATTTCTATACACGAGAGTTTACACTCTTTTATTCTCGAAGTAGATACCCCTACCATGCCCCATCATATCCTCACATCTCACCTCCCAAACAGTACTGTTTTCAAAGAAACTAGGTATAATAAATATACTAAATTATAATTTGAAAAAAAAATTAGTTTCTTAAAATAAGATGGTTCCTACCAGATATATATTTATCCTAAATGTATTTCTCCCACATCCTTGTCCTGTATTTTATATTTCTTTTCTCTATTAGTCTTCTTTGTCTATTAGATAGTTTTGCTTATATATGATGTCTCTCCATAAATTCTTGTAATCAAAAGTGGTAGCATACAATTAAGTTAAAAATAAAATTAACCATTGCAATTATGATAGTCACAAAAATAATTTCAAAAATTAACTGGATAAGAACACACCTAGTACTTAAATGAGTTATAAATTTAGGCATGTCTGTGTGGGTCATTTATATAAATAATTAAATGAGGGGGAGACATTGTCTCAAAAGTAAAGGACACCATTCCTATCGGTTGGAACTTAAGACCAAGTAAAGCAGAGTAATGGTAAAGTCAGCTGGGCACTGACCTTTACTCCTTTACTCTCTGAAACAAAAACAAGCAGTTAGAAACCTTCTACCTCTCTACTGCAGATCCTTGTCCATCATAATAGTTCACAACTTCTCAAGCCATGATCCTCCCCCCAAAAAACTCTTATGTCCCTTAAGCTGATTCTAACAAGTATCTTTCCAGAGATATAAGAAGTGTAGCTACTAATATAGTTTCTATGTTTTAACTAGATAGTAAGTATACATTCATATAGATGTATAAAATAATGTCTAAAGATATAAGAATAATCTACTAGAAAAATGTAACATATGGACTTGAAATACATTTTACTACTATTTAAAATAGTGTCAGAAATATATGCACAAAACAAATAAATGTAAAATAACAAAAATGTTGTCAACTTTCTTTGAGTACCTAATCTTCATTTTTATCCTGTATCCTTTTAATATGTTAATTAAACAAAAGTGTAGATTGATTTTAAAATTTAAAAAAATTGACTATTTAAAACTTAAGAATTCATTTCATTTTACAACTTAAAGATGTTCTTATTATAAATCACAAATAAAATGTGCCGTTGGGGGAAGACATTCATTATTTATATTTACAAAATGTTTTATCCTGGCACTAAAACTGATAAGGTTTCAACCTATTAACATTCCAATAATCCCATGAATATAGTGGCCTTCTTATGTGGTAGAGACAAGGGTAGGCTCTGATCTCACTGAGAATTCCACTAAAAGTTGGGTTTTTAAAAGTGCATTAAATATAGATCTAAGTGTGGTTCTGAGGATCAAACCTCAGAACTTCATACATTTTCAACAAGCATCTGCTACTGAGATTTGTCCCCATTTCCATCTAACTAAAAATGATCAAGTTATTATGTAGAAAACTTTATTCTGTTAAAAAAGATAATAGCATATTGCAAAAATTATCAATACAAACCAAACCCAACTTCTGCAACACTTTCCTGTCATTTGGAAAGAAATATGCTTCTTGTTATTGCTAAGCACACAGACACATTATATATTGTGGCATACATTTTCTTGTACAAATAGTTGTATAATTTATGTACAGCCAATAACAAGACTTTCAAAATAATTAATCTTATATGGTAATAGATTTTATACTAAAAAGACCTGAATTAAAAACTTAATGCAATAAAGAAAAATGTATAATGTCAATTACCCTCTCCTGTAAGTCATTTTATGAGTGTAACAAAAAATATTGAAAGCAACTTCCCCATTAAAAACAATTTAGGAAAACTTGTTTTTGCAAATTTTCATAATATTGAGATTTCAAGTATTTTAAAAATGTGTGTCCTACTGCAAGGGCTATTTAATAATTTGTGTAATACCATCGCAGAGTCTCCGAAGAATTTGTGGTTGAACATAATAACTTATACAATTTCTAAATCTTGGCTGGATTTCTACACCAAGAATTTCTAGCATATCTGACCACATGTGTAGACTCTGTAGACTTTTAATATATTTCACTGACTTATTTTTTGTGTGAATCAATGACCATTATTAGAGTTACCGAGGGAGATATATGGAAGGCTTTGTTATAAGATCTTAAGTGACTCAAAGACAGTTGCAATATTAAAATCTCAGCCTAGCATGAGTCCCAGCTCACACAGCACTTGGACACTTAGAGCATACTGTAGAAACTGTAGTGAGCTCAACACTTGGTCTGTACTGCCACATGACTCAGCAGATTCCTTCCTTCCATTCATTTTGGCTGGTCAGATGAAGCACTCAGCTGTCCATAACTTAATAAACTTATTTATTCTTGGGAAGAGAGAAACCTGATATATCTGGTCACTTTCATGGGCTTCTTGGAGCACTGAGTCATTTACTTCTGATTTTAAGGATTCCTTTGCAAAAGTGAATGTTTCACCTCCTTTAGAACATTCTTTTGTGATCACTTTTAAGTATCCTCTTTTAATATATTCTATTTTACCTCCTCTTTAACATCTTGCATATTACTGTTCTGTAGCAGTTTCCTGAGTTTAAAACCTTTATCTAGTTTTATTAACTTATTGGGAGTCCTAGTTACCTAATCAACAGTATCAATAATTTGTGGGGTATTTTTAATATTTGGACTACTATGTGATTGTGGGGAAATTGAGCCCAGGTCCTTGGCATGACTAAGATGTGCATTTATCTATTGAGTGAATCTCTAGCCCAGTGAAATTTCAAGTCTGCCTTTCCTACTCTATCTTGTCTGTTCTTTTCAGTTAGAAAAAGCTAATGTAAAATAATCTTCTTCCTTGAATCTAGTAATTGATAAAAGATAAATTAATGGATCATGGCTCCCCTTCTGCAAACCTCTGTTGTTACTTAGCCTGACTATTAAATTTGAATTCTGGGGGTTTGTTTGTTTACTTTTTTAAAAATTGGATCCCATCAACAACTTTCGTTACTATTTAATACTCTTTGTTGAGCTGCTCATAAGATAGGGTGTGAGAATATGTTTCAAATATAATAAAAACAGTCGGAGATATCAGAGGACAGGTCCACCTCCTCCAGTCTTTGTTTTTGTTTGTTTGTTTTGTTTGTTTGTTTGTTTTAGTTTTGTTTTTTCTTTGTTTTGTTTTGTTTTGTTTTGTTTTGTTTTTCTGTGTAACAGTCCTGGCTGTCCTGGAACTTGCTTTGAAGACCAAGCTGGCTTTGAACTCACAGAGATTCCCAAGTGCTAGGACTAACAGACTGCATTTATTATATTTGAAACATATCCTCACAATAGGGTTTTCAATCTTCACTTACGCGGCCCAACTTTAACTTTAATAGAGAATCTCTAATGATTCTGTTCCATTCTTCATTGTTTCCGCCCATCATTACAACATTACCAATATTGTTGAACTGTTTTTCTGTCATGAAATTATAGTAGGTAATGTTTCTGCATTTGTGTTGTCTATTAATGTATGATAGTCTAATCACCAATAGGAGTCCTAAAAACTTCTGGAAGTCCTTACTTGAAGAATTCACTCACTCATACAATGAGCCAACATTTTAGAGTTATATTTGCTTATCAAACAGAGTGTCTGGTTTTATACTGGACTCATCTGTGTTTTGCTGTTTTAAAAGATCTTAATGGGCTCTCATAATAAGTCACTGGTTTCTTGATTTATATTTCTCTGACATATTATCATACTCAAAATAAATGCCCACTCATGGTTCTGTTTATCCCAACTCCATCATACTGGGACTAATAACAGACTTCAGCTTATAAGTTTAGCATCAGAGGAAAAGAAACCAATATCATGGGATACTGTGAGTCATTCTTGGATGTGAGATATGATCTAGATTTAGCAACTTTTGTGGTAGATAATTCTACTTGAGTCAACAAAGTTCTTAGTAATTGGCAGATCATTCAGCTAGTCCTCTTGAGTTTGCCAGCAATGCTCAGCTAATAGGGCTCTGTCATTCTAATTCTAAGTATAATCTTGATGATTCTGAGAATCAAACTCTGGGTGTATCATTGTGTTTTCAGAGATGTTTCCCTGGTGTTTACAACAAAATTATTATGACTCTCTGAGACAACATACTATCATTGTTTCTGAGGATACTGCGTGCTGAAGATAAAACCCTAGGTAAGGCAGATAAGTAGAAGTTACAGTACTTATATTAACCATTATGTAAACATAATTTCTGTCCTGGCATTTGTAATATTATGAATAAAAAGAATCTGCTATAAAATGTATCAGATTTTTGTCACTGGATAGAAATTTCAGAAACCCTTATGTCCCTTTTGGGTTTCTATAATTTTTCTAGGTGATGACAAAACCTATCTTTTGACAATGTATTTGAACAGTTTAGATAAGCTGATGCTCAAGAGACAATTGCATAACTGCATCATCATTATTGCACTAAGATCTATAAAAAAATTTCCTCACAAATTTCTAGACTTCAAAATAAATTTGTAATGGGAAATACAGGTAATAATATATTCTACCCTAATGTATTATTATTATTATTATTATTATTATTATTATTATTATTATTATTATTATTATTATTTTACCAATCAATCCAGTTACCATCTAGGCCCAGAATCAGGGCTATGATTTGAACCAGCCAACATCCACCTCCTATGTGAACTGCTAGAACATGTGAAGGAGCTGTACCAGTGCATTCAAAGCTGCAGAATCTAGAACAACACCAGGATACCCAATAGGTGCCCCAGTAAGGGCCTCGTATCAACAGTGTGGCAGAAGCCAGATGCCTCAAATCAGACCAATGATTCATTGCAATGAACACTTGGAAGTAAAGCTATGGGGCCTTAGAAGTAAGTATACTGTGAGACTCATCATGTCACATTGCATCTTCCAATAAGCAATTTTTTTTCTTTTAAATTTTATTTTATTTGATGGGGGGGGGTCTTATAGGCGCAGAGGACAGATATGAAAAGACACAGAGAAGAATGGAATCCAAATGCATTATGTGAAATTCACAAAGAATTAATACAGTCTTTTTAAGTTATATAATTATTTGAATCTAAAATTTAAATTAAATATCTAATTTAATGCCTATCAAAAATTCTAAAAAGCTGGTGTGCTTCTAGTTTAACCTTATGTGTCATTTGTAAGTAAATGTCTGGAAATATTTGAGTATATCTTTAAAATTAATAAAAATTAAATATAAGAATGCACGTTTAGTTTAACGCCTACGTATTCAGAAAAATTAAGTTTATAAATTAAAAGCTTTCATCACACTTTCATGATGCAGTTGGTTATTTCCATTTTTAACTTCACCTTAAAACTAAATTAACTACATCATAAAGCAGAGTTTTATTGATTATCAAAAATACTTTAAATTATACTCTACAGCCAAAGAATAGTCTTTAAGGTCATTTTCTCTGTTTCATATAAATGAGTTAGCATTTTCTCGTACGTTTTAGCTAATTGGGACAGAAATGCATCATCAGTCCATTTCACTCTAAGATAGAAGGTCAGCACACGTTCAGTAGCAATATGCTATATTTTAATCTGGCCTGGATTTTATAGATAATGATTTTTCCCAAAGTCAGCACACTACAGGATCAAGTATGATGGGGATTCATCGTGCTGTATTAATTGTTATGAGTAGATTCTTTTCCCTTTGAGTTCTTATGTATATAGACATAACAAACAGCAAGCAAACATTTGTACTCTTTGACGTACAGTTCAAATTTAAATTTACCAATTATGGCTTTAGTGATTTTGACTTATTGATAAAAAACAAATTTATTTTTGTAATTCGCATGAGAAATAAATAAGCCTTGCATGCATAAAGTGGTAGTTGCTACAGGAGGTAAAATTTTGTGATTGGCAGGTTGGTCAAAACTATGTGGCTCAGCAAAAAAGATCAAAGTAAACAAACCAAAAAAAATACCTTTTCAGTCTCCAAACAAGATGCAGACTTTTAAGAATGTGTGAGTAACTAAGAAAAGCTTCCAATCGTGCAGTCTCTTCCTAGTTTTATTTCTATTTCCAATAATGAAAGCAAGGAGAAAATAGTTTCTACAGGAAAAAAAAATTCTAGTACAAAACTGAGTACCAGGGATTTCATGAAAACGTGGACTTTAAAAGATGGTGTGAACTCACTGAGGGAATTTCCTATTACATATAAATTAGAATGAATTATGAAGACAAAATGGATCAGCTGACTTTATTATATTACATTGGACTTCATGAATTAAGTTAAACCAGACCAAACTATCAAGGAGGAAAATGACAACCACGACATTAAATAATGTGCCCAAATCAAAGCCGAAAACCAGATGCCACAAAACACCACGAACAGAGAGCAAATTGAGGAGGTAAAGGTATATTGGGCTTGCACTTCCACATTGCTATTCATTACCAAAGGAAGTCAAGACAAGAAGTAAAACAGGCAGGAACCTGGAGGCAGAAGCTTATGCGAGGCCATGGAGGGGTGTTGCTAACTGGTTTGCTTAACAGGGTATGCTCAACCTGCTTTCTTATAAAAGCCAGAACCACCAGCCCAGAGACACCACCCATAATAGTCTGAGCCCTCCCCGATTGATTGCTAATAAAGAAAATGACTTACAGCTGTGTGATAGTTTGAAAGTAATTGGACCCCGTTATCCTAAAGAGAGTGGCACTATTAGGAAATGTGGCTTTGATGAAGTAGGTTTGGCCTTCTTGGAGAAATTTGTCACTGTGGGGAGGGCTTTTTGTTTTCCAGTGCTCAAGATACAACCCAATGTCTGAGACTACTTCCTGTTGCCTTCTAATCAAGATGTAGCAAGCATCATGTCTGCCTTCATGCTGCCATGCCACCCAACATGATGATAATGAACTGACCTTCTGAAACAGGAAAAGGATTCACCACAATTAAGTGTTTTCATTTTAAGTGTTACTATGGGCATGGCGACTCTTCACTGCAAAAGACTAAAACAAGCTGGATCTCATGGAAGAATGTTCTCACCCGAAACTCCTTCCTCTCTAATGACACTACCTTGTATCAAGTTGGCACAAAGCCATTCAGTACACCAGACATCTCCAAGAAATACAAATATTACAAAGTTCTTTTATGATATGTAACAACTGGGACATTAATGAAAATGCAAGACATTACATGAAGAAAGATAATTTCTGTAATCGATTCATTATGAGAATGGAGGCACATGTCATGCCTCAGAAAGAGATTTGCTTGTGACACATGCCATCCCATCTGCAAACACAATCGTGGCTCTCTCCCAAACCACCATTTTGGCCACTCAGCTCCTTTTTCCTTTTTAATATCAATCTTCATCATTCATGGAAAACTTGCGACTTAAGGCTCAAATCTCCTGTGTGCAGGGGACCTCTTAATAATAGATACCATTATAATAATCATCTGTTCCTCCTCCACTAATCAATAAGCAAACATAAAGGTGTCTCAGGAGGGCATATGGCATGCGCCAATGTGCACAGATTGTTATCATCTGCATACTATTAGGGCTTCCTTGTCTCCTAACTCCATGCTTCAAAGATTAACGTCCACCTTCTGATCACCTTATTTATGTTTCAAATGTATTCAATAATAATATTCTATGCTTGTGAACTCTATGAAGAAATGCTAAACACATTTAGTTCTTTAAAAAGGTCAGTATTAAATACAACCTGGATCCTAAGAAACTAAAATGTTATAGAAGGAAATGCTTGTTAGAAATTCACTATTGGCAATCTCAGCACTGGTGCTTAACATGACCATCAAAACATATAAGCGCCTGCACTTACTTACAGGACCAGCATCACCTGACATGGCCACAAAGAAAGAAATCAGGCTGAATATGCAATGGAGGCTGTGATAATTTTAGAGAGAGCACTCTCTGGACGTTTATGTACCTTTATTAGAAACAGAATGTAATGGCAATTGCCAGGATCTTACAGTCGTATTTGCCTGTATACAATGATGTTTGAAGCTATGCAAATTACACAAAATTAATTGCTATGAAATACTATCCTGTCAAGTTTCCATGCTTTCTTGAATTCTGTGGGAGCATACAGAGAAATCCAAAGTGGATTGAATGTTCTGTTGCCTGGGGAACAAAAAGGGATGCTGTGCCCCAGGAGCCCTGGATTCTAACATTAAAACCTATGACTCATACCTCTCCAGGCATCTAGACCAACTCCAGGGTTCTCTGTAAAGACATTTTGGTTATAATTGTTTCAGAAGAAATTCTTCAGCACATTCTCCATTTTATTAAGTGTGTGTATGTGTGTGTGTGTGTGTGTGTGTGTGTGTGTGTGTGTGTGTGTGTGTGTGTGTGTAGAAGTATTATGACAGCTTTAAGAAGTCATTCCTTCCTCAGAATTTCAGGCACATATAGAAGTCACTCTTACCTTCCTAATCTCCATGGCTTTTCTATGCTTTTTGTTAATGGGTTTTATTTGTTGGTGGCTTATTTAAAGAGAACAAAATTTTTTTAAAAATGTGAGTTAAAATTGTAATAAAGAACGAAATCATTTCTGTACTGAATTTCACAACAATAATGATAGGGAGACATACTCCAGGATTTTATGATTTAAAAAAAAATAGTTTTTTTGCTATTATTTTTTTCTCACAAGAACAATAATACAGAGGTAATTTTGCTTTTAAGTTTCATATTTTTCAATATCATACCCATCAGGATCAATTACTTTTAGAGTAGTCATATTACTTTTAAGGCAAGAATAGGTCAAGTCTTATTAAAAAGATGAAGATTTTATTTTAAGATAGCACAAACCCACTGTGAAGGCATATATTTATAACCTTACCACTTTGAAGCAGGAACTGACAAGTCATCATAAATATGGAGTCTACAGTGTGAGTTCTGAGCCAACCAGAGCTTCATAGAAAAAATGTCAGTCTAATAAACAAACACTCAGAAACTGAATGAAAAGAACTGGAACTAGGAAAGAGAGAGGAGCATGAGGTGAGCTGCAAACAGGCCACACGTTCTCCTTGATGGGGCGGTTAGTCGAATTAACTGCCTGTTTAGTTCCACTGAATAGAAGACTTGGAAGGAAAGGAAGTGAGAAAGGGATATTATCATAGGTTCACCTCTATCCCCTTATGAAAATGTCCCAAGGCGACACTCAAGACGATACTATTAAAAAAGGGGGGGTCATTAGATTACACCTTCCATTTTTCAGTATTTTCCTCCTGTGCTGTCAATCCCCTCACACGTTACTTGTTCAGGTTCTTCTCAGAGCATTTACTAATGATTATTATTTCCACATAGCAGTGATAGCTCCAGAGAATTCGCAGAGGAGTTGGGGAAAAACACAAGGCGTGAGAGCTGCAATGCCCATGGCAGTACCAAGCTACAGGGCCTGGAAATTATACCCATCTGGGCTTCTTATCCTGGGCTTCTTCTCTTTTCCCGGTAAATGGGATCAGAAACTCCCTTAGACTGC
This sequence comes from Phyllotis vaccarum, assembly GCA_033318265.1. Classification (NCBI taxonomy): domain Eukaryota; kingdom Metazoa; phylum Chordata; class Mammalia; order Rodentia; family Cricetidae; genus Phyllotis; species Phyllotis vaccarum. The sequence continues at coordinate 48,490,211 of JARWLC010000018.1, forward strand.
AAAACCCATGAATATGGCCAGGGCACATAACTGCTGAGTTGTGAAAGTTTGGGAAAAAGTATTGTGCAGAATAGGGCCAGCCTCATAGGCTGATGGTCAGAAACTTGGCCCTATAAGAGGTCCATACTGTCTACACAGCAGTGCCCTGGGTTTACCTCCTGGTACAGAAAGTCCCTTCTAAGCATCAAAACAGCAACCACTGAAACATTATAATTGAAGAATCTACAGGATACATAATCTGAGCACAAAAATGTTCAGTTTTTATAGGTGAGGAGATAGTTCAAAGTGTATCTTTTTAGTTTTCCAAAGAATAGAAAAGATATTGAGGGTAGTCTTCACTTTCAACGAGAAAGTCTGTAATGTTTTCTCTGTACATAGATTATAATGGAAGACATTCACAGAACTGAAGCAGAAATAGACAATATGATATTTCAAAATTGATATTTTTCAAACGTATTTTCTATTATTTGTTTATGGAACCCAACTTATCATTTTATCATATCTGGTCATATAAATGATTGAGATTTGTGTCTAAGCTTCTGTATTATTTTGTTTTCATGCATAGCTATAAATTCAGATGGGGACTGGACACATAGAGATAAAATGTCTTTAAGCATGTATATGTTTACGTTGAATTTGAAGGAAACTTTTATACTATCCAATAATGACTCTTATTCCATTTAACTTCCAAGAAACGACATGAGCAGAAGGAGCTGAGTCTACTGCATGAGCCTCAAGTTCAAATTTCTTGTGAAGAAAGTGGCTTTACTCCAAATAAAAAGCCAACTGTAAAGGGGCCATCTACACTTCTCTTACTAGGAACAGAATAGTAATAGTGATGCTAGTAGATAACAATTGGCATTGTCTCTTGTCCTAGCCAAGAAAGACTGTTACCCACCCACCAAACTCACTTTCTTCCCTTGTTATTAATATCCATAAATAGAATGTGTCTAAAAGTGATGCTTTAATCATACCATTGAATACTATCCCCCCCAAAAAAGCAAACAAAAATATAGGTGCACAGTTATACCACCCTGCCTCTGGGAACAAGCTGACTACTGGTTTGTATATTATATTTTAAAAACAAAATCTTTAAAGCATGAGAAAGAAATTTCTAACCATCCCAGGTCTTTACAGGATTCTAACAAAAGCCTTGACTATTCTCCATGGAGAGGAGGCTAATATTCTGGAATTAGTGTTGACAGCTTTCTTTCATCTCTTTTGTCTCTAATTTAAAATTTTGTCTTAGAGTTCAAGTGCACTTTGTTATGTATAACCACTAGCCTAACCTTCCTTGCATCTAATATGAGTAGTTATCTTGCTACCAACCAATTGGAGGACCTGACATGAGCAGTGGACCCCCCGTCCCCTCTTTACCAATACCAATGGCCTATACAATGAATTTATGGTTTTGTTTTTTTTTTTGTTTGTTTTTGTTTTTTAACAAAATCCTGGTACCCTCTGAAGGCTCTCTTAAAATATACCAATCCAAGATTAATATTTATTAGTATATATACCAACATGAGAAGCATATAAGGAACACAGGTGAGCCATGGGCCACGTGGCAGACAGTGTAATGAGAATGGGTTGATTTAAGATGTAAGAGCTAGCTAGCAATGTGCCTAAGCCATAGACCAAACAGCATGAAGCTACTATAAGTGTATGAATCATTTTGGGGACCTGATCAGCTGCGGGCGGCTAAGGAGTCTGGGGCTGCAGGTCTGTGGGTCTGGACCTCTTGCCACCCGGGGCCAAAAAACTTCACTGTAACTGGGCATCAAGCTTTGAAAACTGTTAGAAATAATCTGAAACACCAATATAAAAATGTTTCTAATATGTATAACATCTATTTTAATGGTAGACAAATGAATAGTTTCCTCCAGTGCCCTGATTTTTGAAATGTTTCTTTAAAAAGAGGAGCTCTGCCCTGCTAAACATAATCCTTAATAAAGTTGAACCCATAATAGATGACAAGTACACAGTCACAACCAAAACAGGAGTTACTTGTCATCTTCCTAGCTCATTGTAAACTCAATAGTGGGATAAATAATAATGCACTTTAATTTTATGTGTTTCTGTCAAGCACTAAGCATAAAAGCCTTCCCACTCAAATGCTAATACAATCTGGGAGCTTTGTTTTAGAGAGAATCACCCTGCCTCTCCATTTCCTATCCAGTTAATACTACTTTTATCAAGTTACTTTTTTAAACTTCGCCTTGAAAAAAAAAATTAGGATTCTTTCACTTGGGCATTGTCTCTGTGCACTTTTGTGTGTTTCCAGCTAGGAGCAGGATGGAGTTTTGATAATCCTAACTCCTGGGCATCCGGAGAAAGCTGTTTGTTCCAAATCCATACAAATGCTGAATCACAACATCTAAGAAGGGTGATGGTGATTTTGCCATGGAGATTCAGTGAGCAGTAATCTTAACATTGACTAAGGATTAAGTAAGTGGTGAGAAAATGGAGATCCCCCTTTACCCAGCAGTCCTTCTAACTGCTAATTTACTGCATGATTCTAATTAAATGAAGCTGGCTTCATAATGGCAAAGTATGGTGCCTGTGTAGGAAAGCTGTTAACATAATTATATCTCCAGCACAGGGAGCAAAGCAGATTACAATTACTGGATAGCCATGGGATACAGATACCATGAGTGTTACAACATTAGCAAGGAGATTTACAGGCTAAATATCCCTATTACAATAGGCCTTTTGTATTTAGGTTTCTATTCATTAGGTGGCATCTAATAGAGATATTTAAATATTAAGTATGCTTCCTTAGGTAATCAGTTTTCATACTCAGAGGATAGTCAGCAATGAAGAATGTTTATGAGTAGTATGTCTGTGATGGGTTAAGTATATTTCTGATTTTGGTAAATAATTTCCTGCCTTATAAGAATATTATCTCCTTTGAAAGATTTATAATGTGACAAATATATATATATATATATATATATATATATATATATATATATATATATATATATATATATATATATATATATATATATATATATATATATATATATATGTATGTGTGTGTGTGTGTAACTAAAACTAAAATTGGCCTGTAAGAACAAAAGAAAACTAATGTATAATATTGGATCCCACTTCTTACATTATTTTGGCTGTTTATATCCATCATGGTAACCTACTATCAGTCAAAAATACCAGAAAAAAAATCTAAAAGCAAATAAATAAATAGAACAAAAAAGGGTCATCTGACTTGTTTAGATGGCAACAAAATGCTACTCCTAGCTGAGGTGTTATTTGCAACTGACAGGTTGATAGGTGCCAGGAAATGGAGGGCCTTTTTTTTTTTATTTTATTTATTTATTTTTTTTAATAGTTGCTACTAGAGTGGCCATGCTCCCTAATATATGACCGCACAAGTCAGACTGGTAGGTTTAACATGAAGCAAAGATGTGTGTATAGGGAAGGATGTGGTGGGGACGAGGGGAGAATTGGGTGAAGGTTTAATCCCATCAAAACACATTGTATGAAATTCTAAAAAATCTAATTAAAAAAAAAAAAGCTCTTAAAGTTATAATACTGCCAAAGACAATCATAGACTTTAGAGAAGTTAACCAGGTATTCAGTTTACTTTACTATTTACTATTAAATATAGAAATAACTGTTTAAAAATAGTTCTTATTTAATTCAAAATATTTATTCAAAATGTATGGTATTTCCAATGCTAAATTAGTGTAACACATACGTTATAAAAACTAGAATTCAAAGGAGGAATTAACATGACAGAAATCAGATGTTCTCAAAAAGATGAGCCGTGTTTTCTTGATACAAGATGTCCTTCAAAGTTACATGTGTGGCACCAGGTAAACTGGTTAAGTCTCATGTGTATATTGCAAATCACACCGAACAAAAGGCATGTATATGCTTAAGAGTGTAAATGTTCAATTTATAAGTATCATTTCTATTAAAAGTTCTGATGTATGTTAGAAATAACGAAAATATTGTCCCTAACGTTCACTGTATCAATCAACCTCAAATTCATATACATATGGTCAATTTCTTAACATTTAGAAAGCATGTATACTGCACTTGAAGTAATGAAAAATACCAATGTAAAGGAATTCATGACTCTTAATTGATAAATTCTGTAGGACTTAATTTTTCCAGCATTGGTTTTATATCCCTTATGCATCTCATTTACCAAAAACTGAAACTATGCTTATCAGAAGGTCTTGTGTAGTCTTTAAAATTTGGTTTGCTTTTCGTAGTATACCAAAACCACTGCTAAATCAGATGCAAATTTGTGTTCCTAAAGAGTATCTCTGGCAATTTACCCATTATTTTCCCTCTAGAATTAAAATTACTGTAAAAATATTTAAAGCATTTACTTGGACAAAATAATTTCAACATAATTGAGTAAAATTAAATGAAGCAATTTTTAAATCAACTTTCTGTGAATGTAAAATATTTTGTAGAAAAAGATATTTACCTAAGTTTCCAGACCTGTGCAAAACAAAATACTTTAAATAAATTTCTATCTGAATTTTCAAAATGTATCCATTAATGACTGAAAAAAAATTTATTACTATGAGAAATAGCATGTTCAAAGTCTCATAGTAAGGAAACAGGTATATATATTAATGTAATTATTATATTAATGTTAATGAAATATATGATACATATTTTTCATTGATTTAATTATCAGCTGGGAAATTGAAACTTAGAAAAACTCAGTGAGTCTTCCAAGTTCCAATTTACTAGACTTTAGATGTGGTCAAGGAGCTCTTACAGTCCAAACAAAAGCTAGACTTGGATTCATTGGAGAAACGATGTGATTCAGCGAAAAGGTTGTACATTCCATAGTCTATCATAATCACACAGCAATTAAATATTAGTAATGCCTTGAGTTAGCAAAATCAGTGTCCGTATCAAAGCTGCTCAGCTTGGGTTCATGTGGCTCAGGGAAGAGCTCAACCCCATGAAAATTAGAAGGCTGGGATTTTGTGTTAGGCTTTGTAATATTCTGACTTTTAAATGACAAAGCTGATCACTTTTAAAAAAAAACACACTGAAGTTTTGGAGTGGGGAAAGGGAAGGGGTAAAGATATTACATCTTTAAATTAAAAATGAAAAGAAAGTACCACAAAGGAAGAAACATTACCCTGTGAAACGTCACATTAGAATGTATAACTACATACTCATACACTGCTGAGTCTAAAGGCAGCAGCAGTGAACAGCAGGGGGACCCCAGAGAAAAACACAAACTGGATCTCTTAGGACACAAGCTGCTGTAATAAGAAAATGAAACATTTTCCATTACATTATAAGAATGGTGATTAAAATATAGCTCCCGCCACCCAGTGATTTCTGTAGTAAACCAAACTCATAAAAGAGAGGTATTGATTGAAAATCATCATCTTTAAGAAAGCACTATGATAAAATATAGTTGAAATAATTTACATATATAAACATATAGAAAAGTTTTGCAGAAAAATATCTTTACCACTTACTGTAAATGTGTGGATGACTTCCACAAAATTTTATATTATTATGTATCTTTCATTCAGTTTTTTTTTACATTTTTTATGTTTATTCTACCTGAAGCCTGTTGCTCAGTACCTAGTTAAAAAGAGCACTTTAGTAATAATATGGTAACATACAAATAAAATCTTTCTGGAAGGCCTTTTGGCCTCTGCTCCTACTCATGTGTCATAGTGATAAATAGGGTCATCCATCTGCCTTTACCACTTCAAAAGGTTTCCCATTGACCTACAAATTTCTTTTGCAGACAAAATTTCATTTTCTTAATCCCCAAACTAAATTTATATTTACAAAATAAAAACAACTTATAAATCTTAAAATTACACATTCTCAATGGGAAAGTAATTGGCGAAAATAAATAAAAAGATTTCTAAAAAGTAATCAAACTGTTACTTTAGAATACTTAAGTTTTCTATTTCTACATATTTGCTTTGTTTGACATCTATTGTTCATAGTATTTATTACATCAGACTGTTTATGTCCCAAAATAGAGGCATCTAGGTCATTTGATACTAAAAGAATCCTTCTAATAAAAATAACTTTTATCAAACTTATTTAAAGGTCAAAGTCATTTTTATTACAGCTTTCCCTTTTGATATTCGCCAGATTTTCCTTATGAATCTAATACAGTCACATTTGTGTTCAGAGTTTAACTATTTAAAACAGTTGGTATAAAAACAAAGATCTGATCTCTACGGTAAAAAGAAATTCTTGAGAAAAAAGTGAATGACCATGGGCCAGGAAATAGATTCAAATTGCCTACCCCCCAGAAAAAAAACAAAAAACCAAAAAACCAAATAAACAAAAAAACATGTTTCAATGAGACAGCAATCTCACAAACATGTTTTTATTAACAGAAATAAAAAAATATGTATAAACACAGTTTCTGAATACATTGCTGGATATATCAAGGACACAAATGGGTTACATTGAAGCAAGGAAAGCTCTGTTGTAGGCTTCATTTTTTTTTTCACACTATTTTAGCCTTGAGATTGGTGGGAGCTAGGTATCTCTTGATACATTCAAACCAATTTAGTAGTCAGTCGTAACAGCATTAGATACATACAGTTGTTGGCAGTCAATGACTTTTAGGTGGATGAGATGTAGCCCAAACCATTAGTCTCTGGACCTGCCACATCTGATGTCTCTACATCACTAAATTTTGTATCTGACATTAGCTTATATAAGGTTACCGGGAATATTAGTGCTTCCTCCTTCCTTCCTTCCTTCCTTCCTTCCTTCCTTCCTTCCTTCCTTCCTTCCTTCCTTCCTTCCTTCCTTCCTTCCTTCCTTCCTTCCTTCCTGCCTTCCTGCCTTCCTGCCTTCCTTCTTCCTTCCTTCCATGTTACTTCTCTCTCTTTCTTTCTGTTGTTTCATTCTTTTCTCTCCATTTCTTTCCATCCTGTTAGTGCTGTAGAGTGTCCTGTACTTTATTCTGGAGTAACATCTCCACTATTGTTAGACATGCATAGTGTCTAATGCTTAGTGCATAGAATTATTGAAAGTTTGTTTCGTGGAAAATTAGAGACAAAACCAATTAATTAGAATAAGCAAAGTGAAAGCTAAACTGAAAACCCACTAACAGTGATGATTTAAAGAATATTTTACTGAGACACACGAACATGTAGACTGATGTGAGTATACTGTCACACAGTTTTCATGACCAAATGTATATGTAAGCATGCATATATACTATATGTCATATACATGTGCAGTATATTTCATACTGCTTTATGAAAAGTTTAATGGCTAAAAAGCAAATTTATCAAAAAGCCTATATATATATATATATATATATATATATATATATATATATATATGATTTGATAGGTTCCAACAAAAAAAAAATCTTAAACAACAGAACCAAAAATGGGACAATTTAATCAAGAATGGTATTTATATTAGGGGCATTTGTTAATGGCCCTATAAATTTAATGGCCATGGCATTAAAGAAAAATATATTGAATAAAGAACAGCAGCGATAATAAAAGTTAGATATAAATTATAAGAAAAAAAGATTATCAGGAATGAATAAATGTTTGTGGACTCTGCAGATTTCATAATAGCTCTTAAATTAATGGAAGGACATGAGGGAATTAGTGGTCCCATATGTAAATATCTTTTTTGTAATGAGTATAATCCAAGATATAGTCCTGGTATGTGTTTATGTGGTGCCTACAAGGGTTCAAGATTATAGCCTTGAAAGAGATTAGACCTTCTCCCATTGTGGTTTCTATATGACCAAAACTAGATAATATCTATTAAGGCAAAATTGATTTAGATAGCTCAATTTCAGCATATTTTATAAGCTTGTAAAACAGTAAACAGTTTTACAATAAAATTAGAAGGCATGAATTATAGCGGGATTTGTCCCTTCTGGTTTAACAAAAATCTGATTGGCCAAAAGGCAGACAGGAAGTGTGGGCAGGACTACCAGACTCAGAAAAGTTTGGGGAAAGGAAGAGCAGAGCAGAGGCACCAGGAGAAATATTGGCAGACTCGGAGGAAAGAAGACAGCCATGCTGCTCTGAGAAAAGGTATCAAGCAACATGGCTAAACAGATTAATGGAAATAGGTTGAGTTAAGAATAATTGAGCAAGCTCAATATGTCTGAGCCATTGGTCAATCAGCATTAAATTCATATAAGCCTTTGTATGATAACTTGGAGCACAGTTACAGTGGGGCTGAAAGAGCATCTGAACCTCTCTGGGCTAGACCAGAAAGTCCAAGCCAGAAACTTCCTATTACAATGAATTTTTTTTTTATCTATAATTATAGTTTTGGAAAAAGAATTTTGCTGTTGGCATACTGAGTATATCCATGTCCCTAAAGGTGAGCAGATTGATTGGAAAGAAAGATGGCCAGAGGCAGAAATAGAATGATTTTATCCAGCTGCACTGAATTATGTGTTCTTCAATGATGAAGAAACTATTTTCAAAATAAAGAATTCCTAAACATGAGTAAGGAATATATATATATATATATTCCTTATATATATATAAGGAATAAATATATATATATATATTTAATTGAAATTCTGAAAACAAAACAAAAAAAAACTCAAAAAAACGGGCCTGAGTCACAACTCTTTATATTGCCATTATTTATTAACAGTACTCACAATATTGACTATTGGTACACAAAGAATACATACACACACACACGCACACACACACACACACACACACACACACACACACACACACACACACACACACACATTGTATGGGGATGAGACTGAAAAGCATACAAGAGGCCAGTAGTCATTAAGTCATTGTGTAGACAAGAAGTAGTGATGTCAATAATAACAATTCTAAGATGCATACTAACACTGCTAAAGTTTCACTATGTACCTTAAATTAAGATATCAGGACGTCACTTTCTATGTGCAGTGCTGTAATAGTGGTGACAGAGGGAGCATTTGAGTCATGGAGCTGGAGCAATCGTTATAGTATTTGGTTTCTGGCCTGGACTTTCCAGCTTAGCTTCATGGCCTGGACATACAGACCCACAGTCCCATAGTCCCACTTAAACATACAGACACTTATATTAATTGTACACTGATTGACCTGGGACCTAGGCATATAACTTGTTAACTCTTTACCATTAAACTAACTCATGACTCTTTTTTAGCCATGAGGCTCAGTACCTTTTCTCAAGGCAGCATTTCAACTTCTTTCCTCTGCATCTGCTGGCATCTCATTGTGGTGTCTCTGTGGCTTCTCTCTGGCATTTCTAATCTCCTCTTCCTGTTCCCAGAGTTTTCTTGGTCTGGTAGCCCCACCCACACTTCCTGTGTGCCTTCAGCCAATCAGCGTTTTAATTAAACTAGTAATTGGGATAATTATTTACAATGTAACAACACATAATCCCACTACATCTCATGAATAAACTAATGCTTTTTTAGGCCAGTGATAAACTAGTTATCAAGTGATTTTGGTACACCTTCCTCTGTCTTTTTTCCCCTGACAACTTCCTCTTAACTCCTTAGAGGTTTGTATCCGACAAATATTACTAATAAAAGCCAAAATATCTAAATGAGGTATAAAAAACGCTAACAGATAGAATAAAACATATGATCCATTATGATAGCACCAAATTAAAAGAAAATTAAGATACATATTTTATTTAAGTTGTGCGGTAGGTACAAGGTACTTGTGTACACAGAAAAGCATTAGGACAACCAAGAATGTAAAACACAGTGTTGTCTCTTCAACAAAAGAAATGTACACCTGTTTTCTGCCTAAAAGGTTGGAGGCAGATTTAGTAGCCTGGTGATCTGCATTGTTTGGAATTCCAGGTCACTCTGGGTTTTCTAGACTGTTATGTTTATCCTAAAGGTTTCCTCTATACTTCTTTGCTTTGAACATTGCTTCTAGGTCAATATAACCTACCCTTGAGACCCTCTGTGCTATCTGTATGGCTGAGGCTACACCAGATACTTCCCCAGCCCTTTAAGGTATAGAACTCATCCTTTTTTGAAGAGATCACATGTACTTTGTAAAATAAATTTCAATGGAGTCATGCTTTGAACTGTATTGTGCTTTAGGAATTGAAATAATTTTTAACCAAAAAACTTTTTTTTTTAAATTTGTGCTGTACTTAAATATGCCTAAAATAAAAGTCTTGGAGTCAGACTCTAAAAGCTGAACCAACATTGGTTACTGAGTCATGTTGAACTGGATTTCCTTCTTCTCTCACAACAATCTCTGTGTTTGTATAGACCATCACAAAATTGTCCTTATAATAACACTATATTTAATAGAGTGCTATAAATATGTGCTTTCAGAATATTTTCATACTATAGCATAGTCACATTTTTATAACATTACTTGTTAACTTTCTATTTTCTGTGATATATTTTTATATATAATGATTATACGTTTTAGACAGGGTGTTTACTCTCAAGTTAAATTCTCATTTAAGGACATGCAATAACAAATTAATGATACTTGGACAGAGCTATGAGAATACAAGGTGCAGAATAAAGACTAGGATGATAAAGTAGTCTATGTTTATACACAAATGTTGTAGGACAGGAGAAAATTGTAGAAATGGTTATAAAATGACCTATAGTATAGGTAAATATGAGAAATATTTGTGAGATGACCTAGTTGATTGCCTGTTGCTGTGACAAAACATTGACCAAACCCATATTGTAGAGGAGTGAACTTACTATTTATTACAGTTTAGAGTCTATCTATCGAGGTGGGAAAGTCAGGACAGAAGCCCAAACAGAAACCTAGAATCAGAAACTACAGCAGACGCCATGGTAGAACACTGTGTCCTGGCTTCCTTTACATGGCCAAATCAGTTTACTGTCTTATAAGCCTCAGGACTATAGCAACACAGTGTTCCAGACCATCCCATATAAATCACTAATTAAGAAGATACTCCCTCCCACATGTCTGCCTGCCTATCTTATGGGAGCAATTTCTCATGATGGCTTCTAGTTTGTGTAAAATTGACAAAAGCTAACCAGTACAACTTGTCAACTTGAAAAACAAATACACTTATATTAAGTCATAACTTTTTCTCTCTTTTTTTCCCAAGATCTTTTAAAATATCTAATTTTAGTCAATTGTGGGCCTCTGTATACCCAAAATAAAATACACTTTCTTATTCTAAGGAAAAAGAACCAGGGTATAGTTATAATAAGATAAAAGAAAACCAAACAACAAAAATGTAAACAGTTTACTATATGACACTGGAAACTTGTGCATAAATAATCTTCTGGGCTCCAATGAGTTTTCACAACACTTCTCTATCTCAGGAATTCATGCAGATACTTCCTGCCTTGAACACTTAATACAGCTCCAATTCACATATCCTGCTCTCATTGGTAGAGATCCAATATGAAGGCTTCACCCTCACCAATGGCCTTCTGGATGCTCACATTGTGAGCCCCAGCTTCTCTCCATGAATCTTTCAAGTCTAGAGTCTTCATTGCATCCAAAGATTGTATCTTCACCAATAGATTCTTGTGGGATTACGTTAGGGACTTTGAATCTGGCTCGTACAGCCAAGCCTCAACTTCTGTCCATAGTGCCTTCAAACCTGAGCACTCATTTTGCCAAAGCAATGATCACACAAGACACCAACGGTTGACTCTGAACTTAAAATACAAGTATGTCTCCTGTTACCATGACACAGCTTCCTTACACTGATCTCAAGGAAATACTTCTCAGAAGATTGCACTTCTACAATGCTGGTTTCATTTTCGTCATAAGTGATTTTCAACACTAGCTAACCAATATCAACTGTTCCAGTAATATAAAGGTTTCACCTTTGCATGTTGGTTTCTTGTTAGTTACAGATTCTTCTTCAGTGTCTGCTAAGGACAAACCACAAATTCTTAATTTAAATATTACACAATGGCATCCCTGGTAGAGCCCATCGTTTATTCTGAAATGTCACACACCAAGGCTATATTGTGTCCATTTCTATCAGTGCTCTTCTAGCCCAAGCTCCCACAGAGAAGCCTATAATAGAGCACTCAATCACTTTTTCCAACCCAAAATTTTAAACTTCCACAGTCTTTAACAAAACAACATGGTCAGATCTGTCACAGCAATAGCCAATTCTCTTATATCAGTTTCTATTTTAGTTATTTCCACTTTTCTGTTGCTGTGGGGAAACAAACAAAATAAAAAATCCTCTCTGTCCAAAAAGAACATACAGAGAGAAGGGCTTATTCAGCTTATACATTCCATTCACTGAGGAAAATTAGAACAGCAGCTCAATGATGAGTCTGGATGTAGAAAGAAAGAAAAAAGAACATGATTTCATGAGGGTATTTGTGCTCCACTCTGAAGCACCATTCGTAATAGGAAGTTTTTAATTTGGCTTAGTTTTAAGGTTTGAACTTATCTATTGTTTAGGGTTTTAAAAATGACTTAGATGTTTTATTATTTTTATGTTGTTGGACTTATGGCCTAGGCGTAGTTTTAGTAAGTTTTTATATTTTAATTTTACTTATTTTTGTTAATTTGTTTTGTTATGTGGCTTATGGCTAATTTATATTATTTTTTATATATTCATTTGAAACAGCTAAATTATATTATTCTTAACTCCTTCCCCTATTTATACTCTGATTTTCCTGCCTTTTTCTAAAATGCCTCTAATATGCCAAGACAGTTCCTTTATTCACCACATACATAAAGACATCCCACATCATTGAGGCTTACTGATTTATTCTCAGATATACATAGCTTTTATTACTATACAATCAGTACTAACTCAACAAAGGTACCACCATCTACTTTGGGCAAGGCTGTCCCACATAATTATTACTAAAAAAAAAAAATGTGCTGCAGGCACACCCTCAGGACGTTCCTAGAGACAATTCTTCAACTGATATCCATTCTCTAAAAATATTAGTTTGAAAATAAATAGAATAAAGCCATAACTTTATTTTCAGAATATCAGGTTCAAAGAAATATCTCTCCCTCAGCTAAACATTTTTGAGAGCAATGCTTAGGTCATACAAAAACTGACCTCATATAACATCACATCATGATGGATGTTTAAACTAATAATCTACCAGCTGTCAAATCATGGTAATAAGGCCTTCACAAATTTTAGCAAGTATGCAGATGTACGGAAATGCGCCACTTTAATGCATTTAATTCTTCAGTTTATACTGAAGAATGGGCAGTTGACAGTTGGTTTAACTCAAAGAAATGAATAAATATGACAATATTATGGTAATTAAGAAACTAAAGCTGCTTGCCAAAAGATTAAGAAAAGTTACTTAACAGAAAGCCCTATACAGTAAGACCATTTATTATTTTTAAATGTGTCATTGAAGTTATAAGGAATCACCCCCAACTCATTAAAAGACATCTATACAAATCTATCAGTCACACGATATAAAGCGCTATCCACATATGAAAAGTAAGCCGACACCTGCCCATTCCTCCTGAACATGGTTCACATCATCGCCAGATAAATGAGTCAAGAAAAAGAGTAAACAATATACATATTGACAATTACAAAGTAAAACATAAACTTTTAAAAAGATTCTGCTAGAAATGACAGCCCTAGATGTTTTTGCTGAAAACATATAGCCCTTCATAATCAATATGGGAGATAGTTTAAAAGTTTCCCTAGAATTTAGTAATATTTGACAAATAGTCTAGTAATTTACCTCACAAGAGTTTCCTTAAGTTAAACTAAATAAAATAAATACCCCAATACTTGCATACTAATATCCATGATGAATTCATAACTCCAAACTGATATTGACCCAAATGCTTGTCACTGGTAAATGGATAAACAAATTCAGAAGCACTTGCCCAATTTAATACAAAAGAAAATTAGAATAAATCACTTTAAATGTTGCAACATGAATAATGATCAAATATGCAAAGGAAAATTTGTCACAAAGTTTACAGAACATGCACATTTTGAAGAAACTTGAAAAAAATAATAGTCGCAAAATGTTCAAGGGTTACTTTGAAGCAGAGTATCATTCTGTTGAAAATAAAGATGATTTTAAATGAAAGATTTCAGATCATAGATGTCCCATAGCTTTCCATGATGCTAGAAATGTAGGGGCAAATATTTATTTAGTATCTAATTATATCTCAATAAGTTAGACTAAAGAAAAAATACACTAGAAGTAAATGAATGGAAAATTAAATGCTTATTGCTTAAAAAGTTTTACAAATTTGATAAACTTTTAGTTGAATAGATAATTACAGAAGAAAAAGTGCAGTTTCTTAAATGATGGTTAATCACTACAGATGATTCTAACTGTGATAGGAAATAAGTAGGTTGATAACTAAAATAAAATAACCTCCAGCTTTGAAAGGTTTTCTCTCATATACAAAGTAGTTAATCATAATAAACTCATATATAGTGAAGAGACTGAAATGAATGTAATATAAAAATAAAAGTATTAAGACCAGATTCATTAGTTTTACCTCACACATGAGAATTAATTTAGGGAAACTGAGGGCCAAAAAAAAAAATTCCACAAAACTCGGGATGTTTTTAACTTCATAGCATGCTAAAGAGAATAATCATATCTGTGAACACTGGCAGGACATGATACTTTATATCATAAAATAGCAAAACTATCCAATTTTCATGAATTTTATTTCAGGCCATTATGTTTAATGTAGAAGTTCCTTCGTGTGTGTGCGTGTGTGTGTGTGTGTGTGTGTGTGTGTGTGTAAGTACACACACACATATATACATATGTCTGTGTGTGTATTTATGTATATGTATTTATTTATATATTGTTTTATATTATGTGATATTATATTAATATGTTTTTATTTATTATTTATTTCTTTTTAACCTTATGTTGATATTAAAAATGTTATAATTACAATTCTAATATGTGTATCGATTATTCTGTTATTATTCCAGTATTGATAAGCACTATATAGAGCCTATTATTTGTCCCCAGCTGTAGTTATACTACAATGTTCAACACAATCATCACACCTATAACAACTTGTATACATAAATTCTGAAATGACTCTTAATTTTCTATAGAGGTCCCAGCATATGGAAATATATATTGATCTTAGCATGTAGAAATTTATAATTTCTTTATTTCTAGAAATTATTTTTCTAACATAAAGAAAATTTTGTTTTATTTAAAACAGTATGAAAGGAGAATCAACTTTTTCTAGCCCATATAATTTAATATTAAAATTATTCATTAATAATTAGCCAATAATTAATTCACTCGACATGATTTTATTCCCCTCTGTGCCCTGCTGTAACCTTAGTGTTTATGCCTTTGTCCCAACATTCTTTACAGTCAGATAATCTTTCTGTTCCCAAAATTCTTTATTGTATTTTCTGTTTAATTCAAGGTAGTCCAGTAGAATATTTATTGACTCTGTGGTGTTCTAAGATGTTTAGCTGGACACATGCTAAATCTTCTTACTCAATTTCTATATGTGGTGATACTTTGTTCATGCTCTAACAAGTAATGCTTGCCTGGATATCAGAGGATAGAGCTGGCTGCTCGTTAACCATGGAGGTCTGGAGGTCTGTACAGACATGAGTCATGAAGTGATAGGACTGGGCAGAGAGAGGAATATAGGCAGATAGAGACAAGAGCTCAGTTCTTCATAGTCAAAGAAGTCAGAGAGGTAAGACAAGACTGTGGCTTTTCCTTTACTTATCAAATCCTTCAGTATGACCCCAATACTTGACTCCAGATTTTTCTTATTAAGACCAATTAGAATTTGTGTTACAACTATATCCATTTCCTCTTCTACCATGCCAAGTAAGATTCCTGGATCATTTATACTTTAGCATGAGACAGGAAGAAAATTTGAATATTACATGAAAATATGGCTTATTCATTTCCTTTAAGATTATTTGATGGTTGAAACTGTATAAACAATTGTGTAATAATTTATCTCCCATTAACATCTCATTTCATACTCATTTTTTTACTGACCAATTTTCTCTTTACAAACACATAGCCTCTTATTTTCATGTCTCTCTCTCTCTCTCTCTCTCTCTCTCTCTCTCTCTCTCTCTCTCTCTCTCTCTCTCTCTCTCTCTCTCTCTCGTGTGTGTGTGTGTGTGTGTGTGTGTACAGACAAACACAACTTCATATGTTTATTATCGCAGTGGCCTTGTTATATCCAGAAAGCAGTATTTCATAGTACCCAGCATCCTTATGTTCTTGGGATATTTTGGCCTTCTCTGTGGTGTTCCTTGAGCTTTGGAACATATGATAAATATTCCTCAGGTATAGCTGAGAACGCACCACTCATTTATTTATTCTCAACTACTTGACTTTTCAATAATGGGTGTTATATTTTAGAACAGATTTGTATTAAAATGAGATGATAATAAGGTGTACATAGGTACTAAGAATATTTCCCAAAATATCAAGACTAAGTGATAATTAGAATATAATAAATTAATATATGATACATTATTATGAGAGGTGTCAATAAATTCTAGGTATAGTGAGAGTTATTATCTCAAACAATAGTAATACATTCTGCATTTAACTAACTTCTTTGGAAATGAACTGATACATAAATATAGACATTGAGTAGATGTGGTGTAATCATTATATGAGTCTTACTCTCTGAAGATCTGTTGGCATATAGCACATGGTTACTTATCACTATAGGAAGGGTTATTATCTAGTTTGAAAAATGCATTTGAGTATCTAAGGAGTACTTCTTTCTTGTTCAGCTATACAGCACCACTGCTACACTGTTGCTATAGAAACTATGTTATTTGATAGTGAATTTGAAAGCTCATAAAGTCTTTTGGAAATACATAGATTAGAAATCTTGTTTGGTTTATTTCTGTGTTTCAAGTACATCGTGGAAAAGAACTGAGTGACTCTAATCAAGAAGGCAATATTATTATTGCTACTGTTTTTCTCATGCCCTTGCTAACACAGAGAAGAGAAAATCTCAGTGATGAGAAGACAATGGGGAAAATAATATCACACAAACAAAGTCTAAGTTTCCAAATATATGCACAAATATCTATGCATGTCTATAGGTTTGCTTTTAAAGCTTCAGTTGATTATAGCTGAATATACTTAATATATTCACAAATGATATATATTACACAGATGAAGATTCAAAAACACAAATAATTTAGCTTGTTATTAGGCCCTGGTGTATATATTTCTAATATGCAAATAATTTCTGTTGTTTTATTCTTTCTGTTTATTTCTACATTTTGATAAGAGTTGGATATAATGATGTTATACGTACATTTAATTAAGGCAGTTGACAAACATGAGCTTCTAATGATTGTAGAAGTCTATTATCCATGGAATTTTCTATTTCTCAGAAGTTAATAGCTCTCTTTTAAATACCTACTTCTAATTCAAAACACACAGATCAAGCCTATACTGCGGCAGTGAAAGGAAGGTAACATAATTACCTGACGAAATCAAAGTCTGCTTTCTTCCTTAGTGAGAGAAAAGAACCATTTAATACCTTTGAGGCAGGTACCACAGTAGCATAAAACTAAAATGGACATAAAATTCAATGGAAACAAAGAAAATATAAAAATTTACTAACCGAATCTGACACTTTTTATGCTCATTAAGAAAATAAATATTAAGAATTTGCTGGAATCACAGGTCTACCAAGTAAAGAAGAACCTTAGCATATTATTAAAATACCTATGAGAATTCATATCTAAAATAACTTTCTGAAATGTTATGGAAAAACATAGTACATATTTAAATATATATTCTCTTGTTAAGCATTTCTTGTTCCGAGAAACAGTCATGAGCCACTGAATCATTTGGACAATAGCATCCAAGAGCAAATAGTTTGGAAGAAGATCTCAAGCTTTGTGCAGACAACAATTACTGTTAAGACACAGCTCTCATTTACATCTTCATATTCCATCATGAAAAGTCATAGCTAATATCAGTTGTCTGTTAATAAATAGAAGCTGATATTTATTCCAACTACAAGTACTATAATTTAGATCTGGGCAACGTAACACAAACCATGGCTTTACTGTTCTTCTTTGTTTGTTTTGTCCTTTAGAATTACACTTTTTGTGTGTTTACAATAGAAAAAAACAAAGACTTTCATACAATATACTTTGGTTTTGTTCCCCTACCCCAAATCTTCCCAGATCCTCCTTTCTTGCCTACATACTCACCTTTATGTTTTTTATTGCTCTCTTTTAAACAAACAAAAATAAATGCATACACACAATTCCTACAAAAACACAAAGACAAAAACTGGAGAAACAAAATAAAATGAGACAAGTCTACTGAAATAAGACTGTAATTTGTGCTGGCCAACTACTCCTGAACATGGAGGATGCCCTAGGCTTTGCATTGGAGGAAACTGAGTTTTCTTTTGCCAATAGATACCAATTGTAATCCTTATTTAAGTAGAGATGGGAACATGTCCACTTTCCCATCTCATGGCTAGGATGACATCCGGCTTGAACCTGTACGGGCCTTGAGCTTGCTAGGACAGTCTTAAAAGTTCCTATGTGCATCAGTCTTATTATGTCTTGAGATACTGTTGCTCAGGGTAACAGTATCAATTCAGTCACTTTTGGATATTACAGGCTTTTGCCTTATTTTCAGTATAAATCACTGAGGCTTGATGAAATGGGTTAATAAAGACCTCTGTTTATGATGGAGTGCTCCAACATCTCTCATTCTCTGCACATTGTCCAGTTGTGGATGGATCTCCCTTTGATTTCAACAGCCTCTGATGTTTGGAGGTTTCAGGAGAGTGAGTACCTTTGGCCCAAAACTCAACATGATGTAATCCATTCCTAACACTGGAGGTTTTGCTTGCGGACATAAGTTTTTTTGTTGGGGCATTATATCTCCATATTTGGTGACTTCATTCATGTTACTTGCATATACAAATATATTTTAAGAAGCTTATAGAATAGTGTGCTTCCATGTAGATTTTAAAATGGTCTATAATGTTAGTTTGAACTCCTACTGTTCTTTAACTTTCTCTCCATTCCTCCCCTCCATTTAACCCTGTTATTCCAGCTTATCCCCATCTCTCTGTAACACAATAACCTCTTTTTACTTTCTCGAGATTATCTTTTCTTCTCTATGATTTCTTTCCAGGTATCTAGCTTCTGTGATTATTTGGATTGTAGTAAACATATAAAAGTCATAAATGGTAATATTCACATATAAAATAAAAATAAAATATTTATCTATTTTAATCTGATTCATCTCACTCTCATTGTTTTAAACTTCATCCATTTAATTGCAAATTTCATTATTCCTCGTAGATTAATAATATCTCATTTTGTAAATGCACCATGTTTTTATTATCCATTTATCATCTAATATATGTTCAAGATGTTTCCAATATTTGACTAACATGAATAGATCTTCAATGAACGTGAATGAGCAAGCATCTCCGTAGTAGTTTATAGAGGTTTGGGGTATATGCCCAATAGTGATACAGCTAGATCTTGAGGCTATCTATTCCCATGTTATGCATGAACTGCCACACTGATTTCCATAGTGGCCATATATCTGCACTTCCAGCAGTAACATCTGCATAATTGCCAGTATATGTGCTCACTTGTTTTATTGATCTTGGACATTTTGACAGGTGTAAGATCATATCTTAAATTACTTTGAATTTACATTTCTCTGATGTTAAACATTTATTTCTTAACTATTTCCATTTTTCAACATTGTTCAGTTTCCCATTTTTTATTTTTTTCTTAGTGTTTAGGTATTTTTTTCCTAATTCCTTATATATTTTAGATACTAATGATTCATCAGATATGTAATTGTTTAGACATCTTTTCCTGTTCTTTAGGCCGCTGCTTAGCCTGAGTGACTGTGCCCTGTGCCGTACAGAAGCTTTAAGGTTCACAGGGTGTCATTTATTAATTGTTGGTAGGTGTCTGTGCTTTTGTTATCTTGTTGAGAAAGTCCTTTTCTATGACACCATGTTCAAGCTTATTACTATGTTTTCTTTTATCAGAGTCAATAAACCTGGTTTTATATTGACGTTCTTGATGCCTTTGGTGTTTTGTTTTGGGTGATTATTATTGGTCTTTTTGCATTCTTCTACCAGAAAGCATATAGTTTACCACTAGCACCTCTTTTAAGTGCTGTCTTTTCTTTAATGTGTAGTTTTATCTCTTTATCAAAACAGAAACAAACAAACAAACAAGAAAAATTGTACCTAGGTATGTGTAGTTATGCTCAAACATAACTGCAATTTAGTTTCATTGAGCAATGTGTTTGTTTCTATTCAAATACCATACTATTTTTATTATAAAAGTGCTGTAGTACAACCTGACATATGGGAGAGTGAGACCTTAAATCAGCTCTTTAAGTATTTAGGATTTTCTTATCTTTCTGGATATGCAAATTTCCATATATAAGTTAAAATGTTTTTCAATTTCTGTGAATTGAAGTATTTTATTGAGAATATTTACATCTATATTCATAGGGATATAATTTGTGTCTATATTCATAATGGTCTATAATTGTCTCTTTCTTGGGTCTCTTGTAGTTTTTGTATCAGCATAACATTGAATTTGTAACAAAAAAAAAAAAAAAAAAAAAAAGGGAAGTGTCCCTTGAATTTTTGCATAATAATTTGAGGAGTACTATTGTTTATTCTTCTTGTAAATACTGGATGATTCTGGACTGAAGCTGTCAGGCCATGGGTTTTCCTTGATTGAAAGACTTATATACTGTGTCAGCTCCTTAGGATTATGTATCATTTTAAATGTTTTACCTCATCTTCATTTAATATTATATTAGATGTGTAATTGTTTTGGGGGACTCCCAACAGGGAAGTGGGTGCATCTCTGACTCTTTTGTGTGCTCTTAGGCTTCTTTTCTCCTATTCAGTTCCATCCTTCATGTGAGGGTTTTCACTTTGTCTTATTGTGTCTGCTTTTGTCCTGTTTGGCTGCCATTTTTTGGAGTCATGCTGTTTTCTGAGAAGAAATCAAGCAGTGTGAATCTGGGGATCAGGGGGCTAAGAGGAATCTTGAGGAAATTGGAGAGGGGAAAAAGGTCAGAGTGTATTCCATGAGATAATTTTTATTTTTAAGAATAATAGTAGTAACAACAGTAATACTTGTTTCCCAGTGTGGTGAGTACAATGTGGCTTCTCTGAATTTCCTCAGAGTCTATAGTAATTCACCTGTTTGTTTTTGTTAATTTGAACCTTTGCTATATATCTTCTGTTTAATTGGCTAAATATTTGTTAACCTTGTTAATATTATTGGAAAAAAACACCACAATTCTTTGTTTTATTGACTTTGTGTGTCTCTATATGTGCATGTGTTTAGCTCCAAGTTTATTTCTTGTCATCTAGCTTCTTCACATTTTACTTACTCTTGTTTTTCTAGTGTGTTTCTAAGTTTCTAACATAAAATAGGTTCATGACAACCCTCATGCCATGCTGCTCATTGATGGAATTATCATTATGTATCTTCTACTTTCTTCTGCATTTAGCTCTTTTTTCTCTCAAAAGACACTCCACCTCCAATTCCTGTTTCCTTGCTATGGTTAAATAGATCATGCTTTTTCAATTTTTGCTGCTCTCCAATACTCCTGTTGTAGCAATGGTCAGTTTATTTTTCTAGGGTCTGTTGTTACTACAGGTTATGCACTTTCTCACATGAATTTGGAGCTAGAATTCGCCAATGGATGAGAACATGTGATATGTGTCTTTCTGAATCTTGGTTATCTCATTCAACATGATATTTTCTAGTTTCACCCATTTTGTGTGCAAAAGTCATGATTTCACTTTTTATTACATCATTAGTTCCATAGAGTATATGCACCACATATTGTAGGACATTTAGGTTGTTCCCATTTCCTAGATATTGTGATTTATATAGAGGAAAAATGAATATGGCTAAGCAAGTGCTTTGGAGTAGTTTGTCTATTCTTTTAGGCATATGCCACAGAGTGCTAAGACAAAGTCATATAATGGAGTTATTTAGATTTTGAGAATTCTCGACACTGATTTCCATAGTGGTTGTTTCCGTTTATAAACTCACCAACAGTTAAGAGAGTTCCCTTTTCTCATATCGCTCCATCTTTTCTTATTAATTTTTCCACTGGTCTTTGTGGTGATGTTTGGAGTAACATAAAACCTTAATGTTGTTTAATTTTCATTTTCCAACTACTAAAGGTGTTGATCATTTATGAGAGGCTTCTTAGTCACCTTTTAAGAAATCTATATTCTTTCTGCCGGGCTAGTTTTAGAATAGGACATTTGTTTTTTTTGTTTTGTTTTGCTTTACTTTGCTTCTGGCCCTTTTTTGATCTTTGTATATTCTTAATATTAAAATCCTGTCAAATATGTAGATTCGCTCCCTTCTCTGGCATTCTTCTTTACTCAACTGGTGGTTTTAGATGTGCAGAAGCTTTTCAGCTTTATGCAGTCTTGTCAATTATTGACCTTAATTCTTAGGCAAATGGAGCCCTGTAAAGGAAGTCCTTTTCTATACCTGTATCATATAGGGTACTAGCATGTTTTCTTCTAGAGGTTACAGTGTCTCAGCTTAAGATTGTTCATTCATTTGAAGTTGATTTTGTACAAGGTATAGACATAGGCCTAATTTCTTTCTTCTGCCTCTGAACACTTAGTTAGCCAGGCACCCTTTGTCGAACATGCTTTTCCTTCAATGGTGAAGATGCTGATAGGAGAAAAATACTCAGTATCCATTTATATAGTTTGTATGGCCTCAGTGTTGATGGAGTGTGAGAAATGTTACTTTATTATAGGACATCATTGCATAATGGGTGTGTTATATGGAGGGAACTAAGGAAAATCTTGTATGCAAGATTTATTTTTTTATTTGTTGCACCATTATTTCTCCTTAAATATGTTGTGACAATCACAATTTCTTTCAGAGCAAACTATAACATGTATATCACTAGTCTGGAAATCACAAAAGAAGAATAATTACAGAATTAAATCAGCTTTTGCTGAGTGAACTTAAAGTAACAGTGCTGTCTTCTGGATAGAAGAGCCAGATATGTGGGTGGACAATTGTGACTCATGCTAGATTCAGTTTTGCCTTATGATGGAAAGAAATTATATTGGCTTTTTAGTAATTAGATTCTACAATATTTTTTCTGTTAAAATAAAATGTCTTGAAATTTATCCTGTAACAAATATTTTTAAGTGTGGTAGTTTGAATGTAATTGGCCCCCATAAACTTATAGGGAGTATCATTATTAAGTGTACTTTGTTGGAATGCGTATGGCCTTGTTGAAGGAAGACTGTCACTATGGATGTGTGCTTTGAGATTTTTTTTATGCTCAGGATACCACCATGTGTGTATCAGTCAATTTCCTGTTGCCTGCAAGATGTAGAAATCTTAACTCCAGCACCACATCTGCCTGCAAACCACCATGTTCCCCATCATAGTAATAGACTGAACCCCTTTAAACTGTATGCACAACCTTCAATTAAATGTTTTCCTTCTAAGAATGGTCGTGGTCATGGTGATTCCTCACAGCAATAAAATCTTTAAGACACTAAGATAATCATAGTTGCCTTGAAGAAAAAAAAAATGTCTCTTGAAAACTGAATAAGAAAAATGTTGTAGTTGAAAAATAAATGAGATGTAGACTAACTGGTTGCTATTACAGAGCACTTGAACTAATTTCCCCAGAAGTCTCCACTCCCAGTCATCTGTAGAGTATGAATTTCTTAATTTAACTTTACTTATGTGCATTGGTGTTTTGACATGGATGATGGGTCAGTTGTGAGCTGCTATGTGGGTACTGGGACTTGAACCTGGGACCTCTAGAAGAACAGCCAGTGCTCTTAACTACTGAGCCACCTCTCCATCCCTGGCATGAATTTCTTTTAGATACATTTCCATGTCAGTCTCTGATGTGGTGCCGTTCTTTACGCTTTCAGTCTGTGCTCTGCTAGCCTCTGTACTGTAGTCTCAGTTCACTGAATATATGTCGAACTCATGTGGAAAAAGGATGAAATATTTGAGCCACAATCTAGCCATGTGGCAGAGAGGTCATTATTAGACTGAGAGAACATGGATGAAATGCTGCGGTATTTAAGGAATATCTTCTTTGGCATTACTCTCTACCTTTCTCACCACAACAAGACAGCAAAATGCCAAACATTATCAGGCTCAGTAAAACCTGTATTATATAAAATTATAAATAAAAAATTTAGATTTTTACATATTAAAGACTTAATCATTATTCATGATAACTATATAACAATTTCAAATTCACGACATAATAAAGGACACAGCTTCTCTATAAAAAGAGATAGCAAAAGATAGATTAGTTACTATTAAAGAAAAATATAAAGAAAATTAAAATAACAGTATGGATCCTGGCTAAAATGTAGGCAGAACAACAATACAATTGATCTTTACTTATTATCCAAAGAAAAGGAAACCATGAGTGCTATATTAAATCATACTTATCTAATCTATTTTTCTGTTTTCCGATGCTACTTTTCTACTAAGGTTATTTAGCCCAGTGAAAACACACTGGTAAATAATAAATGTCCTTTCGTGTAGACAGAACTTTCTCAACAAATAAATAAGTAAAGACTCATTTTCTCACAAAGGAGAGGATATCTGAGCAGAGTTCCTCTTAAAGTCACTGTTATTTGCTGTTATTTCTTCATTCTTATCTCTTTTCTTCTCCTGTGGACCACGAGGGGGTCTGCAGTGCTTGGCGGTATAGGAAGAAAAGCTGCCACAGGCCTCTCATCCAATTATATACGTGTTTTCCCATTTCTTTCGGACTAGAAGCTGAAATACAAGTGTACTTCCTGAATTTTTAATAGTCCATTTGTTTATTTTTCACTCTGGGCCTTTCTTCATACATCGCTGAATGTTACTATAACTAGCAGAAACAACTTTCTATTTCATGATTGAAATTCTCATCAAAGGAGAAAAACAGAGAATAAGCTTCTCAATACTATCTACTTCTCACTACTCACCTTTGGGAAATTACATGAATCATTTTCTTTCTTTCCCTTCATCTTATTAATTTTTATTTTTTTTTAAAAAAAACATCTCTTTTATCCATGTACCCCCCTGCGCCCCCTCTCTTCCCTCCTCCCAATCCCTCCCAGTCAACCCTCAGTCATGCCCCTCCCACCAAAGGGCAAGAAGTCCCAAGTTAGGTCAGCCCAGCATGGCACATCCACTCCAGGCAAGTCCGATATCCTCATCCCAAGTCAATGCTGGGTTAGGCGTTCCTCTGCAGGGAATGGGCTCCAAAGGTACCAGCCCACACACAGGAACACAGTCTGATCCCACCCCTCCAGTCTCCACACATTGCTCATGCCAGTTGACAGTTGCCTACCATTGGAGGGCCTAGCTCCTTTTCCCAATGGTTCCCCAGTGGGTGTTCTTGATTCAGTGAGCTCCCCAGAGCTCCAGCTAGACATCACTGTGGAATTTTCCTCATAGTCCCTATCCCTTGCTCATACAGACTCACTTTACCTGCTCTCAGCTGGAGCAGGAGCTCAGCCCAGTGCTCAGCCATGGATCTCTGTCTCCACCTCTATTCTTTGTTGGATGTATGTTCTGTGATGACACTTAGGGTGGTTATTTATTGACTCTAGGGTAAGTCCTGTCTAGGCACCCCTTCCACTATTGGTTGGAGACCTAACCAGGTCTCACTCCTGTGAATCCTTGGAGGTGTCCCTAAAAATAAAAAATTGTGAGAACTCATTTAAAAAGCAAAATTAAATATTACCTTCTAGAATTCTGTCATACTTCTTTATTTCTGATTTATATGCAAACACATTCACACTCAAAGTGGTAATACATCTAAAACTGAATAAGTTTACCATATATTCCACTAAACAGAAGCACTGATGAATGTGTGCATGCCATATACACATCACATGAACTCCAGAATTATGGCTGAGCTTCTATGATGCACACACACGCACACACACACACACACACACACACACACACACACACACACACACAACACAACACATGAACTTTGAGGCTAGATTTTTATCTGTTTAAGAAAGTAGCAATTTCTGTCCATTCTATCGCGGTAGCAGTCCTGAGTGAGACATACTTCTTTGTTCATTCTCTAGTCAATTCTGTTGAACATAAATACAGCAAACATATTCTAGACAGAAGGTATTTTTGTCTTGTTTTTCCAAGTTACATTTAAAACAATGAATACTACGGTTGTGAGTTCCAATGTGAACATTATTAACATGATAACCTTATCACAAAGAATGATCAAGGAACTAAGACACCTATTATACCTTAAGCTATTTGTATCTAGCAAATTTGATTTCTCAAGAGACATAAAATTATGATGAAGCAGTGAGAGATTATGAATGGTCAGTAAGAAATTCAAGTATAATAATCTCCCTTAGGGAAAAGCACACCTACTGGTTACCTATACCAAAGCACAGCCCTGCAAACAACATGCAAGTAACACTATGTACACTGAGGTTATATTTACAAATATATATTTTAAGTAAAATTCTCTGAAATATTTAATAAAATGTGTGAAAAAAGCAGTTGTCATTAAGAAAATATTAATTATATTTTCATATAGATCTGCATTTCTCTATAATAGTAAATTTAGTGTTAATTTACATTTCCATTATATATCTACTACATAATTTAAAATAGGATGCATTAACAAAATAGAAATACAAGAATATCCCAAATCATTTATTCTAGATAAACATGACTAGATATTCTAAATAAAGTCACTATAAGATACTGCTTTCAGTTACTATACTGCCAATGAGTGAACTTGATGATGGCATGTTGACAATCGTCTGGAAATTAGTCAATCCCACCTACAGGATATCTGTGTACTAACTATCTATCCTGAAACAGAAGCACTATTTCTACTAACTTATACTAAAGATAGGGTAATATAACAGTATGACTTTCTACCTGCAGAGAAATTTTCTGTAAACCATTATTGGCATGCATTTTTACCACCGTGAAAAATGCCTTAATTAAGTTACTATATTTCAACCTTGATGCAGACATTCCCTTATAAATAAGAGTAGAAACAGTAATGGTAAGATGAAACATGGGTTTGGAAAAACTATTTATGAATAAATATAGAGAGTAGTTACTTCAATACCTAGATCTACTCAGTGAATGTTTGAGTGGTATTATCGTCAAAATCATTATGTTTATATGCTTGAAGCATACAAATATGTAAGAATAACAGTCAAAATGGGAAATTAATGAAAAGAGAATAGAAAAATTGAATTTACCAAGTTTAATACTCACTGAAATATTAGTAGTAAGAATAGATTATAAATATAAACTCTAAATCTTTGTATCTCCAAATAGTTATCCAGGGCCTAGACTGAAAAGTGAAGAGTTCAGGGCAATAAGTGGTATAAATAATACAAAATCCTCTGTTCTTATTTTTTCTTTCTTTTCAGTTTAGTTAAAGCATCTCATTTAAGTTATAAAGAATGGAAAGCTGAAATCTTCTGTTTACTTATGTTGAAAAATTCCTGTAAGTAACACAATTGTGTGTGAGAAAGCTTACAGGCTGATATCAACAACTGTGCTCTCTCACATTCTCTGCTCCCAAAACTCTTCCCCTTTATGCGTGATGTTTATAATATGGTTTTATATTCTCATTTTGTTGAATAAGAAAAGTCTAGACATCGGACTCTAACTTGAGGATAATTTCTCTTTCCTTACCATATCTCTTACACTTAAAACTTTTTCCCCCAAAGTATGTAATCTTGCTTTTTTTGAAAAAGTTATATAAATGTCTTTCTTCTTTCTAAAGATAGAACATTGTTTTCCAAGCTGAGCTTATGAAGAACTTTTGGGCACAAAACTTTCCTTTAACCTGAAGGAAGGTTTTCTTCTGAAGTTTATAGTGCTGCAACTCAGTTCCCAGTCAGCTCATGTCACTTCCTGGATTGGCCTTAATAAAGTATATTGACACATCCCTCCTCACAACATAACCCCTGGACAATAGAATGCTTGCAAATTGTGATAAGCTCTCCGATTCTTTGCTTAAAAGTGTTGTCAAGGCTTTTACCCACTCTCCTGTGTCCATGGACTAGCCTTCTAATTGAAATCTGCTTGATTACACAGGGCACTCAAATATGAGGTGAGGCATAGTGCCAAGGTTCTAGTGTATTCCTAGTGTACTGTTAGGAATTGTGTATATTTTTCTCAGTAATTCAATGAACTTCCTATCTGTTGGCCAGATTCTTACAGCTAAACAGACACATGTGACTATATTTAAATACTGCAAATGTTGGCAAGTTTTCTAAAAAAAAATTAAGAATAATTTAAAGAAAATAGAATCATTTGGCTTACAGTTTTCTCTAAGGCTATTTCTATCACAAGTAATACTAAATTATGTAGTTCTAGCTTCTAGACATTGATATTTATGTATTTCTCAAACCCAAGAAAGCAGAGCTCCATGGGGCAATTATGAGTTCCAAGACTAGGCAGAGATTATGTGCCTTGTACCCACTGCAAAGCTGGTCTTGGAGCAGATTTGATTGTGAATATTACAATGATTGTGTCACATATCACTTGACATCCCACACCCCCATTTACACAGAGACAGAGATGGGGAAAGAGAGATAACACTGTACACATTGAATAGTATACAACAGTGATAAAGGTGATGATGATGATGATGATGATGGTGATGATAATGATGATGATGATGATGGTGGTGGAGATATCTAGGGAACTAAACAATTTTACAAAATTTTCTTGCCTGGTAGTCAGCTTAGCCAAGAAATAGTCTATCTTGAAAGTATGAGAAGTTAAGTTGATGAGTGGCAATTCCATAGGAAGGTGAAAAGCAAATCTCTGAGGTTCCCTGGCCATCTAGTCTGGACTAAATGGTGACCCTGATGCCATGAGGGAACTTGTCTCAAAGGAGATTGCTGGCATTTGTGAGGATGACACCAAAGGTTTTTTTTGTTGTTGTTTTGTTTGGTTTGGTTTTGGATTTTCCCCCAGTCTCCATACACATGTACAAAATGTTCACCACTACCCCACATAATGAGCACATTTACACCCATATATACACAGGCATAATAAGTCTTCATTGCCACTGCCTTAATTATTCAATTGAGAAAGAAGGACATATTATATTATAACTCAAAATATTAAGAAGTATCCATGGCTCTGCCTATGTTATAAAACAGGAGATAAATAAATTTTAGAGAAATGTGTTCATAGGCTTTGTGGAGAATTTATTTTAAAACTTTGTAGAATAAATGAATGGCTCCTCAGGTTAAACAGCAGTACAAAATATAAAAAAAGAAAAAAAAACAAAACAAAACACAAATATATCTTTCTTCTTGTCTAAACAAATGCAGTTAATATTTTTAAATAAAAGTGACATCACAGAAAAAAAACTATTTGTCATTTTAAGAAGAGTTTTTGAAAAATGTGATAAATTAGACATGAGAGCAGTGAAGCTATTTTATCACATTTTTTTTTTCATGGAAGAAAAAAGAGAGAAACAGAAACAGAACATATAACTAGCTCCCATTATCAGTCACAGGAGCTTAAGGCAGGACTGAGCATGGTACTGTTCAGAAGCTCAAATTACTAGATTCTGCCTGAAAAGAAAACACGCCTTCTCAGAGGCCCTGGCAGAACCCTATCCACAGAACTGCCCTGATTATTGATGTCACCACACCCTAACTCTACCTCACAAGAGTGTGCTGGGATCAATATTGTGTTGCCAAACAGTTGCCACTATCAAATATAGGTTAGGCCCTATCTTCCTGGGGCTCCCAGGTGAAAGAAACATCTGTACCGTGGCTTTTCCATGGAACAAGTTTATTACCAGCTTGTATCTCATGATTTATCAGACACTGGACATTTCCCAAGTCATAAAAAGGAATAATATCTTAAAGATCTCATTTGGTATAGATTTGTCTCTCAAAAAACTAGAATAATGAGAAATAGAAAAGATGATATCAAAACGATTTTTGTCAATCAAACCTACAGATCTCTGGTAAGAATTTAGTATACTGAGTGAGCTAAATTTGATCCATTGCTTATTTTGCAAAGGCAGTTTTATTGAAACCCAGCTGTGACTAATCCTCATCTTCTGTCTTTTTTATCTTGTTTTATCTTAAGGTTGCGGAATCAAGTAGCTGGTAGAAAAAAAACTCTAAGTCACAGTCAGAACCAAACACATTAAAAGAACAAAGTTAAAATTTTAGTGTATTTAAAAATATTTAAAATTGTTTACAGAAAATTTGTTGAGCTTTGATCTAAGTTATAATGTCACGTAAACTAACAATGCCATGAGCCTTTTCAAGGACTGAATTCTAATCATGATTCTCACACTCTACTATATAATGATGTATTGGATGCCTTATTACCCTGGACATCTGAAATACTTGATGCCTAGCTTTTCTACACTGGGTAACCTTAAGTCATCTCACAAAAAATTGATGCTTCTGAGAATGTAGACAAAATTGGAGAGACTACCTTTCTACACTGAAAGTAGCAAAGTTCCGACCCTTGGCCTCGCTATTTGCTTTATATTCATGTTTCTACTTGGAAATAAAGGCCTTGACATGCTCTAGACATGCAACTCAGAAGCACTACATTTAAGTGATTGTTGTCAGTGCAATTTATACCTTCAGAAAGACATTCAACTGGAGATGCTACATACATTTTGCCACAAATTCAGATAAACACAAACTAAAAATGATCTATTGAATAATTAAAAGAAATGCAGAAATTTAAGGCAGAAAACACAACGGGGAGGGAAGAAGTTTGTGCTTGGAAATAGTTCTATTTTATAAGCAAAAGATATATTTAAAGTACTTATTAATAATTGATATTAATTATTAAAACAGCAATACATCCCAATTTTACTGATAATAGGAAACTACTAAATAATTCACAAATTTTCAAAAAATGCACAATAAAATCTAAAGCCCTAAAGTTAGTTCAAGAAACTCATATAGAAATAAAGAGAAAACATGGAATATTTGGTATATGAAGGAACAAAACTAACACGAATTGTCTACATAAGACCTAGATTATAAAAGCATGTTCAACAAGGACATTAAAAAATATAATAATCAAACTAAGAAGAGAACAAAAATTGACTGGATAAGACAAAAAAATAACAGAAAAAAAATTAACACTATTTCAGTAATTTTCCAATCCTTGATAAAATTTGTTTTAAAAAAATGAAAGCTAGTAAGAAGAAGATTTACAAACAAACGAACTGGTGGAACATGAATATATACAGTGGAATATTTTAATTAGTATGTGATTTTAAATAGAAGTAGTAGGAATGTTTCATCTATTTACATGTATGTTGTCCAAGGAAAAAAATAGTCAACCCAGGCATCTCATATTCGAAAGAGAAATAAAAAAGGCAACCTTAGAAGCAAGAATGAATGAAACAGACAGGAAATGCAGAATGCAGGCAAATCAAAGCAAAAACTCAGATTACTGTGAACACTAATTAAATCAATATGACTCTGGCAAGGCAGCTAGTGAAAAGGCCTGAGCTAATGCAGAGACTAGCTCTCACTCTCCCAGGGCAGTGAAAAGGATGCCTCAGAGTCACACGGGATAACTAGCTCTCACTCTCCCAGGGCAGTGAAAAGGATGCCTCAGAGTCACGCGGGATAAAGGCCTAGGTAACTTTATTACTGCCTCTTCACTTCTTCACTTCTCATGTTTCTGTCTCTCTCCTTGGTCTCTTCTTTCTAGTCTCTCATTCACACAAAATTTAGTCATTAATATGAGCTGATATTGAAGGTCATTTTACATTTCTTAAGTAAACAACAGAGATGGAATCACACTATAAACACATAAAAATATCACAAGTTTTTTTTCTGTCTTATGAAAAAGTGACCCTTCCCTTATCCAGGGCAAGGATTCAGTATCAACCAGGTTCCTTGATGGATAATCTATGAAGCAGGCAGAAAGGCATGTAACCTGGCAAGAGACAGTGACCTAGGAATTGCCCCAATACTTAAGATATATACTTTTACCCTGTATATACAGTAACCTGGATCTTGAATTTTATAACACAAATAGGTTAGTAGTATGTACAATAAGTCAATTACTAAGATTGTGAGTGATGTTTATATATGTTATCTTCTATTAGGCCTTTTCTATCATGGAAAAACTGACAGATTTTATGTGCCTGACCTTGCTAAACTCCTGGGAACTTGTCCTTGAGCACTTCACCTCCAGGACAACTAGCTTTATTTTGAATTTGCTGAGACCTTACCTAAAGGCCTGGCAGTTACTTAGAAGTATATTTTATTCATCAAAAATTACTTGGAATAAGAAAAAGTCATCCTTTTGACGAGCCTTGGCATTGACAATAGTGCCCAAAAGGTATAAAACACACCACCAAGGGGCTAAAGAAAGAATCCCATAGCTATTCTTTTTGTGAGGCAAGGTACGATTGCAAGATGCTCCAGAAACTGCTACTGTCATCTGTATTTATAGGGTTCAGATTTATTCCATGAAGGTTCATCAGCTGTTATTTCAGATTGGGTGAGTAGGCATAGGATTACCTACTCCATGGGTCTTCCCATCATGATCTGGAAGTCTCACAACCAGACTATAGTCTATCCTGTGTCCATAATTTGGCTTCTCAAAGCCATTGCCTAGCGAGAAAACAGCTTTCTCAGCCTTGATACTTGGGTTAGAAACTTGGTCCTACCTCAACTTGATATGCCACATTGAATTGACTCACATTGGGATTCCTGGCCTTTTCTGGGGAGTGAAGGGGGAGCTGAAGGAGAAAGGGAGCGATTGGGAAGGGCTGGGAGAAGGCAGGGAGAGGACGCAGTAGTGGGTATGGGGGGAAATTAAATAAAATTTTAAAAAAAGAATAACTTAGAAAACTTTTAAAAGGGAGAGGTAGGGTGGTGGCACATTAGTAAGTTACACACAGAAAACAACAGGTACCCACAGGGAGTCATCATCCCACTGCCTTTGCCTATTTCATGAACTTTGCCTAATGGGGTTCCTCAACACAGAGTCATTCATTTAGTAGATCAACCTGTAAAATACTATCTGTCATCTGCTGTTTACTCCCATGCCCCTCAGCAGGGGGCTTTCTGGTTTAGAAGTAAAGAAGGTATAGACTAGACATTTGAAAAGCTAAGACTTATACAGCAATCTGAACCATATATTTAAACCAGATAAAATGCAGCATTTGATAATGCCAACACCCACAATTCAATTGCTTCCTCTAATTTATAAGTCCATTTAATATCAATTCTAAACCAGCAACACAAGTACACTGAACAGCAACTTAAAGCAGACAGATTGTGAAATCTACACTGTGTCAAAAAATTCTCAAGCATGAGGTGTAAGCAGCTTTTAATTAATATCAGAGTGATATAATTCAAGATACAATTATCTAAATTTGATTGAATGAAAATTGACCTAAACTAAAAAAATAAAAAGGTAATTTATAAAGATATGCACAATCTTTCATGAAAATAAAACGATAAACTTTTCAATTAGATTTACAAAGTTAAGGTTACTATAGTTTCTGGACTAGACAAAAGAAGACAAATGTACCAAAAGCAGACAAATGTAGACTGATTTCTTCATGAATATACATCCAGTAATGTAGGGGGATTATGTTGTTCCATTGTAAATAATTGTCTCACCCACTGGTTTAATAAAAAGTGCTGACTGGCCAAAGGCAGACAGGAAGTGTGGGTGGGGCTACCGGACTAAGATGACTCTTGGAACAGGAAGAACAGAGCAGAATGCCAGAGAAAAGCCAGAAGAAACAGAGGACAACTATGCTGCTCTGAGAAAAGGTACCGAGCTGCATAGAGGAACAGGATAAGAGTCTAGGGTTAGTTCAAGGGTAAGGAGTTAGCAAATTATATGCCTGGGCCTTAGGGTTATCAGCCTAAAACTAATTGTAAGCATCCATATGTCTCTACGGGTCTGTGGGTCTGTGGGCCTAAACCTTGAGGCTAGACCCGAAAGTCCGTGCCAGAAACCTCATACTACACAGTAATCTTTAACAAAATATTAGCAAGAAAACTGAACAGCATACATAAATTATTGTACACTGTGAGTTGGGTTTATAGCAGTGATGTGATCATGGATCATAGTTCCAAAGCAATCATTGCAGCTCAGCAAATAAAGCACTGGGCCTAGTGGAAGAGAAGGAAAAGGGATATGAGCAAGGAGATTAAGATTATGATGGAGAAATCAACAGAGACATCTGATGCAAGCTACGGGGGAACTCACTGACTCTGAACTTACAGAGGGGAACCTGCATTGGACTG
This sequence comes from Phyllotis vaccarum, assembly GCA_033318265.1. NCBI lineage: Eukaryota > Metazoa > Chordata > Mammalia > Rodentia > Cricetidae > Phyllotis > Phyllotis vaccarum. Next base: position 48,524,470 of record JARWLC010000018.1, read on the forward strand.
AACTAGGCCCTATGAATGTGGATGATAGTTCTGTGACTTGGGCAGTTTGTGGGGCCTCTGGCAGTGGAACCAAGATTTATCTCTAATGCATGAACTTGCTTTTAGAAGCCCCTTTTCTATAGAGAAATACCTTACTCAGCCTTGCTATGAAGGATGGGCTTGGTCCTGCTTCAACTTGATTTGTAGATTTTGATAATTTCCCATGAGAGGCTTTATCTTCTCTGAGGAGCAGGTGAGGGGAGAGAGCTGGGGTGGGAGGTAACAAAAACTTCCTGGGATGAGCCCCAACAAGGTTTTCTCTCAGGATCCAAGAGATGGCACTTCTTACCTGTGAAGAGATCTACAGGAATCAGAAGTGGAGCAAATACTCTTCTTACACCTTTATTCGCACGACCTAAGGACAATAAAGCTATACACTTATATACCCATCAGGCAGATTCCTAACAAGGCCATGCAGGGCTTGACTTCCTCAGGGTCATAGAGAGGGTGGGAGTGTTCTCAGTTGCCAGGTGACTGAGTAAGTGATGGAGAAGAGCCTGCACGTTTTGTTCTGCTGTGGTACCCTTAGGCTTAATTTGCACAAGAAGCAGGACCTGTCACCTTTGGTCTTAAGTCTTCAGAATAGATGTTTGTTTTGATACCTGCAACTAGGAGATTGGTAAATTATCCTTTTCCTTAAACTTTTAAGTTAAGATCCTGTGTTAATGAATCCAGGTGCAAGTATAGGAAGTTAAAAGGCCTAAGGTTAATTAGCTCCAGATAACTCTCTTATCAATAGGGTGGTGAATTTAGGACATATTGGTGTGTCATCTATCTGTAGCTGTTTTTGGAATGAGAAAAGTTTCAAAGGGGTTACTTTGTTGAGGGCTGATTTCACCTGGATAATTTCCTAGTAAAGGTAACTGCAGGGAAGGCAGACATTGAGTCTGCTCTGGGCAGAGGAACAAAGGCCTGATTTGTAAGGTAAGAGATTTTGTCTATGTGACTGTTTTCACACAGAGATAGGGGAGATTATACTTATGCCCTCAAATGTATGGGGAAAGTTGCGCCTAGCAAAGGAGCAGTTACACTGCTAAAAGTTCCTGAGAATTAATTTCCAATAAAATACCAAATATGGAAATTTCAATTACACACAAGAAATCTTCTGTGAGAAACAGATAACACATTCAAAGGCAATTAACACCAAAACTCTTTGAGTATTTGGCTTTACCCCCATCAGGACCATTGGCTCTGTTGGGTCAGGCATGTTGGTGCCAACAGAGTTTCTATTTCATATTTCTGCATCTCCCAGCAGGAGGGAGGGGAAACTGTTGTTGGTATGTAAAACAAAAAAGAAAACGTTTAAATAAAAAATTTTTTAAAGATTCAGAGAAAGCATGATAAGAACTTGAATATAATCTTAGAACACTTGTACAACTGATAGAGCTAGGGATACACTGGATGTTGGAAGGTTCTTTCCCCTTTGATGTTAGGAGCAAGTAATTTATGTCTCACAGGACTTACCCAGCACAGTGCAGAAAATGCCATCAGATAATTACAATACAAAAGAAGACAAAGAAAACAGAACCCAACAAAAGGTATGCAAGACAGAAGTAAGAAAATATAATCATCTGTAACAGAAGACCTGATTTTCTAAACAATAAAATTCTAAGTGATTTTATTAAAGTACATGATTTGTAACCTAGTAATTGAATTCAGTATGATGACAGCCTATAAGGCAAACACTCAAAGTTAATGTTATTTCTGAGTACTAGAGTGTTTATGCAGATAATACTACAAAAAAAAAATAATACCATTTACGATCACTCAGATTAGAAAATGGACAAAAGATAAGAGCAGTTATTTTTATGAATAAGTTATATCAATAATAGACATGTGAAAAAAATATTTTACCATTCCCATTGTTTTGCTAAAAGGTTTCTGTTATGAAAAAAAATCAAATCATGCATTTATCATACTATATGCCATTTTAAATCAGAGACATCAAATGGTAGCAAGAACATAAGGACAATTAATTATACAACCATCACAGCAATGCAAAGACACAGTTACTGTGAAAAACAATTTGATATCTTTTTCAAACTAAATATAAAGCTAAAACTACACAGTGGTGAAATGTGGGGCTTTATCCCATAGAAATGGAAAGTCAGTTGTTTATTATTATTTTTATTATTAATAATTTTTTAAAATCACAATTGACATTTGAAAGAGAATATGTGATAGCAAAGATTGCAAACATATTAAACTTGTCCATCTCTAAGCAACCTAAAGAAATGTGGGATAATCTTTTTTACACTGTAAAGATTTGTCACTGGTGTTGGTTTAGTAAAACACGGATTGGCCAATAGTTAGGCAGGAAGTATAGGTGTGGTGACCATACTAAGAGAATTCTGGGAAGACCAAGGGCAGAGCAGCAGATGCCAGCCAAATGTAGAGGTAGCAAGATGAAAATACTGTGCTGAGAAATGGTACCTAGCCACATGACTAAACAGAGCTAACAATTATTGCTTAATTTAAGTATAAGAGCCAGATAATAATATGCTTGAGCTACTGGCCCAGCAGTTACTATAATATTAAGCCTCTGAGTGAATTATTCGGGAAACAGCTGCCATATATTTGAGAGTATCTGGCTAAGACAAAAGTTTCCAACTATAAGGAAACCCTGTTCATTTTGAAGGAAAATAGCAATATACACTAGCTATTAGTAGCCTGGCTGAAATGCCAGGATTTTATTACTGAAAAATTCAATTTAAAATGTCATACAAAATATCCATTTATATAAATTTTTTGATTTGAAGAAGTTATAGATATGGAATGTTGATTAGGAATTTCGAGAGGGAAGACAGGTGTAGCTATAACAAAGCATTATAAAGAAATTTTATGTTGATCAAAGTGTTTTCAGTCCGTTCTCTAGCAATATCAACATGTTAGCTGTGATATTATTCTGTGAGTTGTTTTTCAGGACGTTAACATCTGGCAAAGTTTTGTAAAGTTATATGATATATTCTGTATTGTTTTTAACTTTCATTAATATTTTTCTTTATTGTTTGAAGAGGACTGAGTTGTGCCTGGAGTTCCTACTGACAACTCTGGGTTCCAGAAAGTGAGTTCAGATCGAGTTTGGTGACTCATGCCTCATGCAACGTTCAGTTAGCCAACACTTCCTCTCTGACTCCTTTTTATAACTGTATGTGATTATAAAACCCTCAAAAATAAAATAGTTTAACTGATTTAAAATTCTATTTTTGTATAATTATGTCATAGCTGAGATTATGTAAGTATCGGTAAGTATATATTTTCTTCAACTTCCAAGATTTATTTTTCTCTAAAATTTTTATGACAGTATATTGCAATGATTTATAGTTCTCCCCACAAGGCAAGTTGTACCCTGAAAAACACCGTGGTATTCATTGTCCTCATGACAGTTTCTACTGATAATAGTAGAATCAATTATTTATTTATTTAAAAGAATATCATCTATGTATCCACCTGCTCCCCCTCCTTTCCCTCTTCCCAATCTCTTCCATTCAAGCTTCAGCCTCTCCCTCCCCATCCACCCGTCCCCTTCCCCCAAACTTCTGAGGTGGGCCAGCCCAGCCAGCATATCCACTCTAGACACATCTGATTTCCTCATCCCAGAGTCAAGGCTGAGTTAGGTGTTCCTCTGCAGAGAATGGGCTCCAAGGTGCTAGCCCACGCACAGGAACACAGTCTGATCCTATCTCCGGAGGCTCCACACACTGACTGATCATGCCAGTCCACAGTCGCCTACCCTTGCAGGGCCCAGCTCCCTTTCCTGATGGATCTCCTCCAGTGGTCAATCCTGCTTCTAAATATAACCCTCTCTGAAATTTACATATACATTGCAGCTTTTAAAATACTTTAATTTTCTAATAAAGACTATGTTGCCATCTTAGCGTTACCCCAGTTTCACATGCTGAGATAATTCATTACATTTTAAAGCAAATCACATAAAACTACAGAGACAAATCTTGCAAACAGATGTGAGTGTTGGTGGGTGAGTGCATACCTCCATGTGTGTGTGCGTGTGTGAGTGAGTGCGTGCGTGCATGCATGTGTGCGTGCGTGCGCATGCACACGAGTGCGCACCTAGGTGTGGATCTGGCGTCAATCTTCAAATGTAAGCTTTTATTTTTTTGAGACAGGATTTGCCACTTACCTGCAGCTTGCAGAGTATTTAGGCCCGCAGAAAGCCCCAGGGGAATTGCCTATCTGAACCTTGCCAGCAATAGGATTATAAATGTGTCATCATAACAGACTTTTTTATATGAATCCTGTGACTCATGGATCATCAAGCCTGCACGGTGAAAGTTTTCCCAAATGAATGAAAATTCTATGAATTAGAAATATGACCAAGGAGTACTTTCAAAGTGGCATCAGAGACTGTAGGGCTTTAAAAAGGCAAAAGCAAAGCAAAACAAACAAAAAAACCTGCCCCTGAAATAAGTACGGAATATTAAAGACTTTATGTCAATGGCACTAAATGACTAAATGTAAATTATTCTGTAATAATAACTGGAGACCTATGGACTTATGGAATAAAGACCTATGCCCTAAGCCTGGATCCTCTTCAGCCAAAGAAATGATTAAGCTGTTTTCACTGAAATACGTGGATACAGAAGAGAACTAATTAATGAGAAGCAGCATGCAGATGAAGGATGAAGATGAAATTTGAATCTTCTCTACTGATACCCCTAACTCAAGTATCACGGGGTCATTTGATATCTTTTGCGGTTCTCTGAGTTTCAATTATCAAAAAATGCCTTACTTCTCATATAATAAACTGTCTTGTAAATGATTTTTAGAAATACGGTGGCGTTAGTGCTATAAAAGTGTGTTGATTTGTACAGGACGTACTTTCAACAGAGCTTTCTCCGGCACCTACTTTTCGAAGAGTTTTTCTGTCCTTTGTTATGTGATGTAGAAGCATCTGTCACCACAGATTTGGGCATAGAATCTAAATCACCTACTCATCACAGCTTAAACTGTTTGGCTGGTTGGTTGGTTTTTGTTTTTGTTCTTCTTGAAAGGATAGTAATAAAATTATTTCACAAGAACAAGTTTCCATTTGTAAAATCATCTGTTTCTATTATGTATTTGTAAATATGAGTAACTGCTTTTACAGACTTTATAATAAAAACACAGATGTACAAAAAAGAAAAAAGAAAGCTCAAAGTAACACCTGAATCATGGCTTGCTTGGACGGTTAGCATATGTTCCTTGAGATTACTCAAGATTTTTATCAAGACAGTATACTTGGAAGTACTGTAACCAGATTATTATTTTTTTTTTCTTTTCCAAAGGCAAAGTAAGCAAATAAATGTCTTCTATTTGAGGAATAGTTACAAATTCACTTCTCCACAAATGCAAAAGAAAGGTACTAAGATTAAAGATACACTGTAATCTCAAGAAGTGCAGGGAGGTTTGCTGCCAAAACTACAAGCATAGGTGATAGTCACTCAAAAAGGGAATATGGATGCTGGGCATCAAGGAATCAGAAACCTTTATTAGATTTAGTTGAGCTTGTTCTGTGATCTGGGAATATAATATGATATCTAATTAAGTAATGCTTAAAGCCAAAGGAATACTCTTCTCCAGGGGAAGAACATACCAAGTGGGTATCAAATCAAATGGTCATCGCTGATTACATATATACAAGTGGCATTATGTAGACTGAACTGGTGATAACTAGGAATATATGTGTATATCTACATATATGCATGTAAGGACAATTAATGGAATAAAGCATCCATGAACTTAAAAATTAGTAAGGAGGGGAAGACTCTATGGGAGATTTTAATGGGAAGAAAAAGGAGCAATAAATGTGATTGTATTATAATCTTAAAAGTATAAAAATAAATGATTTGTTTTCCTAGAATCACCCATGAAGAGACATGTGGTGTCATATGACAAGGAACAACAGAAATCCAGGATTAGATATATAAACAAATTGTATAAATATATAAAATGAAAACAATGTATTATGTCAGAATATTTATAGTAACTGCAGCAGCTTTAGCCTAAGGAGTTTTTTAGTGGGGGAGGGGGGGGGCGGATATTCTGACCATTAAGAGTTAATGGTATACTGCTTGGGACATGGCAAAATGTCTGGGCTGGCTTGGAAATTCTGTTTTGGTCTAGCATCCTTGAAGCCACAGAAGTTACTAGACTGAGAACAGGTTGTAATATGCCTCTAGGTTCTTAAAATTTGGGTTATAGGTTATGACAAAAGATAACTCTTTATCGATGATTATCAAACTTCAGAGAAAATAATTGTAAAAGACAATTCTGTTCAGTCACATTTTATCAAGGTGACTAAAATATACACAGAAGAAAGTGAAACACATGTCTAAAATTCTTGAGTAATCTCAAGGAATATATCCTGACCTTCCAAGCAAGCCATGATTCTCAGATCACAGAAACACATGTTTAAAATAATACAATCTATTTTTTTAGAAGAATGTGAATTTATCATTCCTTACTAAATTCTGTATAAATAAAGACACAACTTAACTGCTAGTCAGTCAGGTTTCAAGATTCTTCTGACTTCCATGCCTAAGTCACATTTTTCCTTGCTGACATCTTACGTCTTCTCTGGACCTGTCAACTACAGGGGCTGGCTCCTCACAGTCACTGATATATATAAACTATCTGATTAAAGTACAGGAGGGACCATACTTTTTAATAAAATATATCATTTTCTTGCAAAAGAACAATGATAATTCTATAAAACATTCTGATCCTAAATTGAAATAGATCTTTTCTTTGTTTACTCATGGATTTACTCTCTAGTCACTGATATATAAAAAATAAAGTACAGGAGGGACCATACTTTTTAATAAAATGTGTCACCCTTTAAAGATCAAATTAGGGGCAAGAGGTATTCATACTTGGTGTTTGTCCATTTTGTATCAACTCTTTATCCTAGCAAGCCCAGAGGAGAAGGATCTGAATGTATAGATGTGATGTTTATGCAGAAGGCTCCTCCTCACATCTATTTCCACCCTCTGAATATGATTTCTAGCTAACAGATGCTTCAACTACTTGACATTTATACTTTGACCCTTAATATCTAATTTTAATATACATATAATAATCAATGATTTTTGACACAGAAACGGAGGTCCTTACCCTAAGCCTAATCCCCTTTCTGTTCTTCACTCTTGGATGAGAAAAGAGCCAAGCTGCCAAAAGTCATACTTCATTCACTCTGGATTGCATGTCTTTTAGCTTGAGTCATTTTAATTTTTTTAGAGTGCTCATCATCAGTGGACAATATATTTTAGACACTATCCTTGATGGAAATAAATGTTCCAAAGGCAAGAAGTTGATTCATTTTATAAATGATACATTCCATTCCACAGGGCATATGCAATTCAGAAATATCCAGGCAACATTTTCTGTCAATAAATTTGAAAGACAATACAATGGTTCCTTTATAAAGACAGGAAAATATATCCAGAAATAAAAAAAATTTAATAATTATTGTTGGGAAAAGGATAAGAAATTCAAATAATTGGAAACTGACATTTACTTAAGAAATGATGCAGTCATATTCTCAAGTTCATTTCATCACTATTTACAATGACCAAGAAGATCACAATAAGTACTTTATTAACTGATAAGTTATTAAACAAGATATGTATTTTCTTTACGTATCCTATATATACTATAGTATATATACATGTAATATATATACATGTAATTATATATGTATTTTATGTAATTTATCTATTAATCATGGATGGACTGGGGATCTTGTGTTAAGAGAAATAGCCAAGGTATAAAAAAGACTAGACCACTATGTCATCCATATATGTGATAAATAACAGTTTATTTTTCAGAGGGTAAAGGGATTAAATTATTGCCAAAGACTTGGGAGAAAGATTTGTCACTGTATCAGAAATTTACAATTAAGTGAAGCAGGAACCTACTGTATTGTTGGGTAATTGTAGATAACAATAATTTACCCTATGTTTCAAACAGCTCAGGGAAAGTAATTTGAAATATTTTTGCTGAAAAGAAATAAGTATTTAAAGATAGAGATATGTATATTTTTGTCTGTTTTAAAATGTATTAATATGAATGCATGCCTCAAATTGTTATGTGGCACCCCAATTTTTGCACTTTGTGTATCAGAGTAAAATAAATTCAATTTTTTTTTCAAATTTGCCTTTGTGGAAAACAAATGTCAAACAAGGCTGAAAGCATCCATTATTAATGCATGATATTTGGTATATTTTATTGGTTGATTATGCAATTGGCTCTTCCACACAGTGTCTGCTACCTGTTGGAAGTCAAAGAAGGGAAAATGAAGAAAAAAAGAGCAAAGCACAAAAGTTACAGATCTCCACAGAACAGGCACATTTTATATTATCACTTAACATTACCCATCAAACTCATATTGCCAATATTTGTGCTATTGTTTTTTGTTATTTGTCCCTTACTGGATATGACTGAGAATTCCTCTTCTCTTTAAAACCTCTAGATAAGTAACCATAACAACGTACCATTTACTTGTTGGCATGAAGTTCCAAGACGCATGAAAATGAATGTTTCCTCAGGGTAATTTTGGGGATCTGTCTTGCTGTGGACTTTTCTTTTTGACACAGAGTTAGCTAAGCACTCTTTCCTCTGTGCAGAAAGGATTGACCTGAGTCAACCACAGTCATGATGAAAGCTGTTGGAGTTTTGCATGAATGTGCATTTGAACACATAAAGTTTTAAATTCTTAGAAATACAAAGACAATATGTGATGATCATCCAGTAATGAGTAATTAGAAGTCACGACACGACAATGCCAAAGCAGTAAAGAAAGATTTTTTTTACATAAACATTATGAGGATATTTTTCACCAAAACAACTTCAACAGCCAGCTCCCAAGAGGCAGCAATGCAATTCCAGTGATGATTGTGTTTCCTGAACTTCTCAATAGCCTGCTTAGCTCGGTCAGTCCAAATCTGCCAGGTTCAGGTTTGTACATTCTTTGGAATAGTTTCCACACTTCCATTAAGGTTGTTTTTCCACCCTGGAATAACTGGCATGTAAGTTTCTCAACTGCTTTTATTTTAGGCACACTTAAGTTGTACAATAAAACAAGATAACCTAACGGATAAATAACAGAATCCCTTCTGGTAACACAGCAGCAGGAAAAGTATTTTCCCCACAAGTCAAATTGAAAACATCCTATAGAAACCAATACTTTGATGTGAAATCTTGCTTTTCGAGCATCACTGTTGTAGACATTCAGAACCATTTTTTTTCCAGCAAAAGTGTTTACTTCTGCGGCATTGGGAGGTAAATATCTGTTTAATCCCCATCCCGCTTTTGATGTCTCATCTACTAAGCAAACAAATTGTGAGAAAACAAAAATAGTTCAAGGACACTAAGGGGAAAATGTGTCAAGTCTATTAAAGAGAAGGATTTCTTATAAAAAGTATGGTTACAGACAGGCTTCTAAAACAAAGCAATCTCAGCCTTTGAATATGGTTTCAAGACTGTTAAGTTTTAAAATAATTCATCCATCTTTCTCCCCAAATAATTAAAAGAAGCAAAGCTAAATGTTGACATTTAAATTTTCCCATTATTTTTGTGTTTTTCTAATAAAGCAAAACTCAGTCATTTTGCTTGTATAGATTAAAATTATTATCCATCAAATGTCACTATAGTCTATTGATATTAGAAAACAATATTTATTTTCCTTTTGTGGACTTAGTATTCTGAAATTATTTAAATAACCTCAAGTACAAAACTATTATTTTAGAATGAAGTGTTTAAGATATGTGGTTTGCATATTCATATCCAAATATTCTTAAACAAAAATGTTTCATTGCTAAAAAAATTTATTGACATGTTAATGACAAAGACCTAATTTTCTGTTTCTTTTAAAGATAATTTCCAGGACACATAGGTTTTGTTAAAGTTCACAAGACAAAGAGAAAAGAATATGAAATTCTTTCTTTGGTTCAAGAAAAATAAGCTAATTATGTAATTTTAGGGATGTGCCATGTACATGTATTTAAATCCAAAGTGCAAACTGATCAGAAAAGTGATCTGAATGATTCATAGTTCATATTTTGATATATTTAGGGAAATTTATCTTTCCTGCTACAACACATTTTCTTATTAAATATTAATGCAGTAGTGTCTGAATGTTAATCATTTATTATATTTACAATAGTTTATCTATTCCTTCTTAAATTATTTAAAGCAAATTCTTCTTAAAAGATTTAGCCTGAAAACATAACAAGGGGTCAATATGGGAAAGCATACACTTACACTGCTTCTTAAGAGGGAACAGAGCAGTATTCCCACCAGCAGTCAAAGATGAGTAGCCATGCTGGCAACAATCACCGTTTCCTGTATCACTGACCAGAATTTTGCAGAATAAATGGAAAAGTGAATATTAAATTTATTATCACTTTTGACCAATGTTTTGTATGAATTATGAGTTAAGGAAGGTATATATATATATATACCTTCATATATATGTGTGTGTGAACATATATATATATATATAAAATTTATATGTTACAGTGATGTTTCTTGGTCCCGGGCAGCCAGAGGTCCAGACCCACAGACCTGCAGTCAGCCCTAGACTTCTTAGCTGCCCGCCACTGCGGGAGTCCCCCAGAAATGACTCAGATGCCTATATTAATTTCATGCTGTTTGGCCTATGGCTCAGGCACATTGCTAGCTAGTTCTTTCATCTTAACTCAACTCATTCTCATTAATCTGTCTGCCACGTGGCCCATGGCTCACCTGTGTGCCTTACATGTTGCTCCTTTGGGCTTCTAACTTGGTCTTTCTGACTCCACCATGCTTCTAACTAGGCTCTAATTTCTCCTCCTAATTTTTTCTATTGTGTCTGTGATGGGCCAAAACAGCTCCTTTATTTAAATATTGATATTCACAGCATACAGAAATACATTCCCACATCACCTCCCCCTTTTGGTCTAATAAAAAATGAAGGTTTCAATTTTAAGATAGCAAAATTACATATAACAAAATAGCTATCAAGCAAGAATTACAGTTACAATATCTAGTCCATTTGTATTTGGCAAAATTAAAGAAAATACTTTGTCATCTACCTTATCATTGTGAATCTAAACTTTCATTTTCAATATACCTTAAAACAACCAAGAAAAACTATACCTACAACTATCTAATCTTCAACTACATCAAAGATCACAAAAAGATATATTTACTCAAGTAAACCAGAAGTACAAGCAACTTCCAAAATCTAGGAATGACAGAGATGACACCTATCTGCCTAGACAGTCACCTAAAGTTCCTTTATAAAGTTGGGGCATCCATCTTCAGCCTACAGGCCCAGAGTCTCTTTTCATTTCAGTGAAGCAGGAAATCTGCTCTGCCCATTCTGGCACAGTTTATCAGTTGCTTCTCCTCGAGTCCTGAAGAATGTCTGACAGTTTTCTCTGTAAAGCAGGAACCTGACTGACCTTCTTGGCTTGTTATGCCAAAGTTCAGAGGTCATCTTCCTATGGAACCTGCATGTCCAGTTTAAATAGCATACTGTCACGCAGTCAGTATAAGAACAGGTTCTTGTCCATTGGCTTACCAATGCCACAAATAGACTCCATATGGAGTTTCTTCAATGCCCATTTTTTCTCTTGAAGTAAATTGGTGCTGTCAGGAGCAGATCTGTCTCACTGTCCAGAAAAGTCTAAGTTCTTAAAACATTTTAAATGCCATATTCTGTAGGTCTTAGAAGTGTTTGAAGATTACCTATCTAATTGAATTATATCTTCGTATACCTAAAAATCTAACTAGCATGCATTTCTTAATTATACATTACAACTTTAAATCATTTACATAAACATCATATCTTAAACAAAAGTAGCAAAATATATACAGCATAACAAAAATGACCTTAAATTTGTATCAATAAACCAAAATCCATACCAGTGTAAAACATTTTGAGATTAACAGCTGATTTCCTGATCTAATTAAATTTAATAATTTAATTTTTTAAAATCATTCATATACCATATCCCTTTTTGAATGTAGTTGAGTCATCTGAAAATGTAGCCATTCACTCAATGAAGAATGCTGCATTAGCACTTTCAAATACATACTCCTTTCTTGTTACTTTTTTTTTCTCCTGTTAAGTTTCCTGCAAGAGAAATGATTAACACTGATATACTAACTTTTACCTTTTCATAAGTGAAATGTATTATTATTAATTCTATCTGTATCATATAGTTATACTCTACTATGAACATATAATTCTTAGATTGATGATAGCATTGCTTTTGTCCTGGGGTAGGCCTTTATATGTAGCCATAAAATTCATATTGAATAAAATAACATAATGGCATTTGCTAATCCTATATTCTCTGGACAAGATACACGATACGATTGATCAAATTATAGGTGTATTAGGTATTGGAAAACATGTATTTGTTAGTGATAGATAATATACATCTATTGGCATCATAGTCATGTGACATTGGACACAAGCCTATGCAATATCTGATGGAGGAGGAAGATGGTGGCTGTACTCTGAGGTCTTGGATAATAATAACATTTTCTATGTACTAGCTTGTGGTAACTATAATTTAATATAATCACATTAGAATATTTATTATTAATTTATTAATGTTATATTCTCCCTACTCAGTTTTCTTAACTTATGATGATATCCCAATATTACTATTAGAAATTGCTAGAGATGCCATAATGAATGCTATTCATTACATGAGTTCTTAGGAAACTGTTTACTGCCATTTCTATAAATTATGTTTTCTAGTTCAGTTAGATAACTATCAACACTAGCTCCAAACTCAAATTTGCCAGTACTATCCAAAATAGATGAATAAATGTTGTATAGTCAAGGAAACAGCATCAGTACTTAATGAAATGAAGGACTCAGATTACTTGACATCAGGATACCAACATACATCCCAAGGAATATCACATATATCACGTGGCCACTCATATATGTATAAAGTGCTTTGTTTTTGCCTGCCTTCATAACTGGAAGCATATTAAATTGGATTACTACCCATTTTTATTTTCAAAACAGTAAAATTTTTGTGTGTTTGACACACATACAAGCTAAAGATAAACTAGATTTTGGGCAAGAATTTAAATACTGTTTCTGCACAAGTATCTGAATTCGTTTTATTTTTTTTCATTATAGGTGTAATATTTCATCAGAAAAGATGGAAAATATTTATCATTAAGGGTGACTACAATGAAAACCTTTGCCCTTATTTAGTCTTCTCCTTTTGAACTTCTCTGCTGCCTACATTGTTATTTGAACTGCATTATTTGTTACTTAGTCTAAATGAAATACAATCGCTAATTTGGGTGTGAAAGTCTGCATCAGAATGGCACGTGGTCATTTAATGATACCTGATGTTGGCCTAAGGATTTTCAACTTCTAAGAACAAAAACAAACAAAGGATAAATTTGTTTTCATTGTGTTGGCTCAAACATTATTGTTTTAAAATTTTCAACATGGTTCCAGAGCTAGTATCAAAGCTTCTGATGACAGGCTTATGTATAATAAAAGAGATTATAATACTTTACACATGACCATCTGGGAGAGAGTCCTTATCCAAACAAGTGTCATAATTTTTCCTTAAAGGGAAAAACTTAAATATATCCAATTTCTTTCATCTTTTTATTTTTGTTTATTTTTCCTATCAGTGAAATAAAACTTTAACGATGTGTGGCATCTGTACATCACTATCTACTATAGATCCCAAAGAGGAAAGGAGATGACTGACTCTGGGAAGTAGGCACCTCTTTCAGGAGATTGGCATAGCCCTGCGTTAATACACCTTCCTTGGAGGTCAGGCCTGCTCAGTCATCACAGTGCCAGGCATGTAGACCATTCTAGGACTAAGAACCTAAATGCCACACTGCTCTGCTCTTATGGGTTTCATGAGATCCAACAGATGGATTTGGCTTGTAGACACACTTAATAGCCCATATTTTTTTTTAAAGAGAATGATGTTTTCCATATGTACTGAGAGCAAAGCCAAACAAAACAAATAACCACTGCCCACAACAATAACAACAAAAATTACTGAAAAACAAATGTAAAGAAATAAGCCAATAAAGAGCATGAAACAATTCACATTCCAGGATTGATGACTCAGAATAAAAGCCAAAATTTTCTACTTCAAAATTTATCTTCATTTTGTTATTTTTTAATTTCAGCTACTTTGTAAAGAATATTATAGGACATTAAAACAAACAAACCAATTAGCAAGCAACTCTATCTTGACCCATTCTTTATCTTTGAGTTATCTGTAAGAAAGAAGAACCATGCAGTACAAACAGTTACTTCCTCAAATATGAAGTGAGTATTTTCTCATTTGGAATTATCTATAAATTGGACTTACTTGGAGTGGATGTGCCATACTGAGCTGACCCATCTTGGGATTTCTTGCCCTTTTGGGAGAGGTGATGGGTGGATGGGTGGAAGGCTGAAGGCTGAAGGCTGACTGGGAGGGATTGGGAGGAGGGAAGGGAGGATGAGCAGGGGAGATACATGGATAAAAAAAGACTTTTTGTATAAAAAATTAAAATGAAAAATTGCATCGTGACTCCTTGCTGTGTGTATAAACATTTGAATGTGTAACTTGAAATGCACATCTGGCCCAAATTCATTACAATAAATGACAAGTTCTCTCTCTTTGGGTATATGTTTTCTTGATGTTAAGCAAATAAAATTACATTATACAAATAGGCACTAAAAGAAATGTCAAACACTTAAATTATCTATGTCAATAAGAAGGGAACATGATACCAATGGTTTTGATCACGAGTTTTGTTCCCCATCTAAGATGTACTTTTAATGTAAGCATTATCTTGGAGTCCTTACATTAAACACAGCTTACAGATATCTCTTTTAAACACATGATTCTAAACCTTAATGTAAGAGAATTATTCATAAGTTTTCATAATAGTGTTTTATTTTCTGCACATTCATGTCTGTTTTTACTTGAGAACCTCATACATACATTTCCTATGTTTTGTTCAAAACGACTTTTGTTTCCTTCAGTACAGTTTCTCTCCTATCACCCTCCACACTACTTTCCTTTCCTAAATTTATACTCTCTTTACTGAACTGATTTCAGTATGTGCTGCTTATATATTAAACCAAAAGGAAACATGGCTAGACTATTAGGGTTCATCTCTCTGAAATAATCTAAATATCCCTCCCCAGAAACTTTCAGTTTCCAACAGCTCCCTAGATAGCATAGAATTTCACGAGCTCCTGTCCTCTCCATCCTAGGATTTTGACTTCTTGCATCTTGTGCATGCAGTAAAAGCCAAGGTGAGTTCACATTCACAAAGTTCTGCCATTTGTAAATATTTGTAAATATTCCTTCACAAGAAAATCTGCAGAGACCACAGGCTGGAGTGCACAAATAATAAAATGATTCTATGAACAAAAGTTGTTAGTAATATTTATCTCAATCTATTTTACAGTAAGATAGGTCTTAGTATGTCTTTAACAAAATTACTTTTCAAGGGAGTTTGAACAAATTTATGAGAGGTTCATTATAGCATTAAGATACAACACCAAAACCTCTAGATGTGTTCTGCTAATGCTAGTTAGGTTTAATAATTCATTTTACCCAATTAATAACTGTAATAGTTATTTGAATGTTATTGACCCCCATAATCTCATAGGTCATGACACTAGTAGGAGGTATGGCCATGTTGGAGTCTAAAGAGAAGTTTTAAATTGTCAAAATAAAGCCAAAGGATTATGAGATTTGTAGCAATAGAATAGTCCCCTAATTTTATTTTTTCTTCCGTCTTGTATCATGTGGCTCTTCTGACATAATACAGTGATTTTGCATTTTCCTTTAACAATCATGCTTAGGTTTAGAGGAGAGTCACGCTCCAACTCCAAAGACAGATACAATTTTTAATTTAACTGAACTGCCAAAAGCCAATTTTCATTTTATTTCTGTAGAGAACAGCCAAAACAAACATTTAGGAAGATTTGTGAAATTTTATCCTGTTGGAGATGTGATATGCTAAGAGGCCAGTTTACTCTTAATTTTAAGATATTTTTTTCTTAAGTATTTATCCCTTTTTCTCAAATATCTCATTTGTCCAGTTGTCTTCAGGTTCCTTATCTGAATACCTTCATTCTCCTGAAAAGACAAAAACAAAAACCTGTCCCAACACTAATTTTGGAAAGGTTTCCTTTTGGCAAGTTATCAAATGAAAATAATTTGTTAGTAATATAGCTTAGATTGAGTGATCATGTTGTTTGATGAACTATTATTTATTCTAATTATTAAAAATTTTATCTTTTTCAAATATAACATTTATCAATTTTGATGTTATCAATAGCTTTGTGCTAGATAGCCTGAAAGAGCCAGATAGGATTAGATGTGTGTTATATATAAGGGGTGGCTCCTATTTTTGATTATTTCTTGTAAGTGAATAAATTACTGTTAATTCTGACTCATCAGGAATAAAGTTAGAAGTTTCAATGTGTAAAACAATTCTTTCTGTATACTGAGTCAGTAACTATGTTAAGAGGTTCTGCTAATTTATGAGGTCTTAATTTTCCTTTACATATCAAACCAAAAATCTTTCCCACAGATGTCTTTAGTTACTTACTGTGTTTATATAGTAGAAATATTCTAATATGCTATCTTCTCTCTAAATTAACATCCTTGTAGGGGAATGTATGGAAGGTAATATAAACAAAATGCAGTTACATTCTGAATTTATATGATCTTCATATGTATTCTGTAACATCTTTTTCACCAAAGTCAATTCTGTTTTGGCTTCAGCTGGCAATTCTTTTGGAATATTTAATTTTTTTGTTATCATCTAAGGTTTTTAACAAATTACTCAATTCATCAGTATTTTACTCCAATAGTTGGCTGTAAGTTGGAAGTGTCTCCTAGCAATCTTTCAAAGTTACTAATAACCCATAATCAATCTCATCTAATTTGCTCCTATTGTAGACCTACATTATTTCCTAAATAAATAACAGAATCTCCTGTTTGAATTATTTCATGAGCAGTTTACAATCCCCAACAAGACAAAATTTTCTTAACTTTTTCAAATATTTTAAAGTTTAAATGTTTGAACCATCTAGTAAGATGTCATCCATGTAATGGTAATCTAGAGATTGAAAACATCGCTTACAAGTTATTTCTAAAGGCTATCTTACAAAACATTGGCACAGGGTTGGGTTATTTCACATTCCCTGTGAGAGAAATTTCCATTGATATCTCTTTACAGGCTGAGAATGATTATAAGTAGGCACCATGAAGACAAACTTTTCTTTGTCCTTTCTTGTAAAGATATAGTGAAGAAGCAATCTCTTTTTTTGTGTTTGCTTATTTGTTTTTTTCATCACTCAGGTTACTTTATTCAAGCACATATAAGATTATCATGGCCTTAAAAAAGTTCTAACTATAAAAGTCATTTTATTTTACTCCCTAAAACAGCAGGCAATTCATGAAAATCTGTCCATTTTGGTTATAGCAAGCCATAATCAAAAGTAAAAACTTCAATTTGGCATGAGTGTCTTGGTCAGTGCAGCTTCAAGCTCTCATGTAGCACCAAATGAAAATTCTCCATGGATACAACATTTCTTTAAGGTTTAAACAGTCTCAAAATTATTTCTAAGCCTTTTCTAATCAACCGAAGCATAACAAAGACTTTACTGCAACATTTCACTCAGAACCATAAACAAAGGCTTTACTATACATTTCATTTAAAGTCAGACATAAAAGCTTTACTTTACATATCACTACAGTAGGCAGCCTATAGGTGCTTTAATTAATTTAGCCATGATGATTTAACTTGTTGGTCTTTCTCCTCTCATCTTTGGGATTAACATAAAATACCCCTTACCTCTATATAGAACTGCTGTTGCTGTCGTGTGTATGATACCTCTAGCAATATAAGATGCCATCCTTTAAATAAGAGAGAAGAAAAGAATTTCAGAATGTGAAGAGCCCATTGGCTGAATTACTTTGTTAACAGCTCTTAGATCTGTTATCATTCTCCATTTTCCAGACTTTTAAAATAATAAATATAGAAAAGTTCCAAGGGCTAGTTGTTTCTTCAATACGCTGATTATTTAGCTGCTTCTATAGAAGCTATTCTAAGGTTTATGACTTCTCTGATGTTAAAGGCCATTGCCCAACCCTTTTAGTTTGTCCATTAACTATTCAAGAGAGGGATTGTTGGTGCCTTTGATAAATCAGCAGCTGTTGTACTCTGTTCTTGTACAATCTGAATGTTCAGTAACTGTTCTTTATAATACCTTTTAATATTTTTCCTAGAAACATACGTTACTTTATTATTTTTTCTGATATTGGATAACTGCTAATATGAATATTTATTTGCTATAAAAATTGCATCCTCATAAATTCATTGCTATGTTAGGCACATATGGCTTTAGTTATCTTCTTTGTCCTTCTGGCCTTATATATTTGACCCATCTCTTGCTCTATTTTATATAAGGTAGCATTCTAATTCCTAGAAGATGAACATTTACCTCCTGAACAGTCCAATTTCATTGCCAAGATTCTGGTGCAATTTTTCCACACCTGTGTCTACAGGACTTCAATGTCTACAACATTTATCTGTATTTTTAATTTTTATCTTTGTGTATTCATAGAAATCTACTTCTTGGTTTCTCCTGAATTTTATTCTTTCCTTTATAGCTGTTCTATCATCCAGAAAAGTATGGTTTCTTACATTGGGCACTGGATTCTTTACTTGCCCTGGGAAGGAATTTTCTTCACTGGGAAAGGAAATAAATGAACATAATTTGATATGGGGGCATTTGTGATGTTTCCTAAGCTACTTCCTGATGGCAAAGTATTATCTTGATTATATATATTTATTAATCCAATTCCCGCCTTTGCCACACCTTCTACCTAATACAGAAGGAAGGGGAATTCTGTCAGAATTATTCTTAGCTAAAACATTGTTTCTAGAAATTCCCTACTTGCAGCACATTTTAGGGGACCTTATTTGATACTGAAAAGCTGACCTTTAGATTTTACTTTAAATCTCTGAAATCACCTCTCTGATCTAAGCACCATCATGGTTATGAATTTTAATATTGTTTGTATCAAGAATCCATTCATCTAAGGACACTGATCTTGCCTTTAATGATCTAATTACCCCCTTTGCAATGTGTATTAGCATTATGAAAAGCTAGAGATTCAATTATTATTTGTCTAGCTTCTGAATTTGATAGTTTATTTGTCTAGCTTCTGAACTTAATAGTGTTCTATTTATGGATGAAGTCAATCTTTATACAAAATGAGTGGAAGTTTTTGAGCCATGAATAACATTAGTAAATGACTCAATTTTCTTTTCTACATCTTCAAATCCACCCAAAGCATTCAAGGATGTCTTGCAGCATAAAGCTGGGATATGGTTATCATATAGGGATTGCTTTTCTACATTTGCATAATCTCCCCTCCAAGAAGTTGGACTTGGGAGATTTCTGTTTCCCTCTCCCTACCTTCTTGTTCAATGGTCTTCACTCCATCTTTCCACTAGTCCTCCTTGTATCGGAGGATCAGCCTCATAGACTTCAGCAAATTTCTCCAGTCTTGAGGGATAATTCTATTACAAGTAGATCAGAAGTGTAACATCTGTTTCACAAATGGTGAATGCATGGCATATGAGACTATCAATTCCTTGAATCTCCTTAAATCTAATATTTGGACAGAAATTCATTCAGCTCTTACACAGCCTTGAGAAGATCTGTCAATTGGCATTTCCTCTAAAGTTAATAGATAAATCAAAATTGGTGGTTAGAAAAATTTAGGCTTTTCCTCTCTAGCTTTATAATGCAATGCTGAGATTGGTTCTCTTTTAAAGTCCTTTATCTGGGTCTGAATATCTCTATGATCTCTTTTAACAAGTTTTTCTAGAACTTGGCACTCTTGTTTACCATTTTTTTAGTGACAAAACACAAATAATCAAATAGTATTTATAACTGACATTATGCAAATCACATCTGAGTTATCTCCTCATTTAATTGTTTTATTTTCAAACTGCCCTATGTATTATCAAACAGAGTCCTAACTTCTTCAATTATAATGTTTCCCGTTTTTTTAAGTTAGGAAAGAACCCTCCCTTTGTCTTTAAACTTATTTCCCCCTTAAAAATCACAATTGATTTGCCAAATTCTCTGACAATGATGATTCAGATGATGAAGTGAGGCAGCTACTAAGTATGGCAGCACCCCATGGAGGGAGTCTAGGCAAAGCCCACAAGTTACCAAGTGAAACCCACTGTCTGAAAAATGCACACAAGAGATATTCAGGAAAGGATCCTGTGTAGTAGGAACTGCCTAAAAGGTGTAGCTGGCTGGTTATGAGATGCCAACTCTCAAAGGAGAATCTAGCCAGTAGGATAGAGTCTCCAGCCATCTATAGCTCCAGCCTGTGCTGGTAGCTACAAAGACACAGAGAAAAGTTTTTTTGTAATAATTCATGCCCCAAAAGTTGGATGCTAGATTTAGCAGAAATTGTAATTGGTCTTAAAAAATACCTGGAGCTAGATAATTAGATACTGGGGTAGATGTTGAAAGATCAGAAAGACAAGGGAGCCCCTAGAGAGACCTATTACCTATACTGAATCCTCAGGCCAAAAGGCTGAGGTTCTGTCTCTTCCCACCTTATATTTCTCTCTCTGCCCACACAGATCGCTTCATATCTCAACTTCCCTAGTGCTGGGATTAAAGGAGTATGCCACCACTGCCTGACCTCTTTGGCTAATTAGTGGCTAGCTCTGCCCTCTGATCTTTAGGCAAGCCTAACTTGTTAGAGCACAAATAAATATTATCACAGCTCTCTACATTAATAATTAAGCAATAAAATTTCCCATACTTGCTTAGATGCCCATCTGGTTTAATTTTATTACCCGAAGTTCCCTATTTCTAGATGAATCTACCTTATGTCAAATTGTCAAAAGACCTAAGCAGCACAGAATGTGATGAACTTCTTTAAAAATAAAACTCTATTTTGAAGAGTTGTATACTAACTCACACATATATATTACCAAATTATATGAATATAATAGGATTTGTGCAGTTTCAAATGGTAAGTATTTTGAGTATCCTTAATTTTCTGTCAAGTTGCTCTTGAGTATTAAATAGTATTCACATAGCTTTCAGCTATATTTCTTTATATAAATAGCATTACAACATTTATTTATATTGAAAGCCACTTGAAGATCCTCTTGAAAGTTTTCTTTCACACATTTTTCTATTTTACTTCATGTCATCTCAATTGATGTATCTATATTTTAAATTTATACTTTATTTTGAACAACAAAAACTCATTTCTTACTGTTTACATGGGTTGCAAACATCTTACTCGACCAAATAGTTCAAGTATTAAAAAATTCAAAGATACCTTTTAATGAACAGAAATTTCAAAGCCTATATCAGAATATAATTTGTTTATTCAGTTGTCTTCTTGTCAAATGTGTACACCTCTGTGCACATAGTGCCAGAAATTGTTTTAAATTTGTCTTTATGCCATTTGATGCCACCTGTGCAGTGAATTACTGATGCTTAAGGATTTTTTAAAATTATACATTAATTAAAAGGACAAACTCAATTTTATAATTCTCAATTTCTTCTGACAATTTATCAAGGAGATGTCATTGTTAATTGTAAATCTAGCTCCTGGGATAGAGCTAGAAGTGATGTAGAGCTATCATAACTCACATGAGCCCTGTTATTCAACTCCCCATACAGCAAAAATGATGAAACAAACTGATAACAAATAAGTAAATAATAAATGTCCTAAGATCATTTACAATCATTTCAATATTTTATTTCACAAAATAAAAACCCACTAATAATGGCCAGAAAGGGAAACATGAAAAGTATTTTATTTTACTGAATTTTGGTTTTACAATTGTAAAGCCATTATACATTATAAGGTTGATTTTTTTAAATTGTTTCACAGAGGTTATTACTACTTTGAAGTTCAGGAAGGTCTTGCGTATCTTATTTTCGTCTTTTCTACATTCCTGAAATTATAATAGTACATCATCATTCTTAGCTTTATGTGGGAGGAAAGATCAAAGCTCAGTGCCTTATGAAGACTAGCAAACCACTCTACCCATTTTTGATATCCTTTCAGGGTCAAGATTAGTACTTTAAATTATATTATTGCATCATTTAAAAAGCAGGAAAATTCAATCCTGTTAGTCTGAAGATGTAATTAATTAGAATATCTTAAACTTTGTTTCAACATTTAATCTAAAAACTCATAAATTCATCAGAATTAATCTTATTAATACTTAGATTCTATAATGCTTATGACTCTGTTACTGCTCAAAAGTTTATTGACATACTTCAATGACACTACTTTAAAAATATCCCTGATCAGACTAAGCAGGTTGTATTTCTGAAAATACATGTACATACAAATATTCATGTCATAACAAATAATGAAAAAGATGCCTTTAAAAAAAAAGAATTCAAGGGAAAAAAATGGGATGGTTTGGAGAGAGAAGAGGGCCAAAAAACAACCCAATGTTGTGACTATATTATAATCTCAATAATAATGAAAACATTTTCCTCAAGTGTTATATGCATGGTTTGTGAAAAATCTCAGAACATTTGAGAAAACTGTGAATAAAGCTATGTTATAATAAATCACAGAAAGTATAGTTTTAATTCAGGCCTCTGTTTCAAGATCACAAGTCAAAAAATACTTTAAACACAAGCAAAATTCATCTAAATGATCACATATAATAATTTAATTTAACCAATTAAGTTCGTGTCTTCATTTTACACTCAATGGAATATTAGTGTTAGTTTTCATTTGGGTCTTTACAGGGATCTATTATTAAGTGTCTGGAGAAATTTCATATGAGTCCAATATTAATTTTTGCATTTTTTATAATCTTAATTTACTTCCCTTGCCTATACCCTGCCTTAGCCACTCGTGGTTACCCTCCTTTGACTCCTTCTTTTGTCTCCTCTACTTTCAAAGCCATAAATTCTTCCCTTTTTAATTGTTACATATATGTATATTAATATGCATGCTCAGTCATTCCATATAATGAATATAATCTTTACTAAAAAAATTAGGCTAACTTGAACCTTACATAAATATTATTTAAATCTATATGGACCGCAGCAACTGTTCAAAATGTAAAAAAGTAGATTTTAGTTCTAGGAGAAAATTGTGTTTGTTTTGGTTTGTATTCAAGCTTTACAGAACACCAATAAATATCCAAATCACAGATGTGTCATCCCAACAACCAGTCAGTGGGTTCTTTTAACATCATACATTTTCTAATAATAGAAATAATTAAATTTTTAATTTTTATTACAATTATCATTTACTTTTTAGCTGTGTGTTTGTATATCTGCAGGTTATGTGTACATGAGTACCATGACTAAGGAAGACAGAAAATAGTGTTGAAACTTCTTGAGCTTGAGTTAGAGGCATTTACGTTACAGGCTGCCTTTGGCATGAGTGTGTGAACTGACTTTGGGTTCTTTGTAAGAACATGTGCTCTTAACCACCTAGGAATATCTCTAGCACCTCCACAGATATTTAATAAATAAACTATAAAACCTTATAACACACATGTATTCACTCATGAACATGACAAGCGTGTGTGCATGCACACACACACACACACACACACACACACACACACACACACACACACACCATCCACATAGTTTCTTATTTTCCTTAATGTCAGATACTATTATTTTAATGTCAATATGAGGAATGCGTAACTTTAAGAACTTTACTAATTTTTAAGAGTTCTTTTATTTATTCATTCAATAAATGCATAATTAATTCTGTATCCCAAAGCAAGTATTGAGTGATGAAAAATGAATAAAACATGGACCACATGCTATAATTCAGTTCAATAAGTTCTGACAATTTTAAGGCTGAGTTTGTATTTGTTTTGTTTGTAAGATGGTGGAGCATTGCTATTTCCCTCCTTACTACCCCTTCTGAACATTAGGAGCAAAGGAAAAAATCATAGGAAAACCCCATATAGGTAAAATATATAGACAGACAAGCAAAAAATTACTAGGTTAACAAGCTTAGGTCTCTGAGGTTTTTTGGCTTTGGGTTTTTTTTTAATTTTCTTTTTTTTTTTTTTGGTTTTAGCTATGGGCAACAGGCTGAATATGAATATGACACACAATAATTAGACAACACAAAAAAAATTCATGGAGAAAGTAAGATATCTCACTGTAAGTACAGTGATCAGTATACATGCTAACCTATGCTCTAAAGTTATATCTTATTCCTTTGAGAAGAATTTGAAGCAAAGAAAAAAATCTCCTTAATGGTTATATCTACACTGATTATTTTATCTTTGTAACTGAGAATATAGTATTTTTCCTTGCATATTTTAATGAAAGATGATATTTATAGCTACTAGATTTCTAGAAGGAAAAACAAATATAAATGACTGTAAGATCCTTTCCTTATTGTGTAAAAATGATAGAATTCTTGTATTATCAAATAGATAAAGGGACACAATTTTTATTATACTGTGTTATTAGCCACTAAGAACAAGTGGTAAGCCAGAGTGGTTTGCTTTCTTATCCAGAGATCTTTTAATAGCTGAATAAGTAGTTTATTTTTTAAAGGAATTTTATACAGAAAAAAATTAAGAAACTATTTTTGTATGTCTCTTAGGTAAATTTTTTAAACTGTAAGACAAGAAACTCAAAATAAGTGAGGACTGTAGAGGATGAAGATAGCATCGTTTCCCTGTTTCTCTATCAGTAGATAATAATGTAGATGAACAAACGCCTTCCTATATGAGATTCCTTTCAGATTCCACAGTGGCCAGTACATGTATTTGTCTTTTGATACTACTACTTATACACCATTTTAGTGCCATAAATAATTTAGGGTTTCTAATCTGAGTTGCATTTTTCAGAACACTAATATTGACTTAATTGAAGAAGGATGAAACTAAGATATAGCAGGGTTTCATGCTATATTATTTTATGCTAAACTCGTGAGTCTTTTGTAAATGTGCACTTGATTTATTGCATAGTTAATGACATTTCTGCACTTACTAAGGAACATTAGAAGGAAACATATTACATTGGAAAGTGCAGTGAGTTATAGCTCTTGTATATTGTAAAGATTTGTTGCTTGTAATAGTTTAATAAAATGCCAATTTTGCCTGTAGGAAATCTAAGCAGGAGATTTCTAGGGTGTGTGTGTGGAGGGGAGAAGTCAGCATCACATATGCCAGTCAGACACAGAGGAAGCAAACCGAGAATTCTACACTGAAGCAAAGGTACCAGCCACATGGATAAACACGGATAATAGTTATGGGTTAGTTTAAGTGTAAGATTTAGCAAGTAATAAGATTCAGCCATAGGCAAAACAGTGTATAAGCCTTTTATGTGATTATTTGGGGCTCAATGGCTGTGGGACAAGGCAGGTAGGACAGAGAAATTTCTGAAAAAATGGAGACTAGTAAATTAGTTCCACTGCTCTTTAGTGGATCAGGAGTGATACTGATTATAACATCTGTGCTTCATGGTATTTGTGATTTTTATCTGATGCTCCAAGGTTCACAATACTTCATAATTTATTATTTTCACTAAACTTTATTACTAAGATTCTTTTATAGAGAGAATAAAAGAAAATATAGGGACAACTAAGGTTGTATACCAACAAAAATTCTTTCAAATTTTGTTAGATTAGGCTATATCTCAAAATTAATAATGACCTCATAAAACTATAAAATAATGTTATAAAATTTTTCTATTTTTACTTCTAGTTCTTTGTTATGGTGACTGAATTAACATTGAATTCAACTAATTAACTTTAAAAGAGAAAGTACAATAACACATTTTTATTTAAAATGACATTTTTAACATATAAGGTGTCTATCTTCAGGTCATTTTAAATAATTTCTAATATTCACATGAGTCAAGGATCAATTGCAAAGCTGTTTTATATTTAATTCCATGCTCTAGAAATTCTTGTTTATGTAAGGCTTTCAATTGGGTTTAAGATTTATGTTTTAAATCTAGGTAAAAAAAAAAAAAAAAACCCATTGATTAAAGTTCTAACAAGTGTAAAGTATAATGATTAGACAGCAAAACAAAATCTTACAATGTTCAGAAAAAAGAAATAAAGAAAGAGAAAAATAGAATATTAATTCATAGCCAGATGAGTAACTCAATTTCCAACAAGAACCAAATCTCAGTAAAAATAAGTTTAGAATCTAATTGTCTCTACGTCTCAACAAAACTCCCATAACTACTTTGTATATGAAATATAATATGTGCCATTCCTTTTTATAAAAAAAGTCCCATTTGAATTTTGTTTAATTTAAATATTTAAATCAGTGTTTGTATTAAAAATTATTTAACATTGGCTGTATATGCTTGTGAAATTTTCCTTTCTCTTCTTTTGAATGTATCTCATTTAAATTTAACTTTTAGTACTTTGAAAAGGATTCATTAAGAATCCTTCCTCTGCAGAAGGCATGGTAAAACAACATGACATAAAGTCTTAAAAATAAATCTACAAATATTATTTTAAAATTAATTAATAATGTTATTTGAAAATTTATGCATACTTTCATCCTTTGAAGAAATACATGATGTGAAAAGGGAATATTTCACTTAATGTTATTTCTATTAAACATTAAATTTTTAAGAAAATGAGAAAATTCATGGCCTACCAAAGCCAAGAAAATCATTTTATTCAAACAAATAAAACTTTAATAATATGCAGAAACAGAAGTGACAACTATGGAATTATTGATTTTATTCTATATGGAAAATTTTTTTATAAAATTGAAAATTTAAATAAATAAACATAATTAAAATTGAAATATTAATAGAATATCAGAGTCAACACCAAATAAATGGGGAAAAACCAGATATTTCAGCCCTTGAAAATTATATTTCAAATTTGTTCCTAAACTTAAAAAATAAAATTAATTGGATGTAGTATTTTAAAGTAAGCTTCATTTACAAAAATCTCAATGGAGGAAAAAAAACTAACATATAATCACTGAGTAATTTCTACTATAAAAATATAGAGAATGAATGGATCTTCACATTGTCATTGAAAAGTTCTCTTAGAGTGATGGTTTCAAGGGAAAATCAATGCAACAGAATAAATAAAACCATTTTCCTTATTACTGAGCATCTACTGTGACCCTGCTCATTTGTCCCCTTCACAAATCATAGCAAAAAGTGAAGGCAATGTCCTGGACACGATAAGAATTTCAGGGAACCATCTCTGCATTATCTGAACCAAGGGAAAGAGAGCACTGTTTATGAACCAATGATGTCCAGAAAAACTGAGCATCAAAAGCAGTAACAGCACAAACCTGGGTGGAGGATTAGAACAGACTTAAGTATATATGGTTGTGTTGAATGAAATAAGGAATGTCCGGTGAAAAGAATATAACACAGGGAGTTTTTAATAAAGACATAACACCCCAGATATCATGAATTTCATAAGACATACTGTAGCAGTGGGGGTTCTTGGTCCCGGACGGCCAGAACCCAGACCCTGTCTTGCCAAACCTCTTAGCTGCCTGCCGCCCACCATCAGGTCCCCAGAAATGACTCAGACGCTTATATTAAGTTCATGCTATTTGGCCTATGGCTCAGGCACATTGCTAGCTAGCTCTTACATCTTAAATCAACCCACTTCTATTAATCTGTCTGCCACATGGCCCGTGGCTCATCTGTGCTCCTTACATGTTGCTCCTTTGGGTTTCAGCTCGGTCTGTCTGACTCCGCCCTGCTTCTTCTACCTATGCTCTGATTTTTCCTCCTACTTCTTCTATGGTGCCTGTCATGGCCCAAAACAGCTCCTTTATTTAAAAATTTATATTCACAGCATACAGAAAGGCATTCCCACATCACTTTCCATTTTCTGTCTAATCAAAAAAGGTTTCAATTTTAACATAGCAAAATTACATATAACAAAATAGTTATTAAGTAAGAATTACATTTATAATATCTAGTCTATTTGTATTTAGCAAAATTAAAGAAAATATTCTATCATCTACCTTATCCTTATGAATC
Source organism: Phyllotis vaccarum (assembly GCA_033318265.1). Taxonomy (NCBI): domain Eukaryota; kingdom Metazoa; phylum Chordata; class Mammalia; order Rodentia; family Cricetidae; genus Phyllotis; species Phyllotis vaccarum. The sequence goes on from JARWLC010000018.1 coordinate 48,552,557, forward strand.
TAAAGTTTCATATCCAATATACCTTTAAAATGACTAAGAAAAACTGTACCTATAACTACATAATCTTCAACTACATCAAAGACCACAGAAGGATATATTTACCCACGTAAACCAGAAGTGCAACCGACTACTAAAATCTACAAGGACAGAGATGACACCTATCTGCCTGGACAGTCACCCAAAGTTCCTGTATAAAGTTGGGGCATCCATCTTTAGCCTACACGCCCAGAGTCTCTTTTCATTTCAGTGAAGCAGGAAATCTGCTCTGCTCATTCTGGCGCAGTTTATCAGTTGCTTCTCCTCGAGTCCTAAAGAATGTCTGACAGTTTTCTCTGTAAAGTAGAAAACTGAATGACAATTTTGGGTTGTATGCCAAAGTTCAGAGGTCATCTTCCTATGGAACCTGTATGTCCAGTTTAAACAGCATACTGCCAAGAACAGGTTCTTGTCCATTGGCTAATCAATGCCACAAATAGACTCCATATGGAGTTTCTTCGGTGCCCATTTTTCTCTTGAAGTAGATTGGTGCTGCCAGGAGCAGATCTGTCTCACTGTCCAGAAAAGTCTAAGTTCTTAAAACATTTTAAATGCCATATTCTGTAGGTCTTAGAAGTGTTTGAAGATTACCTATCTAATTGAATTATATTTTTGTATACCTAAAAATCTAACTAGCATGCATTTCTTAATTATACATTACAATTTTAAATCAGTTACATAAACATATCCTAAACAAGGGTGTAAAAATATATACAGCATAAGAGAATTGACCTTAAGTTTATATCAATAAACCAAAATCCATACCAATTTAAAACATTTTAAGATTAACAGCTGATTTCCTGATCTAAGTAAATTTAATAATCTAATTTTTAAAAAATCATTTATATTCCATATTCCCTTTTTCTTCTTAGAAAGAGATTAACTATGACCACTAACCATTTAGAATGAAAACAAACATTTATAAGCAATATTTTGGGAATTTGGGCGTAGTTTTCTATTACTACTTTCTGCTGATTAAGGGGTGTTTAAAGATCTCGTGAATTCTTGAGACTGGATCATAATCTGCAGCCCTGAAGCTGATATGGCTATCTCTTCCCATCAGAGGGTTTTTTCAGGGGGTCTTGGTTGATGAAACCATAAGAGCCTGGAAACAATCCACAGGTTCTCATCTTCTGTGGAAACAAAAGCAGAACTCTTCCAACGCAATAAATCCTTAGACACAAATTTCGAAGTTAAGATACCTTTAAAATATATATTCTTGTTTAACTTTGTAGCCTTTGCATTTGTAATCCATTGTCTTTCTGCAGTTTGCTCATTAACAGTTAAAAAATTAAAAGAAAACACAATAATAACCAAAATCTAGATTTTGTGTCTATTTTCCATTTTTACATGGCTTATTATATTTTTATTACTCTATTTCTCCTTTTAAAGACTTTCTTTACCTTCTGTCTTTTCTCTCTGAAAACTATGTAACTTTTACACACATTGTAACCCGTTTACAGGTTTTTTTTTCCCATCTGAATCTGTTTTATTGTGAATCTTTAATCATCTTCTAACTAGAAGAACTTTTTAAAATACTCTCACTCTCTTGCCACATAGTTTTTGCAGATTCAGCTGAATCAGTAAATTCTCTTAAAGGAACCGTGTCTCTGTTCGTGGCCAGCAAACAGAGCACACCCAAGAAAATGCTATTACTACGAAACTGTCTTTGTTTCCTTTTTGTTCAAAATAAACAGAAATCTAAAATCAATCACAGGCTACTGAGTCATCTGTGAGATTTCAGGAATAGGCTTGATTGTAGCTTACACTGCCTGGTGCCAGTTCACTGGCACCATTTTGAATGTGACCTGGACGCCACACTTTCTCTGTACAATGACTTGCGTTGTATACAGAATTTGGAAGCTTCTTTGGTTCAGTTTCTGTGATCTAGAACCCTTTCTAATCTTTCTCAGGCTGTAAGTGAAGAATCGCCCCACATTGGGCGCAATCTGTAGCAGTGGGGTTTCTTGGTCTCAGTGGCCAGAGGCCCAGACCCTGCAGTGCCAGACCTCTTAGCCACCCGTGGCCTGCCATTCAGGTCCCAAGAAATGACTCAGATGCTTATATTAACTTTATGCTGTTTGTCCTATGGCTCAGGCACATTGCTAGCTAGCTCTTATATCTTAAATCAACCCATTTCTATTAATCTGACTGCCATGTGGCCTATGGCTCACCTGTGTTCCTTACATGTTGCTCCTTGGGCGGCTTGTTCAGTCTGTCTGACTCCACCCTGCTTCTCCTACCTATGCTCTGATTACTAATATCAGTTTAATCAAACACTGATTGGCCAATGGCTTGGCAGAAAGTAGAGGCAGGGTGACTAGTCTAGGGAAATTCTGGAAAGATGAAACATTGCTCTGGCACCTCTGCCATCTTGAAAAGCCACTAAGTGGGGCAGAGTCAGCAGGCAAAGCAGTGCTGCACAGTCTCACATTTTAAAAGCCGTTCTGGTTAGTAAATGTTTAAGGATTCACAATAAAACAGATTCAGATGAAGAAAACCTCTAAATGGTTATAATGTGTATAAAATGTACATAGGATTCAGAGGGAAAAGAAAGAGGGCTAAGAAAGTCTCTAAAAAAGAGAAATAGAGTATAAAAAAGTATAAGCTACATAAAGATGAAAAATACAACAGTCTGGATTATAGTTATTATTGTGTTTTATTTTAATTTTTAACTGTTAAAGAGCTAACTGCTGAAAGACAATTGATTGTAAAGGCTGTGAAGTTAAACAAACATATAGTTTAAAGGTATTTTGATTTTAAAATTTGTGTCTAAGGATATGTTTTTTTGAAAAAGAAGGTCTGCTTTTGTTTCCACAGAACATGAGAACTTGTGGATTTCTTCCAGGAAAATATGGTTTCATCAACCAAGACTACCTGAAAATTCTCTGATTAGAAGAGATGTTCACATTATCTTCAATGCTGCAGACTAAGATGATCCATGTTTAGGACCCTGGTAAAATTACCAGCACCCCTTAATTAGTAGGAAGTAGTAATAGAAAGCTATACACCAATTCCCAAACTAATGTTTATTTTTTTCTTTACAAATGGTTAATACTCATAGTCAATCTCTAAGAAGAAAAACGGAAGATGGTATATAAATTATTTTTTAAAAAATAAAATATTGAATTTACTTTAATCTAAAAATCAGCTGTTAGTCTCAAATTATTTTAAATTGTATGGATTTTCGTTTATTGATTCAAATTTAAGGTCAATTATGTTATGCTATATGTATTTTTCTACTCTTGTTTAAGGTATTATGTTTATGTAACTTATTTAGAATTATAATGTATAATTAAGAAATGTAGATTAATAGTTACCCATGATAACCAAACTTATAGTCATGTTAGTTAGTCTTTTTAAATATACAAATATATACTTTAATTAGATAAGTAATTTTCAAACAGTTCTAAGACCTACAGAATATGACTTTTAAAATATTTAAAGAACTTAGACTTTTCTGGACAGTGAAATAGGTCTGCTCCTGGCAGCACCAATCTACATTGAATGAACTCCATATGTATGGTATTTACTTTGTTTGTGACAATGGGTAGCCACTGGACAAGAAACTGTTCTTGTATTGACTGATTGACAGTATGATATATAACCTGGACATGCAGGATCCATTGAAATGTGATCTTAGAACTTTAGCCAAACAAGCCAAGATGGTCCTTTCAGGTTCTTGCTTTGCAGAGAAAATTGCCAGAAATTCTTCAGTACACAAGGAGATGCAACTGACAAACTATGCCAGAATGGACAGAGCAGTTTTTCAAATTTCCTGCTTCACTGAAAGACTCTAGGCCTGTAGGCAGAAATTAGATGCCCCAACGTTACCCCAAAGTAATGACGGAACTTTGGGTGACTGTCCAGGCAGACAGGTGTCATCTCTGTCATTTCTAGATTTTGGAAGTTGTTTGTACTTCCCGTTTACTTGGGTAATATTATATCCTTTTATGATCTTTGAGGTAGTTGAAGATTAGATAGTTATAGATATAGTCTTTCTTAGCTATTTTAAAATGTATATTAGATATGAAACTTTAGACTCAAAAGGATAAGATAGATGATAGAAATTTTATATAATTTTGTTAATACAAATAGACTAGATATTGTAACTGTAATTCTTACTTCATACTTGTTTTGTTATAATTTTTCTATATTAAAATATTTTTAATCCCTTTTGATTAGACAGAAAGGAGGAAGTGATGAAGAAATGTCTTCCTGTATGCTGTGAATAAAGAATTGTTTTGGCCCATGACAAGCACTGTAGTAGTAGGCAGGAAATCAGAGCATAGGTAGGAGAAGAAGGGTTGATTCAGACAAAGAGATGAGCCAACATCCAAGATTCAGCATGTAAGGTAACATAGGTGAACCATGGGCCATGTGGCAGGACAGATTAATGGAAATGGTATGAATTAAGATGAAAGAGCTAGTTATCAATGTGCCTGAGACATAGGCCAAACAGTATAAACTTAATAAAAGCATCTATATGTTTCTTTGGGACTTTGGGATTGCTGTTCCAGACAAGTGGTGGCAGGCAGATCTGGACAGTGGGACTAGTCAGGCCAGAAACCTCATGTTACAGTTAATTATTTCATAAATTGCAGTAGGACTGACTCAAGATGACAAAAAAAATTCTACTATATCTGAGCAGTAGCATAACAATGCTGTCAAAAATCTCCGAAGCTGTGGCAGGAAATAGAAATGTTCAAACAGAGGAATATAAATAACTAATATGAAAAAAATAGAATATTTACTTGTCCATCAATTATTTGAAATTAAAATGAAGATAATTTCTGCTAATTTTAATAATTTATATATGTAAAGTAATTATGAATTTAATTCTGATAGTAAACTCATATGATGATATGAGTTTATATTACTAGTTAATTTATCCCTATCTCCATGTAACCCATACATTCTGTGGTTATAAAACATAGCATCAATAATATATTAAATTATTGTTTATGTGACATTTATCATTTTTCTATCCTGTTGATTGTGCTTCATATTCTATCTGGTCATAAATCATAAAAAGAGGCCCTAGATAGAAAGGGGAACTGACTACTAAATCAGCTTATATAGTGAAAAATTATAGAAACACATAAAATTTCAAAAGAATATTCGATATGATAAGTTTACGTTTTTCTACTGCTATCAAACACAATTTACCTGAAAAAATTATTCTGTAACTGTCATTAAAAAGTTGGATTTAAAAAGTTAGATAAATAAACTATCTGTTCCAAATGTCAGGGTATAAACTAGTTTTCTTCTTTATAGGATAAAGTAAAGTAGGATGCAATAAGGGACAGATTTTAGGAAAACCTCCAGTACCAAAGAAGAATGAATGAATGAATGGAATATGAAAGAATATAAATCATTGTTCAAGAGTCAATTACTAACTTAAAAATATTAATCTCTCTCTGGGTGAGAGGGGAAGTAGGGAGGAGCTGGGAGAATTAGAGGGAGGAATGATGATGATGATGATAGATAGATAGATAGATAGATAGATAGATAGATAGATAGATAGATAGATAGATAGATAGACAGATAGATGATAGACAGATAGACAGATAGATAGATGATAGAATGAGAGAGATGTAGATGTCTGTTCAGATGTACCTAAGTGTGAGTGCCTATTTGAGATCCTGTAGTGGGCAGAGATTGAAGTTGGAATACTTTTTTCAGTTACCACTCCACTCCACTGTAATGTTTTAGACAGTGTATCATGTGGAATTTGAAACTAATCATTTGGGCTAGGCTGTCTGTCTGAACAGTGAGCTCCCATGTTCTCCACCCAGGGCAGGAATTATAGATACATATATGTCAAGCTTTAATGTGGAAACGGGGCATGTAAACTGATATCCTTATATTTTTGAACAGGCACCTTATCCACTGATCCATCTTCCCAGCTCACATTCTTACATATCAGTAATTTTAAAAAGGCAATACAATCACGGTGAAATACATCATATCATTTAACAAGCACCTATTTATCTATGTATCTAGGAAATTTACAGCTTCTATGAGGAAAACTCTGACAACAACATTAAGAAATAACTACAGAAATATTTTACATTCTGAGATATAAAACTCATTGTTAGTCACAACATTAGTTGGAAAAGTTAACCCATAAATTCAACCAGTCTTGAGAGTCTAGAAAACTATTTGGGAATACCAAATACTGACTCTATGGTTTATACGAAAGATCCAATGAGTCAGAATATTCATGATCACAGTTAAACAGCATATGCATGAATATCCGTGTGTCGTTTGAGAAAGTTTAGGGAACTTTTGAGAAATTAGATATAACTTGAAAAATAGAAAATTGGCAGTGAGCCTTGAAAAAGATAACTCTCTTCCATACTAGGTTAGAATTCCCTGCTTCCTAGTCCACAGTCCTGAGCACACTCGATTGTACACTTCAGCCAACAGAGACTAAGCTGCCAAGCTTCCACGTTCCCCTCCATATAGGATTGAAATCACATGAAACAGTCTGCCTAAAGAAATGCCTCCTCAGTCATTACATCCAGCATAGTGACCTACAGGCCAACAGAGCACCGACAAAGGACCTTAGTGGAAGGATGACCTTATTCAACTTTAACAGCTGTTAGAAAAGTTATCAATTTCTAGTGGTACGTTAGAAGATAATTAAGCCAATTGAAAGTTATACAGCACCAGAAACATACTCACACGAATGCTAGTATAGACCTTAGATAAAACAAAGGCTTTTTAATAATAAAAAAGCCTTAGAATAGTAGGTATAATTAATAATTATTAGAATTGCTAGGGATAAACTGTGTCATCATAAAATATGGACAGAATTTTAGTAATAATTATGTTAAATGGTTAATTTTAATATATATATATATAGTATGTTGCATACTGTAAAGGGTAAATATATGTGTGTTTGTCCATTTTTTTATTGTTATTTAATAAAACTAGTAAGGAAGATACTAGAGCAATAGAATAGCAAAGTAGATGTAATTCTATCCATTTCACCGCTCAAGAAAGGTAACATGCATACAACCCTCAGTTGAAATATAAAAACTTAAAACTACAGAAAAAAAAAAAACACTATACGAAAACATAATGAAAGAATGTGTATGCGCAACTGTGGCAGTAAATGTCTTCTTGCTTTAAACCAACTGTTCTTAACCTGCGGATTGTAACCCTTTGGCGATTGCATATCATTTATCCTGTATGCCAGATACTTGCATTGTAATTCATAACAGTAACAAAATTACAGTTGTGAGGCAGCAATAAAATAATTTTATGGTTGAGGAACACTACAGCATGAGGAACTTTGTTAAAGGAACACGGCACTAGCAAGGTTGAGAACCACCGCTTTAAGCAAATACGCTGATACAGTAAAAGTCAGGCAAATATGCGAGCGATTGTTTTATGAATTCCTTCTAAATTTTAAAATAAAATTTTATCTGGGAATTATAAAGAATTCGAAAGAATGTAGAATTAACTGTAGAACCGCATGGTATATTTAGTAGGTTTCTAAGGGAATCAGTGGACATGGATTAAAATCCTGTGGTCCATCCTTGTGATTAAGGGTTATTTGGAGGGTGTAACTCCTTTCAATCCTTTAGGTATGTTTATGCAGTGGAGATGGGACAGGCAGCTATTTCTCAGATCACCTGATACTTAAAAACTGATGGCCAAGGTATCTCTCTATAGGAAATGGGCTCCAGAACCCCAGTTCACACACTAGAGATTAGTCCTGGTCCCATTGCAGATGCCCCACAAACTGCCCATGCCACACTGTCATCCATTCAGAGGGCCTAGTTCAGTCCTATGTAGGTTCCCAAGCTGTCAATACAGAATCGGTGAGCTCTCCTTAGCTTGGGTCAGCTGTTTTTCACCCCTTTGCTCATATACTCCATCCTTCTTTCTCTTTGGCTGCATTGGGAGCTCAGCCCAGTGCTTAGCTGTAGATCTCTGCCTTTGCTTCAATCAGTTACTGAATGAAAGTTCTATGGTGACAATTAAGGTGGTTTTCAACCTGATTATAGGGGAAGGCCAGTTCAGGTATCCTCTCTACTATTGCTTGGAGTTTTAGCTGGGGTCATCCTTGAGCGTAACTAGGAATTTCCCTAGCACCAGGGAGAAGGTGGTAAGAGGAGGTAGCCAGAGAACAATGGCAGGAAACAGAATGGCTGAGCCAGAGGAGGAACAGTCAGGGAGAGCAAAGAAATATATTTTTAAAGAGGAAGTCATGCTGGGGTTGAAGAAAAACCTGGTGCTTGGGAAATTTACTCAGGAGATTTATTTCCCCTTCCCAGGGGGACCCATCTCTCTTGGGGTCCTCCTTGTTACCTAGCATCTCTTGGGCTTGTGGTTTACAGCCTGATTATCAAACTTTACATCTAATATTCACTTATGAGTGACTACGTACCTTGTTTGTCTTTCTGGGTCTGGGTTACCTCAATCAAGATTATTTTTTTCTAATTCCATCTGTTTGCCTCAAAACAGATGTCATTTTTTTTTTTCTGCTGAGTAACACTCCAGGGTAAAAACGTATCCTACATTTCAAATCCATTCTTTGGCTAAGGGGCATTTAGGTTGTTGCAGCCTTGATGGCAGTGGGGGGGGGGTGAGGGGCGAGGGTTGGTATTGATCCTGCCTCAACTTACTATGCCAGACTTAGTTGATTTCCCATAGGAAGCTTTAATCTCTCTGATGAGTGGATGGCAGGTTGGTTGAGGAGGGAAAAGCTAATGAGTGAGTGAGAGGAGTGGAGGGAGAGGCAAAGTACTGAGTCTAGTTAAACAACCACCTATAGACAACAAATGTTCTAGAAGTAATATTAACTTCCAATTACCCATTTGTCATAAAATTCAATATTTTCTTCTACTCTGTAATCCAGAGAGTAAAAGATCCTTTGTAATTGTCATTTGAATCCTTGCTTTTGATTGTCTTAGTCAAGTATTGCTCTTGCATAAGGATAAAGATTTTCTCATTTCATTGCTCACATGTTCTACTAGAGTTCAAATCATGGTAATACTTCAAAACATAGAAAACAAAGAAATGATTAATTATCACAACAAATTATTTATGAGTTGTGGATTTTCACGGTCCAAAGGGAGTTCAGAACTGAGAGCAGGAAAGAGAAAAAAAAGGCATTGGGAGGATTTTGTATCATTCTGTCCCTTCCTGATAAGCAAAACGCCAGAGAATGAATCCCTGATTTGATCCTCTCCGGACAAAAGGAAGGAACTAAATCCAGATTATATGCAAATGAAGGGCAGAGGAAGGCATAACATGTGAGTTTTCTGTTCCCGTTCTCTCTCATTCTCTCTCTCTCTCTCTCCCTTTCCCAGGCTATATGTGTAGCCTTCATTAAAACTGCTTTTTCCAGACTGATATATAAGTAATCAATACCTTCAGACACAGTTTTCATGTTTTGACTAAGATAAAGTTAGATGGTTTATGTTATGAGATACCATTTTACCATTTCCCTCAAGTAGAACATAATGCTATCTATGCTTTACAAGAAGACTATGTAACTGAAATATCTCAATGAAATGGGGAATTAGGATTTCTTTAAGGTGGATTGTGGTTTGCCTCTAGTGAGACACTCAGATCTAAAATTTGATCAAAATTGCAACTATACCTTAAAATTAATCACCTTTCACATTCCAATTATTCTTTTATTATTTATATATATATAATACATATTACACATAATACCTATTAAATATAATGCCTATGATGGACATATAACATTAGCAAATATAAAAATGCTGTGTATATATATGTGTATACATGTATATAGCATGTTTATTAAAAATATTTATTAAAAATGCTTATGTTGAAATTAGTACTTGATGTCATGAGACAGAGCACTGGGATCCAAATCCTTATTTGAAAGATGATGCTAAGGTGAGATTAACCAATATTTGTTGTACCAGGTATATAAGCAATGAGCTGGATGAGTTCACCAGGATGCTCTTCATGGAGCACAACCTAAAGGATGTCATTAAAAAACAGAAGGCACAGAGAGCAAAGAGAAAACAAAAGTAGCAGCAGAAAATGTGGACATGGGAATCTGCTAATTTACAAGGCTAACATAGTGGGGAGATAAATATATAAATGGTGCCATGAATAGACTACTTCACAGTTCAGAAACTTCTATTACTTCATCTTAGCATAGAAAATCAATCTTCTAGACAGAACTTGTAGCTTGTTAAGAATATATAAAAAAAGTAAAGAGTTAAAAAGAAACACTTTCAATTATTCACCCTGTTTCACAATTTTGTGTGTTTCCTGATTTTTTCTAGTATGTATACCTTTACTAAATCTACAAAACTATATCACTCTCCTTCAGGTTTCTACTTGATATGAATCATAGAGAATATGTAAAATTAAGACTTCTTGGCTCGTTTACAGTAGTGATTCCTTTACTGGCTTCGATCTAGTCATGTAACAGTAGCATATGCATGCCTCTACTGTTTATGATTACAGGGAAGTATTTGTCCTGTGCCTCATTAATTCATCATATTGTCTTTGTGAAGAGATGTTACACGTTCATATTCTTGTGGCTGACTTTGCACTAGACCCACTGAACTATTTATTATTTTTATATTTTCAAATAGTGCTACATGAAAGAGAAAATTAAGACTTACATCAGATTCTTGGAACTTCAGGGAAGACATTTCAGAACCAGTCTCATTTTTAATAAAATATAAAGTCTCTGAAATAGAAAATTATATAAGAATTATACAACAGATATTTCCCCAGGGCTACGGAGAAGTGAAGATGGATGGAGATTGCTGAGATCTACCTGAAAAAAAATCTTACATGTGTCCCCCCCAACACTGTTATTTACAGATTTGTTCAACAAACATTTATTGAGCACCACTGCTTCACTGGGGACACATTGATAGATAAATAAAGTTTTCTCTTCTAGAGGGGCTTACAATTCAATAAAGCCATGAAGGCTGTAAGTAAATAGTGGCAAAATTCAGTGAAACCATAGATCTTTCCACACTGCTCTGGGAACACAAAGAAGAAACAGCTAGGGAAGTCATTCTCTGTTTATCAAAAGTTGGCTGAGAAATGAGTATACATAAATTATATACTTTGTACAGATGATTGAGAATCAATCACAAATACATCAACACAGAGATTATATTCATTTTAAAGGTAATAGTAAAAAAAATGATGGATATGATAGAACTACTTTTAGAAGTATTGTACAAAACAGCAAAATTTGTCTTTTTTTTTTTTTTAACCTAACTTACCACCCACTTCTACCATGTGCAGTACGAGGTTTCTGGCCCGGACTTTTGGGCCTAACTTCAAGGTTTTGGACCCACTGACCATCAGACCCGCAGTCCCAAGTCCCACAGAGACATAGAGAGGCTTACTATAGTTTTAGGCTGCTCAGCCTCAGGCCCAGGCATATAGCTTGCTAGCTCTCTACCCTTCATCTAACCCATGTCTCTTTCTGCTCAGCCATGCGACTCGGCTCCTCCGTACCTTACCTTAGAGCAGCATAGTTGTCCTTTGCTTCTTCTGGCTTCTCTCTGGCATTCTGTTCTGTGCTCCCTGTTCTCAGAGTTTTTAGTCTGGTAACCCTGCCCACACTTCCTGCCTGCCTTTGGCCAATCAGTGCTTTTTATTAAACCAGTGGGTGGGACAATTATTTACCATGAAATAACATAATATCACTACATATCCTCTTTTCTCTTTAAAACAAAAAGAACTCTAAATCTAATATTCTTTCCCCCTTATATATAACAACTTATAAACAACACTGTAAATAAACACAAACATCCATAATCCATGTTTTGGGAATGTGGGCATTCTCTAGGCTACTTCCTGCTGAATGGGGGTGCTGACAGTCTCATGGGAATCCAAAGAAAATTGTAGGACTATGCAGAAGTCTTTAGTGGAGTAGTCTGTAAGACTGGGTCATCTCAGCCAGTCTTCTTGAAATTGTTCTAGATACAGAGCTCTGGAAACTTCAACAGAGGTGCTCTGAAATGTCAAATCATCTGGTTCATCCATTTCCATTGGAGATTTTTCAGGGGGTCTTCCTCTATCAAACTTTATGTTCTTTATTCAAAAATAAATCCACAGTCTTTCATTTTCTGTGAAAATAAAAGGAAAACATCTTCTCCAAAGAAGTGTATCTTTGCATTTCAATTTTAAAGTAAACCCATTTACAAAATATATAGGTTGAATTACTCCAACAACATTTATAATTAAATGTTTTTTAGCAGCTTTTACTAAGTCATCTGTCAAGAGGCTTAAAGATAAGACAATAACATACAGTATCCAGACATTCTTTGTATTTTCCATCTTTATGTGGCTTATTTATTTATTTATTTATTTTACTTTATTTTTTTAAAAGGCTTTCTATACCTTTCCTTTTCTTTCTATAAGCCTATGTATATATATTTTCAACACATTCCAAATCACTTAGACTTTTTTACAAAAAACTGTCTTTACTGTATATTATTTCTTAACTTTTTCTGTCTCTGACCACACCTTTAATCAGCCACTGTCTCTGACCACACCTTTGCTTGGCTAGGGTGATTGACTCCACCCAGATTCTTCTATTTCTTTCTGTTTCTGAACACACCTTTAATCTGCCAAGGATTCTTCTATTTATTTCAATTTCTGAACACACCTTTAATCTGCCAAAGTTCAAGGCTGGTAGGATGGGTGAATGGCTCCACCCAGCTCCTAGTCTAATTTCATAGAATTTATCTTTTAGCCCAGGTACTCTGGGGAATTTTAGGGTTCATATAATCACCAAGTAAAGCTTTGCCATCTGCTGCTCATTAACTCCATTTAAGTATTTGGCAGCAGAGCCTCTTAAAAAAGCCACAAGTGTTTTGCCTCTAAGGCTGAATCAGGAAGCTTCTCTTCAAAAAGCCAGACCTCTGCTTGCCTTCCAAGAAAACATCAACACTAAGAAGCCATCGTTGACTCTATTCTCTTTTTGTCCTTATTAATAGAAACCTTAAATCCACCATACAGAGCTCTTTGCTTACATCTAGACTCAGGAACTGGCCTTGTTCACCTTAAGTTGCAAGTAGCAAACACAGCATTTTATAATTTAATCCCATATAGCACTCAGTCTCTTTACCGTGGGCCACTTCAGAGACACAACTCGGAAGCTGCTTTGGGTTTCAGTTCCTGTGCTCTACACTGTTTTTTAAGCTTTCTATGGCTTTATGTGGGCATATTTGACCCACATTGGGCTGCCATTTGTAATACAAGGTTTCTGGCCCCGACTTTTGGACCTAACCTCAAGGTTTTGGACCCACTGACCTGCAGCCCCCACCCCTTTTTTTCCCAATAGTTTTATGGAGATTGTCTCGAGGGTAAAATAACAAGTATGCAATCCAGGTCTGGATCCACACGGTCCACATGTGCTTCTTGAAGTTTCTTTTCCACCAACTCTAATTCTTTCTCAGCCTCATCAGATAATTCTCTTGGACTATTTAAATCCTTGTCACCGTCCAAAGTCTTGAACATATTAACTAGCTCATAGTTTTTTATACCAATCATGGGCTGTATAGGAGCAATATCTCCTAGTAACTTTTGAAAATCATTAAGAGTCTTCAATTTATCTCTATTTAATTTTACCTTTTGTGGCCTAATTTTTTGTAAACCTATTTTATATCCTAAATAATTGATAGAATCTCCCCTCTGTACTTTTTCTGGAGCAATTTGTAGTCCCCAATCAGGCAGTATTTTCTTTAGTTCTTTAAACAATGTTTCTAATGTCTTTGTCTTTTATTGTTTCCTAAATTGTTTATATGAAAAAATTCTTAAAATTTAAGTATTTAAGTCTGGATTATTTCACTTAACACAAATATTTCTAGTACTATCAACTTTCCCAGAAAATACACAGCTTAATTCTCCTTCACAGCTGAGTAATAAGTAATGGAGTTCCTCTCTCTCTCTCTCTCTCTCTCTCTCTCTCTCTCTCTCTCTCTCTCTCTCTCTCTCTCCATATGTATATATATGTATGTATCATTGTGTATGTACTGCAGTCTCAGTCCATTCATACATTTATGAGCACCTATTCTGATTTTAGCATTTGGCCACTGTGAAGAGCATATCAGTAACCCATAAGCATAGGTAGGAGTGCCAGTCCTAAAGAAAAGTCACTGATTCATTTGGGAAAACAAGCATAATTTGTATGTTCATATTAGAGATGTACCATGTCTCCATATTTAAATTCACAGCAGATGAACTGAATTATAGTCCTAGAAGTAATGAGTAAAAATATTTCTGTCCACATTCTCATGATTATTTGTTTATATTTTTTTCAAAGTGAGACCCGTTTAGCCTACTATGATTATTATCAATTAAGTTTTCATTTTTATTACCCCAATAAAGTAAACATAATCTCATGTACTTAATTCCTATGTATTAGATCATCAAAATGGTATCTATTTTGGGATGGAGAAATGGCCTAGTAACTCAGAGGACTTACTATTACTGCAGAGGATCTGTTCCCATTTTCCACTTGTTGACCCACAGCCACCTGGAACTCCTAGTCAAAGAATCTGATGTCCTCATTTGACTCTGTAAGCACTATACATGCTCTACATGATGTACACACATATAGGCAAACAAAATAAACATAAGTATATACAAAATTAAACCTAAATATAAATATAAAAGGATATAAACTTAATAATATGGATCATATGGGTCATAAGCTATTAGGTCTTCTGTTGTGTTTCTTGTTTCTTTACAATTTAAGATATTAATTTTCTTTAGGGAGACTACCTATCCAAAGTGGATAGGCCTTCTCTACAACTCTGTTGACTGTTTTGACGTGGAAACATTTTCAATTTGATATAATCACATGTCAATTCTTGTTCTTACTTCCCGAGTTACAGAGCATTATGTAGAAAGTCATTGCGTATGCTAAGATGCTAAAGTATTATTATTACATCTCTCATATATCTTGCCATTTTAAAGTTTAGAGCAGTATATTAAGGTATTCCAATGATTTCAAGGTGAATATTGTACATAATATAGAGGTTGTACAATATATGAGTAAGCATGGAAGGTAGAAAGGGGAGGTTGCTGCAATAATAATAATTTAAACAATAAAATGTTTTTCAAATGTTGGTAATCTGGATGTGGCACTAGTCTTATATCTCTCCAAGGTCTATTGAGTTGGGTCTTCAGGAGGACGTATGGAATAATAACTAATCAATACATTGAGTTTCAAAGTCCAGTTCCAGTAGATACAAAACCTCCCAAACTTCAGCCTCAGAGAAATTTACAGAAGAGTAGGAAGAGTATAATAGTCACAGGATCAGGGACCCTGCTAGGAGATTATCTTCTACCACCATCATAAGCTCAAGGTCTAAACAGTATGGTTGCATAAATGTGAAGTAAACAAGGATAACACCAATAAATATGGCAAATTGGATAGGGGAAAGCTCATGCAACCTCAATGTTACACAACAAATCATCAGCATTGAGGAAATCTGGGATCGAGGGAAGTGGCCTTTCTTATGGAATAAGCACTGACTGATTTGTTCAGTACCAGATGGTTATCCCTGAAAATACACAATTAACATTTACAGGACTGAAATGCTGATATTTGACAATATACATGTACAAACCGATGTGAAATAGCAAAAAGTGGGATTGTGAATTGGAAGGTGAGTAGGAAGGAGTATATGGGAGAGGTAGGAGGGAAGAAAAATAAGGGGAAAATGTAATTAAAGTATAATCTCAAAAATTACTATTTTTCAAAAAAGCAATAAGTATAGATATTATTGATAAGAATAGAAGGAAAAAAAGTGGTTCTGTTGTTTTACCCTGGAAATCTTGAAAAGAAGCATGTCTGTCTCTTTCACACAGCAAGAATCCAGAGATATTCTGGGTCCTTTGTGAAGTTTTATCTCATCCAGAGGTCAGAAATGAAAGAAATATTTAAGGCCACTGGTTCATGTTTAGGTGTCATGTCTTTGATTTTCTTCTTCTACATGGTAACTTTAATGAATACGTTAATTAAAATTGTACTCTAAATGAAGCTGATTGGAATCTGTTTATAATCAGATGCTCAGCAAGATGTGTGTGCCCAGATCTCTAACCCAGACACCAAGAAAATGGGTGAGACAACCAAATGAAGTAGCTTATTTCTATGTGCCAAATTAATGCGTATGTACCACCCTCTGGATCAATCCTTTTTTGAGACCTTCCCACTCCTGAGTATTTTACTTGTTTACTTTCTCTTAAGTGTTCATCTACTATAAAATTCTTTTGTGAGATTCTCTTGTCTGGTGTCTGTGAAACATATTCTTTGAGTTTTTATGACAAAGCCACATGAGGCTGTGGCCCTGGCTTGCTAGGATGGCCATTATTTGATCCCTGAGCTTGGATCACTGGAATCTGGAAAGTCTTGGTCTTGCAATAGAGCCATACTCTTTTTTACAGGTATCACCATCATTCAGATTCGATAACCAATATTTAATTAGAATTCGGTGCAACTTAAAAGGATACTTTATAAGTCATAAATCAAAGCAAAAAAAGAAAGAAAAATGAAAGACCAACAAGACTAAATTTCTAAAACAGGACAAAATGTTCTAAGAAAATTATTGAGAATGTTTTGTTTTGAGAGAAAGAGAAAACATAATTTTTTATGGGTAGGGAAATGAGAAATATCTGGATTAAGTTGTGTGAGGAGAAAACATGATCAAAATATAATCACAGGAAAAAGTATAAATACAATGTATTTTTATGTATCCAGTATTTTACCGGACAGGAAGCCAGGTAGGCTGACTGCAGTCTTTACTTCACCGTCTGCTTCTCCAAAACAAGTCTCTTTAACTAATTGGTATAGATGACACTTACTAAACAGAACACCACTAGCACAGCCATTAAAATCAACAACTAATAAACGGGACCTTATGAAATTGAGAATTTTCTATATAGCAAATGACACCATCCACATCACTCAAGGTGGCATTAGAATGAGAAAAAAATATTACCAACTATATATATGATGAAGAAATAATATCCAAAATATATAAAGAACTCAGGAAATTACATATCAAGAAGACAAATAACCCTATAAAAATATGGTACAAATCTAAACAGGTAATTCTCAATAGAGGAAATTATAACGGCTGAGTGTAGTAGGAGGTTTTGTAGTAAGAGGTTTCTGTTCTGGACTTTTGGGCCTAACCTTAAGGTTTGGGCCGGCAGACCCACAGACCCACAGACCCACAGACCCACAGACCCGCAGAGACACACAGATGCATATGATAGTTTTAGGCTGATCAGCCTCAGGCCCAGCTAGCTATCACTTGCTAGCTCTCTACCCTTCATCTAACCCATGATTCTTCCTGCAGCATAGTTGTCCTCTGCTTCTTCTGGCTTCTCTCTGGCGTTCTGTTCTGTGTTCCTGTTCTCAAGTTTTCCTTAGTCTGGTAGCCCCGCCCATACTTCCTGCCTGCCTTTGGCCAATCAGCGCTTTTTATTAAAACAGTGGGTGGGATAATTATTTACAATGAAACAACACAATCTCGCACAGCTGAGAATCACTTGAAATTTTCAACAGCCTTAGCCATTAGTGAAATGCAAACCAAAACTACTTTGAGATTTCCTTTTTAGAACCTGTCAGAATGGCTAAGGTCAACAGAACTAGTGATAGCTCATGGTGGCATAAGAGGAATATTTATATATTTCTGGTAGGGGGGCAACATTGTACAGCCACTTTAGAAACCAGTGTGGTGTTTATCCAGGTACATGTGAATCAATGTAGGTCAAGATCCAGCTGTAGCACCCTTGGGCATATACCCAAAAGACACTGCATTATACCACATAGACTTGTTCAGCCATGCTCATTGCTACTCTATTTACAATATCCTGAATCTGGAAACAGCCTAGATGTCTCTCAACAGATGAATAGGCAAGGAAAATATGGTACATTAAAACAATATAGTATTTAGACATGAAAAGAATTACATCTCAAAATTTGCAGGCAAATTGATAGAGCTAGAAAACATTATCTTAATTGAGTTATCCTAGACCTACAAAGATAAATCTGCTGTAAACAAATCCCTTATATATGGATATTAGCTCTTAAGTCAATGATAACAAAGCTATAATCAACAGAAACACCGAAAGTAGGTACAGGTTAAGATACTAAATGAAACATATAGATCTTGTTAGGAAAGGGAAATACAATAAATGATTATAGACAGGGGCTAAAACAAGAGGATCCAGTGGGTGGAGAGTAGGTTGTGGGAGAGAATACAGAAAGAATCAGGTAAAATAAGGTAGCATGGTAACCTAAAACTACAGAAATTTTCTAAAATATATACTTTTTTTTTTTTTAGGCAACCTAAATGAAATTACCAAGTAATGGGAAAGACAGGGTCCCAAGTGGTCATATTTTTCACCAAACAAAGTGTCCAATACTGGGATTGGGTACATTTAAGTGAGTTGTTTGTCAAAGGGGTCTTATGGGAATACCTAAACATCCTAGGCTTTTCCCAACACTATAATTTGTTATCCACAAACTGACATCAAAGCCCCATTGCTGAAGACAACATCTTCATATCTCATTTTTTTTTCTTTTCAATTTTATTTTCATTAAAAAGTAATCTCCATAAATGTTTCCCCCTGTTTTCCCTCCCCTCCCCTCTTCCAATCCCTCCCAGACAGTCCTTAGTGTCATGCCTCCCCATCCACCTATCCCCTCCCGGAAAAAGGCGAGAAGTCCCAAGTTATGCCAGCCCAGCACATCCACTCCAGGCATATCCGATTCACTCATCCCAAAGTCAAGACTAGGTTAGGTGTTCCTCTATAGGGAATGGGCTCCAAAGTGCCAGCCCATGAACAGGAGCACAGTCTGAACCCATCCCTCTTTGCTCCACACAATATCTCATTGAACGTGGTGATGTCAAGCTGGTGCTCCTCTCCTATGTTATAGGGTTTTTGATTACAGGAAGGAACTCTGTATACTACCAAAAGAGAAAAATAACCAACCACAATGCCTTTGATCTACAATCTGCAAAATATGCTAGAGCAATAGTGACACAAAGCTTTTGGGACTTACCAATCAATAACTGATTTGACTTAAGGCCTACTTCCTGAAATGGAACTCCTGCTTGCTTCATTGCTTCAGTGACCAAGAATCATTTTATTTGCTTGAAAGGAATAAACATGGAAAAAATGAGCTCCACCCATGGGCCCCAAGAATGAAGAGACAAATGTAAAAGGAAGACATTTAGAGAATAGTATTAAGAAATGTAAAAGGAGGACATTTAGAGAATAGTATTAAGAAGAGCTTTAAACAATTACCTTTGAAACACAGAAAAATAAATTTATAATACTGATAATTGACTAAAATATAGAAAAACACTTTTCTATAAAAGTCAAAAGAGAAAGCAGAGTTAGTGAGGCTTGGTCTTTGTGTCCAGATTTTCTGCACTGAATGTTAATATAAAGTTGAGCAATACAGCTGCTATCATGAAGTCATGAGCAAATCAAAAAAAAAAAACCAAAAAAACATTAAAACTCTTAATCAAAAAGCCAGTGAAGTTATTGAACCAATTATTCTTCCTCTTAGGTCGTAAAAGGTTTTCATTTATTGAAGAATATTTCATGTTTTGTATTACCACCAGCCCTATTAATCCTGAATGTTATATATTTAAGATACTAGTATGTAGACATAGCAAATTACCAATAAATTATATACTCTTATAAGATTGGATATTTAAAAGATTATTTATAGGAGCTTTTATGACTCAGTAAATTGCTTATTTTGTAATATCAAGCTATAAAAGTAGAATACATACAATATATGATATAATCTACAAATGTGGATAAACAGCTATTAATATATCAGAATTTTAATCATTGAAATGATCTAAAGTAAAATGGGGCTTTGTTTCTTTTTTTCTTTAAGTTTCGAGGGTGTACAAATGAATGTTTGATAGGTCAAGAAAGTAAACAAGATAATTGTTTAATGATGAAATACCCTCATGAATTAAAAATAATGAATAGATTGTTGCCCATAGCACTAACTGAATGAGCAACATGATACCAGTTGCCACATAGTTATTTTTTCCAGAGATCTTTGGTTTACTTTTAAGAGTATTCATGTTTGTTGAGGCAAACATTGAACAGAAATGACCAATTCTCCAATCTCAAAATGCAGTAGGAGCTCAGATCTTTATTCATTGACAGCCAGGTCAGATCATCCTGTGTCACAGCTTGCTAGCCAGAGTCCCTTTGCAAAAGAATACAGCAGAACAAGTAACCAACTGAAGTAAGACACTGCCCCGAGTCTTCCATAGATAGAAACCATCTCTCCTTGTAGTAACTATATGCAAAGTCTTTTGAAAAACTTTCAACTGACAAAATTATTTATCTTAAGGTTTTACAACTATTATAAACATTCCAAACCCCAAATCCCTTCTTCTAAGTTAGCATTTTACAACTACAAGAATAATAAAGAAACATTCTGAACTTACCAAATACAAATTTTCACAGAAACTAACATGGTATAAAACATTTTCATTATTATTTTTTTGTGGAAAAGTCAATAATTTATTCTGCACTATGCATTTAAATGTATAAAGAAATAAATATAAAGAAACATGACTCAATTAAACTAAAATTACAAACTAAGTAAATAGTAACCGTGCAAGTGATACACATATCATGCATTCTTATGAAGGTATAATTCTATTTAACAAAACAATTATAATTCTGTAGTTATACAGTAGAGAACTATACATGAAGGCTGTAAGCTTCCTTTCTCATATGTTTTATACTCTGCAGTCAAGAAAGGTTCCACAGATTAGAGTATTTTGAAACAATCATAACCACACATTTAGCCACAAACACCAACACAGATTTTTAAATCTTTTGGTATGGAAATCTGATATAGGTTTCATGGATCAGTATTCAAGGCATCAGAAGAATAATTCTTTATGAAGTTTTTCGATAACTGTTCCTCTCTTGCCCCTTTTCGGCTGTCAAGAGTCTCTGTCTTTTAGTTTTCTGTTCTTATGCCTAAAATATTAAAATAAGCAGTTTCATCCAATCCACTTAATATGGACTGGTAGATAGATCCTAGAGTCTTGGTAATAGCCAATATGTTTTGACACATAGAAAACACACTATTTTAATAAATTAAGCTATACTAAAAGGCACAGGTACATTTAAAATAAGAGAAATATATAAGTGAGATGATACCCTTAAGTAGTATAAAAATACAAATTAAATTAAATTTTTATTTCACAGAATTAAATAAAATGAGCATGGTTATTGATAATGTGCATTCAAAGGCCTAAGTCTGAGATAAAATGAATACAATAGCTTGATATCTGCAACATACCCATGATATTTTGTCTCCTTTAGAACTTCCAGCAACAAAAAACAACAAAAAAAATACTTTAAAGCTATAAATAGTTTAGTATTTTCAACAAGGCAGCTTTGTCCTCTGTTGCTATGGAGTTTTGCTCACATTTAGGATCAATATATCATGGGATACTAAAGCTCTTCAAAATATACAAAGTAAATTCTACATTGGAGTTTACTGTTTTTTTTTTTTTTCTGTTTCTGCTCAAATAAGCTCCTTATTTATTTTAACACCTTTATAATTTTGAGCACACCGTCTTCATGCTGATGAGACATTATCATTAACCTTAGCTTTTTAAGCTTTCTAAATTAATTTCAAATTCCAACCATACCCAACAAACTGTTAAGTTATAGTAGTTGAAAATAATTGCAACATAAAAGGCTTTCTTATAAACCCCTGCTCTATGTTATTATTAGGGAGTGTAGGTCTGGCCTCATCTTGAACTAGCATCATACCTTCTTTACACTAAGATTTTTGATTTATTTACCTCAATACCTCTGTAAATTATCTGTGACCTTTCAGTATAGGAAAGTAAAATTTACTCTTGAGAAAAAATATCTTTCAATCAGAAAAATAAATGTAAGTAAATCATATCTGTCTTCTTATTCTAGAAATAATGCTTTAGTTACTTTAGTCACATTCCTGCACATTCAAAAAAATTTTACCCTCAAAAAATAGAAGCACATTTTGTGAGATCAGTGTGGTACACATGCCCAGAAACAGTTCATGTAAAATCTTGAAGGACATGGTTTTCCTTCAAATCATTTGCTCAATTACAGAATGTATATTTGGTCTTGTAGTAAAGGTGCATTTTTTAATTGGTAATCAGTAAACACTGAAAACAAGGGATTGTGCAGGGCTAATCAAGCCTGCCTTGTATTTATGCATACATTGCAAGCTAAAACATTTTAATGTTAAAAGTTTAAAAGAGCAAAAACATTACATTTCTATAACATATGATATTAAATTTTTGCATGCCCAAAATGGCATTTCAATTAGAACATGCCTACATTCATTCATTTAGGCATTTTCTGTGAGTTCAGCATAGGGCAGTTAGAACAGTAAAACAACAGCCTAAAATACTTCAAATAATTAAATTCTTACTCATGACAGAAAAATCTCCCAGTCCTGAGTTTGTTACTAATACCTTCACTCTATTATTAAACAACTTGAAGCTACCTTCACAAGCACCATAGTGGTACACTATCTTCAAACCAAAATGTCCTCAGTTAGTTTAATAGCAAATGAAACTGATATAACAATAGGTCTTAATATGTCCTAGCTCCTTATAAGAGTTACACTAAAAGGGAATTGCTAAACGAGAGTGGGTTCAGAATCTCCCTCTCTCCCTCTCCCTCTCCCCCTCCCCCCTCCCCCCTGCCTCTCCCTCTCCCTCTCCCTCTCTCTCTCTCTCTCCCTCTCCCTCTCCCTCCCCTCCCTCTCTCTCCCTCCCCCTCCCCCTCCCCTTCTCCCTCCCTCTCCCTCTCCCTCTCCCTCCTCTCTCCCTCCCCCTCCCCCACCCCCTCCCTCTCCCCCTCCCTCTCCCTCTCCCTCTCCCTCTCCCTTTCCCTCTCCCTCTCCCTCTCCCTCTCCCTCTCCCTCTCCCTCTCCCCCCCCCTCCTCTTCCTCTCCCTCCTCCTCTTCCTCTCCCTCCTCCCCCCTCCTCTTCCTCTCCCTCTTCCTCTCCCTCCCCTCCCCCTCTCCCTCCCTCTCCTCTCCCTCTCCCTCTCTCTCTCCCTCTCTCTCTCCCTCTCCCTCTCCCTCTCTCTCCCTCTCCCTCCCCCTCTCCCTCTCCCTCTCCCTCCCCCTCCCTCTCTCTCTCTCTCTCTCTCTCCCTCTCCCTGTCTCCCTCTCCCTCTCCCCCTCCCCCTCCCCCTCCCCCCCCTCTCCCTCTCCCTCTCTCTCTCTCTCTCTCTCTCTCTCTCTCTCTCTCTCTCTCTCTCTCTCTCTCTGTGTGTGTGTATAAATAAACAAGTTCTTCCTAGTACAGACCAGATTGCTCATCAATGTCAAAAAACACTCAGGTCTCCATGCTTAGTCAAGAAGGCTTTTGCATCTGAGTAGCCATCTCTACAGAAACAAGAGTTTGTACATTTTTTGGTAGTGTACAAATGACAGAATTTCAAAAACATTCTGATTGTGAACATTCATGATTTTAGTCCTTTGCGGAATGATAAAACCAATGGATCAGCTTCTAAGCAAAAAATATAAACTGGATTTTCATGGTTAGGAAAAGGAGGCAGTAAAACAGATTTAAATTCTAATGAGAGCATTCTAGCTTGTTTCTTATATAGCAGAAGGATGTGCTAGCTATCTAATGTGTCATTTTTAACGGTCTTAATTGTATTTATGGGCATCTGGAGTTATAAACTTTGACCCCTGAAAAATTCCATTCTCTGATTAATATCATTTTAGGGGTCAGTGTGCCAATGCATGGTTCTTGAAGATTGCGTAATGCACATTTACAAATATTTCTATAGAGGATGAAATAATGTATATACTGATTTAAGATAATCTTTGGTTCATGAGGAGTAGAATTCATTATTATTATTATTATTATTTGACTATTATTGGATTAGTTTTAAAGTTTATTTAAGGTTCAGATTTAGAAGTAGAATAAAAATTATCACTGCTTTTTTATGGCTATTTCACAAAAACCATAAACCTCACTAATAATGTCTGTCTACGTATTGCCATTTAAAATCTTTCTCCAAGAGTCAACATTGTTACTGAACATAATTTGATCTTATGCTGTCCTCCTCTGTCAATTGGCAGTGTCAAATACAGGGTCAGCTTTCAATAATACGACAAAGGGAACAATAGCTGGTGCGCTTTCGTTACAGTGTGATTTCTTGACATGAAATTTTTTTCCACTTAGAAGCAGCAAAAAGTAAAATTATGTGAAAAAAGATAATCTACAATAATGGTCTCTAGGCTCATCTTGCCTTTATTTGTCCTTGTTTCAAGAAATAGGAAAACAAATTAAAATACAAACCCAATAAAAACAGAACACAAATTATCATTTTATAAGAAATATACATACATATGAAAATATACATATGTACATATTTAATGTCATTTAAAGAAAATATATCCACATTTATTTTAGATAGTTATAATTAAAAGTACATAATTAAGGAAAATATTAGAAATATAAAAATTCTAATTAAAATGTATTGTAAGTTTTCGCTGATGTTTATTTGCAAATCCTTATCTTGCACCAAATTCATTTTTAAAATAATATTTATTCCTATTAAACACAGTTGTTAGCTCAAACATTTCACAGATATGGTGTTTGAAATTTTGTTTTCCGAGAAAAGCTTTCTGTTTTATTTGTAATACCTTTTTCTATATTCTTGAAAGCATTTATACAATGTTATAGTCATCCATGTTACTTCCCTCCAGCTCCCCCTACAGAGTCACCACCTCATCACCATCATGGGTTCTTGTCTGTCTTCTTGATTCTGAGTTTAGTCAGTGCTGCTCACATGTACAGGTGGGGTGGGTCATGCGCTAGGGTGTGAGTGACCTGCCAACAGCTGCATTCACAAAGAGAGCAATACAATATGCTTTCACGTTAGAAACTTCCTAATGAGTACTCTTATGTAGTCTAAACATCAACTGGCTATAATAGATATTCCTTGTATTAATTAATCCATAGTAGGATGTTATAGAATTTTAACACTTCTATTTTCTAGATGATATATGCCAACATATATCTGACATATATTTGAAGGTCCTAACACAAAATAAGTCCTCATTCTTACCAGAAACATGAATGAGTCTAAGATAGAATCAGAAACATTTGTTATTTGTTGAAGTTCTGTTAGTAAAATTTTGATGTAATATATCAGGATCTCACTATCACATTTAGATACTCCATTTAAAAATATTTGTACCACCAAGAAACTGTAAGCATAATACAAGTATCAGGTGCTAGAAATTAAAATTAACTTATTAAGCTTTATGAATTACTTATAAAATATCTTAAAACCCTGTTAGAATGTGTGGTATATGTTATTCATTTAATAAACCTTGCTTGAAAATCAGAGGACAGAGCCAAACCAAGGAGGGAGGTGGTGGTGGCACACTCCTTTAATCCCAGCTGTACAGAGAAAGAAAGAGGGGGATGCAGGAGTTCAACCCTCTCGTGGTTCCCTGCTGCCCGAGGCCTCAGAGGCGTTCAGTCTGAGAATACATGAAGAGAGGGATAAGAAGAGTCTATGGCCTCTTCTCTCTGTCTTTCTGCTTTTCCTCAATATTTGACCCCTGGTTTTATTATAATACCAAACAGAATGCATGTGATAAGAATATAAGTTTAGTTAGTTATTGTTACAACCAATGTAATATAACCAATTATGGAAAAGGGACAAAAGACCCCAAGCATGGTTGTTGGTTTCTCTCTTGAGATCAGACACACACTACCAAATGTCACACTAGAGTTTATTCAGGGGAGTTGCCAAGTGAGTATGAGGGAGAGAAGCAGAAGGGAAAGACAGACTTTCACATGGTGGCTTCTTTTAAGAGAACCAGTGGGCACGGATTTACGCAGCCACACCTAGAGGCATGCCCTCCGTACCAGCATGTTCTGCCAGCACCATGTCCGGTTTACCACATGACTGTTAGGTGCTCAGAACTCTTACAATGGTAAAAATAAAATTTTAAAAGAAGAATAAAGCTAGTATGGAAATGAAGAATCGCTATAAAGAAAATATAAATTTACTGAAGGACATAAAGAAAAATTGAATTGATAGCCAAAATTTGGTTGTTGGAAATGACTTGATATTGCAAATCTGCTAACTTAAGTGGCCAATGAGAAGAGAAAGAACATGAAAAAATAAAATGTTGAGAACAAATTCTACATGTAACTCTGAAAGCAAAAATTGTTGTGCTCATATAATTACTTGCACTATAATAAACATTTAATAAGGTATGCTTTAATATTTAAAAGGCAGCTCTTAACATGAATTTGAGCATTACTCACACAAGACATGATTAATAATCAATGATCCAATTAATCTTTCAATTAATGAATCAATGAATGGTAATTGGGTTTTGCAGCCATCCTTGAGTTAAAACTCTTCATAGAATGGTTATAATCAGATCCGTTGAACAAAGACTTGGCATAAAAACTATTGCCAAAGCTATAATAATTCAAATAA
Source organism: Phyllotis vaccarum (assembly GCA_033318265.1). Taxonomy (NCBI): domain Eukaryota; kingdom Metazoa; phylum Chordata; class Mammalia; order Rodentia; family Cricetidae; genus Phyllotis; species Phyllotis vaccarum. Next base: position 48,579,131 of record JARWLC010000018.1, read on the forward strand.
TAAATTATGCAAAAAAATAAGTATATGAAATAAATTTTGTGAACATGTACTTATGTAAATAATGCATAATATGTAAATGACTGAAAAACATACTTTTAATTTTTTCATGGTTCATATGCTGTCAAACAACTGGTAAGTAAACAACTAACCCCCCCACAAGTCAACTGTACATTCTTTGTAGTTACAGCTCTCTAAAGAGTAGAGAATAGGAAGAGAAGAGAATCAGAGCCTCACAGTGGAGAGATTGGTAAACACTACTTTAGTAGAGCAATCAAGCTTAAAGCCAATCATGGTGAATCACAATGATAGTACAGACCCTTGACATGATGTGATGAGTGAGCCATTTCTTCTCAGTGGTGCCCCCTTTGAATAGCCCATAACCCAACTCTAATCATGAGGAAAACATCAGAAAATTCTTAGAGAAGGACCAGTGTACAGAATCTTTGTTACTTATCATTACTGGAGAAAGCATACACAATTGGATAAGCTCTGCTAAGGCAGCTTGTCACCTGTGAAATGTTAAATGAGGAAAACTGGAGAATAACTGCATATTTAGCTCATAAAATACATATAAATTCACAGAATGATGCAAATTTAAATAGAAACATGTTGCATTTTTTTAGAAAAGATATTTGACAGATTATAATCCTACATGTCATTACACAAATACAATGTATTATAAAGGAAATGGAAAATGAGCAAAAGGGTTAAAATAGCAAAATCCAAATATTCAGAAGACATCATTACAAATTATGTAAAACTTATATGTGATTTGGAAAAATAAAGTCACCATGACTTTACAATGATTTATCATTTTCCATTTACCCATGTAGCATGCCTGCTAACTAAATGTTTCAAGACACTTTTCATCAAGACTTTCAACCCTAAATAACTATCACTGTTTGACCTATGAAATTATAAAGTGCAAATTAAGGGTAAGCAGAAGGGGGAAAAGCCCGTCTACACCTATTCTAAGAAATAAATTGCCACTATAATAGCAGCAGAAGAGAGACAGTTGTGTGAGGCTCCTGAAACAGCCACAGCCCCCCACACACATACACACACCCCTCTTTGTTCCAGCTTCTGGTAGAGAGTAGGGACTATATCACCTTACCTAGAGGTGTGGCCTCTTGGTCAGTGTAGAATCACCCAGGACCTTGAGGTACTAGTATTAAGGGTGTGGTTAAAGGGCAACTTAAGATCAGAGTGCACATTTTCATCGGCTTCTTTTCCTCTCCTGTGCTCTTGGATGAAGGACCTGGATACATTGAATGAAACCTCATGGACCAGCCCAGTCTTTCCAGGAACTGCACAACTGTTTAATCTCTTGTATCAGTGAGTGTTCCCCTCTGAGCCCTTTAATAAATAATAACCCTTCTTTATCAGTTACCAGTGATTATTACTTATGATAATAACAGCCCTGGAAGCTCTGGAATAGACAGTCAGCTCATGAGACTGTAAAATGGAGCACAGCAGCAAGTGCAGCTCTACAACTCCAACTCTGGGGCACTTAGCATTTTCTGGTCACTCATACTATTTGTTTCTCCAACAGTGCCCTGTCTATTATTCCAGGTAAAGTTTCACAAACTTTTGTTCATTTACCAAATTTATGAAACATTCTGTGTTTGATGCAGTCAATGTAACTTCTGCCATTAAGAAAATAACCTTTTGTCTTGCCTATGAGTATATATGTGTCTGACACGCATTCCTGGTGCCCATAGAGGACAGAAGAGCATGTGAGATTTCCTGCAGCAGGGATTTATCTTTGGTTTTCTATGACTGTTCTTCTCGAGGGCCTAGATTTTCCTGCAATCTATATCTTTACAGAACCATCCAGACATTTTTCTTCTAGTCTGGGTGCCATTCGTTATACCGAATTTTTGTTTTGGGTTAGCCCCATAGTTTAAATGAATTGTTTTGCTAGCAGCCTGGCCTAGCCAGAGGTTTGGACTCATAGCCTTTCTTGGTCTTAAATAATTATACAAAGACTTATATTAATGTATTTTATTTGACCTATGACTCAAGCTTATTGTTAACTAGTTTTTGCATTTTAACTCAATTTAACTTTATTAATCTGTCTTGTTACATGGCTTGTGGCTTACTTGAACTCTATAATATATGTCCTTGGGTGACTGGATTGTCTCTCTTTTTCGACCTCCTTCTCCTGTATCTATGCTTGAATTCCCACTTCCCCCTCAACCCCACCCCATCCATCTTCTAAGATGCCTTGCCATAGACCTAAGCCGTTCTTTTTTTATCCAATGTTATTCACAGCATACACAAAGACATTCCACATCACTACTCACTAAAGCAGCTCTAAGTTCTCTTAACTGTGGCCACTAAGGGTTCTCATGGCAAAGTTGAGAAGACTTCAGCTCCAGATTTTATTCTCTCAAAATAGCTATGTCCTCTTGGCCAATATTTTCCTTGCACATTCTACAAAGCATCTAAATAGAGTTTTCTTAAATACATAAAAGAACTATCAATTAACTACCAGGTATTTTTAAGGATGTGCAAAGGTTCTAGAAATAAAAAGAAGTGCTTTGGAGTCAAAGAACAGAATAGTTACTAATAAACAGGGATGTCCGATAAAATTAAGACTGTTTTTACAAATCATCCTGTTTATGCTCTGACTCCCTTCTATCACAGTGAGGGGTGTGGCTGGATAAAAAGCCTACATGTCATAAGAAGGTTCTGCAACAGTTTCACTATGTGGATTGCCTTACTTTCGTGAAACCTTTGATATCTCCTAAGGTTTTGGTAATACCATTATATTATTTAGGCCCATATGTAACAGTCATGAATATGCATGTTATACATATATATTTTGCATCTCCTCAGTTGTACATTAATGTTCCACACTACTAAATAATCTTTTACTAAAATGCCAATGTCTACAGGTTATTCTATTATATAATACATAAAAAACTTTACTTTGGAAAAATTGCTTATGATGACCTCCTCACATTTGACTACTGTTATAGTCATAGTCAATGTACTAACACAAATTTTGGAGAATCATGAATGTTTATTTCCTAGAAATATAGGAATTGTTGAATCAAATAGACATATCAAAGTTTTACATATTTGTGTGTGTGTGTGTGTTTAATTGAGAATTCATATTTATTGTACTTAAAATAACGTATGTGTTGTTTAAAATATTATGTATACTTGTTTTATATAATAGGTCCCCAGGATTTATCACACTTATGTATAGTATATATAGACAAAAAGTTAAGCATTTCTGATATAATGTCAATATTATCTAGATTAAGTATAAAATGGATAAATGAGAGTATTCATGCTGTGATATGATACCTGTTGTTATTTTTCAGTACATATAATTTTCCAAATACTGTGCTTATTAAAAGTAAAAATATTTTAGATTCACTTAATTAAGGGAAAATGCTAGACCATCTATTAGCCTTCATAGAAAATAAATAGTTATTGGAGTTTGCTCCTAGAAGATACATTTTTACCTTCAGCAGAGTTTTCTGAATCTATTTTTTTTTCTGAGAATGAGAACCACGTAAAATTCATTTAAAAATGAGTATTTCAAAATATATTATCTACAAGTATAAAATCATCTGACATTTAAAATACACTGATAGAACATGTCTAAACATTAATTACTTTTGAAAAAGTCAGAAAGTCCATTTCCTCTAGATGCCATCCTCTCATGGCATAAAACCTTCAATAGAGAGTGACAGCCCCAGTCACAGTGACTAACCTGTGTCTGCCATGAAGACCAGCCTTCAGTAGCTCATGGATTGAGAGGGATTCACAGACTCAGTGAATTAATCACTCAACTTGACTTTTCTATCTGAGGGAGTAAAACTTCATTCTCTGGGGCTGGGAAAAGAGTACAAAACTTAACTGTCTGGGACCAGAGCAAAAGAAAGACACACACACACACACACACCCCTCCAGCATTTCAGGATTACCATGTAGGGTGAGGATGAATGTCATGCCTTCAGCAGGCCAGAGAGATGGAAGAGGAGATGTAGGAGCAGGTGAACTACTAGACAGACAAATTGTCTAAGGGTCAAAGCTTAGTTATGTATTTTCCTGTTCTTCCTATTCCTTCTTCTCCTTCTTCTGTCCTATTATTCTGTCCTGATGTTTCCCTTCTGCTTATTCTTAACTTTTCCTCTCTATTTCCTGACGTCTACTTTCCGCATCTTTTTGGGTGTTTGCTTTCTCTCTTGTCTTTATTTCTTTTTCCTTACAGTTTATAGACCCCCGGCAAAACTTTTCAAGCAGTATAAAAATTACAATGTGGTTACATTCTATTTTTTTAAAATAAATTATTACATGAATGCAAGCAAAAAAAAACCCAGCATGTTTTCCATATCCCTTACATGATTAAATATTTTATATATTACAGTTGAAAACAAGTTGTCCCAGAAACCTGCATACATTCATATTCAAGCAACTTATTATAGATTAACAGAGTAGAAGCAAGCAAGGTATTATTTTTCAGCCATTTCTTATGCTGGCAGGCTGCATTTTCCCCTTACAAACAAAGGATCAATCACTTTATTATTTATCTCAAAAGGTAATCTTATAAAACCTCTTAAATAAATCAAAAATCTAAGCTTTTATATTAAAAGCAATCAGTCAGCTCAGCTCTATTTTAAATCCTCAGGGTACATACTCATCAACAAGTTTTTGCTTTTTTGTTTTGTTTCTTTAACATTAGGAAGCTAAGGGCAGAAATGGATACAAGGAATTAATCATTACCCTTGATCACCAACCCATGCTAGCAAGAAAGGTACATCAGCTAGCAATAGCCACGTTGTCACCGCTTTTTCTTGACTTCAAAAAATCCCTCACTCAATTATTTGCCTTTCTAAACTTTAAATTGTTTCCCATGATTTTCTACCTCAAAGCCCCTAACAATACATCTTAGCCTAACCTTAATAACAATGTTATAACGTGCTTAAATTTCTTCTAAGAGTTTTGGTTAAATCATTAATCTATTCCAGTAGCTTTGCTTGAAAAAGTCAACCCCTATTACAGTGCCCAGTGAAGTGCTACAAACCCCCTGAAATATTTTATGTAAACAAGATACAAGGGATGAGGTGGCAATGAAGACAGCAAACAGAGCTATGCACAAGAACAGCAAGAGGTCCTCAGGACACATGGTCCTTGGGGCTTTGCCTCTCCAAGACTCACTTAGGCATGGCTTTGCCAATTGTCCAATTGTGTTCCATGAGTTATAAAACTTCCTATTGGTGATCTCACATGGCCGCTGACACTAACCATTGGACAAGGTTGTTACTGGTTGTTCTCTACACAGTAAAGACTGGGTTCCTGCTATCTCCTTGAAAAGACAAAGCCACGTCTTTGTGTAAATATTGATTGAAATGACTCAAACGTGATTGGAAATTTAGAGAGAAATCTAGACATAGTGAAGCACATCTGTAACTCCAACTAGAAAATTTGAGGCTAAATTAATGTGAATTCTAAGCAAGCCAGATACATAGGAAAATCTAAAAACCTTAGTGAAAGCATTGAGCTGCCTCACAAATCAAACTCACAGCAAAACAAGAAAAAACACTCAGAGAAATAAATGTATTAATAACTGCTAACAAAAGTATTAAACATGATTTTTACTTTTTAAAAATGTTTTATATATCTTATATAAATTTGAATAGTTGTCTTTCCTTTATATACAATTTGCATACATTATTTGGATACATCACAATGTATATTCTGCTCCAATTTTACCAATTTTATTGAGATAGATGCTAATCCAAACATAGTATCTTTATAGATTTCTTAAGTAAAATTATGGGGTTCAGTCTTCAAATCCTTATATTATTTCCAGCATGTATATAGAAGACCAGAAAACACAGAGATTGCCAAGAACATTCTTTGTTATATAATATCTGCTAATCATGCTTCCTCTATCCAGCCAATCACAGTCTTTACATTGCTGGCCCAGGATTATTTATCCTGGATTGTCTCTGGTGTTGACTCAGCTTCTATCAGATTGGTTTATCTTCAAATATGGCATACCCATAACAGACATATATATCCCATCCTTCAGTGTCACACGTTTTAAATTGCTAGATAGCCTATTAAATACTTCCCTCTCTTGAAACATTTTCCACCATGTCCACTTTAGAAAATTTTCAAATAATTATTTTTTTAGAATTTAACATCTCTAACAAAGGATAAATAGTTCCCACTCAATGCCCAGGACAACAGAAACAACAGACTTACACCTTATCAATCATTTACCAAAAGGGGAAAAGCTTTATTTTTTCCATTTGAATCATGCAGTCATCTTTCCAAAGGCTTTGGCTATAGCAGCTGTGGGTAAGGAAGAAAATGAAGCTTTTCTTATGTCTGCCTTCAATCTTAATGTTTCATTACATTGTTAAATAACTTTGACTACATTTGATCTCTAGTCAAATCCCCCTTTTAGCTATTTCCCTTGTGTTATGTATCTATCCACTGTTTTGTTCTTCTACATTTTAAAATTACATTACTATGTGTAGTCAAATGTCACATTGCATGTGTGGACATCTAAAGGCTACTTGCAGGGGTCGTTACTTCTATCATGTGAATCCAGGGGTTTTAGCTTGGGCTATAAGGCACATTGGCAAGCATCTTGACCACTGGGTGATATCATAGTTTATTGTTATATTTCTGTTTCTTATTATATTGTTCTTTCTTCTGTGACCATTTTTTTACGTGGCAAGTTTAGAAAATCTGATTTAATAAAGTCATTCTACTCCAAGGGATTTGATTTTTCATCTTGCATAATATTTTAATGTATATACTCAAACCATTTACCTTTTAAAATAATATTTAGCCTGCAGAGTTTGCAAATATCAGAATGAATTATTTTACATATGATCCTAAATGTATTTGATTACAAAATTATAATATGTTGCAATATTAATGGAAAATTCTGTTTTGTGAACACACTGATATACATTTTACTTAAATTAAAAGTTATTCAGAATATAATATTGGTTTGCATTTCCATTTTTACAGTAAATATAAGAAACTATTCATTATTTTATCTGCAAATACATTATTTTAACTACATATAATTATTTAGAATATATTCTTAAATAACTGCTTTGCTAAGTTTTGTACTTTTTCCCAAGACAGACGCAGAGCTATGAAAGAATTGAACTGTAAATCTATATACATTCTTACCAAAATTTAGGAACATATTAATTATTTTTATTGCTATATTAAAATACTTTAATCAAAGCAACTTGAGGAAGGGTTCAACTTGACTAACAGTGTGAGTTTACAGTACATCATGGTGGGGGAACTGAGTGATGGTAGCTTGACATAGCTGGTTACATCGCAACTAGATTAGAAGAAAGATAAATGTCAGATCTTATCTAAACTTCTTCATTTAATTTTTCCTAGGATCTCTACAGTTAAGATGGGGCTTGTCATTGTTAATATGGGTCTTCCACAATTAAGATGGTCTTCCACAGTTAATGGGGTCATCACACATTAATTAGCCCAATCAAGATAATTCTGAACAGAAGTCCTCAAAAATCTTGATAATCCCTCACAGTGTGCCACGATGCCTACTAACCGAATGATTATAAACTATGCCAACTGACAAGAAACACACACATCTTACATAGGAAACAAACAGCATAAAACAGTGACAATAACTACCATATAGAATGTTTTCATAAGATGTATCTATCTATCTATCTATCTATCTATCTATCTATCTATCTATCTATCTATCTATGTACATATTTGTGATATATAAATATGTACACTTTTATAAAATTACAAAAAGTTTGAGTACTCACAATTTTATTCCAAAGTCCATACATTATATTGTATCATCTCTATATAAAATTATTTCAGGAACATAAACACATATGTTCATAAAGGTAAACATGCCAATTTAGTAAAACAAAATAAATTCTAAAAAGAGATTTTTACTCTTTTTAGAATACTATATTTTCTTATCTTTATATTTTTCTTATCTATATATATTTCTTATCTTTATATTGTGAAGTATCATAATATGCCAATGTGATTTCCAATAACATCTCCCTATAGTGGTTATTAAGGTTGCTATCAAATAATTGTCTTTGAAATTCAGTCAGCGGCTATAGAGAGTGGAGTATGAGACAGACTGGATGCGAGAATACCATAGATGAACACAAGTGTGTCATCTGGCAGCAGAAACATCTGAAGATGGCATGATTTGAAAGTGCCATTTTCCACATCAATATAAAATAACTAAAGATGATACAAGGAAGAACAGAAACGTCTAACTAGACAACTCTAAGTCTTTCATATTCTGCTCAATTAAAACTTATCCTGAATACCTGTTTTTTCTATTTTTATTTTATTTTATTAATTGAAAATAGATTATTTTCTCATAAAATATATCCAGTTTATAGTTTCCTGTGACTTCACTTTTTCCAGTTCTTCCAACCACCCCTACACTCCAGATCCACTCTCTTTCTGTCTCTCATAAAACAGGCTACTAAGAGATGAGTATATATGACAAAATATAATATCATAAGATTTTTAATTACATTGAGACTAAATGAAGCAACTCAACAGAAGGAAAAGAGCCTCAGTGGCAAACACAAGAATCAGAGACCCACTCATTCACAAACTCATGGGTTCCATAAAAATAATAAGCTGAAAGCTATAATATACACAGAGGACCTGGTATAGACGTGTGTAGGCCCTCTGTTTACTCCTTTAGTCTATGTAAGTTCATCTGAATCTTTCCAGGTTGATTCAGAGAGCCTTGTGCTCCTCGTGTCTTCCATTCCCTTGGGTTTTTACTCTGTTTCCCCCTCCTCCTATAAGGCATTCACTGAGGTCTAAGAGGGCAGGGATTTGATGGAGGTAATCTCACTTGGAGCTGGATATTCTAAGTACTTTCTCTGGGTCTGACTGTGGCTCTCTGTTCTTGTCTGCTGCAGAAGAAAGTTTCTCTGATGATGACTGAATAAGGCACTATAAAAGAATAGAAATAAGAACCATTCATCTTTTGATTTTTAAGAACAGGAGTGTTTGCTTTTATCATGGGTCTCTGGGATGTATAATCTCTTGTTCTTGGACACCCATGGAGTATCTGGTATATGTTTCATCTTGTATAGTGAGCCTTAAGCAGATTAGACATGAGTTAACAATTCCCACAAGTTCTGTGCCATTATTGCCCTAGAATCCAGCATATCTTGTAGGCATGATAATTGTAGATCAAAGATTGTGTGGCTAGGTTGGTGTTTACATTTCTCTTTAGGTAGCTTGCAGAGCACCTTCCCACATGAAAGACACTAGAACATAGGGGTGAAGGGTCACCTTCATATAATCTAGAAGGTTTCTACTTCACTAGCTCATACAATTTTTGAGCTAGATTTGCAAAAAGTTATTCAGAAAAATCAATGGATTACAGACTTAAAAACATTTTCTCTTACATGAATGACACACACAATCATTATAAACTTATTTATAAGAAAAATTTATTATAATAATTAGAGCTGTCAAATCAAAAGTTTGCTTTTGCTGCTTATGAAATGTAGCAGATCACGAGATTAATTAGCCATTATTTTATATGCTTTCTGTGATAACCATCTGTTATTCTGAAATAACTAGAGTTACCAAATTTCGATCAGATTACTTAAAAATGGTTTCCTAGAGGAAATGAACATAGAGAAATAAAAAAGAAAACAATAAAGATAAATGGAATTTTCATTTCCACCTTATGGTTTCACAAAAGAAAGAAGATTAATTTTTGAATAATATGCAAAGCTAAGATCGAAAGACACTACCCTAAGTAAATATGTAACAGAAAAAGAACATAACCATTTCTTCTCCGAGGCTAGTTTCTGGGCTTCTATTTTTCTACATTACTGAGAGTGAAACTAGACTCCAGACAAATGACGAACAGATTTCATGAAGGCTGAAGATAAAGTAGACCACATCAATGATAAGCCAGCTTGTGGGAGTGAAGAGCGGAACCACAAATGTGTTAAAGTCTATGTATCTTGAGACAGAACCAAATCCTCTCAGCCACCTGCAATAATTGCATGAAATCTGTTGCTTGTGAAAAGAAATCAACTCAGATCTATCAAAATAAGGAAAAGGCAGTGCAAAAACAGACCTTGAGCCAAAGTGAACATGAAAACTGAGAAATACCACACCAGGAAGCTTTCTCGAGCACCCAATTTCAAGGTCTAGAGAAGAGAGATCCTTTTTAGAAGGCTTCTGAGATATAATTACTTGATTTTTGCTTATAGTGGCACAATAAAGTATTTTTTTTGTTCTTACTTTGCCAAGTTGTTAAGTCCTAATGGATTAGACCGTCAAGAGCTGAAAACCTTGTGTCTGAAGTGTTCCTCCCTCACAGTGATTAGACCCGACGTTAGCACCAGCTCTTTGCTCACCCTGCTAAGTCACTTTTATCCATTGTCTCTGAGTCTCTTAGTTTCCTAAGTATATGTAACATTAAACAGTTTTGTAATGAACTTTATGTATATCAGTTTCTTTTCAAAAAATTTTTCACTTTGTCTGATAAATATGAGGGAATAATTTTTCTTGCACTGAACTAACTATACACTATATATCACATTTTTATTAGGAAACGCTAGATTTTTAAATTTCAATTTCATCCTTTAAAGGTAAATATAAAACTAAATGCTTATTTGCCTTAATGTGTCTTTGGAACTGGAGAATGTACCTGCTATTAACAAATGATTGCTTGTGCAATTCCTTGCCATAGCTGATGAACACATGGGAACTCTCAATAATGATTCTGGCAGACTCCAGACTTAAGAGGCTCAGTTGCTTTAATAACCATGAACAATTTGCCAAATTTGTTCTGTTTGTCTCAGAGACTCATATATATTGCAGCCTTAGAAATCTCTTCAGCTTATTTGATTTTCCCATCCCTGTCCCACTTCACTGATAGTCATAAAAACCTCTTTTATCTAATGAGGATTTGCATCACGTACTGCCTCATCTTCTTTTCTTAACCAGGCTTAGTGCTGGTACCACATATAGATATATCTCCCATTATCTAACTTTTCACTAGACTACCACAAACCTCTTCTGTGGAAACTAATTCTCCTTGATGTCTCAACTTTGAATACTGTTAAAGTCCAGGTCTATCTAATATTTCTGTAGATTTATAAATAAATAAAATACAAAGATACATATATGAATGTATTCACATATATGTATCTGCATATATGTACATATTTTATATTGTTACATTTTCATTTCACTAGACATAAAATATCCTGTCATATAAACATCTATTTTCTAATGAATTTTGGTTATAATCTAGTATTTACACATAGATGGCCAGACAAAATTTATCTATATACGTCTTTACTTCACAATACCTGTGGGTTCAGAAGCAAAGAGTTACATCTTTACAGAAGACTGCTAATGCTCCAGAAATGCTTTGTTCTCAAATTTACCAAGGACCTATATTTTGTGGTAATAATTTGGCCGGAGTGATGCTGCCTATAGACAATGTCATTCTTCAAGCCAAACAAAGTTTATTCTGTTTCTTGTTTAAGTCTGACATAAGAAATAACACAAAAGAAAAGCTTAGTAATGAGATCTTACTGTAGTCACTCCTTGCCTTAATTAAAGCTACAGTTCATCCCGCTGCTTCTGGTGTCTAAAGAAAGCATTTATACATTCACTTGAAATATTTCAACAACAATCCTTATGGTAAAATACAATTCTTGCGAGCCAACGTGGCAAAAACATGAAGTTAAACAGGAATGTAAATGCCCCACAAATACCATGTAAATAAAACAACTTTGCATCCCCCCACCATGATATGGAAGGGGTAATTACATACCCAATAGTGAAAAATATTAAAAATATTTTAAATACAGTAATTCTACTTAGCAACTTAAAACTCCTTTTGATAATTCTATAAAACTAGTTATCTTGAGGACAATGCTATCTATTCACAATGTTTTATCAGTGCTACATGACATCATTAGCACTTCCTGAACAACGGCAACTTGTAATACCCTTCTTTATCATTATATTATCATTGTTTCTAGGAGGCTCACTTAATTTTAATCTGACTTGAAGGATTTCTTTTACTTGAAATTCTATTTTTTTCATTGGGCACTGCCAGTTGTTTCTACTATAGCTTCTGTACATATTTAATTTACTATTTCAAAATGAACTTATAAATTATATTTTTACAGCATCAGGAAAATTGGGTGCTTTGCTGATTTTTACCTCTATTCTGTTAAAAATAAATAAATTAAGCACACAGTCCATGGTTCAAGGACCTCAACTTTCAATTTTGACCTTATATTGCCAAGGAAAATCTGGTGTCAGTTTGGTTATTCTTTTTTCTGTTCTAAATGTCCTTTCCGCTGGGATGTGGATAGTGATTCTAAGTCTCAGTTTCTTTGCCTATGTCCATCTTCCTGTCCCTTCTCTCTCTCTCTTCCTATTTCTCCTTCCATCCCTCTTTGCCTCCATTCCCGTCTCTCTCATATATGTGAGAATGTATGTATAATTCAAAATTCACCGTGTACATAGAAGTACATAGTCATTGAATCTCCTGAGATGCTGTTAAAATCTTTAATCAAAATTAGTAAGTTTATCTTGAAATAAATTTCTTTCTGAAATATGACTGAGTTTTTAAAACATCTTTTCTCATGTCTTTCCATCCTGTTTATCAAGGTAACTTTCATATATGTGACATTCTACTGATCCCTGGGAAGGTGACTTCTGTGAGGTCACTAAATTGCCACTGTAGGACTGTAGGACTGAGGGCACCTTTTTTGATCTAGCTCTTGGCCAGATTATACTTTCATCCCAGTAGGCACCTATGTTTGCTGCTATGGACACTGACCCTAAACAAGGGCTTTACATTTTGGGGGACAAAATTGAAAGACTGTGGAGTTTGCTATCAAGAAAAAAGCTGAATAAAGACAACATGATCATAGCAGAACATCCTTTGGGCAATTACACTGTACACCAGGAAATACAAAGTGTAGAGATCATCTTATAGCATGCATCTGTGCCAGTTCTGAATCTTAGCTTCTAAATTAGACAACAATTAAAAAAAAAAAAAAACCAACCATTTTTTGTCTTTCAGTATTCTGGGGGTTGTACTGCAAATGATTTTAACAGAAGGTTACTAATTTCAGTGATTCTTTTAGGAATGAATATAGGTGACTCAGCAGCCCTCAACTGAAGAATGTTCTAGGCAACTCAAAACTACCTGTTACTCAAGTTCCAGAGGCTCTGATTCCAAAGTCTGATGTCTGTGAACCCTAAAAGTGAATAAATAAAGGGGTTAATTAGTAAATAAATAAATGAATATTTATAAAGAATACAATTTATCACACAAATACATTACTGCTATTTATATGTAATATCATTGAATTAGATTTTCTAAAGTGCTTTCAAAAGTTAAATGGGACTGTAGATGCTTTAAAAAATGTTATATTCTTTATTAATAACACTCCTGCAAACATGAACAACCCTAAGACTGGCTGGACATTATGCAAGAAATGTGGCAAGCAAGCACCAACCCCACAAGGTGACACAGAATAAGAATGACAAGGGTTCTCTGTATGCCCAGGGAAATGGCAGAAAACAGTGACTGTGGGTGAGAGACTAAGCCCAATTTCTGAAAACTAGACAAAATAAAGACTAACGTTACAAGGGAGTTTGCTCTGAGGCTTCAGTGAGTTAAAACCAACTGCAGATCTGAGAGAATGCTGGCTGATACGAGATGCGAACACTTTGAACTTGGAGGTGATACAAAAAAAGAGACAGTGTTTCAGTTTTAAGTGGATTTTTATATGAAGACGATAAAATCATGAGCATTGACTAAAAAAATGTGGATCACAGTTGATAATCTTTTACAAAGAGATATGTATTTCGTTGTCCTGGATGTGTGTGTTAGATGTGTATGTGTGGTCTTTCTGTACCATGGGGCTTGTGTGGAATTAGGAGAACAGCTTTCAAGAGCCTGCTCTATTCTTCCAGCACAGGTTCTGAGATTTATAGAACAGGAGCTGTGACATGCTTAGTCATCTTTCAAGCATTGCTTGATGCTTGTAAATGCTAGAAAATCCTGTAAGAAACTCTTGCGTGACCTTGGTGTAGTTACATACAACACTGAGAAAGCCAATATATCTGTGGAGACTTTATTACCCTCCCTACCAAATAATATTAAAATCAGCTTATAAAAATGGGCATTATTATTTCCATCTATTTATTAAATGATTTTTTTTCTGGAAGGTGTATATGTACAAAATAAATTCTGGCTTAAAATGCTATTTCTAAAATATATTCTAAGTCTACAACATTATTCAACTTTTTATTCATTACATAATATTATGGTTACGATCCTGACTCATATTACTATGTTTATATTATCTCATATCTGTTCACAAACACATAGAATCAGTACCTGAAATTCGTACATTTTCAACTAATAAAAATTTGTTTCTATTGTTTCTTCACTACTTAAATGCATTGATAGTAGAGTCTTATCTATTCACACCTAATGGTGTGAATATGTGAAAAATTAATCAGGGTCTTGTATGGCAAATACTGGGACACAAAGGCTGTGTTCAAAATGAACAAACATTGAAATACAATTTCATTCTCATTTTATTAATTCAAATTCTAAATTTCAAAGGTTCCCATTTTGTATCTGGTTTGCAGAATTTTTTCCTGTCAAAGTTGTAAAACGTGTTAGTTCTTTGTATGAAGTTTAATTTGTTGCTAGCATGAATGGTTAATGGTGTCAAATCTTTTGGTCTGACATACTAAATTATATAGCTTTACAGTATAATAAAATATCTGCTAAGGGTAACTTATATTTCTGCAAAATTTTCTTGGCTATGTTTTATCTTTGTGGTGTTCCAAATAACTATAAAAATCCACTGCCAAATTATGAAAAGAGTGATACTTTTGATAAAAGATTTGATGAATTTATTGATTAATATGAAAATAATTACCATATTAAGACGTTTTTCATTTAGAGATGTGCCACACATTATAATATAGTGGTTGTAATGGCTTTCAATAAAATTTTAATATTATCTATAAACATACCAGTCACTCTTGGGTTATTATGAGCCAGTTTACAATTGTAATGAGTGGTATTTTACATAAATTTTATATGTGTAATTCAAATTATTGAAAAATATTTAAGGTGAAGATGAACATTTCTTACCATATTTTGTTTCATTAGATTTACCTCCTATTAATGTTTAAAAAAAAAATCTTTTATCCTAAAACTCTACTAGTTCTGTTGGAAATGGTAGCTTATTTTTCCCCCATCACTAATCAACCTCCACTCGCTTTCTGCCGCTGTAATAATTCATTTTATATACATAGCTTGAATTTTCCAAGTACGTGGTGAATCTTTTATGTATATTGACAAGTAGCTTTCTCTCAATGATATTTGGTTTTTTTCTTTCTTCTAATTCTATTAGAAATGGTGGAGGGAAAGCTTATAAATACTAGGGTTATAGGGTGCATTCATTTCTCTTTCTGGACTTGGAGGGGATAATTTTAGTGTTTCCATTGTGAACAATATTTCAGATTAAATTAGTAAATAGGAGTAGACGATGCAACCCAGGAGTCCAATACTTGTCTAGGTACCCAAGTAACTGGTTCAATATTTTGTAGTCCAAAGAATAAGTAAATACAAAAACAATCAAATAAATAAATTAAATTCAGTTAAAAACAATTCATGCATTCATTTGGTTCTTCATGTTTTTTTTATATACTGGGGAATATAATTTTATCAACCAAATTTTCAGCAACTATAAAAATTCCTTGGAGATATTCTTTTCTATTCCAAAGAATATGACAAATTATATTAGCATATTTTAATATTGAACCAATTCAGCTCCACAATAAAATGTACTAGATAAAGTTATGTTTTCAAATCTTCTTACACTAAGTTAATATTTTATTCAAGCTTATTATGTCAAAATACATTATTTATGACTTCTACATTGATTTTTAAATGTTTTCTTAAGTTATATAAAATATTAATCACTCCATCTTAAAAATACAAAAATTTATAAATATTCTATATTTTATTGTTCTGAATGGTATTTTGTTAAATATTAGAGCTATTTTGGGAAAATGTCTTGAATATATTCAATGAAAAATTATCTCTCCCTTTTTTGTTTTTTCTTTGTCTCAGCTTTTAGCATATTTCCCAAATATTTTATGTGTTTGCCTTGTTTTCAAATTTATAGGAATAGACTTGACCCTAACATTTTCTATTTACATTTATTGGTTAATCACATAAATGTATTTATATAATTTTTGTTTTCTTTGAAAGTATTAACTTTTAGGTTTGTGTTATTTATTCACATAACTCATTTTCTGATTTCAGTTGCAGAAAGCACAGAGTCAAAGCTTGTAGGCCTATGGTATGAGCACAGGAGGAAAAAGAAAAGAAAGGAACAGATATTCTTTGTCATTATAAGACAATATTTTTATAATTTTTTTGAGTAGCAGTATGAGGGCCCCTGGTCCAGTTAGCCTCCAAAGCAACAACTTTTTCTCAGTGATGTATCTGCTGTTAAAGGTAAAATTTAAGGAGTTCCTTAATTTTCTCATGGGAGCATTACAGGCTGTGTTAAGTCCCCGAGTCAGTGAAAACTTAATTTAATTTGCACCTTACCATAGTGATGTGGGAATGCGGGCCACGTGGCCGACAGATTAATAGAAATGGGTTGATTTAAGATATAAGAGCTAGCTAGCAATATGCCTGAGTCATAGGCCAAACAGCATGGACTTAATATAAGCCTCTGAGTTATTTTGGGGGACCTGGGCGGCTGGGCAGCTAAGCGGTCCCGGGGGCAGGTCTGTGGGTCTCTGGACCTCTGGCTGCCTGGGACCGAGAACCTACTACTACACCATAGACTCAATTTTATGGCTTGATCTTGAACCTCTCTAAAGCTGTAATCCAACAAATTGAAAGAATGTAAAAGAGTTTAATATTTTTCTTGATACACATCACTTACCAAAATTAAATCAAAATCAGAAAAGTAATTAAAACAGTCTTAGAAACTCTAGTACAATGTAGCAGTCATTAAAATTTTCCCACCAGAATTAAAACCAAGAGACTGATGGCTTTAGCATATAACTCAACAATACTGTCGAAGAACTGCTAATGCCAATACTTCTCCAGTTGTGCCACAACACAGAAACGAAAGGAATACCACCTAATTTGTTTTGTGAGGGCGTAGTGCTCTTGAAACCCAAAACGTATAAGTAGTTACAACAAAGAAAATTACGGGCAGTTTCCCTAATGAACATAGATGCAAAAATGGAGAAGTTCATCTGGTGCCTTCTTAGAGCCTCTGGCACTATAACCCAGGATCTTTGGTACAGAAATGTACTCTACCAAAGGAAACCTAAACACCATCCCAACCACAAACTGGGGTTGATCTACAACCATATTCTACCTGCAAATATGCTACAGAAATGGAGGCACAAAGCTTGTGAGAGCAATCAGTCAATGTGTGATTGACTCAAGGTCCATTCCATAAGAAAGAGCTCATTTCCAACACTGATCCGGTGACCTAGACCTGAAACTAGATAGCTCAAGGAGCTAGGCTTACTAAATACCCCTGTCTTAAAACAGACATAGCAATAAGAAGACTCTTACTTTAAAAACAAGTACTTTGACCGATTAAAGTTCTAATCTAGTTTTCAAATATAAAAAGGTAGAGCCTTTACAAGCCTATAAGATATTTAAGGACCTGCCTTTGGACATAATTATTTCTGATTTTACAGAGTTGGACCTCAAGATAGTGGATTAATTACCAAGGGTAGGTCTGAGCCCTGAATCTTTCTATTCCTATGTGACATCTGGCCATCATGCATCAGCCATGCATGAGGCACTTAGCCATCTCCAAATCATTGAGGCAACTACATACTCAGGGATTTGTTGTTCCCAAAGCAAGAAACAAAGAAGGCTATTTCCTTCAAAATTTCCCAACATTTAGTGTTTTGTTACAGCAAGAAAAAATAGACTGATTTCCATAGATAAAATTTAGTAATTATACTATTTTCTTGAATGACCTAAGAAAATTAAATCATAGTTTTAATATGAACAAATAAAAAAACAGAGTATTATTCATAAAGAAATATTTGAGATTATTTTTAAAATTTGAAACTATAATATAATTTTATTATTTCTCCCTTCCTTTTTCTTCTTCCAAATCCTCCCATATATTCCTTGATCATTCCAAATTCATGCCTCTTTTATGAACATGTTTAACATATAATCAAAAACATCTCATGCATGAAAGTTACATGCATAATAAATAAGAAGCTTAATCATGACTGGGGTATAATATAAACAGAAATAAACTGTATAAAAGAATATTATTTTGAAATCTATTCATTTAAAATTTAAAAATGTGTTTTAAATTAATACCTCATCTTAATTAGAAAGAAAAATAGAAACATTAAACTTTTGAAAATTCTTTGAAAACACTGATTAAAGTTTTTTTATATCTCTATTTATTTAACATGACTTATTTTACTTGCTGTCCAAGGGAAAAAATGTCAAATGTTTGCATATATATATATATATATATATATATGTATGTATATATGTACACTCAACAGCATGAACAAACTGATGCCATCTATTCATTCCCTTATAACAACAGGATAAATGGTAGGTTTTTTAGAAAAGAAAATTCAATTTTCCTAACTTTTGTCTATTAAAAGCTTCATTATTATCAGAGTATCCCTGTAACCTGTATCCTGTCTCCATGGCTACATGTACCCAGTTACTGCAATCTTGGGAGGAATGAGCTTTCTGTAGCTTTGGGGAGTTTTATAATTTTAAAGCTTCCCCTCTGTGTGCTTTGATTTCATGTAGTGAGCTGGAATCTGTGATATCAATCATGGGGCAGTTGTTTCTTTATTATTTAATTTAGAAGGTGGTATCAAATGGGAATAAGAAGGGTTTTTTTTCTTTCTGTATTTAAGATAATGGTACACCGTTGGTAAAAACAAAAATGCACCGAAATGAATCCAGTGAGGAAAACAATATAAAATAACCAGTACTCAACTCGAAAAGAAGAAAAGCAGAAGGAAGAGGAGAAGGAAGAAGGGGGAAGGATAAAATAGAGAGAGGAGGGGGAGTCAACAGCAGCTGAGCAATCATGAGCATAAAAACCAAAATGGTTATCTGAAGCCAGTCAGCAAACGTGGTGTTAACATCATACACTCTCTATGTATTTTTAAAGAAACCCTCTCCATCTAGAAAGCATGTGTTCCCATTTTTAGCCTTTGACTTTCAAGATGTCTTTGCTCTTTTGGAACCTCTACTTCAAAAGTTCTATTGCCTTGAGTGGATCATAATTGCTTACCCCATCTACAAAGCCCTTTCAAATACTACAACAGGGGCATTGAAGCATTCCCTACTTTGAAAGGAAGTTTCTTAACTTATTCTGTCATGCCTCAATCCATACAGAATGCATACATGTTTTTAATCATCACCGACTTTTCTTAATGGCTCTATACTCCCGCAGGTGGGCTTGCTTCTGTGGGATTCAGCCTTCTAATTTGTACTTTTAAACGAACTCTTCATTTCTGAAATAGATTTTGAAACAAAGCCCTGCCCCTTCTGTTGCTCTTATAATCTCTTTTCACATTCTTTCCCTTCATCTTGAAGTGTGTCTATCACGTTCCATACCTGACTAAGGTTCCCTTGTAATAACACTTTCACTTTTCAATCTTTATCTTTAGAGGTGGGCAAACTGATGGGCAATCACCTTTGTATATATTCTACTGTTTGACGGGATTTCAACTATGTTCAAAAGTCCTTGTCATTACCATATGTATATCTATATCTATAGTATCGATAACTAGTTATTATTTTCATAATATCTCATTTAAATATTTAAATAGAAAGTTGTGGCTGTTCTTTATCCTTTGGGTTTATGTGAGGGATGTTCTTGCGGGAATTTTTGTTGTTGTACCTCAGGGAGGATTGTGTAGTGAAGTCCTGTAGCAGAGGAAAACTTTCTACAGCTCTCTGAAAGGATCTACTAGCTCAAGAGTTTAGGATCAAGTTGCTTTACAGTATGGACTAGCTGCCCTGTCTCCTTCAAAGTTCTAATGTCCAGCAAATACTCTGTAACTAATGCACTCACTTTAAATGTATTGTCACTACTAGAATAATTTACAATGTCATTCTTGCTTGGAGTTGCTCCCTCTCAGGTTGGGCAATCAATCTGTGGACAAATATTCTTTAAGAAACCTTGTGTTTTAACATCAAAAGTTCTCCACAACCTTACCTCTCCTCTCTCAACCATTTAAATCCTGAAACCTTTCTTGATTATTTTGCTGATCCCACAGATATCAGTTACCATTCATTTGGTGCTGGACAGACTTCTCACTATACTGCATATGTAGAAAATGCTGTTTGAATCTGATGCTTTTCTTGATCTATATGGGACTCATAATTGTTATTATTCAGCTTTCCAATACAGAAACATAATTTTTTAAATCAATATGGAAATTTTAATGGGACTTACAGTTTGGGATATCCAAGCTATTTGGCCAAGAGACCTAGGGCAAAATCAAATAGGACTGAAAAAAAAGTCAATGAAATGTTTCCTATGCTATTCTGATATACTCACAGATTTGGTGTCTAAGCAGAGTTATGAGAGGTTTCTTCCAGCAGCTGTTGGGAGCAGATGCAAAGACTCACACCCAAACTTTAGGTGGACCTCTAGAACTCTGATGAAGAGTTGTGGAAGGACTGTAGATGCCAGAGAGTTCAAGGACACCAGAAGAACATGCTCCACATAATTAACTAAGCAGGCCTCATAGGTGCTCACTGAAGCATCAAATAGGAAGGCAGCATGAGTCTATACCAGACTCTCTGCATACAAACTGTTTCTTGCGGTATTTGTTGAACTCCTAACAAAAGGAGTAGGGGTGTTTCTATCTCTCTTGATGTTTGTGCGACTTATTTTTTTCTTCTAGGTTGCCTTGTCCAGCCTTCATATGAAGGAATATGCCTATTATCCCATCTTGTTATGTCACTAATATCCCTGGGGAGCCTGTAGGGATATGGAGGAACAGTAGATCTAAGGAGAGGGAGGTGTGTGTGGGGGAATCAGCAGGAGGGCAGAAAGGGCAGGTGGGAATTGGGAATTACTGTAGTAGAAAAGAATAAATATATGAATTTTTAAAATGTGTTTAATTATTAATAAAATGTCTTTTCTATACCCTCCACTGTTTCCCTTCCTTCTTCTCCCACTTCCTCTTCCTCCTCCCAATTCTACCTTCCATCTACTTCTCAAAGAGGGTAAGGCATCCCTTGAGTAGACAACAAAAGCTAACATATGCAATTGAGCAGTACCCATCTCTTCCTCCCTCTATCAAGGCTGAGCAAGGCACCCCATCATTGGGAGTGGGCTCCAAAAAGACAGATCATGTATCCCATAGCTAGGGGCCCATTAACAATGTAATCAAAGCATGTCACTCTCCATGAGAGGGCCTAGTTTGGTCCCATGGAGGCTCCAGCTGTCAGTCCAGGGTCTGTGAGCTCCCATCAGCTCAGGTCAGCTGTCCTTGTGGTTTTCTCCACTGTGATCTTGACCCAATCTCCTCTAGCTGCTCCTCCCTTCCTCCAGCTGAACTCTGGGAGTTCAGCTAAGCGCTTGGTTGTGGGTGTCTGCATCTGTTTCCATCGTCATTGAATGTAGGTTCCATGATGGCAATTAGGGTAGTCACCAATCTGACTGCAGAGGAAGGCTAATTCAGGCACCCTCTCCAGTATTGCTAGGAATCATATCTGGACCATCCTTAGGGGTTCCTGTGAATTTCTCTAGCACAAGGTTTCCTCATAAACCCACGACAGATCACTCTGTCAGGATATCTCTTTAATTGGTCATCTTTCCATCCCTGTCCAGACTCAGTCTTCTTGAACTGTCATGTTCCTAACCCCTCTCCTCTCCCTTCTATGGCCCCTCCTAACTTACCCGGTAGATCTTAACCATTTTCCCTCCCTGGGACAATTAATGTGTATGCCTCTTAGTGTCCTTCTCTCTACTTACTTTCTCTAGGGTTGTAGAATCTAGCCTGTTCTTCTTCTTCTTTTTTTTTTTTTTTTTTTTTTTTTTTTTTTTTTTTTGCTGTGTGTTTACTGTCTATTTATAAATGACTACATACTGTGTTTGTTTTTCCAGGACTGGGTTACATCACTCAGGATGATTTTTATCTAGTTCCATCAAGTTGCCTCCAGATATCATGATGTCATTGCTTTTTACCATTGAGTAATACTCCACTATATATATGTACCACAATATCTTTATCCATTTTTCAGTTGAGGGGCGTCTAGGTAGTTTCCAGGTTTTGACTATTAGGAATAATGCTGCTATGACCATAGTTGAGCTAGTGTCCTGGTGCTGTGGTTGAGCATCTTCAGAGATGGCTGCTTTTCAATTTTCTGAGAAACTACCGTACTGATTTCTAGAGTGTCTGTACAAATTTATAATCCCACCAGCAGTGGAGGAGTGTTCTCTGTAGTGGGATTATGTTACATTGTAAATAATTGTCCTGCCTACTAGTTTAATGAAAATGTTGATTGGCTGAAGGCAGACAGGAAGTGTTGGAGGAACTACCAGACTGGGAAAACTCAAGAAACAAGAAGAACAGAGAAGAGGTGCCAGAGAAGCCAGGAGATGCAGAGGACAACTATGCTGTTCTGAGAAATGGTACTGAGCCACATGGCTGAACAGGATAAGCGTCATGGATTAGTTTAAGGGTAAAGGGTTTGTGAGTTATATGCCTGGGCCCTAGCATAAAATTAATGTAAACTTCTAAGTGTCTCTGTGGGTCTGTGGGTCTGGAGGGCCAAGCCAGAATCCTAATACAACATTTCTCCTTTCTCCACATAGACTGTCAAATAATTTTTTTTTTATAAAGAAAACTGTCAACTTTTTTTTTTAGTTTAGACAATCATTTGTCCAAGATAAATAAATAAATAAATAAATAAATAAATAAATAAATAAATAAATAAATAAATGAATGAAGGAATGAATGAATGACAGGAAACAAAATATTTTATGGAACAAATCTTCACCATGGCAGAAATTCAAAACAAAGAAAACAATAAAAACCAAACATGAAAAATGGAGAAAGTTTTTCTTTATATGTCAATGTCAAGGAGCCCAACCCCAGATTTTTTAAGAAGATATGGGAAGAGCTCTCTCTGGTCAGCAGACTTTCAAAGAGGAACACTAGGGATAATATTCTTGGACTGTCAACTTCAGTGCTATTGTGACACCGAACATGGTCTTCACTTTTTTTGTGTCTGAACAGAGAATATGAGAAGAATACTACACTTTGACATTTATTTCTACAAGTTTCATTGACAAGTATGTGCTTTGTATTTGTGTTTTGATCTCTTATTTTATTGCCCAGGGATTTCTATTTGCTATTTCTGTCAAGAAGTCTCCTCAGTCATTTTTAATTTATACACTTGCTAGTTAAATTATATATATTTCTATTACATGCTTTTGTTTCATTTTATACTTTCACAAGTTGAATACCTTCATTTTATTTCTGCTACACTCTACGCCAATGTTCCTTTAACTATATCAACAAAAGGAATGGATTAATTATTTCACCATGAAGACAGGAATATCCATTTACAGTGTTCTCATGGGCATCACAGCTGTACAGTTCTTTAAATGGTTATATGAGTCCATGCCCAGAGGATATGTCACAAAAGTGGCAGAAGCAAAGAAATGTAGTACAATTAGATTATACTGTTTTAGGCATAACTTCTTATAACTCAAAAGATTAATGAACTTTTGATCACTTATATTAGAAAAACTCAAGAAACTAATCAGACAATTCAGGCAAAAAAATGAAAAATAGAGACTTTGAGTAGTCTTAGACTTCTTTCTCCTGTAAGTTTCTTAAAATTTAGTACTGACTTTATTTTCTTTTTCCTGTCCTAATATATCTTTTACTACACTATCAGTTTAGAGCAAAACTCCAATTTCTTTTGAGTTCCAGCCTTCTCTATTTCCTACTTTGAGACCCTTAAAACTTCATAAACTACCTAATGATATTGCCTAACATTTTATTCAACCTTCACCTGCTTGCACATAGTAGTTATTTAATTAATATTTGTGCCCAACCTTGCATGACTATTTATATATTCAGTTATTCTATCCTCATGTGGTAATAATACTAAACAACCTGGCAAATTTGTTTCCTGTGTTTTTGAGAAAAAAAAATCACAAAGTGTATCTCTTCATGTATACTTTGAATTGTTACTAACTCTTTTAAGCCTTCCCATCATCAAGGCTGGCAGAGAGATAACCTACTAAAGTGTGAATTATAAAAGACAGAACAAACAGTAACATCTGCAGAATATTTAAGCTATCATTTGACCTAGTAATTTGCCTTCTAGGAAATTCTCCTTCAAGTGTATCTCTTATTGGGAAAATTACAACATTCTCATGCAGGATATTAAACTGGAGGCTACATTATATACAACACTAGATGTAGTTAGATAACTTTCTGTCCTGCCCATGCCTGTGGTCCAGACAAATCTCTTCTACCTTTGGTCCCATATCCACTTATAAAATAATTAACTTGGAAGCTTAATATTATAATAACTGTTAGGTCAACAGTTCAAGCACATTACTATTTAGCTCTTACATTTAAATTAACCCATAATTCCTATATATTCTTAGCCACTAGGCCTAGTGCTTTTTTCTGTGCAGTATTCTTGCTTCCTCGGCCTCTGTCTAGTGACTTCTCTTTCTCCTTCCAGAATTTTCCTAGTCTGTTTTTTTTTTTCACTCTCTTACTGCCTGGCTAGTAAACAATAAGCATTTTAATAAACCAATACAAGTAACACACCTTTACAGTGTACAAGAGCATTATGCCACAGTACTTCCCTGTTTTTTTATTTAAAATCAAGAACCACAAATCTAATCTCCTTTGTGTAGCTTTTCCCCCTGATCATTATCCACAGTAACTTGTAACCAATACTCTGAACAAAGATAAACATCCATAGTCTATTTGGGAGGATGTGGGCATAGTTCTCTAGACCATTTCCTGCTGACGAGTGTGCTGGTAATCTTATGGAAACACAAAGAAAATTTGGGATCATGGTCAAGCCTTGAGTGGAGTAGTGTGTGCGGTTTATCATCTTACCCTTGACGCTGTTCTGGACACAGAACTGAGAGGAAACTGCAACAGAGGTGCTCTGAAACACTGGATCATAAGGACCATCCATTTTCATCAGGTATTCTTAGATCAGACCTTATTTTCTTTAATACAGAATAAATCCAGAGATTCTTATTTTCTATGTAAATACAAATAAAATCTTTTCTCCAAAGTAACATATATTTTGACTTAAATTTTGAAGCCAAGGCATTTTCTAAATATATAGGTTGGATTAATCCAGCATTATTTATAATCAAATGTCTTTTAGCAGCTGTTACTCCTTCCTGAACAGTCAAAAATCTCTAAACACCACAACAATATATAATTTCAGACTTTCAGTGTAATTTTTATCTTTACCTAGCTTATTATTTTTTAACCTTTCATTTATTTTTTAAGGACATCCACCATTCTTTTTTATCTATCCTAAGCCTATGTATATTTTAAACATATATAAATCATTTAGGGGTGGTTTATTGTTTGTTTGTTTGTATCTGTCTGTCTTTACTGTATATCTCTTTTCCTGACTTCAAGTGCCTTTAATCTACTAAAAAGCATGACTAAGATTAAAGCCTCTTGGATAGGATTAAAGCCTGTGCTATAGATGCTTCTCTACCCAGCTTCTTGGTCTGTAAGAGCTTATTTTTCATGGCAGCGGCACTATCTGGAGCCACACTGACCACTCCAACTCTGGGAAATTTTAGGGTCCACACTGCCTCCAACTAGAGCACTACTACATATTGCTGCTCATAAACCTCATTTAAATGTTTGGCAGGTGGGGCTTTTAAAGGGCCTTGTGTTTTTTCTACTAATGCTAAGTCAGGAAGCCTCTCTTAAAGGCGCTGAGCCTCTCCTGGCCAATAGCAAATAGAACCCTCTCAAGAAAATGATACTAGCAAGAAGCCACGTTTGACTCTGTTCTCTTTTTATCTCTGTCAGTAGTAACCTTAAATTGGTCATATGCAACTTATTCTTGTAGGCTTCTATGAGACTGTAGGAACCTGTCATGTTGCATTCCTGTAGCATGGCTCACTTGAGAGACACAAGTAGAAGGCTGCTTTTGTCTCCAGTTCTGTATTCTAGAACCCTTTTAAAACTTTCACAGGCTTTATGTAGATTTATGTGCCCCAAGTTGAGTGCCAGATATTGCAGAAATTCCACTTGGTCTTATAATAAAAACCTGGAACCAGATATTGAGGAAAATCCAAAAGATTAGAGAAATTAAAAACAAGCCAGAGCCACTTCCTACCTATTTAACTTCTCACAAATTCTCAACCTTAGTGCCTCTGAGTCCTCAGCCAAAAGTAAAAGGGCACAGGCAAAGTTTTGAATTTCTGCCTCAACTTTCTCCACCCAAATATCTCACTTCCTCCTTCAAATTTCATAGTGGTAAGATTAACAATATGTGCCCTACTACAGCCTGGCACTGATTGGCCTTGAGGATCTCTGCAACTGAAGTGCTTTGATTAAAGGCACGTGTTACTACTCCCTGGCCTTAATGGCTAAATGTGGTTTGGCTCTGTCTTCTGAATTCCAGGAAAAAAAATTATTAAATAAACAATATATCATGACAATTAGATAAAGAAATAAATTAAGACAATGTAGTATAATAGAAAACTTTATAGCCTAAATTAGGGATAAATATCTATAAACTCAATGTATAATTTCAACAAATTTGTTATATGAAGATCTTTATGCTTATGCTTTGTATTTTGTATGTATATTTATTATTTTTTCTATGAATTTGTAAAATCTCTTGTTGGATAATTACAAAGTACTGGCTCATTGACTTCTGTGAGTGTCCCAGTATTGGCACATAAGTACCACATTCACTAATATCATCACTGGGTCATTAGAAAATCATGTGAGTATTCATACTTTATTGTTTAAAAAATTATAATTTTTGCTTGCAAGGTATTATGTCTTTATTTTTTCCTTTTTGGAAAATAACACTATATATGTCTATTCCTTTTACATGTTAATATAGTTTCACCTCGATGGTTCTGTACTCCCATGAGCTGCCCATTAATTTTGCCCATCTTCTCCCCAAATACACCTCATAGCATCTCTTTTCATCCCTCTGAATTTGTTTCTTGACTTTCTATACTTTCCTCTTCCTACAATAAGAAGTTTCTCTGTCCTTCTGAGCTGGAAACGAAGCCATTTAATCCCAAGTAATCACACAAAGGTTTATATTAATTATAAGCTGTTTGGCCTGTGGCTCAGGTTTATTACTTGCTAACTCTTACTCTTAAACTAACCCATGATTCTTATTCACGTTTTGCCACGTGGCTTGATAACCTTTTGCTCATTGTAGCATTCTCTTCTTGCTTCCTCTGTGTCTGGCTGGCCTGTGTTCTGTTTTTCTTACTGGCATTATCTTACTCTAGTAACCCGAATTATGCTTCCTGCCTACCTTTTGAACAATCAGCATTTATTATACCAATATTTATAGTGACAAATATTTACAATGTACATGAGCATAGTTCTACAGAACCTCTCTTGTGGCCACTATTTCATCTCACACTTTTATAAACTTATGTATTACTTTGTTAAGAGTCTGATAGCATGCCAAATGTACCACAGTATTTTCATTGTTCCATCTGAAATGATATTTTCCATTTGATTTATTTTGCTGAAACTGAAAAAAATTTCATTCTTAGTATTGATGATTTCATTGTATAAACATGGTATAAAATGATTTATATTTTGGCTATTGTGAATACTTATTTAATATATTTGGAGATTCAAGTATCTCAGGTATAAAGATTTTATTTATCTTGAGTACAGACACTGGCTGACTTGGTGGGTCATATGGTACCTCTGATTTTTGATGATTAAAAACCTCTCCTGTTATTCCCTACTAGCAGTGTGTGAGTTTCTCTTTCTTCAGGAATCTTGAAATGTCTGGAAGCATCTCTATTGATTTTTGGTAATAATTTCATGCTTTTACTTTTAATATTGGATTATTGGTCCATTTTAAACTTGCCTACAAATTTCAGTTTGTTATTTATTTTTACTGCTGCATAATACTCCATTGTATAAATGTACCACATTTTTTAATTCATTCTCTGGGTAAGAGGCATCTCAGTTCAATCCACATCCCCTGAGCAGCTAGGTAACAAGGACTCTAAGTGGGACATTCAGGGTATATATCCTGTAGAAAGGGGGAAAAGATAAAATCTCCTGAGTAATCTGGAACAGTGGGGGAAAGGGGAAAAGGGGAGGTTGGAAGAGAATATTAGGAAAAGACATAGACGGAGAAGAGCAAAATAGATATCTTTAATAGAAGAAGTCATTTTGTAGTTAGGAAGAAACCTGACCCCAGCTAAGACTTCAAGCAATAATGCCTGAAATGGTCTCCCCCTATAGTCAGACTGATGACCACTCTAATTGTCGTGATAGAACCTTCATCAAGCAACTTATGGAAGAAGATGAAGAGATCCACAGCTAAACACCCTGTTGATCTCCCATCCATCCAAAGAGAAGGAGGGGGGATTATCTGAGCAAAGGGACCAATATCATAATGAGGAAACCCAGAGACATCTGATCTGAGCTATTACGAGCTCATTGATTCTGAACTGACATTTGGGGAATCATCATGGAACCAAATTAGACCCTCTGAATGTAGATGACACTTGTGTAGCAGGTGCAGTTTTTGGAACCTACAACATTATCTCTAATGCATGATCTTGTTTTTTTAGAACCCATTCCTTATGGATAGATGGATACCTTGCTCAGCCTTGATACTGGGGTAAAGGCTATGTTCTGCTTCAGCTTGACATCATTGACTCCCCGGGAATCCTTACCCTCCCTGAGGAGTGGATGGGGGAGTAGGGTTGGGGAAAGCCTGAAAATGACTGGGAAGAGAGTAGGGAGGGGAACAGTGATTGTTATGCAAAAAAAATCTTTTAAATAAAAAGAAGAAAAGAAAAATACCCAGCAAACTTCAGTAACACAGCTAAAGGAAAATTTAACTATAAATCAAGTGTCGTAATATTTACATACATCCACTACATTAACAAAATGATAAAGCCCAAACAATGCTATGATCTTAAGGAATATCTTTTTATTTAATATTACCTCTTTTTAGGTAATCTGGAAGAAACTCACAAAAATAAGTTTCATGTCATTCTTGAATGTAATTTATTTCTAAGTAATTGTAAAAAAAAAAGTAATTAAAATGAAATATATTGTGAGATTTTGTTACTAGTCCATACTGATTCAGCAATTTCTCTCAAAATATCAACTAATTAAATTATGAAATTACTTTATTGGAACTTTAAGATATGATTTAAATAAGGCAAAGCCCCTGAAAATATGGATAAATATTTATAAACCAGTTTTCAGTGAAATTATACATAAGATGTATGTGTACCATTAATATAACTGCTCAAAAATTTGTGTCTACGACCCAAGACAGAAAGATAATATAATCATACATTTATCTTTGTTGATTTTAGATTTTGTTTGTATATTTGTAGTCAGTTATAAATTTATATTCTTGCTTTTATTATATAACTGAATAACTTTAATGATTCTTACACATTGATTTGTTTAAATTGCAAATTTTGATAGTTTCAAAGTTTCATAAATCATAAGTTTCAGTTTGAATTTTGCTTCCTGGTTGCCAATTATGTGTTAAGTGTATTTACCTCCATGGGTGATAAAATACAATATTATCAACAAAACCAAGTATTGTCAGTGTCCATTCACACATTTCCATATCTTGTGATAATTCTAAACAAAGATTTAGATTTTCAAGATCTGTCAACAGAATTGAAGCAGCTGTATCTGTATGTCCTGTTATTTTATTAAAAACAATCACATACTCCCCATTGCTTGATATTTAGAACTACCATACTCTTAATACTTACTGTTGTGTCATATTATTAGTAACAGTTTATAAGAACAAATAAAACTGTTCCTTGAATAATAAAATAGCATACCAGGCAAAGAAATTGTTTTCCTCTTTGATGAACTACTTAAATATTTATAGGAAACATCAAAATCATAAAATTATGCTTTGCTACTTCTGATTTTTGGTCATTGCCTTCACTAAATACAGTGTCATGAAATTGAGGCATGTAGTAGGATTCTGCCTAAAACTATAATTACATTTCAACTTTAGAACTGATGCCACAGATTTGAATAAGCAATTGACTCATGGTTATAACTATAGCATCTGAAAAACTTAACTTATGGCCAAATTATATAAAGCACTTACAAGTGTATGCTAAGATTGCAACATTTAATTACATTTAGTTATTTAACTTATAATGGTATTTACATGATTTTAAAATGAGAAAGTTGAATGTTAAAGTATGTATATATAGCAACTAAATGATAAAATCGTAATTGAATATTACATAAAGATATTCAAGTAATTTCATGGTTTGTAACTACCACATATAGCTTCGGATAAAGCAATAAAGATATAAAATGGAACACAGGGGTTTACAAAGTTTAGTGGGAACATTATATTTCTCTGTACATATAAGTTCACTAATACATATATTTATATATTTATATGGAAACATTTATATATACATGAATGTCTGTAGATGTGGTATGTAAACAGAAAATACTTTTTTTCTGTACTCATAAAAATGCATAGTTTCTATGTACATAGTGGTTCAGAACCTTTTTAATCATAAAAATAAAAGAAATAAATATGCCTTGCTTCTAGGACTCTTAATTTGCATACATAACTGGGTTTGTGTGTATATAAAGGTAGATATTTGTAAAACATCTGTTATGAAAAGTCGATCATATAACACCTGTGTCCAACTGATTACCAGACTGTGGCCTTGGGGCTTGCAAATAATCCAAAACTCAGTGTTGTGACCACCAGTTTCATTCTCTCCTT
Organism: Phyllotis vaccarum; assembly: GCA_033318265.1. NCBI lineage: Eukaryota > Metazoa > Chordata > Mammalia > Rodentia > Cricetidae > Phyllotis > Phyllotis vaccarum. Next base: position 48,610,212 of record JARWLC010000018.1, read on the forward strand.
TTAAAAATATTTTTTAAAAGAGAAAAGGAAAGCATACACACCAATACATGATTGAACTTAAGTCTACCCAAAGCCTTCAATTTGAAAATACAGATCAATTTTCATTTGCATAAGTAGGTTCATAGTAATCAGAGAACTAAATGCAAACAGTAGTAAAGTATGTAGTTGGTTCTATGATAAATAGGAGAGAAATGGCTTAATAGCAAAAGCCATAATTATCCACAGTGCTCAGTTTACAATTAGTTTTCTTTGACAGTTATAGTCATAAATGCCAGCTTTAATCATGTGTTCAGGTTGAATTAGGCCTTGCCAATGCTGGAAAAGATCTAATCCTCTTTCTTTCCTACTCATAATGAAATAATAATGCAAATTCACTACAGTGATGGGACAGCCCATGTGAATTTATTATAGGCTTGTGGAAGTCTCTTGAAAGGGATAAATTCTTTCTGGGTATAGACTTGAGGTAATTCAAACCAGACAAGAAAAAAAATGCAGCTGTCATCAGAGGCCAGAATATGGAATGAATTTAATTTGTATGAATAGGCTTTTTAATAAGTATAACAGGGCAAAGCTCTCACTATAGTTGGGGAATATTATTGCTGTCAATTTCTAGATCTGGATGCACTGACTTTATTTGGGAAGATCAGGCCATTTCTAAAGCCCATCACTTCTAAGCACTCTATCACTCTGCTAAAACCACTGAGGAAGTTTAACTGAAGACTAAGGGCAACAATACCACTGACCAGCACCAAACATCACTCACATGTGTTGGAAGAGTATAGCTGAGCACGCTAGACTGGAAAATAAATGTTAATATCAGGGTACACCCCCTTCCCTTTTATTGATGCATGCCAATATAAAAATGTCTAAAGGGTTAACAATCTTTTTATACCAACAAAGGAAATTATAATAATGTCTTTGAAAAAACAATATTAAAATACAGGCTTTTATCATATCAACCTATAAGAAGCCAAAGTCTGACGATTATAAATATTGCAGGCTAATAATGCACACATTGCTTGGCTTAAAGATAATGTATTTTCTTCAGACTCCAAGACCTTTTGAACCTCAATATTAAATTACTTTAAACTATGCAATGACAGTAAAATCAAAATGTAAAAATATTATATATATGATTTGGATAATGGGGTTGATTAGTTTGGCATAAGACTTAATAGTATATTTAGTATGTGATAAGTATTTATTTTTCAAAAATCTATTAATTGGACTCATTGGATATATTTGCCTTATATTACTATATATATATATATTTAATGTTAACACTTATTTTATAAATAAAATTTTCAAATTATAAAAAGAAATAGCTAATAAATTCTAAAACTACATACTTCAGGAAAGATGTAGCAATCGTCAAATAGAAGGTAAAAGAAGTATCACCAAGTTATTCCACATTCCCTTAAATAGTCAATAGTTGCAATAATGTATTTCAGCCATGCAGAGAAGTAGAGCAGGTGTGACTAGGTTTCCACGTACTATTTCAAGTCAAAAGAGCTACAGCTTAATGTTCCGTACTAAATGGCATGCATTACAGTTTAATTACGGGGCTTAAGTTGGTACTAAAATAATAGTAGCAATCATTTTTACTGTTTCCATGCCTGTATGATAAACTGGGTCATTTATACAGTATTGTTACTGACTGAAGAGTAAGACTAGAGAAAAATTAGTAAGGAACCCTCAAGTTTTACTTAATTAGTGTTTTATGGCTAATAAATATCAAATCAATAAAAATATGCTTTGAGCCAGAAATGTTTTAAAGAGGTTGTATCACAGCTAAGGCATAAAAAATGATATATAATTTGGTTGCTGCAGCATGAAATAAAGACTTTCTTGTGTACATAATATTCCATGGTGCTTTTTATCCATTCACTTTTTGTTATTTTGATTGTATACCAAAGGGATAGAACCTGAGAGATACAGAGCAAGAAAGTGATCAACTCATAAGCCAGTTCATTAAGAGATTGGGATTATAGAGAAATGCAAAACGATGCTATGTATTTGTAACTTCCGAAATGAAAGTTTTGAAATGTTAAATCACTTTCTCAATTACAAACACATATTTCACACCAGCATTAGAAGTCACTATTGAAAGCTTTTATTGTTTCCATATTTTAATGGTAAACAAACAACTTCTTGCTACAGAACCAGAAGAGTTTTGGTTTTGGCAGGTGGAGAGCAAGGGAAAGACATGCATCTGGTGAACAACTGCTTTCTGGCACAGCATCCATATTCCTATTATTTTCTTATTTGGAAATTCCCCTTGATCTTAATTTATGCAATGAATAAGATACTCCCTATCATCTTTTATGGCTGTACAAAAGAACATAGGCTGCAATACTATAATCACAAAACCTGGCAGAACTGACTGGTAATCATTACCCTTGCAATGAATAAAATGTGAAGATGTAATGATAAGAAGGATAAGCTTTCGAGTATGTTTCTTAAAGTAACTCATGTGAAGGCTGTTTGATAGTGTGTAGATAGGAGGCAACCATGAGTGAAAGAAAGTGTGTGACATATACTGGTCACTGATGTCACCAGAAGTGCAGGATTTATTATTGCTGATCAACTGCTGGAAGACTTAAGGATGTGAAAAAATATTTTTTATATTTGATCACTTTTGAACCCTATTTTGTTTCCCTCCCAATTATCCTATTAAAACCCATTCTTAGCAAGTATCAGCACTTAGCTATCTTCTTCAGTGAAAATGTGTGAGAGTGTGTGGAACCAGTAAGGCTATACAAGGTGCCACACAACACAAGGTGAAACTTCTTAATTCTAAATGGAGTTTCACATCAGTATCAAGTTATGAAAAGGTAGATAATATCCATTTTATTTTTCTTGGATTTACATTTGTTTTGAAGTGTTATATTTTGAGCAAAGTATCCAAATATCTTTGTCTAAATCAAATTCAAATAAATTATATTTCAGTTTTTATATCTTTGGGATATAGATATATTATACAAGCCTAGCTAGCTCTCTATGTAATAAAATAATTTAAAAATTATGTATGTATATGCTTTAAAATTAAAATGTGGAATAAGTTTTACTATTTTCCTAATATCCACATTTTGGAACATTTTAGTAATTCTCAGGAAATTACTTTTATACAGTTATTTCCTGAGTATTTACAAGCATATATTGTATTATAATTGTCTATATAAAGCACATGTGATTTAAATAAGTTTAAGAATAAAGTCCTAGTGTTCTTAAAAGCCAACATATGTTTGTTAAGCACCTAAATAGTGAAAAGGAATTCTAGATGATATAAGAATAGTGAAATTTGAGAAAAATCAGTGAAAAACATGGCACCCCAAATCCTTCAGGTATACACACAGGCAAAAAAAATTATAAGAGATCAGTGGTATCACATAATTCTTCAAATTTATTATTTTTGGATAAAAGAAATAGCACTTTGATGTTTAAAAAACTAAAACTCTCCTTCCTAAAGAAATGTGTTAAAAGTTGGGTTGTTTATGCTATATTCAGAGATGAAATTTTTTGGAAATGAGTGACTAGGGATCTTTCAACATAGTTAACAGCTTAACTTAAGTTACTGTATTCTAATTGATGACATTATTTGGAGGTGGCAGAAACTAGAAGGCAGGAAAGTAGGACCGTGTAAATGATTGCCTGTTGCTCTCACTGTCTGTCCTTGTCCCTGGAAAATGAGGAGATCCGCAGCTTCAACCACATCCACATCCACATCCATCTTCCACATCAACATCTACATCCACACCTACATCCACACCTACATCCACATCTACATCCACATTATCCACATCTGCATCCACAACCACATTCAAGCTATGGAACCGTGAACCTTTGAAACTCTGAATCTACTAACTTACCTTTTGAATGTTCTGTCTTGTGAACTTTTCACAGTGACATGGAACAAACTAGAATTTAATATCAGTAAGTGATATTGAGAGTTTAAGATGAAAACACATTTATTATTATTGTCCCAGAACCTCACCCACCTCTCTGTACTTTTATGTTAATTTCTCTATCCCTAGCCTTCCCCCCTGACTCAAAACAAAAGAAAACAAAACAAAAGAAAAAACAATAAGGCTATGCCAGTGCGTGTGTGTGTGTGTGTGCGCGCGCGTGCACACACACACACACACACACACACACACACACACACACACACACAATCAACCAAACAACAACAAAATACAACGGAGTCCAGTTTAGGTTGATAAGAAACTTCTGGGCATGGGGTTGACATAAAATTTAAAAGACAGTGTACACTGCAGTTTTGTGATGGGTAGACTGCTTCAATATCTTCTGTGTACTTAGGAGCTATATGAAGATCCTGACAGAATGGAAGTTGTGTAAATCATGTAAATGTTCTTGGAGATGCGTTGAGCAATTGTGTAAAGGAACCAATGACAACACTCAAAGTGTATGACTAGTTTTGGTTGATTCCAATCCAAACTGATCAATGTGCAAAGGTGAGGTAAGAAATGAGCTCTTAAAACTTGAGGGGATGAGAGAGCAGTCCCAGGCCAAACAACCTACTTTCTCTGTACGCAGATTTAATGCACATCTGCCTACTTACAAACTGTCAATAAAGGAGCACTGGTCCTCAGATCACAGCGAATTCTCACCAACTTTCGAAACATTGCCTGTCAATCACAGAAATGGAGGATATTGGAGAATAGTGTTGCTTGTGAGAATTATTTGCAAGGAAGAGACTGTAGAGAAATTCATCCTAGTAAACAAGAACTATGAAAGTCCCAGGCTAATTTTCTATTCCAGATCCCGGAACAGGATGAAAACTACTAGAAATGTGTTAGAACTCCTATCTATTAAATCCAGGATCATCTTCAATCACTGCTGTGAATAAGGCCAGTGCTCTTGGGTTATTCTGTGAAATGTGTATACAAAAATTTAAATGATGCATAAAAATAAAAATGTATATTTATTAATTACAAAAATTAATTTTAAAAATAATAAAATCTATATGAGATTTATAAAGTAATATTCGATCATATATAGAATAAGAAGGTACCTGTTGTGGTCATTGCAGTTTGTAATTATTTGTAACTGAATCAGCTATGTTTGAAGATTCAGTGAAGAACTGAACCAATAATTCAGGCAACTTAATGAAATGACATATTTTACAAAGTTTATATGATAGCTTTTTGCCCTTCCCTGTACGCCCCACTGTGAACTTACTAGTCTATGTTCCATACAGTAATCAATCTGCATAATTAGTAAGAACTTCAATGGATTTTATGATAAGATTTTTTACAAATGCTGATAGTCCATGTTACAAAGACTGTTTATATATGAATCTGCATTCATACTGACCCCTTTTATCATGATTGGATTTCGCTAATATTTATATGAGACTTTCTAAGCATGACTTTTCAGAATATGAAACTTTAAACACATTGGTTCTCCAGTATGTTCAAAACAACAAAAACATGAATTGTTTGGGTATTGTTGAACATTTCTGAAACTATAAATTCTTTTATCTTCATGCATTACTTTTTATTATCTTAGTATAAATCTATATTCTAAATTTATAAATTCCTATGTTATAAAAAGTTATGTCTCAAAGTCCTTCCTCTGGTTATATGATTTACCTGAAAGATTACACTTAACATCAAAGACATTAAAATAATGTAATTATAAACCATCATTCTAAAAATAAATTTGGTATTAAAATGTTTTCCAATATGAATAGTTACCCGATTATTTGCCAATACTGCTCCTGGTTGATTTACTATGTGGTCATAATCTTACTTCAGATGATTTTCATTTATTTGTTATAAAGACCACCAAATTATAAATGTTCTTAGCAAACTCTGTGGTGTAGAGTTTATGTTTGGTATTTATACTCATTTCCTACTATATCTTTATATGCATATATATGTCTGTATATATTTATTATATTGTTTCTTTGTAGCTAATGATGCTCAAGCACTTGCTAACAAATGGTGAAAACACATGTATTTGAGCCAATATAGTTTCCCCATCACTTTTAATAACTCATAATGCTGTACTCTGGTCCACCAAGCCTGGTAACAGTTCTTCACCTTTCCTTCTTTAGTTACTTATCTCATGCTTAGACTTTACTCTCATGTGGCCGAATCCAATTAACCCTCTAACACTCTTATTGGAATATCTGTATCATTCACCTTATCAACTTCTTAAAAGCCTCTTTTATTCACGTCTCCTGCTACAAGCCAATGCTCTTTCTCTGAAATTAAATACACTTTTTAAGATACCTTTGTTTGCTGACTAAAGAATACCAGGTGAAGTTACCATAATTTAACAATGTTTGCGGTCATTTTGTCTTTCAATCAGACTATCCTTCAATACTGACAACTCATTAGAATGTATTTATTGAACACTTAAGTGTAAGAGGCTAAATTTAACTTTTAACACATCATGAATATTTTTGCTTTATTTTATTTCAAATATTTACTGTGATAAAATTATATAATAAACATTTTTTTTTTCCACAGAAGCTGGTCTTATCTGTGGACACACATGTAACCCTAGTTCTATGAGGCGAAGTAGAGCTTGCTGGGGCTTGCTGATGGTCAAGCACGTCTCAGGACGGGTGAGAGCCCTCACTCAAGAGAATGATGTGGAGAGTAATAAAGTAAAAAGTCATAACCTCATGCATTCCTCTTTGGATACATCAAGTGTAGCAGGAACGCAGCCAGCTAGCTAGAATTCATACATACTGAACTATATCTCTAGCTTTGCCATCACGTTCGGACCACCTGTATAGATTGTTTTTCTTTTCAATCCTGTACTAGTATTTCCAGTTTAATTTTCCACATGCCACATTTTACACCTCATTTCCCCCTACAACGATGTATCTTAGTTTATTTTTCGAGATTATAATTACAATATTTCTTCCTACCCTTGCTCCCCCAGACCTTCTCATATATCCATTCCTGCTTTCTTCAGCGGCCTCATTTCACTCATTATTTTAAGCATATGTATATATACATTTAAATTCCAAATATAACCAATTCAATACTTATATGTTTTCTATGTATGCTTTTATGGGTGACCATTTATCACTGACAATAAATTAGTATGCTCGTCCCTCAAGAATATTACCTTTGTCACTTCCAGGTTTCCCAAGTTGTCTATTGTTACTTGCGTATGTTTGAGCCTCTGTGAGTTTTTCCATCCACTTAAGACAGGTCCGTTGGTGTCATACTTTTGAAGCTATGTTTGGACAGTCATGTTAGTAGGATTTTGTGTGTGTAGTTTAAATGTCACTAGGAAATGCAATCTCAAAACAAAACCCCTGATTTCCTAGCTTCTTTAGAATCCCCACCACCCCTTATCACCTGAACCATAAGTGCTGGAGAGTTTTGTAAATTTATTGATTATAATGGCACCTCTAAATTCTGCATTTGGATATGTTGGGTTTTTTGTTTGTTTGTTTGTTTTATTTTGTTTTAATGATCACCGTATGATGAAAGAGTAGTTTTTATGATGAGGGGAGAAAGCTACAATTATATGTGCTTATAAGGACAGATGTTTATTGATTTTTTAGGGATTATACTGGTTTTAAAAAATTAGCAGTTTTTACTTTATTTCACCAGTGCTGAATAGTTTGTTATGTTTCCAGTATCAGGCATATTTTCCAGATCTTAAGTCTAATTGGAGAATTAGCTGTTGGCTACCACCAAAATATATGTGTTACTATGTACCCTAGGGTTATCATGTCATGCTGCTTGTCTGTTGTTCATGAGCAGCATAAATGGGATAGACTACTGCATACTTCCCTCCTTTAGAAGCTTGTGCGATGGATGACTTTTGGTGCCATGAAAGTTAGTTCACAGAGGGAGAGCAGCTAGGTCAGCGCAGCTCAGAAGTCTCAGGGTCCTATTTCTGAAGTGTATGTTATTTTCAGCAATTGAGACTTACCTTTGGTCTGGGGTTGAAGGCTAACTACAGGCAACAGCTTGGCTGAGTGCTGGAGTCCTTTGGGGAGTTCTGGACAACTACTCAGTTTCAAGTCTGGTATTGTTTTTGTTTTCGTTGTTGTTAGGTGGCATTGGCTCTTGGAGGAACACCAACATCTAAGATTGTAAAAGTTAATCAAAACTATATTTACATAAAATTAAATGCATTATAATTTTTTGGGGGGTGGGGTAAGTCCGTAGTATTATTCTTCACGGCTTTGCTGACATCCTTACTTTTACTTTTTACTAACTATAGTCTGAAGTTTCTGGCTTGGACTTTCAGGCTGAGCCTGAGGTTCAAACATGCTCACAGCCCTGCATCAGCCTAGCCCCGAATAATCACACGAAGACTTACATTAATTTCATCCTGATTGGCATATTGTCAGCTAGCTCTTTCACCTTAACTCAGTCTATTTCCATTAATCTGTTTAGCCATGTTGCTTGGTACCTTTTCTGAGAGCAGCATGGTTGTCTTCTTTCCTTTGCATCTGCTGGCATCTCTACTGCTGACTCTTTGGCATCTCTTCTCTGTTCCTCCTGTTCCCAGTGTTTTCTTAGTCTGGCAGCCCTGCCCACTTTTCCTATCTTCCTTCTGCCAATCAGTGTTTTTATTAAACCAGTAGGCAAAACAATTATTAACAATGTAACAAAACATAATCCCACTACATACCTATCCCCTTCTGTATTTACCTACATACCTCTACCCCAAATAGCATCTCCACCTTTCCGTATCTCCTAGCAGATAACTTGAATCATATTATTTCCAGTTATTATCTTTCTACTCTCTTATTACCTCCATACCTTTTCCCATTTTCAGGTCATTTAAATCCTGCCATTGCCTTCTCTGTTACCCTCCCCCTCCAGTCCCTCTACATGACAATACTTTTGTTTATTTCTCTGGTTTCTCCAGTTACTATAGGATATGTGCTCATAGGCTTTAGAGCTAGGAGTCCCCAATGAGAAAGAACCTACAACTTTTGTTTTTCTGGGTTTTGCTTACCTCTCTCAATATGATCTTTTTTTGTTCCATGCATTTTTCATTCAAGTTCAAAGTTTCTTAAACAGTTTTAAATAGCACTATGCTAAGCCATATACATATTTAATGATCCACTCCTAAAATTCTCTAGAAAATTTTTTGGCTGATTTTGTTTTTTGAGACACAGTTTCACATAGCCAAGACTGGTCTTAAAGTCATGTATTACACTGTTACTATGAGTTAAAATCGGGTATCAAGTATTGCAAAAATAAACAGCCACAGCAGCTCTATGTTTTTAACCTAAAGAATTCTCCAGACCAGGCCTAGAAAAACAGAGATGAACAACAAAGCACCAGTCTTTCTGTGCTGAGACATAGAGGATTTAATTCAAAGCTGCCAAAAGAGCCTGAGCCTAGGGAAATATTATAGAAATAGTAACAAGAAAGAAGACCCTAAGCTATGAGTATATGGATCATGTACCATAATAGTAGATAACAGTAATCAGGACCCTAATTAAAAGGTGTGAAACTATGGGAAGCTATAGGATCCCGAGGACTGATTATGAAATTAAATGATGTGAAAGGGAAAGAGCCCTTGTCATTGTTTTGGACCATGTGACATAAACTCAACAAAATAAACCTTCACTGCAAGTGCATCCAGCCCTACAAGATAAAGTATAACAACAGTGAGTAAGAGATTTAACCAATATAATAATGACACTCTAAATAGACGAGAAAAGAGATTTAAGTTTAGCTATAACACTATTGGAGGATGGGATCTCCAGCAAACAAAATCCTAACAAAAATAATTTTTGACATTGTGAAAAAAAACATAGATTTTCATCAGAAATTCAAACTTTTTTATAATTATGTGTTCCATAATTACTGTTCCACATGCATTCCTGATACCCAGGGATGGAAGTAAGGAATTTAAGATCACCTGGATCTAGAGTTACAGATGGCTATGATCCATAATGTGAGTGTTAGGAACAGAACCAGAGTCCTATGCAAAAGAAACAACTTCTTTTAAGAGCGAAACAATTTCTGCAGTTTACCTTAATTCTATATTTTTATTAATTTATTTTTAGTTGTTTAAGAGTTCCATGAATATGTTTTGATAATATTCGTCACTCCTGGTTTTCTAAGATGTACGCCTCTCTTCCCTTTTCTTCAAGCTTTGTCCACTTTCTTTGATTCCTTTCGAGTCCATCTGTAGTGCTCATATATTCTTGGACATGTAGCTTTTCCAGTAGAACATGGTCAACTCAACAGTGACCATGCTCTTAAGGAAGGTTTTCTGATCCTCTCTCAACAGTTATCAATTTCCAATAACTTAGTGGCTACTATGGGAATATGTGCCCACCTCATTTCTCCATGCTGATGTTTTGTCTGCCTTGAGTTTACAAAGAGTACATGTGGTAACAACAGCTGTGTTCATATGTACCACATCTGGGCATGCCCACACGACATTATTTTCTTACAGTCATCTGAAGTCATCTTATAGTCACATGAAATGCTTAGACAATTTCTGATTGTAACACATGCCCTGAAATTAAAGAATAAATAATGGTTTAACCTATAATGAGACAGTTGTGTAAGGCATTTTCCATATAATGACAAAGAGCTAGTTAATATTCACCTTATGGTTGAGCCTAAAAGACTAACTATAAAGTTGAGACATGTGATTTTCAGATTCTTGTTGGCCAGACTGAGATGACAGCTTATGTTTTGTTGCTTGCTCTGGTATGTCTCGAGGTATTGTGGGGATTTCCTGCTTGTCATATGTCAAATATTTATAAGCGTCACCCTCAATAGAGGGGTGGCTGGTGGGTACCACTGTGATGATCCATTTCCCTGGATTTAGAAGCACTGGGAAATTAGTAAAAGATAACCCTAGAAAGGTTCATGAGCACAGTTCTAGAGAAAATTGTTATCAGGGGGAAGACTCACACCAGTGGTGCGATTCCATAACCTTATAACTGAGATAAATTTGACGAGGAAAAAAGGACATCTAAGAAGAAGCCTTTCATTCAGGTCTCTTGCTGTCGTTACACTTGTTGACATATTCAGTTCACATAATTCCACCGTGATGGACTAAAATATTCTTCTAAAATGTTTCAAAAATCAGTCATTCTTATTTTTTACATCTATTAGTGTTTTTAGTATTTGGGTTCATCAGAGAGGCTATAAAACTAATGCCTTATACCATTTAAAATTGCATCTGTAACTAAGCTGTTTCTAGCTCCTGTATTTTTGTCTTGCTCTTGAAACAGAATTTTGAATGTGAAAATTTAAATGTAAAGTTGAGGGTTTTATGGTCTATCACCTTGCATTTTAAATATCGCAGCCTTAACAAAGAATCAGCTCTTTCTCTTCTATGTTTCCTATGATGATTAGACCTTCTATAATAAAATTAGAAGTCCAAGATGAATATGATTGATGTGGGAATGTCTTTCTGTATGCTGTGAATATCAATTTTTAAATAAAGGAGCTGTTTTGGCCCATTACAGACACCATAGAAAAAGTAGGTGGGGAATCAGAATAGGTAGGAAAGGAAGGGTGGAATCAGAACAGATCAAGCCAGCTGCCCAAGAAGAAGCATGTAAGGAACACAGGTGAGCCACAGGCCACGTGGCAGACAGATTAATAGAAATGGGTTGAGTTAAGATATAAGAGCTAGCTAGCAATGTGCCCGAGTCATAGACCAAACAGCATTAAGTTAATATAAGTATCTGAGTCATTTCTGGGGGCCTGATCAGCTGTGGGTGGATAAGCAGGTCTGATGGTCTGGACCTTTGGCCGCCCGGGACCAAGAAACCCTACTGTAACATATGATAATTTATAGAATTGATTCCCTAAAATTGTGTGGAAATATTCCTTTTGAAAATACTATTGGAAGTTTGATGTCAAATACTATGAGATAATCATGCCTAGGCAGTAGATATCCAATTCCTTTTGACTATTTAGTTCCAATCATAAATGGAATACTTATAAAAACGGGGTCTTATAGAGGAGGCATAGGTTTCTAAACTAAACTGGACAAGATTTATTCTGATGGAGTAGTTAGGTTTAAAATTATAAAAATTGTAATAATCCAAACATGTATTGAAAAGATGATAGCACAAAAATATAAAACTATAATTACTGAAATAACAAAAAATTTACAATGAAATTAGAATACTATATTATAAAGTATAGATACTACAATAAAGTAAATATTTCTAGGTTGATGATAAATTTGTTACATTTTATCAAAAACTGGATGTAAATTCTTACTTTTTTTTTGTAAAGCCATGGTTATATAAGTTTTTTTTTAATTGCCTTTAGAATTTATCTATATTTAACAAGCCTAATATTGACAAGTGTATAATTTGGAATTTCACAACATGAAATGTGTAAATATCTTTTTTAAAAATGTCATATTTAGTCTCATATGTTGAGGCTAAAGTAGCAGAATTTATTGTTACAATTATTGGCAAAATAGCTTAGTCAATAATTCTATTAGGTGAGTATGTTCCAGGGACATGATTATTTTCCTGTGTGAATTGAATCATGGTACATTACAAATAAGTATCATTTTTTAATGCAATCAAATGTAAAATCAAGAGTTAAAGCGATTGAGCTGTTTTGTTAATCTGCTTGGTGTGTTGGAGATTAACTGCATATGTAGCTCTTTCATAATATATCAACACAGCTGAATTCTTCCACCTTCTAGAGATCGAACAGGTAATGCAAGAAAAACCCATCATCTTTTTATTATTAATAGTAGAAGCTTTTTAACCTTTTATTGGATATTCAAGAACTAAATGCATTAAAGTAAATGGAAGCAGCATAACATCATATTATCATTTAGCTCCAATGCACAATTACAAATAACAGAGTCATCAAGTGACATTTCTAAGGGCTTAAATTACTTATTACTATCATAAGGCCCTCAATATAAATGAGGGAGAGACAGTCAAGGGGAAGGAGAGGAAAATGCTTGCATTTTCACATATAATAATACTTTGTCAATAAACTAATACAAACCTTTGAGTTAGTTGGTTAACAGCCACCTAATACTGCTTTGGCTTAACAGAGAAGCAAATGAACACCGTGCATTTGAGAAACACTTTACTCCAAGCATAATTTATTTGTTTAAAGAAACATCACCTCATCACAAGTCCAATAGTGAGACAAATTTTTATATAGTATAAAAAGTTCTCTTGCAGAAAGTTTACCATTTACTATTCATCAGTTTTCCAAATTTAATAATGCCAATTGTTAAGAATTCTGAAAATAGACTTAAGTCTCTAGCATTAGTATATTTAATTTTTAATATATATAAAGTTTTAGCATAAGATAGTTTCTTATAAATATTTTTAAGAAAAGTAGTATGAATGCAAACCTAAGTTGCAGGTTATAATTTGTAATGTGGGTTGTATTAACATTCAATAATAAGTATCTGCAAACAGTTTGTGCTGTTTACATTACTTGAGGGTTGAAGAACAGACTTAGTGATTGGTCAAAATCTTAACACTGATGGACAGCAAAATGACTGGATTATGCCCAATTTAGTAGTGGAAACAACTGTACTAAGTAATCCCTTACTTAATAGGACTGCCTGCATGGAATGACTTCTCAGGCGTGGCCACTCCACAGTTCTTATCTTTATGTAGCAAGTCGCCACTGCTCTCTCCTCACCAGCTAATGAATGAGATATATTAGCTGTTAGAATGTCAGGGAAGACCACAAGTGCTTTTAACTGATCTACCCTGCACACTTTAGAGGGGAGGTTTCAGACGCTCAGAATGAAATGGAGACTTGAAAAACGGCAAGAAGAGAGTTTGCATGGAGGATAGCAAAGAGCGCAATGTTGTAAATACACTATAGTCTCTAAAATAAATATAGTTCCAGTTCTGTGTCTCCTTAAGTTTGAACTTAGGTAACCGGTGAGAAACTACATTCCAAGAGAACATCACAAATCAAATCGGGAACAGGTGACAAACGAACCAACAAGTGGAGAAGAACAGCAAGAGAATTCGGAGAAAATAAAAAAGAAGTGCATTAACTCAAAACCTGACGAAAGGGAACTGATAAACAGGCTAAATTTTTCTTAATGGAAGATCTCAGTCAACCCCACTGATGTTGGCTCTAATAGTGGAGGTTGTCAAAGGAGAAACACACAGTTCTCACCTCTTCAAATCTACCTCGATAATTTAGTATGGACTTCGACTTTCTACATGGTTTGCTAACAATGCATGAGTAAGCTAATTAATACCGAAGAAATTATAGCACAGACTCCATGTCTCAGATTGCCTTACTCAGAAACCTCCTGTTCAATAGAGGCTTACCATATGGGCCATTCTGGGATAAGACAAAATGCAAATCCAGATTCTTCCAGGAACTTCTGGGATAAACATCAAGGTGCAGGCCCAGAACAGCACAGACCTCCCGAGTTAAGAAGAGGGAGTTTGAGAAGGCTTTCATGATTGGTTGTCTACAAGGAAACTCATGTAAATTACTGCAGTTACTTAGAGCTCCAAGCTCAAGGACAAGTGATTACCAGCTTTTGAAAAATCTCATTCCATGCCATGTAACGGTGCAATGGTGAAGAGGTCTGAGCACAGGTCAGTTCACTGCAGCCTCTTACTTGGGTCAAGTTGCTTTACTGTAGCAAAATCTGAAAGTATGGATTTTTGGCACACTGATTACTTCAGTCTTGTGGCTATTTCCTTATGCTACAACTCTCTGTCGTCAGTTTGTTTCACCTTTCACGGATGACTTGTAATATCTTTTGTGTTGAAGATCTGACACACATCTGGATGCACAGACAAGGCAAATGCCCAGACCTCACTTTCTTGCACCCCGTGGGAATATCATTGGAGCAAAGAAGCCAATTCACTGGAGTGGATACACCTTAAGTACTGACAAAATACTCTTGATTGGTCTGTTTCCCCACTACCAGCTATTAGACCAATAGTTCTCCACCTGTGGGTTCAGATGCTTTAGAAGTCAAAAATCAGATGTCCTGCATATCAAATACTTATATCACAATTCACAACAGTGGCAAAATTATAGTGTTGATGTAACAATGAAATAATTTTACTGTTAGGGGTTACCACAACATGAGGAAGTGTATTAAAGGGGAGCAGCATTAGCAAGGTTGAGAAACCCTGATCTAGATGATATAAACAGAGAAAACCTTCATTGGCCGGACCGACTAGCAAGTACACAGAACCTAACTGACCCCAGTGTTAAAGAATCAAGAAAGAAGGATCATATTTTGTTTTCTTTCCTTTTATTTTTTATCTTTCCTTAATTAAAAAAAAATTAAAATGTTACTGCATTTTACCTTTTTAAATGTACTCAGATTACTTTTACATTTGTAATTCAAAATTTCAAGTTTCAACCTTTTATCTTGCAGAATTATTATTACATTACTTTTTAAATATTATAATGTAATTGCTCCTCCCCCTTCCCTTCCCATCCTCTAAAGCCTTCCATATTCCTTTCTTTGATCTCTTTCATATCTACGTTATTTTTCATTAACGGTTGTTACATATTGTGGGGATATTTTGTAGTATAATAAAAACATTCAGAGATATCAGAGGGATCTAACCACAGTCAGTGGAGGAGGCTCAGAGAGTGGTGATTCACACCTTTAATCCCAGCACAGGGAATATCCTGGGAGTGGTGACCTATGTGCTTAATCCAAACTGAGTTTGAGGTCATTTTAGTTTACAGAAGGAGTTCTAGGTGCCCAGGCAGGCAGTGGTGGTGCCACACTTTAACTGAGCAGAGAAAGTATTTAAGGCAGGCATAGAAAGACAGAGCAGGCAGAAGAAACCAGGAGGAGCCAGGCTGAGGAAGCTGGAAGACAGCTGTGTAAGATCTGACTGTGGTGTTTCTTCTCTAATATCTCCACCTTTCCCAGAGATCTGGCCCTGAGTTTCCTTTATTCGTGCAACACACATATATACATATGCATATATTTACTAAACTTTTTCCAGATTCATAAATACAACTGCTAGGCCTCTATAATGTACCTTGTAGGTGTGTTTTCAGAGATTACTACTGAGTAGTGAAAAACCAACTGGTGAGCTATTCCTAGAGTAGTACTATTTTTCCCTGATTTCAGAATTCCTTAGGTGCCTGTAGTTCTTTGAATAGGGTTGAGGCCTCGTGGAATTTTCCATGTCTATTTTGAGTGGCTGTGTTTTTGTCCATTTTCAGATCATTTCTAATCAGTCATGCTGCTGAGACTTCATGGGTGTAGCTTCTGATATTACTAGAAGACACAACCTCACAACAAACTCTCTTATAATCTTTCCCACCCATCTTCTGCAGCTGGATAATTGTACATATGTATAAAAACAAAAGACATTTAAAAAAATACATTTCTATTGACTATTAGATCTGATAATTTTTTTTTGAGGAAAGTAATGAATATACAACCTTTGTTGCTGTAATGTAAGCAGCATAGATTAGGACTCCAGTACCATCATTCTGTAGTATGATGCCTAGATTTAATATTCACTAAAATGAAATATATTTTTAAACATTTCAGACACATAATTCAATAAATTTCCTTCACTTCATTGTCTTTATTGAAGAATGATTTAGTTTAATATAATTTGCAATCAAAGATATAATTTATAAAGAATCAAATCTGAAAGCAAATATGGCACCAATTAGAATTTAAACAATAAATTTGTTTAGTTGGTAAGTCAGTCAGTCATTCTAGGACTTAGAGCTCCATAAAGAGTGGGAAGATGTCTCCAATAATCAATTAAATCATAATTTCTTAATTCATTACAGAGCTGATTAGGTACATAGGAAAATCAAGTAACTAAAGACTTAGGCTTTTTTCAATGAAAGCTGATGAATGAATCCAGGATCCCAAGGAGAGGAATAATTTCAAAAATTCTTAACAAGTCAATGACTGCTATGGGACTATGCTCCTATACACTATAAATATTTGTTACTCCTATTGGTGTAATGAAATACTGATTGGTCAAGTATCTAGATAGGAAGTAGAAGAGGCAAGCAGACACACAATTCAATAAATTTCCTTCTGGGAGGATTCTGGGAAGTGCAAGAGTAGAGCAGGAGATGAGAGTGAGGCACAGAGGAAGAGGGTACCATAGATAAACTTGTGTATGAGCTTCTAAGGGGCCTGGAGATCAGCCTGGCCTCAGCCAGTACAAACTGTTGACAACTAGTACTTCAAGCCATGTGCCCATAAGCAATTCTGCAAAAGCCAACCTGGGGTCTGAGCCTGGGGACTTGACCAAGGGGTAGTCCAGACACACCATTCCTAAACTAGGGAGCGACTACTACCGGTAGCCACAGATACCCTTTCCCCTGGTTTGTGGGAGTGTCTGAGGAAAAAAGTATCTAAGGCTTTTCCTTCCACAATAAAGGTGGACTTGGTTGTTTCAACTTGCCCCCTGGAGGCTGTGTCTTTGTTTTTTTACCATACCCCCCCATTGGGTGGTAGCAGGACCCTAAGCACAGAAGCAACCCCAATTCCTGATCTAAACCAGGTTGATTCCCAACATAAACATAAATAGAAATATGAGTTCACTTAAAGTATAAGAGCTGGCAAATAACATTCCTGAGCCATATACCAAACAGCTTGTAATTAATAAAAACCTTAGTGTAATTGTGTGGATACATATGTGTAACAACCTTGTTGTTTTAAAGGGCCTTGTCTTCTTATTGTTCTCCATATTTTCTGGTTCCTAACCTCTTTCTGAGCTCTGACGGAAGGGGTTTGAGGAAGACATCCCATTTAGAAGTGAGTGCTCCAAGGTTTCTCATAATATCTGTCAGTGGATCTCTGTATTGGTTCCCATCTGCTGCAAGAGGAAACTTCACTGACGATGGCTAAGAAAGACACTGATTTATGAATATAGCATAATGTTGTTAGGAGTGATTTTATTAACTATGCTTTTTTTTTTTTTTCAGTACACTGGTATGGGGTTTCTTTTACGCCTCTTAGCTATCTAGTCTCAAGTGCTTAGTCATACAAGCAGTGTCTGGTATGGGTAAAACTCTTGGAATGTACCTTAATTCAAAGCAGATATCGGCTAGTTACTCCCATGAGCTTTGTACCACCATTGCCCTAGTGCATCCTGTAGACAGGACACTACTGTACATTGAAAGTTTTATGGCTGGGTTAGTGTTTATGCTTCTCCATCAATAGACTATAGACTACAACATCCAGAGAAAAGAATTATTATGCATTACACCAGGATTTCACTCTGGTGACCCCTTGCATATCTGACTCTTGACTCTCTATCTGAAAAATTTAGAGTAAGCAAAGAATAAACTGTAGATCTGCAGAGGTTATTGTAGAGTCACGAAAACATGTCATCAAGAAGTCAGAAGAGACAATGACCAAAAAGGCCATTGTGCTAATTCATATTTTCAGAAGACATTTTACTCTTGCTGAAATCTCTAGAACAGATAGTTTTCCTTGAGAACTCCTTTTTCTGTAGGTGATTGACAGTCTCATTTGAACTGACTTATACAGAACAATGTAAAACCCTCCTGCTCTATGGTATAAGATTAAGGTTTCTAGAATAAAGTTTTACAGTTATTAAATGATGCCTACCAACTGATTTGAATGCCACATCTCTACAGGAAAGAAAATATTCCTTATTTCACACTCTCCTGTAATCCCCATCCCTTGTTTTCCAATATGTTGGTTTTAAGGGAGAAGATAAGCTCTAGTATGTCTCAAGCTGCTGATATCTCATTAGTCATATAACATGGCTATGGCTAGAAAGAAATGATTAAACCTTTAAGATAAAGAATAAAATGATTCTAGATCCAAACCATCAGCCATATCCTGCCTTTGGTGGAGGGCCAATATCACCAAATGCAACTTATGTGTATATGGAATAAGGGATTGCTGACTCCTAACCAGTTCAAGGTCAACAGAACGGCTGCCATGTCAATACCATATAAAATGCATGGAGTAAAAAGTAACAAACAAATTTTACATTAATGGAGGGGGCAAAATTTTTGAGAGATCTTATCTTAGAAATGTACAGGGAAATGAAAAGATTTTAGGACACTAAACAAATGTAAAATATGAAAATCTGTTCTGTCATTTAGAAGCTAGCACCCCAAGAAGTTTAGGAATTTGAAAACAGAGTAACAAATTGAAAGTAACAGAGCACAATGTTTACTCCAAGAATTCTATAGCCTGTGAAGAACCTTAAATAAAATACTTTTTAAGACTGCAAATCATTGTCAAATGCTAAATACTATAAAACAATTTAGTTTATGAAATATGACCAATATCTAAAAGGACTTAAGAAATAGTCCATTCTATTATTCCATAGTTATAATGAGAATATGAAGACAAATATTTATTATGTATAAAAAATTTATCATATACAATATACTTAAAAGGTATATGAAATTATTATCTAATTTAACAGATAGGAAAACTCATAAGTAAGCTTTACCAACTTGACCAATGATATAACTTCAATATCTGTATATTCACAGCAAAATAATCAATTCTATGATATTTCCTATGAAGATATTTCTGGAAAAAAATCTCCATAATGTCCTCCAGCCCTTGATGAAATATAAAAATACTAACAGCAAAGCAGCGGAATTTCTATAAATTGTGCATGGGATGAATTTTTACTTGAACTGCTTTTGTTATTTCCATTTTTGATGTGAAGATTGCAAATAAAGTAGTTTGTGTCAAAACCAATGTTTTCCATTAAATTTCTATAACTTAAGGCTTCAATATAAAAGGCTGTCATTACTTCACACCACGACACAGCATGTGTTCACCTTACAAGTCGTCACTAAGATACTGTTTAGTAAAACATATTAGAAAGAAGCATGTGTTTACAGGATTAATTATCGTGTTGCTACTATTGATTGATATATTCATGGTAGAATTGTACTTAATTATGCTATTTCAGTAGCTAAATTATTAAAGCTATCAAACATTTATAGAAAAGTATGTTGAAATGATTCATGATACAATGTAAACTCAGTACCTTCAAGTATCAATAGCACCACCTTGGGGTACTCAGTATTTCAGAAATCTTGTAATATACTTCAACATAAATTCTTTACTTCAAACACAATGTGGCAGTAACAAAACTTAAATGCTGCAGAGCGTAGAAGCATGTCTTTAAATCTGTGATATTTGTATTGCTATGTCCTTGTAGCCACAAAACTGTGAGAAAAGGAGAAAAATTAACAAAGAAAGTTAATTCCAAATATCAAAAGACTGTTAAAATAACACGAAGACATTTTTGTCTATGCCTTAATAGTTGTTATTTGGTAACCTGGCACACTTGAACTTCCAAGAGCATGGGGCATTTACTGCCATTATAAATTTCAGTGCTTACTAATACATTGTATGCACTGGGTCTGAACAAGGCTGTGATGCTGACTGATCGATCTTAATCCAACAGAGAAAAGATAATGGTAGCAGTATTCATATAAAACTTGTAATGAGGGTTTGTCTCAAAAAATTTAAAAAAAAAACCAACTTTGCTGTCTTATGACAGAAATTTTATAATTGCATGAGGTAGGCTCAATGGATAAAGCCTTTTTTGTCAAGTCTAATGTCTTGAGCTCAGTCATCGGGGCTATGTAGTAGTAGACTACCTACTCCCTCAAATTGTTTTCTGACTTATGCTGACACTCTGTTTTACAAAAGTAACAACACAATACACATACACACGCGCACACACAGAAACACACACACATGTGTGCAAAGAGATAGGCACACAAGTATGATACACAAACACACAAATATATATAAAATTTTAAAAATGTTAAAATGTAAGTACAAGATGTCAGAAATTTTAATAGTGGCTATTGCATTTTGATATGTGAATATCAATCATAACCTGAAATATTTTTATTTCTATCTGGTTCATAGATTATATGTATATGTTGACAAGGAAAAATCTAGACTACATTTGTAAGTAGAGAAGCTAGATATACAATATTATTACAGATTATGAAACATGATGTATAATAGTAATAAAGAGAAAAGTCAACATAGGTTGAAAAGTTCTAATTGGTCAAAGAAAAAAAAATATTGTCTGAGCAAAATATTACAAATCTAGAAATTACCATATGTTTACATAATTTGATGTAAAAATATTACTTCACAATGTCAGTTATATGCTGCTAGCTATAAATTAATATTTTATGGTTTTTACAATAATATTTTATTTTTTGAGAGTATAATATAATTAAATATTTTCTTCCTTCCTTTTTCTCAGACTCTGAAAGAAACAATAATTATTCAAATATAGTAGTGTCTTAAGCAATCAAAATATCAAATGCCACAACTGGTTAAAATGCAAAGAACAAAAACCCATGAGATACAAAATTCTGACTAATAATCCATCTGTCACCCAACCAGTACCCTTAAGGCTCAGGAATCATTAAGGTAAGGGGCTAGAAATATTGTCAAGGCCAGAAGACAAAGTGAAAGATTGTATAGTCGATTTGTGACAGAAAAGCTGTGCCCATAAACTCTCAAAAAGTTGGCTGCCTAAGCAAGATGGGAATAATGATAATACCAGTTGGCATGCCAGCATGGCTGGAGGAAGTTCATGAAGCTCCATTCGTTGAAGACAGACCTAAAGGGATAATGGCCTGCAAAAAGAGGGAGAGTCAGTGTTCCACAGGGGTGAATAAACACTCCCTCTGATTATTCAATAACAACCGGTCATACCTAAAAACATATGCATTCAAAAAATACTAAATGGGCTCATCAAGTTGTTTTTATATTTGTTCATTTGTGTATATATGTCTAACTGTGTCTGTGTATATAACCATAATAGTTAAAGAAAAGGCAGCTATGAATTTGAAAGGGGGGGGGGTGACCTAGGGAAGACATGGAAGGACAGGAGTTATGAGGAGGATAGTGAAATTTAAATTTATGGTTTTTTTAAAATTTTAATTTAATTTAATTTTTAAATTTATGATTTAAATACAATGACCAAAAATGAATTTTAAATGTAAAATATCTTAGATTACACACAGCTGTGGAATTAGGTATCATTAACTGTAAACATGCTAAGTTTGTAAACCTATATTAAGAAAAATAATATTGGCAGTGTTTCTCTTTACACAATGTTCAAAGACTCACCTTATAAGTTCAAGCTTTGTTTTCACATGTCTCCACGTTAAAATTTCTAAGTTTTCTTAATTTATTAAACTAAACACCCGATATTCTCAAAGATATGTTATAGGTAGAACACATGAGCTTGAAATAATTAATATATATATTTGAAAACTTAAATGTTAAAAGCTAAATTAGCTTAGAAAAAGTTCAGTTTTGAATTTTACACAGATCCATTTCTACTGAAAATATTAAAAATTGAACAGAAGTTTAATAAATGTTAAAATTTATTATATTATTGAAACTCAGTTAACATATGAGTATGTAATCTTATGTAGAAATCATTTCTTATTAAGCTTGGGTGCTTAGCTCTAAACAAGACATGCATACTGCCTCTTTCAAGGCTCCAGGAACAATAACACTCTAGGAAGAAGTGGAAGAAAAACTGTAAGATGCAGAAGACGGAGAAAAAGGCTATGACATGTCATCTTCCGCCAACACACAGTCATGGCAATCACAACTCTAAACAACTATGCATGACTCTAATCAGTGTATACACGAAGAGGTCCACTCACAGCTAGACAAAGATGGAGGAGACAGCCAGGACGGCTCTAACATTCACTACTGAATGACTGCCTCTGGTAGATTAGGGAACAAATGGAGTCAGGATTCATCGATTAACATTTCTCGCCATTTGTCACCCTACCAGGCACCAGTTGTAGTTTCAGAGGTCACAAAGATAGCCCTATAGAGGAGTAACACCGTCAAATCAAAAGTCATAAATCGGGGGTAACACCGTCAAATCAAAAGTCATAAATCGGGGATTGAGTCTGATAGAAATGAGGAAGAATTAATAGATATGACAGATATAATGGGGATGGAAGAATATATTACAAATAAGTATGAAGTTATCACAGAACTAAATGAAAAATACTACAACAAAAAGAAATTGTTACCTTAAAGTTTTGTAATATTGAACCATGGTGTTATAGCAAACTATTAAACCCAGCATTTAGAAGGTAAAAGCTAGATAATTAACAGTTCAAGGTCATCCTGGAGAACATGGTACTCTTTCTTAAAAGACTTATAGAAGGTACTGAGACACCTGAAGATTGGTGAACTAAACATAATTTTTCTTTGCAAAACTGAATATTTATGAAAAGTGTATCTTGCAGAAATATTCGCAAATAAATAGTTACCAATGGGAAATTTTTCCACACAGTGCATAAAGCAAAAATGAAAGCTGAGCTTGTCATCAAGGTTTACCAGAGATATAATGCCTGCATAGACCTGGCACCCCAAAAGTAACCTCTGCATAATCCATCTGGAAAAGTCCATACACTGAAGGTAGAGTTCAGTTTCATTAAATTCAGCACTCTACACTTTCGTCAAATCATCCTAATTCTGAGTGCAGTCTTTATAACAATGCTTCCTTTGATGAGAAAAAATAGAAGGAAATGTATGGCTAACAATAAAAATCTTAGATCAATAAGGTAAAATATGCATGAGATGTAAAAAGGAGAGCCGTGTTTAAACATCAAATACTAAAGTATGACCATGATCCTACATAAGCATAAAAAGAGGAAAAAGCAAAGTGCTCATTAGGAGACCTCTTCATCAGCATTAGAGCAAATGGCATCTGAGCACATCTAATCACAATCCTATACCGGTCCATACCAAGAACAGCACTGTCACAATGAGATTTTCATCACTTTGTTCATGTGAAAGCAAACATAGTCATGATTCTTTACTTTTCTAATGAAAGTGGTCTCTGCTAGAAATCCAGAATGTCAGAGGATATGAGTATTCACCTATCTTTTCTAGTCTGGTAATATACACTCAAGTTCCCCTCAAGCAAAGTGTCAATACCAGAAGAATAATGGTAAGAATTACACCTGGACCACAGGTGAAGTTGGCATACCTGTCCATTCATGCATTCATCCAACACAAATTTATTTACCTAGTATGTGATACATGTTATAGGAGATCTTGCAGATATAAAAATAAATATAATATGTCCCACGTTCTCAACATATTAAATCTCGCATAGATAGACAGACAGTTGATCAAATGAATGCTACAGAGATTTGGGGTGCTCTAATGGGGGTGATGGTGTTAATTCTGCTTGGAATTAAATGGCTTTTTGGAAAGCTCTCTCTAATTAAGAAAATCATGTTTCATACATCCCTAGAATCCTTCTTGCATACCTAGACAGAAATGAGGAGATGAATACTAATATTTAATTACCAGTATGCATAATTAAATGAAAAATTATGTGGCATATCCACTGCTTTCTGAGGAATTATATCAAAGAGAATTGTTAGTGTGAACCAATAGAATAAGAGTCTTCAACCTGAAAAATGACATCGATGGCAAAATATCTGCTATCCATGGCTAGCGAGAGAGCCTAACAGTTAAAAGTAACTGACTGCTCTTCCAATGGACCCAGGTTCAGTTTCCAGCACCCAGAGGCTCAAAGAGTTTACCGTCACATTTCACATGATCCGATTCCCTCTTCTACCCCCCATTGGCAGCTATATTCACATGCTGCAAATATACTCACAGAGGCACACACACTACATATACATCTTTAAAAATTAATAAATTACGTGTGTGGTGGTGCACTCCTTTAATCCCAGAACTCAGGAGGCAGAGGCAGCTGGATCTCTGTGAGTTTGGGGCCATCCTTGTTTAAAGGTTAGTTCCAGGATAGCCAGGGCAGTCATACAGTGAAATTTGTCTCAAAAAACTAACAAACGAATAATACACCTTTTAAAAGAATATAGGATTAAAATGTATGAAAACAACCCAGTGTCTATCAATCAACTGATGAAAGAATTATAACGAAAATGATGAAACTGTGGTTCCTATGCACAATGGATTTTCACTCAGCTGTAAAGAAATTGAAATGTGCAGGTAAACTAATAGAGCAGGAAAACATTAACGTGAGCTAAGCCCAAAGAAGAACGACAAATATCACATCCTCAGTTGTGGGGATTCTCCAAAAAATCACATATTTAGATCTGTGTTTTTAATTTGGTGCACATGTAAAAGTCAAGATCCAGATCCTTTTGCTCATATACTCTCTCTTCAGCTGGATGGGCAGCTCAACCTGGTGCTATCAATCTCTAGTTCTGTCACCATCAGTTGCTAGATGAAGGGTCTGCAATGGCAGTAAGGGTGGTCACACCTTTGATAATAGGGGAAAGCCAGCTTAGGCACCCTCTCCACTATTGCCTGGAGTCAGCCAGAGTCATCTTGTGGTTTCTTAGGAGTTTCCCTAGCACCAGGTTTCTCTCTAATCCCACAGTGGCTCCCTCTATCAAGATACCCATTTCTTTGTCCTTCCTCTCTGTTCCTCCCACGCAAACATCTCATTCTCTCATGTTCCCTTCCCACCTCTCCTTTCATGCTCCACATATGATCCCCATTTAGTAAGATGGATCCATGGAAGTTTCTCCTGCTACATAGCTGCTCAAAGGCTGTGGATTGTAGCCTGGTTATTAGTGTATTTTATTTATGATTAATACAAAAGAGTCACTCTGCATAGTGATAATTTTCTAGAAACCATAGCTTGCCAAGTAAAAAACCCAGTGCCAGTTGTGAGTTACCTTCCCTGGAGTTACCCATTAGAGGTGTCCCAGAGATCTCTGGAGTAATATGTTATTATAGTGAGTATTTCTTGCTTACTCTAGTGCACTAAGCCATAGCTTTAAATGAGGGTCAATGTGGAAACAGTGGTTATTGGTGACTTTCTCCTAAGGCCAGATATCTTACTTGAACCCTCAGTTGCAGCCATCCTCAGCTTCCTTCCCTTCTCCCCATCTTTCTCATAAGTAGAAAGTGCAGGAAGGCAAAGAATCTGTAAGCAAATGAAGACTGACCTGAACCATGGACTACCAGCTTCATAACTAACACATTAGCTCAACCAGGGCTTTAAGAATTTTCAATTCTTCTTGTATGGTAATAACGTCATTCGTCAATGATATGTCATAAAGCAAAGAGTAACTCCATCATCTTGGCTTTGGGGTAGGGGTGTTATTTTACTTGTTTAGTTACCTCTATCTCTCAGATTCCCTTAACAAAGACAAGGGATTCTCATCTTACAGTTGGTACAGTTGGTTAGTGAGGCATATTTGCCAACTGCTTTGTACATTTTATCCAGAAATGATTCAATTCTTTTTGTTAAATAGTCAATAAACCAAGGATTTTATCAGTGATTTCTCAGTCCTCTGAATTCTTCAAAAGTTGGTCAAAATTCCATATTAGTTATGAATTGGTTAACAGTAATACCTGAGCCAACTATAAAACCTGCACTACTCTACCAGGGCTCAACCTTGTTTTTTAAATAACTATGCCATATCTCAGAACTCTCTGTAGATAGAATAATCTTCTTTATTTATTCCTTGGTGCTGTAATGGAAATAACACACTAGTATTCATATTTGGATTTTTTTTTACACTTGCAACTCTTTCATCAGTGAGATTTTATGTATATACCTATTATAAAAATGATATGAAAGTGAAATATTCTGTTCAAAGGTTTGGAAAGAAAGATGAAAGAATTCTATGTTTCTACTCTGTATCTCTCAAACTCTGAAGAAGCTTTGTAACCAGACTAATAACCTGTGGGTTTGGGAAAATAAAAGTCTCCAAACTATTCCAGATCACTTATTGAGAATTTCTAGAAATTAAGCACAAGAAGTTTTCATTTAATTTTCTCTTTGAATAGTTATTATGTTTTAAAGATATTGTAGAATGTAATAAAATCTCTGAAAAATGAAGTTATTTTAATTTTGCTTAATTTAATTGATAAATTATAAGAAAGAACTATATGTGTAAATATTTAGAAAATAATAATTATACTATAAAGTAAAAGTTTATTGAACTTACAAAAATTCTACAGAAAAGACATTTTCCATTATGTCCTTTAATTATTTTGGATATAGTTTTCTAAATTTAATTTCAAATTTTAAAATATTTATATACCTGGTTAGTTATGTACAAATTTGAAAATACAAAAATTGTATGTTGAACTTTTCAGTTATAATACTGCAAATCTTTTCTACACTAAACATAAGAGTAAATATTTTTAAAATAAGCTTAAAAAGTCATATTTAAAATTTAATAATTTTGTAAAATATATACAAAACTTATAAGCTTGACAACATAGTAATCAGAAATATAAAAAATATTTTCTTAAGTAGAATAACTATTATATGAACTACAAAATCTAGCATTTAAAACTCATTGGTTTTATTACCTTATTATATATTATAATTGATTTTAAATAAGTAATTATTGACTCACATTACGCTCATAAGTTTGATTTGGTACAGCTCATATACTTAGCTCTTTCAGATAATTATTTGTATTTTTCTTTTAAAGCACAGCAATAAGATTAGCTTTTCTGGATTAGGGAGATTTCTATTTCCAATCATAACGAAATGCAAGATGCTTAATGTCTGAAATGAATTGTTAACTATGAAATATGGAAGACTATTATCTAGGTAATGTGTATGACATTATATAGAAGTCACAGGGAGAAAAGCACGTCAAAGAGAATTAAAATCAAGAGTTCTGAGGAGAGGACCTAGTAGCACCTAGCCACACAAAATGGAAACCTTAAGGTAGACTTTTGGTGTTGCCTATGCTTTGGGCCCTGATAGTTCTTCTTTGGAGAAGGGGCCTAGAAGGCATGGGGAGCAACAATACAGTCTCAGGAACTATCTGAAACAAAAAGTCCAATTTATTGAGGAAGGAACAAGCCTTTTATACCCTCCTCCCAGTCAGAGGGAAGGGCTGTGCTTTGCTGGCATGCTATAGCAGTGATCTTCTTTCCCTGGCCCAGGTCATCTCACATTAGGATTCTACGTCTGTTGCCGAGGCCCCAGTACAGACTCCAGGTTAGGTACCCTCATGGCTATGAGGAAGTGATATGAGCACATGTCCTAAGGCATCAGTTAGAACCAGTTTGAACTGTCTGAGCCAAGGCTGTCACCCAGGGCCTTAGAGCTCTAGGGCCTGTACACCCCACATTAGACCAGTTCCTAATGCAAATACATATATGAGAAGAATACACTCATTTTATTAGGAGAGGGCTCTTATGTGGATAACCACCCAGACTATGACATCATGTGTATAGTACTCTTATTGTGTCTTATGTTAGTTATTTTTCTATTTCTGTGATAAAATACCTTGGAACAAAAAAAAAAAGTTACTTAAAGGAGAAAGGGTGTTATGTTTAGCTGACTGTTTTTGGATGAATCTATTCCATCATGGTGAAAAAGACTTGGTAACAGACAGGGAAGGTGCCCCTAAGTGAGGACCAAATGTTCAAACATATAAATGTATGCTCAATTAAATAACCACAACCAAAGCCAATCTTTAGTAGGACTCTTCCCAGTTCTCATGCTCTTATGCTCTTTCTGGACTCTCTTCAATAAACTCTTCTGAAACTTGGAAGTACAAAATATGATATAGATGCCACCCCCACTGAAGGCTGAGAGTACACACTGTGTAATTATTCTTTGCATTTTGAGCAGTTATGAGTCTGCATTCATCACTACTTTCTGCAAGAGGAAACTTCTTTGACCCATATTTGAGAGCGGCCCAGAGCTATGCCTAGAACTAGAACTATTTAAAAGAAACATTGAAAACGTGAGCATTTAACAAAACAACATCACTATGTTGTCCCCTGAAGTTAACGGCTTCTCCAGGCATAGGTTTGTCCAAATTCACGGTACCCAGCATGAGTTACTTCCTGTGGCATAAACCTCATATTTAATCAAGAGTGTAGTATGTTACTCCTAAAAGCGTTTTTGATTACATCAGTAGATATGTCTTTCCTTGGATGACATTATCATAGCATGCAGGATGAGGTGCTAGGTGAGTTCATTGATGTTTTATTTCCCCCAACCAGCCTGTGCAGCACTTTCCCTTGGTATGAAAGCTAAGCGGTTGGCAATTAACTTTTTCACTATTTAATCTAAGCAGGACAGAATTCCATTAAGCACTTTCTGTAGGGCACAGGTGTTGCCAAAAATGCCCTTACCTTAGAGCCCGAGAACCAAAGAGCAACAATATAGGTTTCTTGAGTTTTTCTGAGGAAGGAATCTGGTTGTTGCCTATTGTTATTTTCTCATTTGTTAAATAAGGGTACTATTATTTAAAAATAAGGTTAACCTTCAATATTTTATGTAGTTTCAAGTGTGTTCAAATTGTTTTCATCTCCTTCTATATTGTTCTGATATAACTGATGTTTTAAGTAGGTAAGGCTGTTATTCAGGATTAATCTTAATCCAGAATAAAATGAATTTCCTCAATAAGAAAATGTAATGAGTATATTTGCAGAATACAGAGTAGAGTGACTTTTCACAAAGAAGTGAATGGTTTCTATCTTACATTGGAGAAAGAAGAACTATGCATGGCAAAGATATCACAGTGAATTTAATGCAATTATTTTAATTCAATGTACCCATGGACTACTGTGTGTACTACTGTGAAGTGTGTACTGCTGTGAAGACTAGAAAAAATGGGTTTGTTTTCTTTTTTAATCAAGACACTTAAGGAATTCGTCTTCATGAAGATAGGCTAGAATTCTGGAACATGAAGTCTGAAAACAAGCAATACACATAGAAGATCTTACCACTAAAGATATTCAAAGAAAATAAAGCCAATATGACAAGCTTTTAGTGAACAAAGTAGAGAGGAAATTAAAAGCAAACTCAAAGGTGAGAAGGTCAGCTCTGCCAGACTCAGGTTCTCTGTCTCTCTCACTCTGTAACTGACAGGTACGCTCCTTACAGGCAATACCCAAAGACATGCAGTAGTAGGAAAACTTACATAATTTTAATAATAAAGTTCAAAGAAGATAATAATTGAAGTTTAGATTATTTTTATTTGATATACAAATAGCTTGGTTAATACAAACAAATTAGAGAATGGTTATTGTAGAAACTTCACACCCACATCCATCTACCTCACTTGGTTTTCTTCCCAAGAATCTTTCCAGCTTTCCAGCTTTGTTCTTAGATATCAGTATTTAAAGTAAATAAAACTTTTGTCAGACAACTATTTTAACTACTTTACCTCCTTAAAATGAGCACATATATAATATATATTCATATATAAACATTGAAATAGTTCAATATTGCCACATCAAAAGTAAAGTATTTTGTATTATTTTTGTATCATTATCCACACTGCCTTCACTTCTGGTTTTCCCTTGTTATTTAAACTTAATGGAAGGTAATTTTAAGAATTACTAGAAATTAGAGTTCACTCTTTCAATGAACAATGCCTTTAACTGATATAAGTTTTCACACAGGGTTTCTATCTTGCAAATGCATTCATTCTACTAACCAAAACCCTTAAAGTACACTAGAGAGCAAGATAAATTACTTTCTCTCCAAATAAATATGAACCATTGTAACTACTGGCTACTTTATTATTTCAATGCCTGTAAAAAATGATTGCTATTAGAATTTTTCTACAGCAATAAAAATAATATTATATAATATATATGTGTACATATATATATATATATATATATATATATGCTCATCAAGATTTTGCTTTTTATTATCTCCTGCACTCTGAGTTTCATCTCTTTAACATGGCCTCTGAAGACTCTTTAGTTAATGTGTATTTGAAGTATCATCCTACTCACAATGAACTGTGCTGGAAAGTACCATCAAGCCTTCAGCACTGAAAGAAATCAATCTGGTGATGGAAAATGGTCTGTGGTCTCACAGGGATAGACTCATCTGTTAAAACTTTAAAGCCATACAAATCAAACACCCTCTCCTTTTGTAGAGTGCTTTATGTGGAATTAATGTATTTTAACCCACATGACACTAGCATTTTCTATTCCTGTTCTTGTAACATGCACAGAAAACTGATACCTTTAGGTGCTGTGAAATGTGCCATTTCAGATCAGTTTCGATGTTTGCATTGATCAGTGCAGCTAAATACTGAGACACTCATCAGTGACCAATCAGTTGTCT
The DNA here is from genome assembly GCA_033318265.1 of Phyllotis vaccarum. NCBI lineage: Eukaryota > Metazoa > Chordata > Mammalia > Rodentia > Cricetidae > Phyllotis > Phyllotis vaccarum. The sequence goes on from JARWLC010000018.1 coordinate 48,641,269, forward strand.
AATTTGTTTTATTGTTTTGTTACTGATGCACAGCCACAGTTAGTTAAGCATGCCAGTAATTTTCAAAATATTTTAGTAATTTGCTAGACTTAAAATGCATTAAAAATTCCCTACAATGATTTATAAATAGCTGTATCATAAATAAATCTACTTAAACCCATCTAACACCAAAAAGCATATTCATAAAAACTATGAGGCTAAAGAACAAAACATTATATTAATAAAAAGACATTTATATATATAGTATCAAAAGTGATAATTTTTAAATTTGCAGGTGTCTACAGTCTTATGATCTTCTCTACCTACTTTTTATAGCCCAAACCTAAGTTCATAGAAATATTAAGACATAGTTCTCAAAAGTATGAAGATTGGTTTAGAAAATAACCCAAAAATTATTAATTATATTCTGAATAAATAAAATTGGATATTTATGCTTTATTTATTATGTCTGCCATTTGCACCATATTTGCTCTATAATGACTAAAGTTACAATTGTGTTGAAATGTATAAGATGCTCAAGACAACTTCATAAAAACAACAAAAACCATGAGTACTCAGAAGTTTCTCCATTTGTCAAAAAAAGCAAAAAATGTAAATCTGGTGATAACATAACTATAATAAAAGAGTCCAAATATGGAATATATTTATCATCTAGTGAGAATAATTGTGCTATAAAAGGTATATAATCTCTACCCATCAATACTAAAGGCATTTTTATTTAGCTATTTGTTCATATCCTACTTTTAAGAAAAGAAATTAATCTGCCCCTCTCTGAACCTATAAAATTATGGCTCACTTTATTTCAGACCATCAGTGAGATAAAATTTGAAATAACAGTTGATAAAGTTTTTATACAAAAATGTAATATTTCAAATAATCCTTGAGAAAAATTCCTGGAATCTGACATTGTTAGTGTATCTGGAACAAAGCACGTAGAAGCATGAGCATCTATACACATTTTCTATTCTACTTCTAAGCTTAGACAAGCAAAAAGGTAGCTCTAGGTTTAATACAAGCACACACAATTGCATGATCTTTGTAACACATTAGCTATTCTCTTTTGCAATAAATCTCACTTGCAGTATACCAAATACAGGATTAATATTTATTGGAGGGTATATTAACACTCACAATTACAAGTTAAACCTTAGGACGATTCCTTGGCGATAGGATGATCCAGGCGATGGATGCTGATCCAATCTCCAAAAAGGCAGGAACAAAAAGATCCCAGCAACCCCTTTTGAATGGGGCAGGCCACATTGCCTTCAGGCTCCCAGGACTCTAAAGACACACCTCCCTAACACCTGAATCACACCACAATTTTCATTTTTTTTTTGTTGTTTTGCTTTTTTTGTTATTTAATAAAACACCCCAAAAGTGAGATAGTCTGTCTTCAAGAAACACAATAACTAAGAAGTAAGTCCTCAAAAATCAACAAAAAATGGAAAAAAAAAATCATCTGAGACTCCAAAATATTGAAGCTCTGCTCCTCTCTCTTTTAAATGTATTGTTGGAAAGAGAGGTATAAGGTGCTGTATCTCTCTTACAGCAGCATCACAGAATTTTCCCTCTTACATTTATTTCCCAAATGCAGTTCAAGGCTGTACCAATCATTTGTATATGAATTTGTTGGAGATTATTCTGAATAAATTTAGAATAATACTAGGATTTTTTGATTGTCCAACCTAAGAATCTAAGAACTCAAGGTAGTCAAATAAAGTATACTTTAGTGATTAACAATAATCTATAGATAATTTTAGCATCCAGATACATTTATGTGCCACCATAAGAGGATGATACATTTAGAAAGATACAAAATATTTGAAAGAAAAAAAATATTGTGACAAGCTGGGCAAGGTAATGCATGCATGTAAGCCCATCTTTCAGGAATAAGAAACAAAATAATTTGCATAAATTCAAGTCCAGCCTTATCTAAGTAGTGAATTCCCATCTAAACAGTGTTATTCGAATAAAGAATAGTATTTGGACTTTATCATTTGGCAGGTAAATAAAAAATAGAAAGAGTCCTTATTGAATTGAAGGTGGGCAATGATATCTATTACCTGGATTTTCCTCCCTAGGACTAAAAAGGTTTCTGTCTGTTGGTTTGTTCATTTTATTTTGTTTGCCACAGATTTGTTTCCTCTGAGGGCAGGAAGACTTATCCTCAATAAGAGTGTCCTCAAAGATATAAACCACTCCTGGAAACCTTCTCCATTTGCAAAGTAAATAAAGAAAATATTTGATGTTCCAATAATCTATTGTGAGTGGGTTCTGAAATTTTTCCATATAGGAGACTATACTACTCCAGTCAATTTTGAGGAGATCCAAGGAAATCTTGACTATGAAGGAGTATCAGTTCAGTTTCCTCGTTCACATGGAGCCAAATTACTAGCTTCTTCTTTCTTCTGGTAGCAAATCCCAACAAAAAGACCACTGGAAGCATATCAAGCTGATCTATGATAAGACATTTTACTCAGTTACTTGTCTATTCCTGTGGAGATCTCCATGTCTGTCATCTCTTCCCAATAATTCCTAAGATGTCAGTTTCCTTTGTAATAAGAGACCCCATGATAGCTCAAATGGAATGGTCTCTATGAGCTCACATAATTGAATCCTTTGTCTCTAGCTGATAAAACATTTTGGCATTTAGTAGAGGGTGTGGCTTTGATGTGGGTGTGTCTGTAAGAGCAGACTTTGAAATTTCAAAAGACTTAACATTCCATGTTCATTTTCTTCTCTCTCTCTCTCTCTCTCTCTCTCTCTCTCTCTCTCTCTCTCTCTCTCGCTTGTTCACTTGCTCTCTCTCTGTTTATCTCTTGGTCTGTCTGTCACACACGGGGGGGGGGGGGGACAGAGAGAGAGAGAAAGAGACAGAGAGACTTTTAGATCAAAATGTAAGTACTTACCTGATTCCAACCCTATTAAACTGTAAACACAAATTAAAGCTTTTACTTTATGATGTTTATTTGTTAAATTGCCTAGGTCATGGTGTCATATGCCTAGGTCATATTGACTTTAATCACTAAATATATATATGCTGAAAGAGGGTTAATGAAAGACTAATCCCCATAATCCAGATTATTAAAAGACAAGATGTGCTGGTTGGCTACTCAAGTCATTATATGACCTTAATCCTGGGAATTAGGAACGGTACTTATTAGTGGAGACTAAACAAGGACTCATGCTTCCCAAACCCTTGTTACTAGAACCACCCTCTAAGTATATGACTAAGATTGCTTCAGAGACCTTGACCTCAAGGTTAGCATTTTTAATATTCACATAAATCTTGATAGCCAGTTTACTTGAGAACTTTGATTGTGGTTCAGGGACAAGTCACTTGGAACATTTTTTTCATAGGGATTTCAAGAAAAACCCCACATTTGCTTGGGGTATCATTCTCTCCAGGATCTGACAGATTGGAAAAGTGCTAAAATGGAGACATTCTCATGTATGGACAACTGAATAAATAATTTCCAAGGCCATAGAGTTGTTTTAAAATATATTGACTGCACGGAGAGATGTCTTGAGAATAGCACAACTTTGCCCCATCGTCATCTAGTTGAGTCTCATTTTAAGAAGATGCTGAGGCTTTAGAATCTGAGAAGATACTACCTTTTGTTTTGCTACACGGGATTTTCTATGTAACAACCATGAATATTCTGGAACTCTCTGTGTAGACCAGGCTAGCCTCAGACTCAACTTCTATCAGATATTGACATGCTTAAGGGCCTTCTAGGAGATCTTGATGTTGCAAAATTTGAAACCCTAGATATGCTGAACTGACTATGCCCCTTTTTCACAGGTTAAAGAGAAACTGAAACCTGGGTGCACTCAAATATTCTATAGACCCTCAAATCCCAGGTTTGGTTGTTGTTGTTTGTGTATTGTTTATGTTTTGTTTTGTTTTGGATTTTTGTTTTTGTTTTTCAGAAGTAAAGGAGCCTTTATATGGGCTCCCAATTTAGATCTGCCCACTTCATGTTCCATCTATATGTAAATGAAAGCATTGGGATAGCTCTGTAGGCTTAAGTTCTCTACCAGTATGCTACCAAAATAAGGACATAAATCTTATTTTATGGTAGGCAGCACAGTTATGGCTTACCAGTAAAAAGGAAACTGTAGCCTTAATACTTTTCATTCCTTCATCTCAAAAGTTTAACCTTGAAATCCTCTAGTGGTTAACACTCCAAACAACATTGTAGGGATTATCAACTCTAAGAAAAATTTGTACTGCCAGATAGGCAATACATTAATATCAAGTACCCTTATTGAAAGATCCTAAGAAACTATTTATGCATGTTAAAATTTAAATCCTGTCACATATTTCTCAGAAGTAGGAGAATTCCCCATTCCTGTGAAGGGGTTGTAGGGGAAAGCTGCAGGATACCATCATCCCTTGTGTGAGAAATCTCATCATTATTACTTCTAACCTGCAACATGAATGTCTCGTCTTAATAAATCTAAAAGAGCTCTTCTATACCAACACAGGGATGCTTTTCAGGGACTATACTGCTGGAGTTCTGATTAAGAAAACCCTTCTGTTGGGGGTCCTGTCAGCAATGGAAAAACAAAGTTTTTGTACTTTCAAAACAGCGTGTTTTCTTTTGTCTTTTCATCAACGCCATTTCACCCAAAGCCTCTCTTGGTATTATAGAGGACCAGCAATGGGGATAGAAGGTCTATTTATATTCCACTCAACAGCAAACTGCCCTTTGAATTCTCTGTCTTATAGCTATGGTTAAATTATTACATCTGTGACAATAAGCACCTAATTAGGGAGGGTAAATTGATGTATATATTATTCTTCTAATGCTATTATCACTCTGACATCAGCCAGTGTATGGAAGCCCTTATGGAAAACACAGATCATAACCTACCTGATTCATATCCCATATTTACCTCTATAATGAAATAATCAAAGATTTTGCACATACTTACTATCAAAACAATATCCTCCCAAACACAGCCCATGTTACATATAAAGGGAGACCTATTAAACTGTATACTGACTTGGCCAAAGCAGAAGAAAGACACCTCTTAGAGAAAAGGTTCCCCTTTATAAAATTGGATATTCTCTGAGGCTAACATTCTAAAAGAAAATTAGAACCTACCAGATAGACTCTACAAATTTATTTGGAGACTGAAACAATGGCAGTTGTTCTGTATATTCATCAAACAAAAATTATCAACTATAATAATACTAGTGGAATTGGAGCTAGCTATGATATGATGGCTGTTCCTAATGCTGAGACCTAGGCCACACACAACTGGAATATTGCAGGGATTCTTTGCTGTGGAAAGTGATAAATCTTGCACTTGAATTACCATGCATCCCAAGATTAAATGAGTCCTACCAATTATCCTGTAGTTCACGTCATAGGGAAAAGAGAAACAACCAAAGGGGACATAGGTGGACAGTCCTCCACTGTGAGTCCTCATGGAATTTATATGCCCTCTGACTGTCCTCAAGAAGATGGCATTTGGCTAGTCCTCCAATGACAGCATTATTTAGTGTTTTTTTTTTATTTTTTTTTATTTTTTTATTTTTTTGCTATAAATAAAGTCTGATAAACAAAGAGGGAAATTTTCTACTGAGCTTTCTTGAAAACCATTTGAGTATATCCTTCTTCATATTAGAATTTGGCACACTACCAAAGCAATAAATCAAATACAACTTGAGTCAGTGGATAATACCTGTAATAACCCAGATGCCGAGGAGATAATTCTCTTTAAATTTAATGCCAGACATACTTCATGGCATGAGGTTATAGAGACATGGGGACAAAGATCCAGTTTGATCTAGCAGATAAGTAACAATCAACTACCTTTTAATGAAATTTTTCACAAAGCACACATAATGCTTGACGAGGGAGGGGGATGACCTGGTGTCAGTCTTCTCATCACTAATAATATATGCAGGAAATCCATGGCTGGGTGTCATGCATGTTACCATCATCCCTAACTTTAATGAACATGGGACAGATGCTGCTCTTAACTGCCCTTATTTCAGTATTGCTAATCCAATTTTATATATGTTATCAATTCCCTTCCAAACACAGGGAACATGTGACTAACATAATACACTATTACATGAAAGTGACATCACACTCAGTCCAGCACTATATGGATTCTTCTACCATAGGCTTCTTGCATAGAAACTCTCCATGGAAACACCTACTGTTGCTGTAAAACACATTTCCCTCTCAGTGGGAGGTAAAAGATTTGCATGGGCCCAACCTTCTAACAGCAGTTAGGGTAATGTCCTGACAAATTGGAATGAGAGGCATTAAGATTAATTAGTCCTTTAATTAGTAGGAAGATACTGAGGGAAATAGAGGCCTAGCTGGCTATAGTTCTACAAGCATGCCCTACCTAAAACGTTGGAGAACAATGCCTAATTATTCGTTCTTTCCTCTTGGTATGAGTATGGAATCTTCATGGACAAATCTTTTGTGCAAGTTTTCCCAAGACATTCACAGTATAATATAGGCTGTGCATCAATAAGTCTCCCAATATTAAGTAGACCAATCAAGAGGAGACTTTGATTTATGTGGTGACATATTATGTATTTAATAAAAAACCAGTCTGGAATATCAAAGAACAGATCCACCCACAGTCAGAAAGTGGTATCAGGGGAGGGGGCGTGTAACTCCAGAGACAGAGATCTTTCTGTGTTTCTGTTGAGTTCAAGTGCCTAATTACCAAATTGTAGTCACCTATACCTTTAATCTTAACTCTAGGATAGATGTGGAGTTAAACCTGGAAGCGAAACAACTGAGTAGAAGAAGGTATTAAGGCAGGTGTAGGAAGACAGAGATTTGTTCTGTAGAAGCAATGAGGAGCAAGGATGAGAAAGCTGGAAGACAGCTTTTACCTTGAGAAGTTTGCTGGGTGAGATTTGACTGTAGTCTGTTTCTTCTCTCTGATATTCCATCTTTTCACCCTGCTGGGATGAAAGGCATGAGTTAGTACTCTCTGACCTTCCTGGCTGAACTGTGGGTGGATTTGTTCTCTGATATTCCAGACCGGTTTTATTAAATATAAAATATATCTTCACAAATTTACCCCACTCTCTCTTAGGTTTCCTTCATCCAAATAAAAGCCCAATCCCTACCCAGCAGCAGTGGTGCATGCCTTTAATCCCAGCACTAGGGAGGCATAGACAGACAGACTTCTGTGAGTCCAAGGCCAGCCTGGTCTACAGAGGGAGTTCCAGGACAAGCTCCAGAGCTGAAGAGAAACTCTGATTTGTAAATAAATAAATAATAAATAAACAGATTAAAAAAATACTAACTAACAAAAAGACCAATCTCCTTTGGGGAAAAAAAGATAGACTTCAGTGTTGGGTCTCTTATTCATGAAGAATTAGCTTTTTTGCTTACTTCAATTTGGATAAATATGACTTTGCAAACCTTCTTTCCTAACTTTCAGCTCTTCGACCAAGAGAAAAACCCAAAACAAAACTAATTTCTTTACACTTAGCATGAGGGAGCCTAAAGAGAAAGGTTGTATCTCATGAAAAAAAAAAAAAAAGAAAGAAAGAAAAAAAGAGAAAGATTTCAAACACACACATTTTGGTGTCAATGAGACTGTTAAAATTACATTATTATGAGGTTATTATTAATTCATATTGGAACCTTTTATAATTGTAATTTACATCCAAAGCACTTATGATGTGGTCCACTTTTTAAAATCTGTCTAATAAGAGTAGCGATTAAAATTTTAATCAGGAGCCTGGAGAGATGGATCAATGGTTAAGAGTATTTATTGCTCTCTCAGAAGACTCAGTTTGGGTTTCCAATACCTACAGACTGGCTTACAACTATTTGTAACTCTAACTCTAGAGAATCTAATGACTTCTGGCTTCTGCGGGCATCATCCTTGTATGTGTTACATATACATACAGACAGGTAAACACTCATACAAATAAAATAAATAAATCTTATCAAAAAGTAGGGTTTCTTGGTGTCACTGTGGCTCACACAGGACATCAAATGTCAGGACCAAACATTTATAACTTGAAGCACTGCTTAAGGTTATATAAAGTGCATAACATATTGTAGCCTATAACTTTATGCAAGACTCTAGAATCTTATCCAAATGTTTCTCACAAACATACAAAAATCCCTGTAACTCCCAGGTTGACAGATACAACCATGCCACCACGACTGTCTCCTAGTAACCACAGTGTGCTTTGTCTGGATGCTGACAAGCTAACCAGCAGACATACAGAGCAATGATGACATGAGCATACTGGGATCCCTCACCATGCATGAGCTTATCTCCATTCAAAAACACATATCTCTATCCCAAAGTAAATCATTCATTCCACAATTGCCTATAGTTTAGAATGAATAAATAAGCTTGAATGCAATCCCTACTGACACTCATAAATAAGGGTAGAATTTACTTAGAAATAATAAACATTTAGGAGAAACCCAACAATTACTTACTTCAATAAGTTGGCAAATATCTCTCAAGTCAAATAACCACTAGACATACTTTTGGTGTTAAAAAATAAATAAATAAAACAGTGAGCACAGAGAAACTTGTTCCCATTATGTCAACTTTAGTTGTAGAAATAAAATAAGCAAGAAGTAGCCTTGTAGATGTATCTTTAATTCATATACTCAAACATTTAGCCTAAAAGCATCTACTTAACCTCTTAAAATAGGGATTTATTAAACATTCAACATCGTTTTTTACAAAATTAGCATATAGGCACTTATCACTCAGGAGAGAAAAAAACAGTATGAAAATGATAGCCACCAGAAATATAAAAGAATAAAATCATTAAGCAAGAATGTACTAGATTGTACAAAATGGGAAAATATATCTGTAAAAATTACAATATGCAGAAGTATTTTCTTATTTAAATTATGTCCAATGGAAAAATAATAAATGATAAAAATGTAAAACCATGCACATTAACTAGGAGGCAGAAATGTTCATGTGTATGAATTCATGAATTCACATTGTAGCCTCCTAAATAAAATGATAGACACAACAGCAATTACTCTATAATAATCACTACTTTGACAGTGAGAAAGCTCAGCAACCTATCTAACTGAGATGAGACAAATAACAGTAAACTTTGGTCAGCCTATGCTGCCATTAACTACAGCAGTCTTCTCTTTATTAATTATATCATAGCCCCAATGCTAATAAACATAGCAAATTATACACTGGAAATAATATGTATCATTTTTTATTTTTATTAGCTCCATGAGAATTTCAGAATGTATATGATAATCTTCCCACCCTTTCCTGACCAACTCTCGCAAATCCATTTCCCTATCTTCCTAATTTTCTCTGTTTTCCCCCATCAACAGCAATTGTTCTTGTCAAATGTTCTTAAACATGTGGCCTTCTAACAGCGTGTGGTTGATTTATCAGTGGCTACATCAATGAAATCTGAGTCTCCACCAGCGGCTAACAGTTGCTCCATGGCTTGGCCTGGGCTTTCATGTCCAGTAGTCCTTTCCATATTGGGATTAAGGATGGCTTCAGCTGGATCAGATCTTGTTTAAGCTGTCATCACTGCGTTGAGATCATATGACACTGCCTTGATTGGTCTAGAGGAAACCGTTTACTCCCTGCCATTCATTTCTTTCTTTCCTGTAATGACTACTGAGCCTTACAGGAAGGGGATGTAGTTCTTAAATTTAGAGATGACTATTATGCAATCATATTTTCTGCAGCTTGGACCAGTTATGTTAATTATCATCTACTACAAATAGAAGCATTAATGCATTAATCGAAAGGATGTAAGTACAAATAATTAATCAAATTATCTAACTATTGTGTAATTTTTCTTAAGGAGATAGAAGAATACTCTGCCTACCAGGAATAGTGAACTAAAGATAAACAAACAAATAAACAAAAATACTTTCATTCAACCCTACCTGGGTTAGCCAGAGGGATTTTGGGGGTTGCTTACAAGAGCATGAAGAACTATTTACAAGAGAATGGATAATTTGAAGGCAGCTTAAAAGCACACCAGTTGGATGAAAACTGAGTCCCAAGCTTCGTGTCCTTGAATCAGAAAGTCTGCTTCTCCCAGAAAATTCTTATTGTTTCATAAACTCTGGGATGGTTCTTATCAATCATCTCACGTTCTAAGCTTCCTGAGCCTCTTGACTGCTCACATCTTCCTGAATCTTATGAATCTCCTACTTCCTTTTAGAAGGAAATATTTCAGTTCGGAGGAAGTAGCTATACAGTACTAACCTTGCACACAACATATAAATAAAATGAGTATTTATTTCAGACAAAAGAAAGCAGTCATTCTGAAATAAATAATAAATAAGGCTACAAAATTCTAAGACACATTCAAATGAAAGCTAAACAAAGAAAAATTGTATTTCTCCCCCCCCCCTTGGGTTAAAGAATAAAAAAAAGAGTGTGAAAAATTCAAAAGCCTTGGGAGGGAGGCAGAGAGACAATTATGTCATAGATTGTTGAGAGGTTGAAAGACAACAAAATATATTTAGTAATTTAATTTCAATGAACTGGCTCCTTTATTTAGCCAGGATAATTGTGGGAGTTAGACATATGCAAACTAAACTCAGAATATGTATGCAGAATTACTCATTTCAGAATTCTCTCTCTCTCTCTCTCTCTCTCTCTATATATATATATATATATATATATATATATATATATATATATATATATATATATCTCACACACACACGCACACACACATACACAATTTTCTTTACAAGTTACAGTTCTTTGTATCAATGTAGATAAAGGAATTTTTATAAGAAAAATCAATTTTCAGTTGATTAAATAAATCACAGGGGGAATAAATATACATAGTGTAATTTCAATTAGAATTATCAATATAACTTTCAACTATAACTTTGACATATATGAACTCTGGTTCTAGGAATTTCTTGAGGAATCCACAAGGATGACTCCCAGTTTAGACAATTAGCAATAGTAGAGGGGGTTTCAGAGCTGGCAGTCAGATTGATGAATATGCTAACGGTCATCATAGAGACTTCATCCAGTAACTGATGGAAGCAGATGCAGAGATTCACAGGCAAGCACTGGGCCAAGCTCAGGAGTCCATTTAAGAGCGGGACGAGAAGTTGTATGAGCAAGTAGGGGGTCAAGATCATGATGGGGGAATCTGTGAAGGCAACCAAACCAAGATAGTCGGAATTCACTAACTTTACACTAACAGCTGTAGAGCCTGCAAGGGAATGGACTAGCCCTTCTGCATCTGGAAGACAGTTGTATAGCTTGATCTGTTCAAGGGGCCCCTGGTGGTAGAATTAGGATCTATCTCTGGTGCATGAACTGGCTTTTCAGTGTTCAGTGCCTATGGTGAGACACCTTGTATACATAGCCTTGATACAAGTGGGAGGGGCCCGAACCTGCCTCAATTGGATGTACCAGTCTTTGCTGACAGTGTTACATTCTTGGATGAGTGGATGGGAGATGGATTGAGGGAAATGATGGGGGGAGCAGGAGGAGGAATGGGAGGGAGTTCTGTGGTTGGTATGTAAAATGAATAAAAGCTTCTTAAATAAAAAAAATTAATGTACTCATGGATAGTATAATAGCTATAAGATAAATTCATTAAGAAAACATTAGCTTTCTATTTATTAGTTAAAGTGAATTAAACTTCTCTATTAACTATTAAGATTTTAAGTACTTTGGAATTTTGTCAGGTTCTGTTTTTCTGTAGGTGCAACGCCAAATAATAAATTAGTAGTTTTTATTAAAAATAAGATGAAATGAATTTTTTTATTTTAAGAGAACCTAATACAGAAACTACAGATGTCTAAAATACATGAGAAAGCTCTGAAGACACTTACCCCATGTATTTATAAGTATTCTCATTATACAATAAAGTCTGAAAAAGAAAAACATATTGGACCACAATATTGTTTAAACTCTGTAAGACACAATCACTGTCTCATTTGTCAGAGACCAAAGTGTTGCTAATTCCCTTAAGTGTTCTTCTAAAGAAAAATCCCAGAGACCCAACCCAAGTTGGGAAAAACCTGTGTGTCAGAGGTATGTTAAGATACCTGCAGTGTCCTGAAGTTCAACTACAAAATGAGAGAAGAGAATGGCAAGAACATCCACAGAGATCTGTGCCAAATGGTGACTCCAGTTTGAATATGTAACACAGAGAACAAAGATGTCGTGGGATATGTGGTAGCAGAACTATTGAGCTGCAGAATCAAGTATTTAATAGAATATAGATGGTTCTCCAGCAGCATTCACTAGCATGGTGTCTCAGGATTTCCCCAAAGCTTTGGTTCTGAGCATACTATGTGGACACTTCCCAGTACACATGTTGACCTATCCACGTGACACATAACCTGCATGAAACAACTCCACTCATATTTGAGACAACTGTGTGCTAAGAACTTCAGCTTTTGCCTATGTACAATTCATGGGTTTCTAAGAAGCAAAGAAATTAATATTTTCCTCCTATCATCCTTCAACATGAAAGTATCAAACAAGAGTGTCTTTGGGTTGTACTCTGTCAGAATGTTTGATGTTTTAAATTGAAGCCTACAGTTTGATTTTCTGACTTAATTGTATAAAGTAATAGGAAGGTGAAATTTAACTTGAAAGAGGAAAGTTTATATGTTTCTCAACATACTTGTGTCATATCACACTACTTATTTTACCAAAATAGATTTCATACTATTGACAATGATAAATCAAAATATCAACTCACTCTGAAAATCATTGAAGATTCAATTCCTGCAGTATTATGTAAACCAAATTTGATTTTGTATGTAAAATAAATAAAAAGTATCTATCTTTGCAGTATACAAGATTACCTGTGTCTGAAAACACGGGTATGTTAAAGAGAAATAAATTTCTTATGACATATTTTGTGAATGTTTGACTTGTATTCTTAAATTATAAACCTAAATACTTTTACAAGGTGGTAGTTTGAATAAAGATGTTGCTGTCCCTTCTAGGTACTTATGTTTGAATGCTTGGTCTTTAGCTTGTGAAACAGTTTTGGAAGATATTTTTTCCAATTAATATATGGTTTTATTGCTTCAATTCTGTTCAGCCAGGAAGACTGTGGTCTCTAGGCATTGTGGGGTACAATAAAAATAAAAATTATGAAAACATGTCCTCAGTCGAATATTCTTGTTAAAGTAAAGTAAAATGACTCAAAGTAGTTCTTAAATTTATGAATCACTGGCCAGTTGCTGTTTTAGAAGATGGAGATAAAATTTCAAGTGAGATGAGGTCCTGGTGCTTCAGTGAGGAAGATAAGCAAAGGTGTGACCCTATTGGATAAGGCATGTGGCTGGGAATGGGCTTTGAGATTTAAAAAGCTCATACCAGGCCCAGGCTCACACTCTCTCTACACCATTCTTATGGATTAGATATAAGCGCCCAGCTATTCAGCACCATGCCCGCCTGCATCCATTTCCGCTTGCTAACATGATGACCATGGACTAACTGAAACTGTAAGTAAGCCTCTAGTTAAATGCTTTATGTTAGATGTATTCTTGCTCACTGTCTCTTTATAGCAGCAGAACAGTAACTAAGACATGCACGTCAGAGTGGTTGCACTGATTTGCACTACAGCCAACAGTGAAGAAGTGTTTCCTCATTCATATTCATACCAACATTCATCATTATTTGGGTTTGTGGTTGTTTATTTGTTTATGTTCTTCTTTTAGCCTTAGCTTCTGTGATTGGATTGGGAAAAAATGTATAATTTACACTCCCCTCATGGCTAAGGATGTTGTTTTAAATGTTTTAAATGTTACTCAGCTATTTGTATGAACCCTCTGTTTTCATTATTTAAAGGTTTTTCTTTAATAAGTTATTTTTTAGATTTATATATAGATGATAGATAGATAGATAGATAGATAGATAGATAGATAGATAGATAGACAGACAGACAGGCAGGCAGACAGACAGATATGCTAGGTATATATCTGGAGTCACAGAAACTTTGAGAGTGGGCTAGATCCCCTAAAAATAGTCATCATGCTAAAATTAAGGTAAAGACATTTCAGACCTTTTAGTATAATAACTATACACTGTTTTACAAACCTGAAAAGTTGGATATAAAAATTTGAAAACAGATTGAAAATTCTAATAATCTTTATTTAGTAAATTTATGACTCCATTTTTTGGTCACAATGTCTTCTAAGACTCTTTTCAGTGGTCCACATGCAGCTGCAATCTGATATTAAGCTTAAAGAAAAATGTGATCATGCATCATATTTCTTTATTACATTTTCATAGGTCAAGTCTCCCCAGAGGCAAATATCCCTGACTTCCCAATCACACCTTATTCATGTCATTGCTGTTTGGCAGTGTCTATACTTATAAACACAATCTTTGAAAAGGAACTGAACTAAATAAAAATGGAATAGAAATATCTGATGAGCACCTTAAAAACGTCCACAAAACAGTGTCTAGTATCACATAATTCCTCTTGGCTTTTAGTTTATAATGAAAATATTTTTAAACAACAGAGAATTTTTAGGATTGCTTAGGGCTTGAGGACAAATTTGAAAGACATTCCAAAGTGGGTACCTCATGACCATGTTTTGTGAGGGTACTTTCTTTTATCTGTGGGGAATTATTTTATAGTGTTAGACATCTGAACATCAGGAAACTGTACAGAGATTCTCTTTCCTTCAAAAGACTTCTCTAGTGTTTGTTTATTTAATGCATGGCTTGAGGCAATTTTTCATTTAATATGGTGCAGAGTTGTACAGACATAAAATTATTTCACTCTTACTGAAATGTTCTTCCTTAGAACACAATTGTATCTTTTCCTTCAAAACCTGAGATTTTTAGATAAGCCATTGAATTGCTCTTGAACAGAACTGACTTCTTCATATATCCTGGCATGATTGTAACAAACCCATCAATGTCCTTTAAATGCTAGCTCACAACTAAAATGTAAATAATGCTTTACCTTCTGTCTTTTGGTATTAGATTATTACTTAAATATCTAGAAAGAATAAAAAAATATATTTCTTAACCACTAAATTGCTAATTGCCAAATAGGAACTGGCGTAATACATGTAGTTTAAAATATTTTAGAAATGAAAATAATAAAATTTTGGAAATTATGTGGGAAAGTTTCATATATAATTTTATATTAAAAATATCTTTCTTAGTCCACAAATTAAAAAATATCCTGAAAATAATAATTTTTCTAAACAATTAAAGCACATTTTAAAATTTTACACTTGGCCTTCTGAAACAGCTTGAAGCTTAATGTAGGTACACTGAACATATCTTAAAATTACCTTCAAAATGAAGCCACTTTTGTATAAAAATACGCATTTATAAAAATTAATAAAGAAAAATAAAAAATAAAGTCACCTCAGTATACATAATGTTTATAAATCATAAGTGGGTTTGTTTCTGAAGTTATACCATACTAACAAAACTTCTTACATATATGTAAATATTTTGAAATCTGAATGATAATTAATTCTGAAATATATCTAATCCTGAGCAATTCAACTAATTATCATTTGTATTTTCATTTAATTTAAGGAACATCCACATTCTTTTTGTATAATTTCCTTGAGCTTCTATTAATTTTAGTATCTTATGAATTATTTGCTGAGATGTTAATAGTAAATTAAATTAAATATAATTTCCTTGATATCAGTATTCAAACTGCCCTCTGCACTCGTGTGTTCACTGTGGCATAATAAACAATAATGAAAATACCGTAACAGTCTAAGTCTCCTTCACCTGATGAAATGATAAAGCTGGCATGGTCACAAGTGTCAGGGAAGAATGTCAGAAAGAATAAGACAGCTAGAGATCATCACGTTAAGGGAACGTACCCTGGTGGTTCAGGATCTCTTTCACATGTCAACAATTCAAAGATCCTAATTGAAAAGTAGTTTAGAGACAAATGATAGTTGAGAAAGTATTATTACGGTGATCAGTGCTTACTAAGATATGGTTAATAGGTCCAGACATGCTGGCATAATGCCACACAGTTTGTGGACTGTGTAATTAATTTTGCCTTATATATTTAAAATTTAAAGAAAGTGTTTTAAAGACTTTATCCTAAATACATAAAAAATTGAAACATGTGTGTGTTTAGACTTGTTTAAACATTAATATGTGTAGCATTGAACTTATGTGGTTCTTTATTAATAATTACATCTTAAATTTTTATTACTAAGTCTACTAAAAAGAAAAATATTGTATTTCTATTAATTTGGCATTTGTGGAATTTTTTTGTAGAAAGAAATAAAACAAGGTTTACTGAAAATAGGAAATACTATAAGCGTCTTTACTTTTTAAAAAGGAACACTAATAAATTTCAAAACCTGGGGGTTTTAAACAAACCAGGCAAGAACGCAGAACTGAGAGTTACCGTGGTAGTTTGTAACAAACTAGAAGAGATAGTAATCACTACTATGGGTGTGCTAAGAATAAGCCTTGTTAGACTAAACTCACTCTTTTGAGAGGTTTGCCAGGATGGAAAATCAGGAAAAAAAAATGCATTAGACTAGAAATATGCCTATTTCAGTACGGTGCTTACAAGTCTCTCTTGCTATCCTGAATGAGAGGGGGAAATATAAGTGGAATGATTACACAATTAGATGAACTTGTGTCTGATTGAACAACTATACTCAGAGGTTTCCAATTAATGGATCACACTAGTTTTGATGGGCATTATCTTTCATTCTGTGCCTCAAGATAGCACTTTATCCAGAAACTTAAATGAGGATCCTAATGAATATTGATGAGATTTCTGAATGATATGAAGCTAGAATTGAAGGAAAATTAAACCAGAGTCTCCAAAATGGGAGGAAAAATAAGCCATGTAAATGCCTGAACACACATATTCACATAGACACACATAAAATAGACACACACACAAGCATAGACACAGATGCGTGCACACACACACACACACACACACACACACACACACACACACACACACACACACCACTAGCTCCAACAATGTGAACTCAATCCACATGAATAGAATAATAAAAGCTATAATGATACCAATTTGGCCTTATCTCTTCCATCAGATCTGAAGTACTGTGTTCAGTCCTGTGCAGCTGGATTTATTATAAAATGAATAATAGGTACACTCAGCTAGTAATAATGCCAATAACAATGAACTAGATCAGAAAATAGGATAAAGTTTTGTAGGGAAGTAGACGTCATATAGTATAATGGAGGTAGTATAAAAAAGAAAAATATTAAGTAAAGTCACAGTTATTTCACACATTTTTTAATGAAAAGAGCTTTTTCAAACTGAAAGCAAATTTTAATAAGATATTTCTGTTGCACATTAAAACCATTTAATAGTAATAATTTCTGTGACCAAAGTGAATACAACAAAGTGTGAAACATCAAGTTCTACTGAGCAACTACGTCAAGAGCCTGTATGTTGGGTCTCTACACAAGACCCTTAACCAACAACTCAAGGAGGTGCTTTCCATGTCTGTTACTATGCATATTTGTTTCCTGGGAAGAGTATAACATCCAATGCAAGGCAACTCCAATAAAACTATTTTATGGCTATGTATGAAGCTTTCAAAACAGTATGTCTGTGTGTGGTCTTGTCAGGCATCTTCAGTGTTATTATCCATCCCTCAACACTTTCCGGGACCCTACCCTTTCATCCCTCTCTCTACTCAAAACTTCTCTTCCCTCACTGGTACCAACCAGGAACTATTTTCCCTTCTGGATGACATTAATGTTATCAGTAGATAATATAAAGGCTACTGCTTAAGAAAAGCCATCAACTGTGTTACTCAGATGTGAACCCTATAATCCATGACTTGTGTAGCAAGATATGATGATGAGTGCACCAGTAGTGTTCTAGATGGTGTGAAATAACCAATAACCAACCCCTTTCTGACTAGATTTAAAGCCCATTCTAAGGAGGAATCATATATGTAGCACTGAAAATCTGATCGCGAATCTATGGTTAGAGAGATCATAAGCTACAGTGGTGAAAATATAAAACCATTACACTTATTTTGCTAAGTTGACAAATTGTCAAAAATCCCTCTAAATTTGTAGTCTACACTAATACATTAGTGGTATTCTTGGACCTCATTTTTTGAAATTTCTTTGTGCAGTAGACAGTGGTTAATGTGGACTAGTCAATGTGCAAAAAATAAGCGTGATTACCCAAAAGTGGACATCTGGAAAACATCCCGTTACCCCAAGAATCAAGGACAATTGGGGAAGACACATTGAATGATTGTAAGATTCAGCAGTCAGGGAGGTTCAAAGCTAACCTGTCTTCTGGACACAGACATGACAAGAACATCACACCCATGAACTCCCAACATCGATGGTTGCCCAGGCAAGAACTGCATAAGAGCAAGTCACTTGAAATTCTAAACTGAAGCAAGAAGAAGCTTGGCTCCCAGCTCAGCAGCTATTGACCATTGATAACTTCTGTGGGAGGGAGAGTCAGTTTTCTTTAAGGCCCTGACCACACCCATGTGTGTAAGAAGTACAAATTGAACTTAGAGGGCTATAAAAGTAGACCTGAACATAGTTCAGATAAGGAATTGGAAATGAATATAAACAAACTGCAGTGTATGTATACATAAAATTATCAAAGAATTAATAAAATACTGTATTTTAAAATATTTATAGTGTTATGAAATTGGAAAGATCACTTCCATAGAATTATTCAAAACATGGTATCAGATATGTGTAGCAGAACTGTTATTGTAGAATATGAGAATGTGTGAGTTAGCTTTCCATCTTTGTGAAATACTACACCAGGTATATTATAAATTCAATTTAAGAAAGGTTGATATTGTTCACCTGGGAGGATCCATTTATGAGAAAGAAAAATTGATTTTTCAGTTCCAGAGGTTTTTAGCCCATGGTCACTCAGCTCTGTTGCTGTTCATTTTAGGGTGATGCAACACCATGCTATAGTTTATGTTGAAACAAAACAATGAAGCAAAAAAAAAAAAAAAGCTAATGAAGTCTATAATTCCATTCTTCTCTGTGCTGTCACACACAATCTCCTAGCATCTCCCACTTATCCGAAAATTCTTTAATGTTTTACCATCTTCAAATAATGTAAAAATGAAGGTCAGGCCTATAGCATAGGAGTCTGTGTGGAACACTCTATGCAAACCATAACAAAGTATTTGTTTAGCTTTAGACCATGTCTTTTCAGAATTCAGTGCTATGATAAGCTTCATGTGAAATAAATCCCACGTCTTTCATATCACAAAATCACAATTGGTAAATAGCAGAGCATGTCTAATGAGCATTACTTAAAATATAGATGGGCTGATTTTCAATTGAAATAAACATAAAGTATATGTTTTATTATGTATGTATAGTTATACTCATTAGGCATTGATTGCAGTCTATTGCTGTTATGAAATCAATAAATTTGTTTGGTTTTTTTGTTAATTAAGAACTAAAAAGGTACCCATGGTGAAATAAAGCATATAAGCAAGAGATTATAATTTGTATCTACCCAAAGCTCAGACACAGGAATAGTTTTAACTCCACTATGGAAGTAAGTAGAAGTTAATAGATATGTTTTCATGAAAGCCTATTTTTAAACTGACATATAACTCTCACACAGTAAAGCCACTTTTGTTATTAAGTGGCTTTTCCATGATTTTACAAACATAAACTAGTTGAATATGCATGACCAAATCTGGGAATAGTTCTATAATCTGTAAAATCCCCTTCCTCCATTTTGCTATACAATCCTCTCTTCAACTTGAGCCCCTGGAAAATATGTATCTGTTTTTATGCCTTGGATAATTCTAAAATGCTATCATAGGTTATGTAGCAATTTGAATCTAATTTTCTTCATGATAACCATTTTAAGGGTGGAAATTTTTAAAAATCAAAACCTGTTGTCCTTGTGAATACAGAAATACCCAGATTCTGAAAGCCAAAACAAATGTTTAGGATTTCTATTTACTTTTGAACTGAATACTTGTTTATTCTCATTTCTGGGTAATCATAAATTGTATTTTCTCCTGGTCCCATGGTCTATCTTGAGTATGAAACTCACCGTTTCATTGGCTTTAAAGCACCAGTGAGCAGAAAACTTCTCACTTGAAGTATGGGTATGAACCTTCTGATAATTATCAGGGTGGAGGGGCGTAGGAACCCATGTACTTGCTTCTCAATATTATCTGAGTACTATTCAAGAAAGGGTCCTGGGCAAAATCAAGAGGTCCAACACCCACCTGCAGGCATGCCCACACCTCAGACAACCACCCAACCCAAGGGTCAGTGCAAATATGGAGCAGAAAACATTGGTCCAGATGTGTGTGTGTGTCACCCAGAAAGCTGGCTGAATTGTTCCCACTGCTGCTGCTCTGCTTCAGACAAGATATGTCCACTGAGGAGGCTGCCACTGAGGCTGAGCACTGAGTCTTCAGTGTGGATCCATTCTATAACCTAAGGAATCACCCAAAATACAAGAAAATGGTCTTCTGCAATGTTCTCAGAATGTTACCTTCTATAAGATACTTCAGTCAGAGGACTGTCTTTTATTTTTCAATTAGAAAAAGGCCAAAAAAGGTGTTAAATGGTTTTCTTCTATAAACCTATCAGCAAATTCTCAACTTCAGACATCATTTCCTCCTGACACCTCCTAACTGTTCTCTAATGCTTCAGAAAAATTAATTAACATTAATTCATCTGGTTGTATTGCACATGCTAAAGTTCTTTCTCAAATATAACATGATATAAATTTCAGTTATTGGTATTTTTTTATATTTTTAGGTAAAATTACGAGTTTTTGAACTCTTCCACATGCCTTATCCCTCGTGTTAGAAACAATCTTTCCTTATCTTGAATGGCCATTCAAATTAAGAGAAATGGAGATGACAAGATTGCTTGGCAGTTAAAAATCCCCATGTTGGGCAACTCACAAGAGCCTGTAACTCTAACCCTTGCAGAGCTGAAGCCCCTTCTGGCCTCTGTGGGCACATGCACACATGTGGAGTACATAAACTCATGTGTAAAAATACCTACACATAAGAAACAAAAGTTCTACTTTGACATAGGCTGCTGCATTGAGATGTGATATTCAAGGGGAACATACAGAACTGATGAAAAATTAGTTGCACAAAAACCCTTGCTCGTGGCCAGGAAAGTGACTCAGCAGGTAAAAAGTACTTGCTACTGAGCCTGATTACTGAGGTAAACTCCTGGGACCCATTTGATGGAACAAGAGAACCAAGTTACAAAAGTTGTTCCCTCATCTCTACACATGCTCCATGACATGCATATCATCATCTCACAAAGTAAAAAGAACTCCAATGAAAAAAGAACACGTTTGGAACAAAGGAGACTTATGCAGCTAGCCTTACTGTGAACAAATTGTGGCCAATATTAAACTTCATAGTTTATACAAATTTTAATGCTGTATAACAATATAGTATAATGATAAATATATCTTATTTATTTAGCTGAACAAAAATATAAAACGTCTAGAAATAAATATGTATAATTTTTCAACGAAGCACTTTTAGAATTAACACAACTAAACACACTCTGTTTGGCAAAAGTATTAAACAACTAGAAAACATAAGTTGGAAAGAGAATTAGTGAGTCTGTGTTCCTATTGCACCCCTTAATAAACTGAGTTATACACTTTATGAACTCTAAGCTCAATGCTGAAAATAAATAAATCATCTCTCAAGAATTTAAAATTGTAAATTCTGAAAAATAGATAAAAGATACACCCAATTCATTGAAAATGCACACAAATGGTAAAAGTGGCACATGAAAAATGCTCAAGACTATATTAACTTTTAGAGAAAAAAAATGCTATTTAAAATTACATGACTAGTGCACACTGGCCGTGGTAAGTACAACAGTCTCAACAGCAGATAAAAAGGATCATTCCATCATTACTGGGGAGACTCCAGGTGGTACAGCCATGCTGGAAAGCAGATTAATATGTACTAACTGTTCTTTAACCCACAAGTACCTGGTAGCTATTTTTCTCAGAGAAATGAAAATGTATGTCCATACAAAATGGTTATGTGAATATTTACTATATGTATTTCTATACATAAAAATACTTGTTCATAAATTAAACTGAAGTCTGCTTAAAAGACATACCTTGAGTTCATTCATGGTGTAGCATTACTACTAAATAACGTAAGAACAAACCATAGATGATGCAAAGTACGGTGATATCTATGAATATGCAAACATTTCTCTGAGTGGAAGAAAAGCTTTTCTTTAAACTTTGTCCATTTTATTTTCAATATAAAATATATTAAATAACAAAAAAATCAGAAGTGGATAATAAATATAATTGTCAATGATTTAGCCAGAGATAGAGTGCAAGAGGAAAGGCATACATATAAGAGGAAAATGACACAGGAACAATACTCTTATAATGACATTCCTAATTTTGAGCAATAAAGTTGATGCTCAAACACAGATAGAAAAAAAATGTTTAGAGTTGGTACACTGGAATATCAGTAAAGCTAGAGAGCTATGAATAAGATGGCCAGATAATTATAGTATTAATCTCTATTATATTGTATTTTAATTTTGCAAAACATTACATTGGAGTGAGAAATTCCAAGATCTCAGGATATTTCTTCCAAGGTCTTACTTACAGCTCATGTAATCCACAGCTATTCATAATTGCACACTATAATATAGTTACAAGTAAATAACGCAAACACTAAAAATAAAATAGTAATTAAAATTTTAAAATGAACATCAATTAAGAATAAAACAATGCACCATAAAAGACTGGAAATTATATTAGTCTTTCACACGCGAAGTCGTGGTATGGGTTTTCATTTGAAAAGCACATAGAATATAGAAAAACTAGAATCAACATAATCATAACTAAATATTTATCTTTTGGGGGGGTTCTTAACTATCCGACAAATGCTTGAGAGTTACATAACAAAGAAGAATTATTTGGGCTCAGAATTTTAGAGATTTAAGTCTGTAGTGGATTCTGGCCGTTGGATTTAGAGGTGGAGGCAGCATAAGACCGTAGAAGACACAGTGTTCCCTTCACACTGGTAGTGAAGTAGACCAAGGAAAGGTTCTTGGAAGATGGTATGCCCTTTACTAAGACAGCCCTACTAACTTCCTTCCCCAGAACTGATCCAACTATGACTTATCAATATTTTAACCCGATGATAAAGTTAGATTGCTCATGATTTTTAAGATATCAACTTTTAATAGCCTTTAAGAATGTAAAGTGTTCTAAGCTGGCTGGGACCCATGCACTTCCTCCTTCCCACGGATGAGATTGCAAATTTAAACCACCATGTCAAGCTTTTAAAATTTTTTTTCCACAATCAAAACCACCATTGAACAATCATCATTGTGGACTGTTGTATTTTATATATTCCAAATAGAGTCATCAAACCTTTATATTTAAAGAATAATACCTATTTCAGATTGATATAGTCACACTTGACAAAATGATCCTTCCAGAATATCTGTACAAGATACCTTTTACATCAGGCTTAACTAGCTTGACTAAATTAATTCCTCACCCAAACTTGGTGATATGTTAATGCTAGGCCTGTCATTAATTGTTCAGATACATTGTGTGTGGGTTGGGGAAGAAGGGATGACAAATAACATGTCCTTTGAGCCTTGACTCAGCAAGTACCATTTTAATATCTTCAAGAGAATTTTTTTTTAAAAAAAAAGCTCTTTCTTCTACACTAGTTAGAAAAGCTATAATTTCCCATCTGAGTTTCCAAGTCATTATGTTAAACATTAATTGCTCCTTAACATCTGTTTCACAGAATTTGAGTTCAGTATGCTTAACAATCCCACAGACATTCTTTTAAGAAGAGTCCATTTGTTCTGTAATTCTTTCAAAAGTCTCACTTACATAAATGAAAAGAGATCATATTTATTGTAGTCACTTTCACAAAAAAAAGCCTTTATAGCCTTAGACTGATTACTCTTTATTTACATGTATCAGGCACTCAGATTTACACAAAACCACTTCTCTCAACTTTTCATAGCTAAAGCCATTTTTAACAAACACTGAGAGGTTTTCATAAAATAAAGAAACAAATAAACCAACCACAGGAGTCATAAAATCTTTATAATATGCTTTAATGTTGAGAAAAATAAAACTATCGTCTTTGTTTATGCCATGATCACTTGTTACTGGATACCCAATTGGCTACTCTCACCAGTCACAGCTCATTGTGCCCATGTAGTGTTATCACACTAAGTGCACTTTTAAAAGAGAAAAAAAAAAATAAAAACAAAACTGTTTCATTGTATCATCACCTTCTTCTGGTCAAAATTTTCCAATAGGTCTGCTTCATTGGAAGAGTATGAAACCCTATATAAGGCCACCTTCTGCAGGCCTCCCCTTCTACTTCAGCCCATCTGCTTAGCAGATCCCGGTGGAACATCCTGCTTATTGAAGGTGAACCCCCTCAGATACTCTACCTCTTGGACTATCCTTATTCCTAAGTGTTAGCTCCCAGTACCTAACAATGCATCCTATCTGGAACCCTTAGGACCCATACTGTGGTGATATATTATATATTTAATAAAAATAGTCTGGAATATCAGAGACAAGCCTTGAAGGTCGGGGAGTGGTGGTGACCCACACCTTTGGTCCCATCATTCAGGAGGCAGAGATCCAGCTGGATCTCTGTGAGTGAAAGGCCTAACAGCCAAGCAGTGGTGCCACACAGCTTTAACTCTAGCTCTAGGAAAGTTGATCCAAGAAGTGAAATAGCTGAGTGGAAACAGAGGGGAGAGGCATTCACCTGTTCATAAATCCCCTTTTATTTCTGCTGAGGACAGGAGAGACTTGCACTCTGAGGATTCATAGAGACTGACCTAAGGAACTACCTGGGTGAGAGATGGGTGAAGTTTGTTTATCTCTCTGATATTTCAGCTTTTCCCCAATATCTGGCTCTGGGTTTTTATTATTATATCAAATAGAATCCATGCAATACCATACATACATTTTAGGATTCCAGAAGAATTTCTGTCAGACAACACTTAGCCAACACTCATTCTAAAGAACCAGAGAAAGCAACAAAGACAATGAACAAAGTAAAAACAAGACCAGAGAATTCAAGTACCTAGAATTAAAATTTCTTAAAGCAAGATGCCTAGATGCCAGCGTTAAGACATAATCCATAACAGCCAATGCAATATGTCACTTCTAGGACCCAGAAACCTAGCACACTAATCTCTGAGAACTGTAACTTAGCTGAACCAAAATAAAAAGACCTTCAGATAGACTTTATGATGTATGCAAGAGGAGTCCTAAAAGGGGAAAGAAATAAATCACTTTTAAAAATATGTGAAAACACGAAGAATCAATGAAAGGAAATAAATAAAACAGTTGAAGATGTGAAAGTGGAAACAGAATCAAGAAAGAAAACCCAAGTGGGGTAAAATCTGGAAATGAAAAAGTTAAGAACTTGAACAGAAATGTCAGAGGCAAGCCTCACCAACAGGATACAAGACATAGAAGACAGAATCTCAGGCACTGGAGACTCACGAGAAGAAATGAATACTCCAGTCAAAGAAAACGTTAAAATAATCCTGTCACAGACATCCAAAACACTAGGGAAATTATGAAAACCACGTCTAAGATTAATCAGAGTAGAGGACGGAGAAGAAACATAAGCAATAGATACAAAACATATTTTCGGCAACATCACTGAAGACAATTTCAGGAACCTTAAGAAGCAGATGCCAATCAAAGTATGAGAAGTAGACAGAACACCAAATAGACTGGATAAGGAAAGAAAATCTCCTTGGAACATACAAATCAAAACATACAGAACAAATAAAGAATATTAAATGCTAAAAGGAAAAAGACCAAGTAACATATAAAGGCAAACATTAAAATAACACCTGACTTCTCAATGGAGACTGTAAAAGCCAAAAGTCCCTAAATAGGTGTGCTAGAGACTAATAAATCACAGATGCTATAGATGGAGAAAGAAAGGCCTTCCAGAATAAACTAAAATTTAAGCATATTTATCTACAAAGCAAGCCTTAAAGAAGGCACTAAAAGGAAAACTTTATCCTGAAAAGGCTAACGACACACAAGAAAGTACAATTAATAAATAATTTTAAACAAACAAATCAGAAGAAAATGGAAAAGTCTTAGCCTGCCAACATAACGAAACAAGGAAATCAACAAACACCACTCATTGAAAACTCTCTACAGTACTGAAAGAGATGTCAGAAAATGAGGTGGCATTTTGCAGTCAGACAGAAGCCTGGTACAAGCGGTCTTGGGCGGCAGATCTGTGGGTCCAGGTCCCTGGCCACCCGGGACCGAGAAACCCCACTAGTACAACAACCCCATCTAAGACACCTAACAATAGTGGATATGTAGCCTGAACTGGCCTTTTCCTGTGATCAGATTGATGACTACCCCAATTTTCATCAGAGAGCCTTCATCCAGTACCTAATAGCCAAGCTCAGGGGTTCCTGCTGACAAGAGGGAAGAAGGATTGTAGGAGCCAGAAAAGTCAAGAACATCACAAGAAAACCCTCAGAAACAACCAGCCTTGTTCCTAGGAGCTCACAGAGTCTGAACCAACAACCAGGAAGCCTGCATGGAAGCAAACTAGGCCCTCTACACATGTGACGGTTGTATAGTTGAGTCTACTTTTGAGATGCCTAACAATAGGAGCAGGGTCTAGCCCTAAAGTCTGGCCTGGCTCTTAGGAACCTACTCCTTTTACTGGATTGGTTTGGCTAGCCTTAATACAAGGGAAGGTGGTTAGTCTTACTGAAACTTGATATGCCAGACTTTGTTGAAGAGAAGTCTGCCTCTTTCTGAACTCATTGAAACAGAGGAGGAGCAGATGGGGGGGGGGTGGAACAGAGGGAAAGTGGGGAAGGACTGGGAGGCAAGAAAGGAGAGAGAAACTGACACCAGGATGGAAAATAAGTGAATAAACTACATAAAAATCTCCCTACATCAGTGATCTCAATTGCCAATTTAAAAACAAACAAACAAACAAACAAACACATACTAGCATAATGAATTTGAAAACAAGGCATATCTTTCTCCTTAATGGAAAAAAAATACACCTTAGCATCAAAGACAGATTTATTTACCTGAGGGTAAGTTTGGTAATTGCTATTCCAAGCAATTTGCCTTAAGAAACAAGAGGATATGGCCCTTTGAATCCCTGAAAGAATGGGCTTCAAACTAAAACCATTCATAAGAGATGATTTAGGACTCAACATTAAAGAAAAATCCACCAAGAAGTTATTGCAATTCTTAACATCTATGCACCAAACACAAGAGTAGCCATGTACATAAAAAAAAAAACCAAAACACTATTAGCAGAAATGACATATCTGCCTTCACAGAGTGACAGGTGGTGAGTGACTTCAGTACCCAGCTCTTGCAACTACACAGATCGCCTATACAAAACTAAACACAGAGATGCTGGAGCTAGCAGACATCATAAAAGGACAAGTTTTCACTTCTCAGCATCTTAACAAACATTCTTCAAAAATGATAGCAGATAGGACACAAAGCAAACAGATATAAGAAATTAAAACATGTTTGCCTTTCTTAGCCTACGTTACCTCATTTAGGATGATATTTTTCTTCTAATTTCATCCATTTATTCGTAATTTTGTATGCCTTGTAAATATATGTAACAACTGTGTAGTTTGTTCCTATTGTAGGAATAAGGGCTGTCTCTGACTCTTTTTCCTGGCTTTTGATAACCTACTTTTCATATTGAATTGTCTTGCCCAGACTTAATAAATGAACAAATGCTTTGTCTTACCGGAAAGCTTGACACGCCATGCTTTGATGGTACGCATGGAGGTCTGCATCTTTCTGAAAAGTATAGAGAAGGAGTGGATTGGAGAGTGAGAAAAGAGGGAGGAAGGGGGTTGGAAGGAGAAAATTAAGGGGGGAATTGCACAACAGATGGAAAATAAATACATGTTTAAAAAAGAAATTAAAATAGCATGTTTCATTCTATATGATCACCACAGGTTGAAGCTGAATACCAATAAGAACAGAAACAACAGGAACCTTAGGCACTCATGGAAAATGAACAACTCGCTAAGAAAATAAGATAAATAATTTAAAACTTTTAAAGAATTAAAAGAAAATACAACATACTCAAATTTATGGGACACACACATACAAGGAAGTCTTAAAAGTCAGGTTCTACATAAAAATTGGAGAGTTGACATATTAATGACAATAACACACCTGAAAGTTCTAGAAAAAAAAACTCTTAAAATGACTAGATGCCAAGAAGTAATCAAACTCAAGGCTGAAATCAATAAAATAGAAACAAACAGAACAATAGAAAGAATCGATGAAACAAAGAGTTGACTCTTTAAGATAATCAATAGTATTGACAAAGTCCCAGTCAAATTAACTACAAGGCAAAGAGAGAAGCTAACACAATTAGAGGCACAAAGTGACATAACAAATTTCACCAAAGAAATCCAGAGAATCAGAAGGACATCTTCAAAAACTTCCTACTTCCAAATTAAAAACTCTAAAATAAGGAAAATTTTCTTACTAGGTTAGCAATTTAAGCAGATCTACAATCACCATTGGAAGAAAAGCCCAGTGATAGATGGTTTGAGCACAAAATTCTACAAGACTTTCAACTTTCAGATTTTCAAAGAATTAAAGCCAATACCTCTCAAATTATTTGACAAAATTAAACAGAAGAAACATTGTCTGATTCATTTATATGCATGTACAGTCACCCTAATATTTAAACCACATAAAGAGGGAACAAAGATAATTACAGACCAATTTGCATTATGAATATAGATGCAACATTTTTCAATAAAATATTTGAAAACTGACTCCAAAGACACATAAAAATTATCAAGTAGATTTTGTTCCAGTATGGAAGCTATTGTTTCACATTTTTAAAGTATTAAATGTAATTCATTCATATATAACATATAGATGACACGATCATCTCATTAGATTTAGAGATTTTTTTAAAAAAAAAAATTTCAACATCTCTTCATGAAAAAGTCCTAAAGAAATTAGGGATACAGTGACATAACCCTATATAATTAAGGCAGTTTACAGCAAGCCCATAGCCAATATGAATTTAAATGGAGAGGAACTCAAAGCAATTTCACTAAAATCAGGAATAAGCAAAGGTTGTCTACTATTTCCTTACTTATTCAATGTAATACTTGAAGTCTTAAAGAAATAAGACTATTGAAAGAGATAATCAGGGTACAAACTGGAATCAAAGCAGTGAAATTATCATTATTTGGAGATGGCATAATATCATACATAAAAATTATTCCAGGGAACCCCTTTATCAGATAAACACCATCAGTGTAGTGGCTGGATATAAAATTAACTCAAAGAAATCAGTAGCCCTCCTATGTACAAATGACAAACAGCTGTAAAAGTAATGAGGAATATAATCCACAATAGCCACACATAGTATAAAATACATTGGGTAACTCTAATCAAACAAGTTAAAGTCTTAATATAAAAACATCAAGTATTTGAAGAAATAAATTGAAGGACATATTAGAAATAAAAAGATCTCCCATGGCCATATATCACAAAAAAAATGGTGATCTAGAGATACAATATAATCCTTATCAAAATTCCAACATAATTCCTTATAGAATTTAAAGGGACAATACTCAACGTCATGTGGGGGAAAAAAAACCCAAAACAGAAATCAAAACAAAATTTCCTAAGGTATAACCATCCCTGATTTCAAGCTGTTCTACAAAGCTATAGTACTAGAAACTGCTTGGTATTGGCATAAAAACAGGGACCTCAATCAATAAAATCAAACTGAAAACCCAGATATAAACCCACAAAACTGTGGACTCCTAAGTTTTTATAAAGAAGCAAGAAAGACAAAATTAGATTAAAGGAATCATCTGGAACAAATGGTACTGAACTAACTGAATGTCTGTTTGTAGAAGAATGGAAATAGAGCCATGTCATCACTCTGCACAAAATTCAAGTATATGTGGATCACAGAAATCAACATTAAACCAGATACACTGGAGCTGATAGAAGTGAAATGTGGATTAGATTTGAATGCATTGCACAGGAAAGAACTTCTTGAACAGAACACCAATAGTGCAGACATTAAAATAAACAATTAACAAATAGGAACTCATAAAACTGAAAATCTTCTCTATGACAAAGGCTACCTCACTAGTACAATGCACAGCCTACAAAATGGAAAAGATTTTCACTAACTACGTATTAAATAGGGACTGACTTCCAAAATATATAAAGAACTCAAAAGGCTAGACATCAACAGTCCAAATAATTCAATAGAAAAATGGGGTATAGATCTAAAAAGAAATTTCTCAAACGGCCGAGGAAACACTTTAAGAGATGTTCAGCAAACTTTGCCATCAGAGAAATGAAAATCAAAACTACTTAGAGTTTCCATCTTATAACTGTCAGAATGGCTAAGCTCAATAATACTAGTGACGCTAATATTAGTAACACACATCCTGGCAAGAGTAATCCTAGTGAGAACTCTCAGTAATGTGGGATACAGAGCCTGGACCTGCCTTCTTCAGTGATCATACAGAACTTTCAGTGGTGCAACTGGAGCACCAACTGAACTACAAAACATTCAACCTACAATTTGTCCTGCCTGAATCATGTTCTGGGGCCAACTGACACAGAACTTGTGGGAATGGCCAATAAACTACTGGTACAACTTTAAGGCTCATACTATAAGTAGGAGCCCATGCCTCTACAGTCAAGTAACCCAGGATAGAACCAAAAATTGTGTCATTGACAATCTAAAGCCTTCCCCTGCAGACCAGCATTCCTTTTACTGGATGGTACACTGTATGCTACATATGGAGAAAGGTAAATACTAACCCAGCTACAAATGACCTGTTCTACAAGAGTAACCTGCCTTCCCAATATTTTATTTGGCTGAAGGCCCATTCCTTGAGATAAAACCCAAGCCCAATGCTACCTGAGTGACCAAAACCATGAAACTATATATGTCAGGAACCTATAGGAACACCAACTAGTACTGTTCTAATAAAAAAAGTTACAATGAAATGACTTCTAATGACCATCTGCTATACTCATTGATCTGTGCCTTGCTTAGTCATCATAATAGAGGGTTCCTCCTGCAGCAGCAGATGGGAATAAACACAGAGACCCATGGACAAAAAATATGGAGAAAGGGAGGGAGGGAGGAAGGGAAAGAGAGAAAGAGTAGAACACTCAACCACTGTAAAAGGAATGTCTCCATCAAATCTTCCCTCTTAGGTCTCAAGGCAATCTGCGCAAGATGGAGCAGTAAGAGTGTAGGATCCAGAGGATATCAAGTGCACAAAATGGAGCAGTAAGAGTGTAGGATCCAGAGGCTATCAAGGACACAAAGGAATCAAGGTCTTCTAGACATGGCCGCGTTGGCACCTGTACAAACTCATAGATGCTATGGCAGCATGGCTGTGCAGTGCATGGTGTTCTAGAATAGGAAAGGAAAGTGTACACTTGGCATCATATCTAACCCAGAAACTACTCCAGTGAAAGTCACTTGCAAATAAAAAATTAATTTTCTCCAACAAAGACTCATTAGATTAACAAACACCCTCAAGTGAAGGCCGTATGCCCAGCAGTAAATGACCAACACATAGCAAACTCAAATGTGTCTTTGCAGGTTCATAATATTAAACTGGGCATTTTTAAAAAAATCTTATAGTTCTTTGAGTATATATTGTCTACTAGGGTTTTTGGGGGGTTTTATGGTAATCCTGTGTTTGCAAACATGTAAGCATCTATATCTATTGTTTCTTGTGGTTTTTATTTGGCTAACTTCCTTGTTTGGTTATTTTGATACATTCTAATTTGTTTTTATTTATCTTATTTTGGTAATATTCCTTAGATATCTATTTGTTTTCTAAGGAGAAATAGAAAAGGTCTACATCTGTATTGGAGGGGAGTTGAAGAAGAATTGGGAGTATTGGAGAGATAGGCGAACCATAATCAGAATATACTGTGTAAATATAACCCATTGCCAATAAAAGAAAAACAAAATGATGAGAGTATAGAGCTGGATTGTTCACTGACAAAACCCTACTGGCCTACAGAGCAGGTAATACATGCTCATGGATGTATTCCCAACTCCATGAATGGAGCCACATATTTAGTTATAATTAGTAGTAACTAGTAGTGACTAGAGTAATAAAATCATTTCATAATTGATATTAATCCAAAGTTTCTTTCAGTGCTATATTACATTTAATTGTAGATCACTTTTGAGTTTCATGTTTAATATGGAATTATCAATTTTTAAATCTAAGATAATTAAAGTAAAACTGATTTAGACTAATTACATAAGTCAATTAAATAAATCCACAAACCCAATTCACTATCCTATATTGCAATAAAAATCAATTAAGAAATAGAATGGAAAAACGTTCTTCTATATAACACTAATAGAAAATATAGCAAGCCAAGAAAGAAATTCAAATTTTTAAATTTTAAATGAAGATAATATTAAAAATGCACTAGGTGCACAAAACAACTTTCATAAAAAGAAAATTGTACTCTGGTCTAATTGCTATAAAGATATTAATTTATTCATAATGCCTTAGGATTTCTATTTCTGTAAAGAGACACCATAATGATGGTAACTCTTACAAATAAAATCATTTAACTGGGGTGGCTTACTTACAGTTTCAGAGGCTGTTAGTTCATTATCATATAGTTATAAATGGCAGCTTGCAGGCAGGCATGATGCTGGAGAAGTAGCTGAGAGTCCTACATCTTGCAAGCAACAGAATATTGTCTGAATGTCACACTGTGGGAAGCTTGAGCAAACAAGATTTCATATTCCACCCCATAGTGACCAAACTTCCTCCAACAAGGCCACACTTGGATCACCAAGGCCACATATCTCATTAGTGCCATTCCCTTTGGGAACTTTTTTTTTTTTTTCCAAATGATCACATATAATGGAATTTTAAATCAAATAAATTTGAAATCACACTAACAATGAAGTAATCAAAATAATTAAGCTTATTTTGGCAAGAATGGGTTTAAATCAATGTTGGATAAACAAATTTAAACTGATGAATTAGAAAAAAGAAGGCCAGTCTCAGATTTTCAGATGGAGAGGATTTACTATGTGGCTGACAGGAATTGTTGAGAAATGAAAGTACAAAAGCATGTGCCTGTAATCTGAGCACATAAGACGCTAAAGCAGAAGAAAAGCGAATTCTAGGCCATCTTCAGCTATATATTAAAACCAAGAAGAGCAAATGAATTACTATTTTAGTGTTAATCAAGTCTATATACTATTGTGATCTTTCAGTTCCTAATTTTCATTCAGTAAACCTCTATCCCTATAAATATGCATATGTCAGCAAGGTTAATATCTATATTATTTATGCAATTTACTTTGAAATTGTAGTAAATCAATATATCATTTTCTTGTTATGTTACACTCTAAATTATTGAGAAAATGTGTCACATTGGACTATATTTTGTAGCTTAAGAAAAAATTTAAAGTATCTTGCTTGTTTCTGAATAATTTCTTCAATTACCTTTCATCTAGTGCTAGTATTTGAATATATATATGCATATGTGTGTATACATATGGCAAGTACTCTACAACTAAAATATATAACATCCCTTTTTTACCCCATTTTATTCACTCATTTGTTTAACCTTTCGTGAGAAGACCAGAAATAGTAAGTAGCTCAGGATCTTCTGAAATTCACTCTAAACCCAATACTGACCTTGAACTTCTGATGCCTCAGTCTCCTGAGTAGCTAGAATTGCTGGCTTGTGCCATCAAACCTCACTACTACACTTTAATGATTTTGAAAGTTATCAGAAAGTAGCTGTACATTTTTCTGAGAATCAGCACCATACTCGTAAATTTACACGCTGTCAGTGATCAACTTGCCTTTTGGCCTATTTTACTATAGGCCTTCATCACATCTGTGCATTAAGCACAAATTCAACTCTTCTAGATCATTTAAATTATGCAATTAAATATTGCTGATAATAAACACTCTAGTGTACAATAAAGTACCTAAGAATAAATGTAAAAACATATTTTCTCTTTAGACAGTCCTATCAAGTATTGTAAGGTGCTTTAAAGTCTTGAGGTGTATTGAGTTTGCATATGACGCAAGATTTGCTTTCTGTATTATCTACTTGTATGCATATGAAGCATGATTTGCTTTCTGTATTATCTACTTCTTTTTCCATATCACACATAAATATTTTATAAAAGATTCCTTTTCCTTCCAATAACCTCTTATTCTTTGTATAATACCATATGAAATGAATAATACATCACATTAGTTGTATTAACCATTGAGGCAGATAGTTAAAAATGGCTTATTCGTTGTGCTCTCTGATGGATCTCAGATGTTATTGATTCATTTTCCGTGTTTACCTTCTGCTTTTTAAAGTACACTTTAATTCTAAAACAACAGAGGCTCTATGTTATCCCAAAGCACCTTTCGTATAATGTACTCTGAACAATATTCGTGTATTGATACCAAGTTGATCAGCTCATGATTTTTCCATTTCAACATGTTTTCTGTATTCAATTTGTTTATTGCACATATTCAGGAACTTCTTGCATTGGTGTATGTTCTTCTACAACCATTAGCAGAACTTTCATAATCTTATTTAGCCCTGAAATACAAGTGTAATTTGTCTAATAAATCTTTGGTTTGAGTATTTCATCTAGGGTTTCATATTCCTGTTTCTTAGCTTTCTGGATGAATGGTCCTTTTCAAATCTGTGTTAAAGGTACACACTTTAGGAATGTCATCAAAGTTAAGATTAGGTAGTTCTTGAACAATAATTATATCTTCTCAGGAATTGGCAGACTACCAGAAGGAGAAATACTTGTACAACTCAAGATAGTAAGTATATGGTATTAATCACATTGAAAGATATTTCTATTTTTTTATTTTGTTACATAGAAATCTGTGTCTGACTTGTATGATGACCATGCGTGTTAACTGCCACATTTACACCACGGCCCATGACATCATGTAAATATAGCAAGTAATAAAAACAACACATATTTCCTTTGTACATAACCATCTTGGTTCCCCAAGAGAGTTTTCCAATACTCTAAATAAAGAAAATAACACACACACACACACATACACACACACGCACACATACACCAACAATGTTGTGTA
This sequence comes from Phyllotis vaccarum, assembly GCA_033318265.1. NCBI lineage: Eukaryota > Metazoa > Chordata > Mammalia > Rodentia > Cricetidae > Phyllotis > Phyllotis vaccarum. Next base: position 48,676,426 of record JARWLC010000018.1, read on the forward strand.
TTACAAATTTGATTTTCTAGTACAGGAACCCAATCAAAATGTATTCACTATATCAAGTTTGAATAGCATAAAAGAGGAGACAGCAACTGCAGAAACTATTGAAAGTCTAAGAAAGATGATATATGTATATAAAATGTAAAATGTAATCTATCAAGTTAATAATTTCTTATTTGATAAACATTTCAAACCAGGCTTGCATACTCCATAATATAAATGATTGCAGGAGAGTTAATGGCAAATGAGAATATATGTAAATAAGGCAAAAAGTGAAATAGGCATAAATTGGAGATATGTGTCAACTGACTAGTATTTAAGTAAATGCTTACGATATATTTATGCAAATTTATAGTCAGTATTTTAAGCAATCTATTACATGATATTGAATTATATCAATGGATTATTATTAACTATTAACATTTGATATTTTAAGTAAGTAATTAAAAGGACTTAATTTAGTAACCTAATTATTCGCGGTATATTTTGAAATACTATGGTGATATATAAAATAAATTCTACCAAGTCTTAACAGTAGAAACATAATGAAAGATAAGGAAATGCTAAAATACATATTATTAAATGTGAAAACATGAAGGTACATTAAAATTATGACAATAGTGACCTACAATCTGTGAATAAGTTTTTTACTGCATTTTCTAAATTCTTTAAAATTTTCAAAGCCTTTTGTTTACCATTTGCCAGCCTTCAGGTGTGTATTTTGTCAGCTTAAAAATATTAAGAATAAAAAACGCAGCAAAAATAAACATGAGAATAAAAACAATTTAAAGGCCACTAAGGAAATTAATTCATAAAGTTTTATTTTATTTTATATCAAATGTAGAAACATAGTATCTTTTATTAAGCTATGAAAACTAGCTCTATTCAAGTGTGTAATAATTTATTTTCCAAAAAGAATTGCAGAAACAGAATTTCAATCAACCAATATTTCAGATCTCATTTGATTCTCCACTCTGCAAAGAAGGGATGACTTAATTCCATCACCCCAAACCTGAACTAAGAGCATTAACATACAAGATTGATGTGTTTGTTTAAAAAAAACAAACATGTCATCCTTGGCTAAGACTGCTCTGCTTCCTCAGTGGTAAAGAGACGGCAGTGAGCAAGCAGCTGATGCACACAGTGCTGTGACAGAAAAGCCACATGGGAAGCACAGGCTGCTGCTCTCAGCTTCCTCCTTCTCAACTGTGTCGTTCTGAACATTCATTTAATCATTCATAAAGCAACTGAGCCACTTGATGCTTCAATGGGAGGTGACAACTCAAAATTTAATTGAGGTGTTACAGGTTCAAATGGTGAATGGAAATGCAAACCCAATCAAGAGGGAGCAGAGGTGAAGTGAATGGATGTGTGTATGTAGACAAATTAAAATAGGCAATGTTGCTGAGGTGCAGGAAGGCATTTGCTGAAAATACGTAATCTGAGAATATGTTACTGACATCTATTTTCCCACACTGCCTCACTTTTATCAAATGCTTTACAAACACTAACATGTATTTATCATCTATCTATCCATCTATCTATCTATCTATCTATCTATCTATCTATCTATCTATCTATCTATCTCATATATATGATACAGAGATAATGTTTAACCTATATAGGATACATAATACATTTATATACTATATACATGATGATGATATAGATAGATAATGGACAAATATATACAGATAGATAGATAGATAGACAGACAGACAGACACACAGACAGACAGACAGATAGACAGACAGACAGACAGACAGACAGACAGACAGATAGATAGATAGATAGACAGACAGACACACAGACACACAGATAGGTAGACAGACAGAGATAGATAGGTAGTACCATGGGTAACATAGCAAGTACAAACTCATGAAAGCAACTGAAATTCCACCCTCCATCTGACATACTGTCAGTGGCTGGGTAGGTAGGGGTGGTCCATCGTAAAACTCTAAAACTCTCATCTCTCCATTCTGTATGCTGTAATGTTACCAACAACTCAGTCTTAGACAGTTCTTCTACCGCTAACAGCACCCTGTTGTAAATTCATGTGCGCTTAGCCCTGAAACAATCCAAACACCTTAATTCACAGCAATTCTCCAAATTTCTAGATATTAATATTTTTCTGTCCCCTCATCCATAATGTTCCCTGAGCTTTGGTTGAAATGATCTTGTATGGAGTCCCATGTAGGACTTGTACGACATAGTTACTTATTACACCTTCATAAGTTGTAAGCCTCTGCGTTAACCACCATGCATTACACAGAGAAGCATCTCTGAGGAAGGATGAACACTTCAATAATCTATGAGTAGAGAGGGATAAATGTTGAGAGAGTTGATATTATATCTAGCTAACAAAAATAATAGTAGGTTTTCATCTAGGGCCTAGCACCTACTCAGCCATAGGCTCTTGAGCGTGTTTACAGTCCGGGGTTGCTTCTTGTAGGGCAGTTATTAGTTCTATTTAGAAAATGGTTTGTCCCAAATTGGCATTTCTTGAAAGATGGTTCTTTTTATAGCTCCAATATTCACAATTACGATTGCTAGGGACTCCTCCCCACCCCGAGGAATCGACATAGCATCGTTCAGAATAGTAAAAGCTATGTTTCAGGGGAAAAAAAATAGCTAGTATCTGCTTGATTGTTTCCATGCCCTGTAACTAAAGTGTGAGGTGTCTTTTGTCCTTGAATCTTCCTAACAGTTCTGGTGGGTAAGCAGTATGTTTTGTTTTGCCTGTCTTTGGTACCCTAAACTTCTCATCAATATTTTGAAGATAGATCCTGGGCTGTCCATTTGATAATCTCTGGCACTTCCCCAAGTAGGATGTGCTAATTAAACTTCCTTAAACATATGTAAATGAAGTCTTTAAAATAGAAAGTCTCTGTACCTCTTTTTTTTCTTTTTTAAGGTGAGTTCTTCTCCCTTCTTCCTCTCCTCTGCTTTGCTCTTCTGTCACCCTCGGCACTTAACTTGGGGGTTATCTATTATTTCCCTGCCCCATCCGGTCCCAACTATGTTTGCTACTTCTGGAGCTTAAGCTTTCACTTTCTATGTGTATTTTAAATCCATGTTCACACGATTGTATTTGGTTCCAACAAAAGTTTAAACTGAATATATCTTTAAATTTTCTCTTCATTTCAGTGTAAAACTATTAGGATCTGTCTTCCAAATGCATTGAGACCACCACCCTCAATTATAGAAAACTAGTTTTCTTGAGTTATACTAAGGAATTTTTTTTCATTTTTAAATTATTTTTATTTTTTAAAAATGTCGTTTTTATCTATTTTCCCTTTGCTCCCCCTCTCTTCCCTCCTTCCAATTCCTCTCAGTTAGCCTTCAGCCTCAACGTCCCTCCCCATCCACACATCCCCTCTCCCAAAAGGGCAAGAAGCTCCAAGGAGGGTCAGCCAGCAGGGCTCACCCACTCCAGGCAAGAAGGATTTCCTCATCCCAAAGTCAATGATGGGCTGAATGTTCCTTTGCAGGGAATGAGCTCCAAGGTGCCAGTGCATGCACAGGAACACAATCTGATCCCACCCCTTAAGGTTCCATATACTGCCCATGCCAATTGACAGTTGCCTACCCTTGGAGGACCTAGCTTCCTTTCCTGATGGATCTCACCAGTGGCTGTTCTTGATTCATTGAGCTCCCCAGAGCTCCAGCCAGCCATCTCTTTGGAACTTCTCCTCATTATCCTATCCTTTTGCTCATACAGACTCTCCTCTCCTGTTCTCAGCTGGATCAGGAGTTTGGCCCAGTGCTCAGCCCTGAATCTGTGTCTCTCCAGCTCTCACCAGGGTTGTTCTTAGTTCTTAGTCGGTTTTTAGTGGGCTCTTAATTGGCTCTTAGTCAGCTGTGGTCCAGGAGGCTTTGGGATCTCTGGTTGTTGGTGGGTGATGATGAAGACTGCAGTTTGGGTGGGGTTTGGCCCTGGGATGTCCCTCTAGCTATGTTTTGCTGGGGATTGGGTTTGGGGTAGGGGGAGCTCTCCTAGCTTTCTTTGTATTAGGGTGAAGCTGGATGTAGCTGGGGTGCTGGGGACTGTGTCCCCCCCGGGCAGGGGTTCTGAGACCATGGTCTCATCTTGGCCTGACGCTCAGGGTGCAACTCTCCTCATAGACAGCTTGGACTGGGTGTCATTCCATTCTTGATCTCTCAACAGCTTTGATTGACTGAACTTTACAAGACTGTATCCACTGACATAATTATTGTTATAGAAGAGCTCATGGACACTGCCCTCTGAAATTACAGCTACTTATGGTTTCTGGGGGGAAAAGAGATATTTTTTTAAGTGTGTATATAATAACACATTGCATACACGTATGAGAGTATCATAATGAAACTCATTATTATGTATAACGAACAAAACTCTTCTTTTACAATTTGTATTTTATGCAGCTAAATTCATATCCCTTGATAAAGTTTTTATTTTACTTCTCAATGAAGGTATGCATTCTCTATCAAGAAGATTAAAAATAAGTATTTCCAATTTATATAAATATTTTATGATCCAGTAGTTTACTCCTAGATATAAGAATTGAAATCAGGATCTCAGTTCTATACTTGCACAGAAATACCTGTAGCATCATTATACTCAAAGATGTCCTGGTTACACAAGATGGAATGTACTTAGTCATACAAAGAAATACAGTTTTGGTGTATCCAACAACAGGCAGAAACAGTGGAACAATTGTGCTGAGTAAAACAAGAAAGAAACAATGGAGCAAGTAGTACAGTCCATGTACACACTGCAATACTGGGAATCTGGTTACTCTTTTATGCTAGAGAATCTTCCCTGATCAAGAGTATACTAAACAGACTCTATTCTCATTGAGACTCGATTTTAAAGCACCTTGCTCACATATTAACTTTTAGCCTCTTAGTGAAAAAGGCAGGCACCTGTCACCAGGTGGCTTTGGTTGGTATGGTGGCCTCTTTCTCTGACATGTTCCCACACCCTCTGCTGTGATTGCATTCTGCCTCTGCAAAGTCTGGGCTGTTTCAGATGCACTCTGCAAATCTGCTCATGTTCAGTGATTATACTGAATTTTAATCAGCAAACATCAAGGTACTAGATACTTCTTTGTTCAATATCTACCAAATTGACTATAATATACTCTTTATAATTTCCTGTCAGTGATGTATATCAGTGATCAGGTTAATACAGCATCCTTATATTAAACAGAGTGGCTCTGTTTGTCCCCTTCCATCTCTCTTATTTTCTATTTGTTCTTATTACTTTCCAGATTGTTTGGCCATTTTTCCCCTTACTGTTGTAATCATACTTTGTCTGCAAAATCAAATATGTTTTATGCACTTTCAGATATCTACCAGAAAGTTCAAATGATTAGTGTAGGCTGAGTCACGTCGGAGTCTTGTCTACGACTCAGCATCAGGAGTTTATATTACTAAAATCTGAAGAAGAGACAGAATTTTCAAGTGAGTCCTTTTCTTGGGAATTACTACTTGTTTTGAAGCAGAAGAAGAGGGGAAAATTCTTACTTAAATTTTCCAAGTCATGAACTTGTCGTTCTTTCCCTGATCACACAGCACAGGGAAATCATTGTATATCTGATAAGACTATGAAGAAAGCTGTTATCTCAGCAGGGCTCCAGGAGCAGTGCCTGGCAGGTATTCCATGTTTGATGCATAGGAAAACAGGCTTGAGATGAGCCACAGGCAACACATTCTTAACGCTTGCATGTTTTCTATTGCAATAGCAAGAAGCAGAAATATATTTATTGGGAGAAAATTATGATTTTTTTAAAAAAGTAAAACTAAGGAACACAATAAAAGCATAATGAAAATGAGCTTAACAGTAAGATCCGAACCTAGACACCAAGAATTCAATGGAGGAAAATTCCTCATATAATTCAAAGATCGTTGTATTCTCCATTGTTAACTTTCAAGATGAAAAATATTCAGTGGCCCTTTTTTTCTCAGATTCCTAACATTTGATATTTAAAAATTCCATACAAATTATTGGATTACAAATTTAATTTCAAATAAATTTTGAGCTCTTTTGCATAGAAAGAAGAAACTGAGAAAATCTCAGATGTGCATGTGAGCATACATTACCTTGTATATTATTGTGAATTTATGGGATGTTGTTTAAATGTTTGTGGTTTGAGCTATGCAGTTAAGCTATCAAAAATACTCTGTTCAAATTATTTTAATACGATTTTGCTTGTAACACTTGTGTATACCTCAAAGAGGAGTTGTCTAAAAATTGCCAAAGTTTTCAATGTGTATGACTTTTTTAACAAAGAAAAATGCTTGTTAGGCAGATTCAGAAAGCTGGTTATCTGTATTTTCCAAGGAATTATTATGAAATTAAAAAAATATTAATATCATATTACAGTGATTAATTTATATAATTAAGAGAATTAGAACTGACTAGCTACCATATTTTTCCAATAGAGAAAAAAACACACACAATTTTAATTTTAAAATAAAAATATGAATTGAGATATAAACAAACAAATTTTATTTCAGAAAAGAAATATGTTCCTAAGATTATTTCCTCTTCTGGATTTCCTGCTTTGTTTATATTCAGCATTCACATTTCCTAAAAAATAGAACAGTAACATTTAATCCTGGAATAGCCTTATCATTTCTAAAATCTGTCAAATGCAGAGGAAAAACAAAAGACCCCAGACTGGCATTACATACTCATTCTCTCTCAGTCAGTAGAACTTAGATACTGTAAATCATCACTTAATGTTCATTAAGCAAAATGGCCAAACATTTTAGAAAGCAATGTGCCCACTGCCTTACTTTAAAGCATCTATAGAGGAAGCTCAGTTTTCAATTTTCCTCATAATCCCTTTCCCCTGCTCATACAGACTCTCCTCCCCTGCTCTCAGCTGGACCAGGAGCTCCACCCAGTGCACAGCCATGGACCTCATTGTTGGAGGTAGGTTTCGTGATGACACTTAGAGTGATTATTTGATTATAGGGGAAGTCCTGTTCAGGCACTCCCTACACTATTGGTTGGAGAGCTAGCCAGGAACATCCTGTGAAGTTCTTGGAGGTTTCCCTAGCAGCTGGTCTCTTTCTAACCCCACATTGTCTTTCTTTATCACGATATCCAACCCGTTTTTTTTTCCTCCCTGTTTGTTGCTCCTCTCACTCAACCATCTCCTTCTCTCATGATTTGTTACCACCTCTTCTATTGTGATCCCAATTTTCTAAGGTGGTCTTCTCTATTTTCTCTTCCCTGAGGGAATCTCTGGATGTCTCTTTTAAGTTCCTTCTGATCAAAAGCTGCTGAGAATATGTTTTGCAGCCTGTGTATTCTTCACTTTTTGTCTAAAATCCATTTATGAGTGAATACATCCAAGGCCTATCTTTCTAGGCTTATGATACCTCGCTCAGGAGGATATTCTCCAAATCCATCCATTTGCCTCCAAATTTTAGAATGTCATTTTTTTTTACACTGCTGAACTCCATTGTATGAATATACTACAGTTTGTTAATCCATACTTCAGTTGAGGAGCATCTAGGTTGTTTCCATGTTCTTGTGATTATGAGTAATGCTACTATGAACATAGTTGAGCTAATGCTCTTGGGGTACAAATGTGGATCCTTTGGGTCTGTATCCAAAAGTGGATTGCAACATCCTGGGGGAGATTGATTCCCAGTTTTCTGAGGAACTGCCATACTGCATTCCAGAGTGGTTGTACAAGTTTACACTCCCACCAACAAGGGAGGAGTGTTCCCCTTGCTCTGCATCCTCTCCAGCATGGGCTGTCTTCTGTGTTTTTAATCTTACCCATTCTTACAGGTGTAAGGTGGTATCTCAAAGTTGTTTTGATTTGCATTTCTCTAATGGTTAAAGATGTTGGGCAATTTTTTAAGTGTCTTTAGCCATTTGTGATTCTTCTGTTGAGAATGTCCTTTTTAGCTCTGAACCTCATTTTTTTAAAAGTTGGGTTATTTAGGTTTGGGGGCTCTAGTTTCTTGAGTTCTCTATATATTTCCAAGATCAGTCCTCTCTCTGAGGTAGGGTTGGGGAAGATCTTTTCCCATTCTGTAGGCTGTCATTTTGTCTTATTGACATGCCCTTTGTCTTAGAGAAACTTCTCAGTTTCAGGAGGTCCCATTTCTTGATTATTGTTCTTAGTGTCTGTGCTACTGGTGTTATATTTAGGACGTGGTCACCTGTGCCAATGCATTAGAGGGTATTTCCCACTTTCTTTTCTATTAAGTTCAGTGTAGCTGGGTTTTTGTTGAGGTCTTTGATTCACTTGGATTTGAATTTTGTGCAGGGTGATAGGTTTGGATCTATTTGCATTCTCTACATACTACCATCCAGTTATGCCAACACCATGTGTTGAAGATACTATCTTTTTTCCATTGAATATTTTTGGCCTTTTTGTCAAACACCAAGTGTTCAAACCAGCCACAAAGTGTGTCTTAATATATTCAGTATTTTAATCACCAGCATTGTAAGAACAGTGAACAAATATTTCTTCCTCTGAGTGGAAAGAAATTCAATGTACCATAACAACACCTATTTTTATGAGGTTATTCCTTTTAAAAGATTAGGAACAAAGCTGTAATAGAAAATATCATGTATTGAGACTTTATGACTTTCCAGAAGCAATAAGATGCTATACATGCTTTGTCATATAATGCATACATGTATTTGATTCTTACACACAAAACAGCATAAGTAAGATTCATGTTCATTTTGTCACTGAAAAGGCACATTTAGACGATCTAATAATTCTCTAACTCATTTCATGTTTTGAAAGCTGATCTAATGATTATAGACACATTACTTTTCACCAGAGTATGCATCATTAATCTTTGTGTATTGTATTTTATTTTAAAAGGTATCTTACTATATTATAGTACTTTAAAGATGGATTTACCTATAGCATAATAGTTTGCTTTGATATTTTTCCTTTTTCAATAAACAACTATGTATGAGTGATACACATTGATAGAAAATCATGTATGAACAGGATATGGAGAAACACATGATTTATACTTTTTTTGTAATTTATTGATGAGTATAACAGAAAATACCTTCACAATTCCCTCAGTGACATTTTATATAACTATAAATAACTATAAAGGAGAATTATTTGTATTAACAGAAAAACATCTTATATTTTTTCTTGACATTGGCAATATTTTGTATCAATAACTATCCTAACTTATATTTAGCCTATATTTAAATAGTATACATAAATGATGTTGTTCACGTGTAGATAATACAAAAACTGAAAGCGAAAATTTCCCAAGTCACTCTGATGTGCCACTGTGTTTTGGTTTCATACTAAATTATAAAGTCACTTAAACATTTTGTAAATTAATAGTTTGTTTTATTTTTTATAAATGTATGTCTGTGTGAATGCTCTGTGTGTGCTGGTACTTTGAGAGGCCAGAAGAAGATATCCGATCTCCTGGACCTGGAATTCCAGACATTCGTGCTAAGACCTGAACTCAAGTGTGCAGTATGAACAGAAAGCTTCCTTAACCAGTGATCCATATCTTCAGCCTCCACTTAAAAATTTTAATATGTAAAAATAAAATAAAATTAATTAGTCTAATTTATTCAAATAACAATCTCAATCTGATAAAATGGATTTTATTTCCTGACTTCCTTCTTCTTTTTCCAAATTTAAACATGACTCAGAAGCTTCCACAAAGACGCTGGACTTATCCCAAGAGACCAGAGTAACATTTTTCTAAGTAAATACTTTCAGAGTAAATTTTATCATTTTTTAATAAAAACATTATTTACTGTTTCAGTTTTCAAAATGTCAGCTATTAAGTTAATCAGTACAATGAATACCTTCTAATCACTTTATAAGCTTGTCTAAGCTAACTTCTGTAAATGTCAATGGTTAAGAAATCCAAAATTCCAGAAAAAATATTAATGTGATTAAACCAAGGTGTAAAGAGTATAATAGATAAGGGGAGAGTGAGGTACTTGGTGTTCATCTATAGTGAGTAAATGTATTGTTCCATCAAATTCTCTTCCCAGTCATTCTAGAGAAACTTCCAGGACCAACCATCTAACAGGGAAGTACTCTGACTATCTAAAACTACGAATGAGGAACTCTGCAAAGAGGTAAGACCTTGAGCCCTGTTCTTCTCACTGAACTTATAAAGTATGACCCTTCTTATTCTTCCCCTTGATGCTATCTGAAAAAGTAGGACGAGTGAACTCTCTGCGTATTACCACAATTCAATAATTCAATATACTTATTAATATATTTCTTTTGGTGAACCACAGGTTACAGAAATTAATTCTGACAAGTAAATATAAGCACATTATTTGCTCTGTAACAGTGTAAATAACATAGGGCTTGCTATATTTTCCTAAAAATAAGATGCAAATATATACACCAATATGCAAAATTTACTAAATTTTATTATAAGAAAAACCTGTCGAGATTAATAATCATAGCCAATTGTAAATATGTAAATAAAAATCTTCTATCTATGTAGATTATAGTCCTTACATGACAAAAATGGCAAGCTTTCATACAATTGCCAAAATAACTGGTGATGTTCTAACAGCACAATGAAGTTACTTGAATGAAAACTAACAGTAAATAATTATCAATGTAATCCAGGAAGATGCATATGTATCCTATACCATGAATTCAAACTCATTTGTGCTAAGAATGAGTCAAGCTGAAGAGTAAAGTTTACAGATATTGTTTGTGAACAGACATGTGACTTTTATCTTTTCCATTTCTATATCACTTGCTAATTCTTATCCCAGTAGAAGGAAGAAAATAATATTTTGGTGATAGTTTTTATTTCCAATATTCTAATAAGTAATGAAAAAGACTAAAAGGCATCAGTCCTCGGTAATGAGTCTGGGGGATTGCTAGCTCATAAAAGCTTATGAATTTATCTAGAGAAGTAGCTAAGAGGTCAGCTTGTCCCTTTCAACTTATAATAAGGCTGGCAACTAAACTCACTAAATTGATGGCATCTCATCCTATTGTAAATGACCTTGAAACAAGATTATTCCATTTCTTCTCTTGATAATCCAATATAATAAAAATCCAGTCATGGCTGAAGCTACATAAATTCACCTCCTTCAGCAGTGACAGTGGTTATTGCTACATGGAAGAAAAATTGAACCAAATTTTCAATAGAGCTTAATTTACTATTAGGAAATAACTTGGAAATTCTTTTAAAGTCCAAAAAGATATCATTTTGACTAAGAATACTGAATATAACCAATAACCAGGGCTATGAGTCTGGGAGCTTCAGCACTTTACATATGCTTCCCCTTCACTTTGGGCACTCCGAGTGACTGGGGACCAATGTCCCAGCTTATTGCTACATTTCTCACAAGTCTGCTCCATGCAATGCTTTGCCTCAGACTGTTTCTTTCACTGATCAGCATACCACTGTTCATGCCGTGGTCATTACACATTTTAGAGTAGACACACTGTGGGTTTCAACCTCAAGGTGAATGGTGGCCGTGTAGCATGCCGAATGTATAACTCACTCCCTAAAATTCTCTTTCCTCTTCAGATATTTCCCCATCCTCCATCATACCTGTTTACAGCACTGGGACAATCAACAAGTTTTGTGGATGAGTTCTGTGGTGGATGAGTTCAGTTTCTCCCGATCCAGGATTTCTCCCCTTTCGTAATTTGCTTTGTTTTGTGAGTACATATGTACATTCTCTGGCATCAACTTCCAGATATTCGGCAAATTTCCAGGAGGATGTAGACCACCTAATTTAACAAACACATGATTTTAAATCTATCCTCACTTCTAGTTTCTTGATTCTGTTTCTTCTGCTGTTGGTCTCTAAAATCCCCGGCTTTAGAGAGCACAGGAGTAACAAAGAAGCCCCGAGTAATCACCCAGTTTCCCTTTAATCCAAAACTAGGATGACACCACAGTGTCAGTAACACCTTACAGAGTAGTCCAACTTAGAGCTACACAAAAGTAGAGAAGTATAATTTCATGGTTTAAAATTCATGTAACTATTATTTACTTAGCTGAAGAAACATGTCTAGAGCTGATTGAGAAACTTGTGTTTTTGAATTAATATATGAACTGCTGTCCAGAAAGAAATGGAGAGTACAAACGAGTTTATTATTTTCAGAGAGTTCCTTAGATGTAGAACAAAGTATAGTCAGAGTGTCTACCTACCAGAGGCCTTGAGGGCTCCATTCTCCAGGAATTCAAATGAAAATTCAAAGTGAAGAAAAGAATCAGAACCTGGAGAAATCTCATCAGGACAAGAAGGGCTCTTGTGAGCTTAGCTGTAGTGCATCCAATTTCCAGAGGCATCTGGGGCTCCAGTTTATGAAGAGGAACTGTGCATCCAGAGTTGGTGATACTGGAGATCCGAGCTATTGTTTCTGCGGCTACAGGCAATTTCCACAGTGTTTTCATAGAATCAAGTCCTCGGAGAGATCTTAGGCTCTGCTTCTGGCTGTTAAGCTTCCAAATGCAGTTTTCCCAAATTCAAAAATTCTGCGAGCTTCATAACCTTCTTTCATTTCCCTTACCAAGAGCTGGCTTCTGGTGTTCATCAGAAGTACCTGAAAGATGTGCTACTGGTTATATGCAAGTCAAGAAAAACACCTGCAATCCTCCACACAGCAAAGTCTTACATATACCTCAAAGTTTCACTTTTTCTGAAGTTTCACTCTCAGAAAAAAATGTAAATTGTAAGAAACTTGAAATACTAATTTGCTTAGACATACAGAATGTGTAAATTCATGTTCTCCTAAAAATTTTATTTTTAATATGTGACATTTATGTCAAAAGAAAATCAAAACACAAAGTAAAAGAGTTTCCACAATAGTCCTGTCTTAACTAAGCACACACCTCTGTCTACACTACACATCTTGGTGGCTTCTAATTTTGTGTATATTTACAATTCCATGTTCTGCTTGTTTATTCTTAGATTATTAGATTTCAGTTTTCTTGAATATTCAAAGTATCCATGTTTATGTAAGATAATGTGACTGTGACCAAATATTTGTTGTACACTTTATGACCCAATTTTAATTTTTAATTCTTCCCTATTCAAACATTTAATGTAGCATAATGGTGTAAAGAACATAGTTATAACCTACTCATTAGAACAAACTAATAGTATGATTTTTATCATCATTATAGGGTCATCTACAATCATAAATTATCTCTGTTTCTTGATAACAAATGATTTTTTTTTGTTTAAAGAGAAAGATAACTGTATAAAGAATTGACATGAACTAGCTGGAAAGTGTCAAAAGGAGATATTCATCCAGGATTAAAAATAAACTTCACAATAGTTTAAATTGTCTTTATTGTTGACAGTATCAAAGCTTAACTATACCATAACTCCACAAAGTCTTCTGATTCTGTTTGTTTCCAATTCAATTTTTTTTAACCACTAAATTTGGTTAGTGTGACCCATAACTGCATAGTTGTGTGGCCATCCATTGGAACTGGAGACATATCATAATTGACATATGCCCAACAAATCCTCTACCTCCTTCAGCAATCACTCACTACAAACAGCGCTTCAGTATGGAGTGAGACCATGAGATCATGTATCCTAACTATGGTAGATGTTGGTTAGGTTTATCGAATTGAGAGGTTCTCAAGCTATGAGTCATGACACATTTGGGGATTGAACAAACGGTTCATAGGAGTCACCTAAGACCACCAGAAAACAGATTTTTACATTACAGTTAAGTATTAAAATGACAGTTATGATGTAGAAATGAAAACAATTTTATGATTGGGGGTGGCCACACCCTGAGAAACCGTATTAAAGGGTTGTAGCATTAAGGAGGTCAAGAGCCCCTGGCCTAATCAGATCATCACATCTGCCATAAGACCATGATTGCCACAGTTATGCCTTTTCCAGAAAATAGTAATATTCTGCTCTTCTCCCATCCTCCTGCTCTTAAATTCTATCTTTCTTTAGGTTCTGAGCCTTTGGGGAATGGTAATAACCCAGATGTCCCATTTAAGGCTGTGCATTCAGGTTCTTATTTCCTGTATTCTGATGACACATATCTCCATGGATTAATAGCACTTATTCAAATGCATACCAAATCTATTTTACTGACAACCTCTGCATTTCAGAATTCAGAGTAAATTTTCAATGAACCAAAAACTATTTCAGAAGTAATAATCAAACATCTACAGGATTTTCTTGATAACAAGGGGGTTGTCCATATTAGTAGAATTTCTTTGTTGACCATGATCTTTATCCTTGACTGTGAGGATTTTGAAAACATAGGTACTAAGCTTTAAAGTCTGCATTTTTGTTTGTGATTTTGCTCAATCAAAACTGCTTTAATTGAAATATTCCACTTCTCATTCAAGAATTTTTAAACAAAATATTAGCAACTCAAAATTCAGTAAAGGCATCTTTTAAATGTATGAATGTACATACTGACTGCAATTATTAAAAATAAAAAAGTGATATAAAAATGGAAGTAATATTTTAATAGTGAGTTCTTTCACTATTCTGGGACCTCGGGATTTTCCTAGCTTCTCTTCCATTCATTTAGCAATAGTCCAAATCTCCTGCTAATTGTCAGATGCCTATGACAATGCTTCTATGTGTATACATTGAACAAGATTGTTGTTGTTATTCGTTATTTCATATTTACATTACTACATTCCACTATATATAAAAGAGAACAAGAAACTTTATATCCTTATGGATAAATAGCATCTGTAGAAAATGTAAACATTCACACATTTGTGTGTAGAGCAGCATGAGCCACCAAATTTTAATGACAGACATATAAACACATCCATACAGAACTATCTGACAGGATTGAAAATTCCTGCTCTATTAAAACAATATGTGATGCTCTCTTTGAGGTAGTAATTGGTACTGATGTGGGAGATGAAGCATCAGTATACTCTTTCACAATTAGTTGTGCAGATCTGTACAGTTTCTCCTTCCAAGCTCAGGTCTATGAATAGATTCAGTGAGTTAAATCTCAAAAGCTATTCAGATGGGATTTGGGCATTATTCTTTAATCATTATTAAAACTGAAGTCTATAGTGGAAGGAGGAAGTTAAGAGTGAAAGTAACATTGAACTAATCATACCCTTAGTCAAATCTCTCAGGGAGACTTAATTTAAAATTTTGCCTCTCAAAGAAGCCCTGTCCCTCTCTAGTACTTCCACTCTCCCAACCCAAAGACAGAGATATAGTCCTAGGACTATAATTTCCACACTCTATTGCATTCTCTTTTTCTCTTTGCTTGCATTTAATTCCAATCTATTAAGCCAATATTAGATGCATATTTAAGCCCGGTGTTGTGGAATCCATTGCAACATTTCCCTTTTTGCTTCACAATGCCTTTCTTGCTAATGTCTATAAGGTGCTCATGGAAATCTTGAGAAATGAGGTAAAAGGAAGAAATAAGTTATTAATTTTATAAGAAAGTTATTGCTTTCCATCCAGGATGGCTCAATGCTCTAATGCAGAAAAATAACCCTAGGTATCTATAGCTTATATATAAATGAGAAGATAAAAACAATAATTTTAAAATTACTAAGAAAATTGGGTCATGAAGAGGTGGATTACCAGTTCTCAGTGCCTGTTGCTCTTGCAGAGGATCTGAATTTGGTTCTCAGTAGCCAAGCTGAGTGACTCACAAATATCTGTGACCTCAGATACTGTGAGTATGATATTCTATTTTTGCCTCCATGGGTACCTATTCCCACATGTGGATACATAAAGATACATACTCATACACATAAAGAAACAGGAAATAAAAAGTCAAACATATAGGATAAAAATCAGATCTATTAAAAGTCAATAAAAGATTTTTATTTATAGAATTTTTCACTTGGAAATAATTGAACTTACCACAGAATAGCATTTTTGATCTGTGGCTAGCAAAAAAAGGCAACTAATCCACTGAACAAAACTTAAGAATAGTAGCTTTCTAGTTAGAAAAAGGATTTTTCGTCAGTAATAATGAAGTATACCTCTGATAAAATAAAAATAGATATAACTGCTTCCCGTTGCAGCTGTGAATGAGTCACAGGCAAAGGGTATCTTGAATATACTTATCACATCCATTTTGTAAGTGGACAAATAATAATAATGTTCCATGTCTGCATTTACTTCACACAGCTCTGATGTTTTCCATTTCACTGACTATCTTCAGTACCCCTTCCTTTATGAAAGGCTCCCTTTTGACCAGCCTTATGCTAAGCATAGAAGCTGAGCATGACCAGAGCATTGTTCATTTCTACTATAAATAGAGCCAGATTCTTTTAATTGCCTTACTGAATTGCCCAAAACATGATATGTTCTTAATATCATTTCATTTTGTTGTCAAAGAACATGAAAATTGACTCAGAAGAACAGTGACTATGAAGGGAAGAGAATCAAAAAGTTTCCAAACTCCAAGGCAGGATGGTAGCCCAACCAGGACAAATTTGTATGAGGGAGAACTTGTCTTAACATTCTCCTACAGCATGACTTCACCTAACGTGGTGTAAGAGAACAAACAAAAAGTTAATGGAATATATCTGCAATTGATGGAACTCCAATGCAAGATCAATAAATACCTTCTAGAGATACCTCATTTTCAAAGCACAATTACTTATAAAAAAAAAAACAAACAAAAGCAAACAAAGAACAAAAAAAAAAAAAAAACCAAGAAAAGCATCCAAGATCTGACAAGACAACATGAGTCTTATTCACGGTACACAGGTTCAAAAAAAACAGAATTCTAACACTGAGAAGGGGAGGGAGGCACAAAGCCCCATCCCTAACCAAGAAAAATTTTGCAATTGATACCTGCTAGAAAATAGAAAATTACTTTTCTCCAAAGGAGTGTCACTGGATATATCAAGCAGGGCAGGGCAGACCGGATGCCTAGGAGTAGTTGACCAACAAAAAACAATCTTCATATTTTTGAGGAGTGGAAAGATGATTCACTTTGCATTGTTTTATATAACTTGTTTTATTGGTTGGTTGGATTAGTTTTGTTTTTTTGGAGATAGGATATGGAGAAGAAGAAAGAGAAAGAGGGAGAATTCAGTTAGTGATCAGGAAAATGAGAGAGAAAGTGAAAGAGGGGAGAGAGAGAGAGAAGCTAGTAGGCAGGGAGTTGAGAAGAATCTGGAGGAAAATGGGGAGAAAAAAACACAATCAAAGTACATTGTCCAAAACAAATTGTTAAATAAGAACTCAACAATAAAATATAACAATACAAACAGAGAAACAATGCCGGTGTGACAGATTTTATCACTGTCTTGCTTTGGATGTTGCTGTAGACTCTCAAGGTATTTACAAGCATGCTTTGAATTCATTTTCACATAATGTAAGCTCTTTGAGGAAATGAATATTCATCAGCTGTGGTTGTTCCAAAAATTGCGCAGCTCACTGTGTATCTGCTTTCTTTAAATAATAGCAATATCATTTGTCACTGTTTCTAGTATGAGTACTGCCCTTATCTAAATGGCTTTCTGTTGGCTGATCACTGCCTTTGTCTCTCCTAGAGGCTGAAGGATCCATGGTGTAAGACAAATTGACCTTAATTACTTGGTGGTATTTAAACCAAATCCAACAGTATGGCTGATTTTCTTTTGATCTCTGGAACTACTGGTATTAATTCAAATTCTCATCACTTACATACAGGCTATTTATGAAGCAATGCTATATGAACATTTAAATGTCTCATTGAAGGGTATATCATTAAACTTTTTAATATACTCTACAGCTGTGCATTCATAATGTTTTGTTAAAAGGGGGAAAGTGTCTTTCTCCAAATTAATTGGTATAAGTCAGAGCTCCTTGGCCAGCTTAAGCATTTGCATATCATTATCTGTAAATTCCACTTAAAGGATACTCAGTCCTCTTAGTCTCCAATATTAGCTATTCAAGCCATGTGAATACCATATGAAATGGAGCATTTTCTTACCCTACAGTACCTACTTGAAAATGAATGAGTGCTAAATTTTGTTTTGCCTAGGAGCTAAATGCTAATTGCTTAGCAGCCTTGATGTAGATTCCAGACAAGATAATAATATGACTATTCCAAAAGATTTCACACCACATGTTGATACTTTTGTACTTTTCTGAGACTCAAATAGAATGTTAAGATTTTTGTTTTATAATTTGGATTGCATTCTTAAAATACAATAAATTAAACAAGATAATTTTATATGTATACTAGTTAAGTATACATCTACTTAAGCCTTATCACTCTGCCCAACAGTGCCTAGTATTGTAGTGCAGGTTAATAGATCTGGATTTTTTATACCATAAAGAAAGCAAAACAAAAATATAAAGCCATGGCTATTTAATAACTATCAAATTATCACACATGATATTATGTCCTTCTGACATCAAAGTTGAGTATTTGTATACATTATATTGAACACAATAAATAAAAGAAACTATATTGTTCTTCCACATCCAAAGTAGTCAAATCAACCTTTAAAATATTAAGGTGAGAAAAGTATTATGTTTTTGAGATATGTTTCAATAGAAAGCTTGAAATTCTTCCTGATAAAGGAAAGCCTAAGATAGAAAGATGTGGCAATGCCTTTATGTATGCTGTGAATATCAATCTTTAAATAAAGGAGCTCTTTTGGGCCATGACAGGTACCATAGAAGAAGTAAGAAGAGGAATCAGAGCATAGGTAGGAAGGGAGGGGCAGAGGCAGATCGAGCAAGCCACCCAAGGAGCAACATGTAAGGAACCCAGGTGAGCCTCGGGCCATGTGGTAGGCAGATTAATAGAAATGGGTTGACTTAAGATGTGAGAGCTAGCTAGCAATGTGCCTGAGCCATAGACCAAACAGCATAAAGTTAACATAAGCGTCTGAGTCATTTCTGAAGGCCTGAGCAGCGGCAGTGGGCTGCTAAGGGGTCTGGGGCTGCAGGTCTGTGAGTCTGGGCCTCTGGCCACCCGGGACCGAGAAACCCCCACTGTTACAGATGGCGTCCAACATCGGTCGAATATCCACTTAATGCCTGAAAAAGTTTAAAAAGGGTTTTAGCAGAAACTGAGCAAAGGCAGCTTCAAAATTGTATATACAAAACGGGTCATTGTACAAAGAAAGCTTGGCATCAGGGTCACATTCAAAATGGCACCAGCAGACTGGTGGCAGGCAGTGTAAGCTGCAATCAGGCAAGTTCCTGAAATCTCACAGAAGACTCAGTAGCATGTGATTGATTTTAGATTTCTGTTTATTTTGAACAAAAAGGAAACAAAGACGGTTTCTTAATACTAGCATTTTCTTGGGTGTGCTCTGTTTGCTTGCCACGAACAGAGACATGTTCCCTTTAAGAGAACTTACTGATTCGGCTGTATCTACAAAAACTATGTGACAGGAGATTGAGAGTATTATAAAAAGCTCTTCTAGTTAAAAAATGATTAAAGATTCACAATAAAACAGATTCAGATTTTAAAAAAAACCTGTAAACAGGTTACAATGTATGTAAAAGGTACATAGTCTTCAGAGAGAAAAGAAAGCAGGTAAAGAAAGTCTTTAAAAAGAGAAATAGAGTAATAAAAATATAATAAGTCACGGAAAGATGGAAAATAGACACAAAATCTAGATTTTGGTTGTTATTGTGTTTTCTTTTAATTTTTTAACTGTTAATGAGCTAACTGCAGAAAGACAATGGATTGCAAATGCAAAGGCTACTAAGTTAAATGAGAATATTTATTTTAAAGGTATTTTGATTTTGAAATTTGTGTCTAAGGATTTATTCTTTGGATGAGTTCCGCTTTTGTTTCCACAGAAGATGAGAACCTGTGGATTGCTTCCAGGCAAATATGGTTTTATCAACCAAGACCCCCTGAAAAAGATCTCTGATAGGAAGAGATGGCCACATCAACTTCAAGACTCCAGAGAATGATCCTGTCTAACTCATGAGATTTTCAATGCCCCTTAATCAGCAGGAAGTAGTAATGGAAAACTACGCCCAAATTCCCCAAATATTGTTTTGAAATGTTTGTTTTCATTACACATGGTTAATGGTCATAGTCAATCTCTTTCTAAGAGGAAAAGGGGATATGGTAGATGAATGATTTTTTAAAAAGTTAGACTACTGAATTTACTTAGATAAAGAAATCAGCTGTTAATCTCAAAATGCTTTACATTGGTATAGATTTTGGTTTATTGATACAAATTTAAGGTCAATTTTGTTATTCTGTATGTATTTTTCTATTCTAGTTTAAGGTATGATGTTCATGTAACTGATTTAAAATTGTAATGTATAATTAATAAATGAAGGTTAATAGTCACCTTTGATAATCAAACTTATAGTTAGGCTAGTTAGGATTTTTAGGTATACAAAGATATATTTCTATTAGGTAGGTAATCTTCAAATACTTCCAAGACCTACAGAATATGGCATTTAAAATGTTGTAAGAACTTAGACATTTCTGGACAGTAAGACAGATCTGCTCCTGGCAGCACTAATTTACTTCAAGAGTGAAATGGGCATCAAAGAAACTCCATATGGAGTCTATTTGTGACAATGGTTAGCCACTGGACAAAAACCTGTTCTTATATTAACTGCTTGGCAGTATGCTTTTTAAACTGGACATGCAAGTTCCATAGGAAGATGATCTCTGAACTTTGGCAGAACAAGCCGACATGGTCATTCAGGTTCCTGCTTTACAGAGAAAACTGTCAGATATTCTTCAAGACTTGAGGAGAAGCAACTGATGAACTGTGCCAGAATGGGCAGAGCAGATTTCCTGCTTCACTGAAATGAAAAGAGACTGGGCCTGTAGGCTGAAGATGGATGCCCTAATTTTATAAAGGAACTTTGGGTGACTGTCCAGGCACATAGGTGTCATCTCTGTCCTTTGTAGGTTTTAGAAGTCGCTTGAACTTCTGGTTTACTCAGGTACAATTATATCCTTCTGTGGTCTTTGATGTAGTTGAAGATTAGACAGTTATAGCTATAGTTTTTCTTAGTCATTTGAAAGGTATATTGGATATGAAACTTTAGATTCATAAGGATAAGGTAGATGATAAGTGTATTTTCTTCAATTTTGCTAAATACAAATAGACTAGATATTATAACTGTAATTCTTGCTTGATGGCTATTTTGTTATATGTAATTTTGCTATGTTAAAATTGAAACCTTCCTTTTTGATTAGACAGAAAGGGGGAAGTGATGTGCGAATGCCTTTCTGTATGCTATGAATCTCAATCTTTAAATAAAGGAGCTGTTTTGGACCATGACAGGCACCATAGAAGATGTAGGAGGGGAAATTAGAGCATAGGTATGAGAAGTAGGGCGGAATAAGACAGACCAAGCTGAAGCCCAAAGGAGCAACATGTAAGGAACACAGGTGAGCTACGGCCCACGTGGCAGATTAATAGAAATGGGTTGATTTAAGATGTAAGAGCAAGCTAGCAATGTGCCTGAGCCATAGACCAAACATCATAAAGTTAATATACGCATCTGAGTTATTTCTGGGGGTCTGAGCGGTGGCGGTGGGCTACTAAGGGGTCTTGCGCGGCAGGTCTGTGGGTCTGGCCTCTGGCTGCCTGGTACTGAGAAACCCCCACTGAAATACACACTTCCTGTGTTTGTTGTTTGTGCCAATAGGAAAAAGTGTTTTGTGGAAATTATTAAAAATGAATCTTTGTATCACCGATGAGTGACTCTGTACAGCATCATAAATTTGAAAGAATGAGGCTGAAGGCAAACACGAAGTGAATAAATACACTTCAAATGTTTTGAGAAAGTTGATATCACTCAGTGATCTAAAGGAGCAGGAGACACAGAGAATACAATCATTGTTGGTTGAAAAGTGCTTCCCTGGTCTAAAAAGAAATCCTACAGTTACATCCTAGGTCCTGCCAGTTTCCCTTGGGAAAGAGAGAGAGAGAAGGCTCAGAAAAAAAAAAAATGTCTCGGTCTCCAAGAGCAAGCTGAACCAAGCAAGCTCAGTTTATTTTAGGAAGGGGCAAGCATTATATACCCTCTACCCAGCCAGGGAGGGGCTACACTTTCCTGTCATTTGTTACTGTGGCATGGTCCTCTCTTGCTGGTCCAGGTCATCTCGCATCAGGACTCCACCTCTGTTTCTAAGGCTCCAAGCAAACCTCAGGCTAGCTTATGAGGAAGGGCCCATTTGAGGATCACTCAGGGATGGCCTGGCTTATGAGGAACCGCTATGCACACATGCTTTAAGGCACCAGTTGAACTGGTTTGAACTGGCTGAGACCAGGCTGATCCTCAGACTCCTAGAAGCATCTAGGGACTATATATATCCCAGAATCTACAATTCCTGCCTTGAAAAGCTCCCATGTAAACTCTTATTTCTTCCTTCATATCTGTCTATTTGTTATATTTCTATAACAAACTGTATCCAAAGTATAATGATTTAAAATAGTGAAGTTTTCCCATTCTGTGATGACTACAGATGACAATCTCAGAACATAATCATTGGGTGGTTCCCACTCCTGATGTCATCCAAGGTTTCTGGCATCCTTTCTTCAGAGCCAGCTTCCTAAGAGCTTACTTAGAGCACTTCAGCAGGAACTTCCAGAAAAAACAAAACAACAAAAACCAACTCCTTGACAGAAAGGTTTTCTATGCTCTGCCTTAATGTCCTTCAGGCATGAGAGGTGTCTTTCTCTAAATTCAAAGAACCCGTGCAACTACATTGGGCAGAAATATCCAAGATGGCAATGACAGAAGGCACAGTCTAAATGTGTGGTAGAGGAAATGGGGAGGGGGGCACTAAGAAGGGGAGGAGGAAAATAGAAGAGGATTATGTTTCATTGTATCTGTCATCTGAAGTAGCAATTAGATCAACCCAGTTACATTGTAGCAGACCACATAGGCATTGGGTCAGTGGAGTGATTCTTGTCAGGCATTTTGGATGCATGCTAAGAGAGCATATTAATCTAGATATCTACACTGAGTCTGACCAGAGTCTATGATAGTCATGTAACTGATGTGTTCTTTCAAGTTCCACGTGGTTCTATGCAACGTCCAAGCCAACTGCCTCTACTCCTTGCTTCTCAGAGCTTACGAAAAGGGGAAAATGTAAGAAAAGAATGATAAATAAAAAGAATGTAGATAATCATTTGTTTCTACTATTTCCAGACATCACCCTTTCTCAAACATATGGCCCATTGCCATATTTGAAGCCTGCTAATAAAATTTGTCTACATTAAGTTGCTGACCGTATCACTATGATCTGCATACTAGTTTAGTCTAAATGTTCTTCAAGGCTTCAGGGACAATCTTTTCTGAGACATCTTATTGTGCTGAATAATATCTCCATTTTCTCTGTAACTGAGATCTGAGAGAGCCTTTCAATTATTTAGGAAACCTTATAAACATCTTTCCTTTTTAATTTTTTTTTGAAATTGGGTTTTTTTAATACAATATATTCTGATTATGGTTTTCCCCTCACCCAATTCCTCCCATATCCTCTCCACATCCCTGCCCATCTAAATTCATACTTCTTCTTTCTCACGTATTAGGATACATAAAGATACCTAAAGAAGTAGAAGCAATAATAAAATAAATTTAGATACAAGCGAGGCAAACAAACCAAATAAGGTACAACAAATAGAAGAAAAGAAGCCAAATAAAAATCTCAAAAAAAACCTATATAGATGTAAACACGAACATATTCAGCCATAGAAGCTCCATAAAAACACAAAACAGGAAACTATAATATATACACAAGTTTGAAAAATTGTGCCGACTAAGCACTATGGCACAAGGAGCTCCAAAAATGCCATTGAGTTTGTTTTCTGTTGGCCCGATGGCTACACTTGAGGCCTGCTTGCAAGAGTGTTTTATACGTTTAAAGGATTTGCTAGAGAAAGCATTTTTTTCTAACATATTATTTTACTGATTATTTTTAAGTTTCAAATAATGTACCCTTTATATTAACATTCAAGTCTTCTCAAGTCCATTCTGTTACCCTAGTAACCTCCCAACGTTATAAAGAAAGGAAGGAAGGAAGGAAGAAAGGAAAGAAGGAAGGAAGGAAGGAAGGGAGGGAGGGAGGGAAGGAGGGAAGGAAGGAAGGGAGGGAAGGAGGGAAGGAAGGAAGGAAGGGAGGGAGGGAAGGAGGGAAGGAAGGAAGGAAGGAAGGGAGGGAGGGAAAGAAAAAAGAAAGAAAGAAGGAAAAAAAGAAAGAAAGGAAGGAAGGAAAAAGGAAAAACACTAAGTTTAATTTTTGTTGACCATATTTTCACTGGAACAAGATCAAATTCCCAATGGCCAGTTCCTAACAAAGAAAGAAAAAAACAAAAACTGAGTCTTCCCCTACCTCCCACTAGAAGCCATCATCTGTGAAAAGATATACTTCAGGATACCTACCACAATTTTTAACAGTTTGATTCAATAGCTTTCTGTCTATACTGTTTATTTTTTGTGGGGGTGGATGGATTTGGAGACAGTTTTTGATTAGGGCTGAGGGCATATGTGTGTATAAGCTTTTATTTTCAAGACCCTTTTTTGTTTTAAGGATTGTATTTATTCATGTGTGTGTGTGTGTGTGTGTGTGTGTGTGTATGTGTGTGTGTGTTTGGATGCACATGCCATTAGAGCATGACTTGTGGAAATCTGTGTTTTCCCATTATGTTGACACTAATAAAGAACTCATGATTTTGGAAATGTGTCAGACATGGGAAATTTTGTAATGAGCAGGGAAAGGGGTTGAAAACATGCAAATATAATACTCATGTATGAAATTCTTACAAAGTTAAAAAAATTAAAGTCATTTTGAGAGCCAGTAGGATGGCTCAGTGGGTACCAGGTTTAGACCACAAAAAAGGAACAACCTCAAGTAACTCAAATGTGCATAGTTATGTAAAGCTTCTGACAATATAGACAGAATTGAAGAGCTCTAGAACACTGTATTTAGCATCAGGGATATTGTGTGTGCTTAACTTTACTATTAATAACTCAATGGTTTTGAGTAATTTACTTGTTATTTCTGATCCTAACTTTTTCTAAATAATAATTATAACAGCTAACTGCTAAATGGTTAATTTAAGTAGGTAAATGTTATTAATTGCACAGAAATTGCTATGTGCTTATATAAAACTTTGATTATATAATGAACACTTGGAAAGAGTTGAAGTTTTGAAGCAATTTCAGATACATATACAAAGAAGAAAATACTGTAGTATAAATCTTATATGCTAAATATTTTTAGTAGCTCTAAGTTAACTCCTTAATTGCAATAAATTATGCCATCACCAGTATGGCCTGAATCCTCCCAAGAAAGCAAGAGTACATCAGTACTGTGGAATACTCTGTTGAACACTATCTCATATACTAAGTTTCATGTTAAGAATATACAAATCAGCCATGTTCAGATAATAAAAAACATATCTACCAATATGTAATATACTGTTCTATTTATTAAAACAATTTTCATTTTTCCTTTGGCTTATATATTTAACATAAGCAAAATATCTCAGGAAAATATCAAATCATGTTTTCATATAAAAGCTAAAGCAAAGAATGATAAACTAAAATACATTTAGACATTATTAGAAATAGTCAAATTTGAAAGTTGGGCATGATTGAGAAATATGGTTATTGAAGAAATTGTATTTATGAATATGTATATTATGCAAAAATTTCAAATGATGTTATGAATTTTCAGAATCAAGTTTAATGGTAGCTTATTAGTAAAAGTCAGATATAAAACTGTTACAAATAGGTTTTTGGCCACGGGCAGACAGAGGTCTAGTCTCACAAACTTGCTGCCTTAGACCTCTTAGCCACTCGCTGCTGCTTATGTCTTTAGAAATGACTCAAACACTTATATTAAGTTCATGATGTTTGGCCTATGGCTCAGGCATATTGTTAACTAGCTCTTTTATCATAACTCAACTTATTTTTATTAATCTGTCTGTCATGGGGCCCGTGGCTCACTTGTGTTTGTTACATGTTTTTTTTTTTGGGGGGGGGGGCTGCTGGCTCAATCTGTTCTGACTCAACCCCCTCTTTTTTAAATTATTTTGATTTTTACCTACTTCTTTTATGGTGCCTGCTATGGCAAAAACAGTCTTTCATTTAAAGATTGATATGCACAGCATATAGCAAGACATTCTCACATAATTTCCTCATTTCTGTCAAATCAAAAAGGAAGGTTTTAATTTTAACATAACAAAATTATATATAGCAAAATAGTTATCAAGTAAGAATTAAAATTACAATATTTAGTCTATTTGTATTTAGCAAAATTAAAGAAAATACTCTATCATCTACCTTATCATTGTAAATCTAACATTTCATATCTAATATATCTTTTAAAATAGCTAAGAAATATAACTATCTAATCTTTAACTACATCAAAGACCACAAAAGAATATAATATTTATCTAAGTAAAGAGAAAGGGTAATCAACTTCTAAAATCTAGAAATGACAGAGATGACACCTATCTGCCTGGACAGTCACCCAAAGTTCCTTTATAAAGTTGGGGCATCTATCTTTATCCTACAGGCCCAGAATCTCTTTTCATTTCAGTGAAGCAGGAAATCTGTTCTGCCTATTTTGGTTTAGTTTATCAGTTGCTTTTTTTTTGAGTCTTGAAGAATGTCTGGCAGTTTTCTCTGCAAAGCAGGAATCTGAAGGACCTGTATGTCTAGTTTAAACAGCATATAGTCAAGCAGTCAATATAAGAACAGATGCTTGCCTCAAGAAAAGTAAACATGGAGTTTCTTCAATGCCCATTTTTCACTTGAAATATATTGGTGCAGCGAGGAACAGACCTGTCTCACCGTACAGAAAATCCAAAGTTTTTAAATTATTTTAAATGTCATATTCTGTAGGTCTTAGAAGTATTTGAAGTTTATCTATCTAACTGAAATATATCTTTGTATACCTAAAAAAATTTAGATAACATAACTATAAGTTTGGCTATCACGGATGATTATTAATCTGCATTTTTAATTATATATTATAATTTTAAATGAGTTACATAAACATCATACTTTAAACAAGAGTGGAAAAATATATACAGCATAATAAAATTGACTTTAAATGTGTATCAAAAAACTAAAATCTATATTAATGTAAAACATTTTGAGATTAACAGCTGATTTTTTTTTATCAAAGTAAATTTAATAATCTAATTTTTTAAAACCATAGGTGATTGTCCAAGTAGCTAAATGTTGCTGTCCTCTCTGAAATTTTAAAAGCTACTACTCTCCTGTGCTTCCGACTTTCAGGTAATATATTTTCCTTCTCAAGTCTTAAAGAAGTTAAAAAATAAATAATTAAAGTTACTTTCCTATCACCTCTTAACAAAAACCATTCAAGTGTTAGATTTTCACTATCCCAAATAAACAGTTTTAAAGTAATTTATACACCCCACCATGTACCAATATTCTAAAAATATATGATATATTTTATATATGTGGTGTTTGTTATAGTTTGTGCCTTTTCCTCCCCCAAATATTACCTTATAGTAATTCCTATTATATATAGTCTTAGTTTAGAATCTTCTTAGTTAGACAAAAGAAAGAGATGTGGTAGGATTCAGGTGTCAGCTGATAAGGTTGGGAGGTATGCCTCTAGAGTCCTGGAAGCCTGAAGGGGCTGTGGCCAGCTTCGTTCAAAGGGGCTGCTGGGATCTTGAGTGCCTGTTTTGTTCTTGCTTTCTTGGAGATTGGATCAGCATCTATCACCTAGATCATCGTTTTGCCAAGGAATCTTCCTAAGATTTAACTTGTAATAGTGAGTGTTAAAATACCCTCCAATATATATTAATCCTGTATTTAGTATATTGCAAATAAGATTTATTGCAATACAAAACTACACAGGCAATATGGTTACCAACCCTTAAAATTTTATTTGAGCATATAACCCATTATTATATTGGTTTCCAATAGGTTAAAGAGCATGTATGTAACTTTTTATTAGTATCTAAAATATTGACAATATTATGTTAATCTTATTATAGGCAATAATAAATTTGTAATTCAATTTAAGGTATATAAATTTCTCAACTCTAACCTACCTTCAATTGTCATTATAATATAGGTAACTTACCTAAATATATAAGCTAAAAATCATTTTCATATTGTTAAAAAAGGGGAATTAAGATATTTTCAATTTATATCAATTCCTGCCCTCTTATTCCAAGTCTTTCAAGTTAAGATTCAAAATATATTTGGAAGTCTGTATCACTCTGCAATCAATGCTGCATCATGTCACTAGAATCCTATGTCATAGAAAGGCACAAGTTGACACTGTCCAGTTGCAGAGGTTGAATTCTGAACGGCGTATTGGAGCTGAAGCCCAGGAGTCGGCGGTGTGGCACTCTTTGGGCAAATCAGCTCCCTGGTTTCCTCTCTATAAAATGTCATACTTCAACTTCTGCCCAACTCTCACCTCTTCCTTTGAATTTGACCTAACTGACACTGTCTATTAGGAAACCCATGGTTATGTTTACTTACTTAGAAACTGTAAGATAAAGATGTCGGGGGGTGAGATATCTTTCATTAGGCAAATCCATTCTGCCACATAAAATCACATATTAAAGGGCTATGGACATTTTGATGTTAATATTTACTTCTTATTATTTCATCTACGGGATATATGCAGATATATGAAATAGTATGCAGTGTAAATTCTGCATTGATAAAAGTATTGCCAAGAGTTTGTTGTTTTATATACACAATTTACTTGTAATAGAGAGATATTTGATTATGAGAATCATAGGAATTTTAAGAAAGGCAAGCATCACTTGAAACTCAAATTATATCTATATTGGATGTACTAATTCAGGCAATTATTTCAGCATCACAGAACAAGCCTAAGTGTCTCACTCTTAAAACCAAATCATCATTTTGTTTCTATAATTTCTCCTCTATTACTTGGACTCTTTAAAAACAATAAGAACAAATACCCTCTTAATCTTTAAGTATGATTTTATTGGCTATAGCTAACTTTATATTTGAATCAGGAATAATGATGGTAGTATTAGCCACTTTGGATTTATAGTATATTACTATACTTAAAAAGGCATTAAAATATTCCAACTTAATATTTCTACTATAGTTATTTTGTACATTACCTTAAAATTCATTTTCTATAATCCATGTATAATACCTCATAGTAATTTCTACAAATGCATTCAATTGATTCAATTAAAATAATTGTAAGCCAATGATAAAATTCATTGTAACTTAAGTTTGAAATTGCAGTCTCTGATTATGAAATAATGACTTTTTTATGTGATAAAATAGGAACTTTTACAACAGATTCGGCAGTAGGCATACATATTTATATTTGTGCTTCATATCTGAGAAGTTTTTATACTTTACCTTATTAAAATGAAGTCATTACCACATGATGCATTGTTATTTAATGATCTTAAATAATAGGTTACTTGAAAATCAAATGATGTAATTATGAATAGTAGCTTGGAGGTAATCAGCTAAATACTGGAGAGTTTAGACACATTAGTGATTAAAGTACTATAATTAAAGTCTTTATGGTAGGTTAAAAGGTCATTGTTTGTTATTGTTTATTGTCAAAGTTGTGAGCATGGGAGAGATATTCCCGTTACTCATTTGGCTTGTGGCACCATGGATGGGGAATGCCCCCACCCAACCTAGCCCCACCCAAAACAGATAGGAAAGCTGGCCCTGTGGTCATAAGAGTAGAAGATCCATTACTGACTCCAACCAGTTGCAACACTTGAGAGGGCAGGATCTGCACCTCATCAGGCAGCACAGTAAAGCCAACCCTGTTAGCATAGGTGTGAGTGAGCCAGCCTTGAAGTAGTAAGCATGAGTCGCCTGTCCCAATTTCCCATCTGTATTGTGCAATCATGGGTGAGGAAAAGATGCACCCCTGCCTGCCCGTAGTCATAATAGTGGAAGACTTCTGCCTATGGCTTCTTACAGCACCCCAGAAACTGGATGCTTCCACCCCCCTCCACAAAAGAAAACAGAACTTCAAAAAGATATTAGAAGATCAGCTGGGCTTGGATAATTCATGACCACTATACTCATTGTAGAAGAGGGACTAGGAAATTGTAACCCTAGGACCAGTAAGTTTTCTGTGAGATTTTCTTCTAGAAACATCAAAGAGGCTTCTCCATGAAGCTTCAAGTTTGGGTCTTCTATCTGATTCAGTGGTCTATATGATTGGTTCTGTGCAATACCATATTGTTTTTAATACTATAGCTCTATAATTTACCTTAAATTCTAGAATTTCAATCCCCCCCCCAGCATTTATTTTTCCCCCTCAGGATTACTTTGGCTGTCTTGAGTCTTTTCTGGTTCCATGTAAATTTTATTTTCTTTTTTATTACTATGAAGAATCTTAGGTATTCTAATTGCTATTGCTTTGAATCCTTCTTTTAACAGGGTGGTTATTTTCACAATGTTAATTCTCCCACCCTATGAACACTGGATGGGTTCTTTCTTTTTCTCTAATGTGTTTCTTGATCTTTCTTTAGATATTTTAAGATTTCATTGTAGATGTTCTTCATCTCTTTTGACAGAATTATTTCAAGATATCCTATTATTTTTTTCCTACTACAGTAAATGGAAGTAAATACTTTATCACTTTCTTGATGTGTTTGCTGTTGATGTATAGAAAAGCTACAGGAATAAATCATGCTCAATATCAAAAACCTAATCTTAGGACTAGCAAGGTCATGGACCTTATAAAAGAATTCACTGCTGTCTCTTTGTTAGATCACTGCAATTGCCTACTACATTTTAACTCCTATCCTTGTAATCACAGTTAAATGTAGCTACTATACCCCATCATAGAAGCCTCTCTTTACATCATATGAAGACTAACACATAAAACCATAAATGTACACAATATAGGCAATATGTTTGGGGGGCAACCACCCTTATTGTATATATCTTGATCACATCTCTTGAATTTCTAAGATGCTCACAGAAGAGGAAGGAGAGAAGTGGAAGATAAAAATACCAAGAAATTCAACAAGAAACACTCTGCTCTAGAAATGGTTGTATGAAGAAGAAAAACAGAACAATGAAACTATCAATTTCCCCTGACATGCAAGGGGGGGGGGGTTTATAAGGTTCCACCTGTAGAAAAATAACTACAGAAAACTATTGATTTCTAGGAAAAGGGGAATTAGCCATGGAGAAGCCCTTTTATTGGTTAGCCAAG
This sequence comes from Phyllotis vaccarum, assembly GCA_033318265.1. NCBI lineage: Eukaryota > Metazoa > Chordata > Mammalia > Rodentia > Cricetidae > Phyllotis > Phyllotis vaccarum. The sequence continues at coordinate 48,707,526 of JARWLC010000018.1, forward strand.
GCAGTCTGGTGATCACAGAACCATATACAAAAAACAAAATCAGACTCATGTAGTGGGATTATGTTACATTGTAAATTTTTGTCTCACCTACTGGTTTAATAAAAAGCTGATTGGTCATAAAGCAGACAATAAGTGTGGGTTGGGCTACAAGACTAAGAAAACTCTGGAAACAGGAAGAGCAAAGCAGAGAAGGCAGTGAGACACCACAATGAGTTGCCAGCAGATGCAGGGAAAATGTTGAAATGCTGCTCTGAGAAAAGGTACCAAGCTGTATGACTGAACAAGATAAGAACCATAGATTAGATTAAAATTAAGAGTAAGCAATATGTCTGAGCCATAGGCTGATCAGCATAAAATTAAAAAGTCATCTGTGTGTTTCTGTGGGACCGCATATATGCAGGTCTGGACCACAGGCTGGACAGTCCAGAAACCTATCACTATAGACTCAGTAACTACACTTGTGAATATTTGTACACACATACATTCTCTCTCTCTCTCTCTCTCTCTCTCTCTCTCTCTCTCTCTCTCTCTCTCTCTCTCTCTCTCTCACACACACACACACACACACACACACACACACACACACACACACACACACACACACACACACAAAGAAAAATAAGATTCTAACAACTCGAGAACTGGGAATTCATGGGATTGGTTGGAGGGACTAGAGAAAGAAAATGAAGAAGAAAAAGGGATGTGTTTCTATTTCAATTAAAATTGTATTCTTTTAAAAAATAAAATCCATTCCCATATACTTATTATTTAGTTAAACACTACACTAACTGAATTATACAAACTACCAGTCAACTATTTTTATATTTTCTATTTATCAAAATAATATATAATTTGATATAACTAATATATATGTCATTCCTAAAATAATAAATAAAGTTTCCAGCGCTATACAATACACACTTCTTGTTGAGCACAAACACATAGATCTCTATAGCAACTGTTCTATAGCTTTGTATTATTATAAATATATTTTGTGGGTTGTGTCTTTTATAGGCATTCTCATTTTGTTTGCATTATACTCAGCATCATCTATTCTACTAAAACTATGAGCACTGGGAATCTTTCCATGTTGATATGTGTTCTAGATTTGTTCATTATAATCCTAATAGATAAATCACTTAACCTGAAAGTTTTTGCAGCAAAATATCCTACAAAAACAAACAAAAAAAAACCTGAGTAATTTTGGTGAATATTGGTTTTTCTGTAAGAGAGACAATGGTAGAGTTTCTGTATCACAGAACTCAGATATTTTTGGTGGTGTGCTATTCATTCATTTTTGGCATATTATTGCCTAATCTTCAAGTTATTAAACTCTGTTTTTGAAGCTGCAGATACAATTCAATGGCATAATGTGTACCTGGTAATATTCAAGGCTTTGTGTTCTACTACTAAAGGGGGAAAAACATTCTGGCAATTTTGTTACTTTAATTAGTGAAAGCAAACATTTCAATTATATAGTTTAGAAGTTCTTAATTATAAGTAAGATTGAACATTCTCACAAATTCATTACCTTTTTCTATTTTCTCTTCTGTAAATATCCCCATTATAATACCTAGCCATTAACTATTAAAGTAATAATTTTCCTTTAAACATTTCAATATTGCGGTATTCATTAAATTAGTCATGGGTATCTTAACATCATCTTGACAGTTTTCTAATAAATACCTTCTAATTTTTATGTATTCATTATCATTAGTTTTCTTGTTTAGTGTATTTTCTAAAAGTCTTTTAAAAATTAAATATTCAAGATTTGTAGCAATTTTTGTTTTCTCCTAACACCAATTAAATTCTTAAAAATAGCCATTTTACCCTCCAAACCAAAAAATGGTTTTTACTCTAAATAAATGTAAAACCTTTAGTTTTATATAATAAATTCTATTTCATTGTATTTCTCACAGGACAAGCTAGTATCTGATATATGAATTGATAAAACTCCAGCAGCCTCTTCAGGAAATTTTCTACAATAATTACATTCCTGTAAAATTACAAATATTATCTGGCTCATATGTAAATATGATTATAAATGCCTTACTAATGCATGAAAGACATAATGCTTTCAAACTCTTAAAAATTATAGCATCTAACTATTAAGGACAAATTAATTCATCCAAATGGTAAAGCTTGGAGATGACCATATAGAAAAACTGTGTTTGCTATTGGACATCATCTTTATTGTCAGGGCAGAAGCTGCTTTCATTGTAATCACCACAGCACATTGAATTACAGCTGATCTTTATAATATCTTAGTTGGTATCTAAATTACATTATAACATTCAAGACAATATGAGTTGGAATATTATTATATCAACTGGATCTCCCACTCTGGTTTATCCTGTGCTCTACTTCTTAGCGATGCATTGGAAAAGGGCATTATAATATCAAAACATGTAAGAGACATGAATCGGGTCTCAAGTTTTATTACACAATAGTTGTGGTGGTTTGAATGTAAATGACTCTTATAAGCTCAGAGAGTAAAATACTATTTGGAGGTGTGGCCTTATTGGAGAAAGTGGGTCACTCTTGGGGTGGGCTTTGTGGTCTACTTAGCCCAAACTTTTGCTCAGTGTGAGCAACAGGAAATCAGTTTACTTCTTGTTGCCTTTCAATCAAGATGCAGGACTCTCAGCTCCTTCTTCAGCACCATGGCTATCTGTACTCCACCAGGTCTTAACCACAATGACAATGGACTAAAACTCTGAACTCTGGGCCACCCCAATTAAATGTTTTACTTTATAAGAATTGCTGTGGTCATGGTGTCTCTTCACAGCAATAGAAACCCTAAATAAGACAATAGAGAAGTATGGCAATGTTTGAATATTTTAAGTAACATTTTTATTTTATTCAACATTAAGTTTTATGTACAGTAGCATATAAATTTTAAAGTTTCTCATAAGCAGAAAAATTTTAATGTCAGTCTCAAAAGCTATACTTTAGTCATTTTGTGTGGTTCTCTACTTTCTTATGACTTATGGAGAGATGGAATATTTTAGAAGATATTTTATTAATTATACACAGCTTAATCCATCATCACCATTGAGAAGAAAAAAATATTCTTTGGACAATGATCTACGATAAGAGGTGTAGTGCATTTTGGGTGTTTAGGAATATGATATGTTTATGTAGCACCCTATCTTGCTTATAGTGCTCAAGAATTTATTTCATTTTTGCATATCATGCAGTTTCAAGGCAGAGACAATTTTCTCATAATAGTTCTGTAATACTTCACCTTTGAAGCTGACACAGCATTGCGAGTTGAAAATATTTCCATCTCCTGGATTTGTGTTTCTTCTTGATAAATCTGTTACATGTGTTTGTAAAATGCTACTTGACAGCTAGAAGAAGAGCTAATGTAAATGCTAACCTTGGATTCATCTATATACTTTCTTCTAACTGGATAAAATTCTTTATTCTATAAGAATGCTTCCATCATTTGTTGTATAATTTATACCCAATTAGTCTTTTAACTATTTCACATTACTTTAGCCAGAAAATTAGTATTATAAAACATAATAATTAGCATTTATTTAATAACTTTAAATTTTTATTAAGTTTAAAATTCTCAATATACTGAATCTTAAAATGTGCTATTCTATTGAATTATACAAATTATCTATGTATTTATTAGATGTAAACTGTTTTTATAGCCTGTGAGACATATTGAAATGAAGGTCTCATATTTAAGTAGAAAAATATGAGAATGTATTTGTGAAAAAATGTATAACCCTACTGAATATTAGTTTCTTTACTAAGAATAATAATTACATATACAGCATAAGACTCTTAGAAGAGGAATCAACCAATGGAAAAAAAGGTCATGTTGAATATATATCAAAGAGATTGGAAAATAGCTCAGTTAGAAATATTATTGTCCTGCAAGTATCTTGCACTTTTTGGTACCGATGAGTTTCTGTAATTTCAGAACTCCAGTGCTAGGGAAGCAGAGACAGGAAGATCTCTAGGGTTTTGTGGTCAGTCTGTAGAGCAGATGAGGTTCCATGTTTAATGAGATCATACCCCACCAAAATAAGAGTGTGGCAGGTGAGTCTGAATTAAATGATATCCTGGCAACTTAACAGATAAAGAAAATGAAAAGTCTCATGCAGGGTAAAAGCCACTTGGATAAACATTTCCAAAAATACCCTAAACAAACCAAGAAAATTTCCTTGATGTCTCATGACCAAAATCCAAGAGTATTTCTTGACAGTCAATCTTTTTTCATCCTTTACCATTTAGATGCCCCTGAATCGATTCTAGACAATTTGTAACAATCTATATTAGTAACAATATTAGTAAACTGCAGGTGACCTTTAGCTATTTCACTGCTACAAATGTCTATCAATTTTACTGTTTATCATTTGTTATACTTTTGATTATTATCTGAGTTTTGTTGATTTTTCAGCTATGTTAACACATACAATGTTTTAGCATAGATTCGTAGCTTATAAAGGCCCTGAGGTAGACATATAACTTATCACTGGTCATCTTTTAGGAAATGACAGAGGATATATTTGGCCAAGGCAACTGGTTTTGCAGTCCTTGTATTTAGTCTTTGCTCTGTGCTGTCTCCTTTGGCAAACCATCATTCTCTATGTGGCAACTCTTTGGTACTAGCAACGTATTTATTGCTTGCACACACAAGGAAGGAGGATAACTAAATGAAGACTCCTTCATTTTTTTTCACAAAAAAATATGCTATTAAAATCTCTCAATTATTACATAGCCCTTGGCTCTTAAAATGAACATGTGGTGGTATATTTAATAAAAAATAGCCTGAAATATCAGAGGACAAAGCCAACAATTCTCACCCAGCCAACTCTTCAGGCCAAACAGGGTAGGCCCTATTTCCATAAGTCTTCACACTGACTCGGAACGCAGGCTAACAGGGAGAACTCCTGCCCTCTACTCCTTACATATCTTTCTCCACACAGCTCTCTTACTTCACCCTTCACCATTCCTAGAGCTAGGACTAAAGTAGGTGCCATTATCACCTGGCTCTGTTTGCCTTAAACTCAAAAAGATCTTGAGGATCTCTGCCTCCCAAGTTCTGAAATTACAGATGTGAGTCACCACTCTGACCTTCACGGCCTGGCTCTGCCCTCTGATATTTCAGCCTTATTTTATTGAATATACAATATATCACCACATGAACATTATCAGTTTAAATGTTAAAATTATATTTAAGCTATGAATATATATTTATACATACTTGGGTGTACTATAATTTTTTAGATAGTTAAATGATTCCTTATGAATCTTTAAGACATCTTTACTGTTATTCTATCCTCTCTTCTACTTTTATATTTATCTCCATCCCCTTCCTAATTAGAGTAATCTGTTTTATCACTTCACTCATCAGGTCACTTGTACCTTGCTACCTACTCTCTATTGCTTCCCTACCCCTCACTCCCTCAATGGTTTCTTTTTATTCCTGGTTTCTGAAGTTTCTCAGGGGTATGTAATGTCTTACTTATATGACTTTCTAAATAGGAGTGAAGTAAGGACAAAAGTAGATGCTAACCTGGACAAAGGAAGTCGATGAGATCTCAACCCCACCCAAAGAACTAAAACACATTAAAGAATGTTGAGAACAGAAAAAGTAGTCTCCCCCAGAAAGAGCACAATAATTAATTATCCAATACCAAATGCTCAGCAATGAAAACATACATACAGACTAACCAGGTTGTACTTAGTAACATAAATAAGCATATTTATTTGTAATATGTATGTAACAACAATTACTGAGGTAAGAGAGGCCATGAATTTGGAAAAGAGAAAAAGAGGTATATGGGAAGGTTTGGGAGTGGGGATGGAAGAAAGAATTGATGTGTTTATAACATAATTTCAAATTGAATATCAAATTAAAACTGATTAGAAAAGCACACAAACGTTTCACAAGTTTTAACTGCCTGTAGACTTTAAGTTGGAAGGCCAACACCACCACTGTCCTGAAAATACCAGTCTCAATTTGGGAATCCCTCAGGAAGACAGATAAAATCTTGACAGCACGTCCATGATCATTGTCTCTTTCCCAAGCCATACTTGTCATAAATAAACATCATGAGAGCTGCTGCTAGCAACTTCAACCCAGAATGTCTCACTTTAGTGTCTAATTCTGGAAAAGTTGACCAATGACAGGAACACAGTAAGAAAACTTTATAATTTATTACCCTAAGCAGAATAAGCATGTCACTGGGGATATGCTATACAACCCTTCAAACCACCAGTGATGTTAAAACTCAGAAGAGAAAACTGATAAAACAAACAAACAAACAAAAAACCCCAAAAAACCATGATCAAAAGCACCATGTAAAATATTTAATTCTACAGTTGACATGCATTAACATAATTACCAGCACCCTGCAGAGGAGCCTCCGGGCCTGTGGAGAATAACAGCTGTAAGGGCCTTGGGGTATTTTAAATCCAGCTTGAGGTATCATATCTGGTGTTCCCACCTCCCTTTATTATTAGTTTAAAGATACCTGTGCACGCTTTCTACTGTCTCTGGGATTATACTTGGCTGGGGGAAGAGTGGATGCCTCAGCTTCCACTGTTCTTCGTGGGATAACAGATACAAAAGGACTCATCTTGTGTGAGGGAGAATAAGCTATTCTTTGGAAAAACAGAAACTAGCTCCTGGCTTCAAAACCAACCAAGTAAACAGAACTACATAAGTTCTTAGATCAGTATGAGCCACATTGATTACCATTTCCCCATGAATACTGTCATATAATACATACATACATAGCTTCTCTTATTACTTTTGTTTGGGAAAAATTGTCTAGATTTTTAGATTTCTCACTTGATTTAGACTCAGCTTCCAAGTCAATATTAAACTTACCAATCGAAGTGGGTGCTAAGCACTCCAAAGAGTGAACCCACAATTTAATTATTGCTGTTTCTATTTTAGTTAAATATCATGATGACATCATTTTGTACTTAGATATTCAAGCTTGAATTATGAAAAACAAACAGCACCTTCCCTCTCTAAGCTCCCCACATCACTTAATCAGCTAGTAAATCCTGTTGAGTCCACAAAATCCCTCTCCTAATATTTCCACAGCTCTTGCTCTAATTTATTTGACAATTTTTATTATAGCAATTGTCATCAAGATAGTTTGTTAAGCCATGTTAAATGTCCAGAAAGAACTTACTCTCACATAGGATGTAAATATTAAGATATTGATAAAGTACTAAATAGTGTCCAGAGGATGGAGAGGGCATTCTTAAAGGAATAAGTTAATTGACAGCACACTGTTCTAACTATACCTTGAGTTATATGATTAGGATTTAGACAAGTAAAGGATAGACAGGAAAGAGAATATTTTACAAAGAAGCAATCGATGAGTATAAAAATGAGAGTGCTTTAAAATTAAATGCCAGGAAGATTTCAGCATAGATAATACATGGGCCTGTCATGGCTTGAGCCAGTTCTTGAAATGAGACAGACATTTCTGGCTGCATCATTCTAAGTGGGTGGTTATGTTGTAATGCTAGTGCTGAGAGCCTATTGTAGGGACTGTGCTTTCCAAGAGATATTAACGTGCCCAGGGTGTGGCTAATTGTGAGGCCTGGAGCTCTATGAGAAGAGGGAACACAATAACCTCATTTTGAATATTTTTATGGATTTCTGACCCCAGAAATAGTCAATGAGTTTTCTTTTATGAGAAACTATAGTAATAATACCATCACAGTCAGACTTGATGAACCAAGGACTGTATTGGGGTTACTTACAGCGATGTGATTGGCAGGTTAATGTACACAAGCGTGGACAGTTAACAGAAAGCTGAGTCACTGAAAGCCCACCCCAATGTGAGTCACTCTGAAAGACTTGAGGGCTGCTGGAGAGGGAAGTGAGTCTGTTGGGAACTCTTTGCTACTTCTATAACTTTGTGAACCTTGTACCTTGTGTACCTTTTACATTTCAGCCTTCCCATATGCATGGTTTGTTTGCTAAATCACATGAAACTTCTTCCAGGATATCTAACAAGTCGTGGTATCACCCAGGAGGAACATTAGAGTTAAAAGAAGAGAAGTGTACTACATGTGTTTATAGCCAACGCCATAAAAGGCTGAACTGTGGGAAGCAGTACCTAAGAAGGACACAACGAGAGGAAAATCTTTAAATTAAGATCCAGAAATCAATGAGTTCAAAAAACTGAAGGGCTGAGTAAGGTTTTGTAGGAAACTGTATTTTAGCATTTAAGCTAGTTAGCCCAATTCTTCACCTTTCTCTTAAGAATGCTTCTTGCTTTGTAATTTTATAGCTACTGATATAAAACACCGAGTATATTTTCTCCGAGCTTAGCAGAGAGTTCAGACTTGCGTCTTATTTTGACCAATACAAGACACACAGATGTCAAAGTGACCGATCTGAGAGTGATTATTAAGCAATTTCAAATGTTTTCACTTGGCCTTGAAACTTTGCCGTTCCTTTGAGCAAATCACGTCTTAGTTAGCTCACTAGTGTGGATAAAAGGACCAGCTTGTGGGGAGCATGCTGTCCCTGACTACACTGAGTTTCTTCCCACTATCAGCCAAAGGCAAATTGGCTAAAAATGTGCATGTACCCTTAGTATGCACACTCCCATGTCATTAAGAAGCAAGCCTTCATTGACGGAAGACATTGTTGATTTTAGCAGAATCATTGGCCAGATGCTATAGAGCTATACATCAGGTATAGGTGGCTTGAAAGACAAATGGACAAGAATAAAGGCGTTGGTTATTGCAAAGCTTCAAAAATTAAAGCACTCATTTCTAGATATAGAAACATGCATTGTCTCATTCCCTATTCAAGAAGTGGTTGGACACATAAACACTGTTGGTGATAAGAAAGAGAGAAAGGAAGAAAGGAAGAAAGAAAGAAAGAAAGAAAGAAAGAAAGAAAGAAAGAAAGAAAGAGAGAGAGAGAAAGAAAGAAAGAAAGAAAGAAAGAAAGAAAGAAAGAAAGAAAGAAAGAAAGAAAGAAAGAAAGATAGATAGAAAGAAAAAAGAAAGAAAGAGAGAAAGAAAGAGAGAGAAAAAGAAAGAAAGAGAAAGAGAAAAGGAAGAAAGAAAGAAATAAAGAAAGAAAGAGAAAGAAAGGAAGGAAGGAAGGAAGGAAGAAAGGAAGAAAGAAAGGAAGAAAGAAAGAAAGAAAGAAAGAAAGAGAGAAAGAAAGAGAGAAAGAATGAATATCGAGGTCAATGAGAAAACAGATTGGTTATGAAAGCTTTTTGATAAAATTGTTTGTATGATATAGTCTGGGAACAATAGTTGTCACAATGGGAATTTATCAGGAAACAAACATTTCAGCAAAAGAGATGATCTACCAAGATCTTTGCCTTTAAAACGGCAATTTTAACAATTGAAATTAGGAGACAAATAAATGAAAGAAGATGATTTGCACAAATGCTAATGAGAACAGTTAAATATTTCCAATTTAGCAAATTGATCTGTATGGAAATTAGTGGTGCTTAAATAAAGAAAACATATTAAAGGGCATGACTGTTCATTTATTTTGACATTTTATAATTTAGTCTAATTATTTATGGAACTGTAACCCATTAAGATGGCCTTTAGTACAGTTTGTGAAAATAATGACATTTTAGTCAAAGAAGCAGTACCTTTACTTTTATATTATATCCAGGCAAGATATTTAGCAGAATAATTAATTTAAAACTAAAATGTCAAGCCTTACACACAGTTCTATGCATTAGCCAGATAGACAAATTAACTCGAATCCAGAGAACTCAAAATAGGTATTTCACTAAATCTCTGCATTTCCAGAGACAAATCTGTGAAATTAATTCTTGGAGTCATCCACGGACTGCAAATTATAGCTGATTATTAGCCTTCGACATCAGCTGCACCTTCATCCAGACTAACACCCCCACTCTTGCTTGTTGCCAGGCTATTCAAAGTCCATATAATCTCCCATCTCTGATCACTTATGATTATTTGTTCCTAGAAGGCTCCTGGGTAATGGTATAGGTGCTTAATTCTATTTCTTCTCATTCTTACACTAATAACATGCTTTTGGGATAATTATCTTAAAACAAGCAATTATGTATTTTTTTCCCTTAGAATTGTACTGGCTTTGTTTTGTATGTGATTTCACTTCATGTGAAATATTTCCTAGTTCTGTCAAGACTGAAAACATATTTTTGTTCACTCCAAATTATTAGGACCACATCAAGTGCAAGCAACCCAGCAACATTTTTTTTCAATTTAGTCTTCTAAGTAAACAAGGCATCCAGCACAGTCCTCTCTTAATGAGGGATGATTCTGAGTATTTCCTGATAAATCAAAGGGCTGAGCTTATTAAACAAAGATGAGGTTATTGATTCAAAGGTCATGCTTTTTAAGCTATAAGCTCTTTTTTTAATTGTTCTGAAGATCTACCCCCATTGTATTTTATTCCCTATTTTAGCCATGCACATCTTCTAAAATGCCCAGCAGAGTGAGTTTAGAGGTTAATTGTAGGCAAAACACGATACAACTCACTAGCCAATGAACAGAAGACCCTGTGACCCTAACATTATTAATGGCAACTTGCGCTAACTGCCTGCTAAGAACATTAATCTTGGTGTCAACATCAAGGAGCACTTCTGTTTGAGTTAATATAAATTATATCTGCACAACTTATAGCACAGAGCAGCAACATAAATACCAGGAAAGCACCTTTGCAAAAGTAAAGCAAAAATATCTTATGTCCTTTTACATATGTGTGAAAATAACATTTTAAAAATGAAAGCAATGACATTGATCTACATCAGCTGTCCAAGAAATGTTCATTATAAGGGTTTCAGCTTCTCTTTCCTTGCTGAAACATTCACTAGTGGAATAGGACAGTGCAGTAAATATTGTTCGTTCTCCTTGAATAAATAATATTTCTAAGTTAATAGAAATTGTGTTAAAGTACATAGCAGATCAGCATGAGATAGCTTCTTTTTTAGTTGATAACATTTTAATAAAAACTATCACTTGTCCTTTTATAGGTGTTCTGCATAAACCTAAAGTAACACGAATTTTTTCTCTACTGAGGGCCATATACATGTTATAACAATTAAATGAAGCTTCTACATACTCTGTGTCCTTATAGCTTTAGCATTATTTATTCTTGAAAAACATGAATACTGATTGTATGAAAACACTAACCAAAACTTAAAAACCACGTTGGTCAATGGGAATACAAAAATAAGATGTCATAATAATTGTCCATTATTAATTTCTAAAACCTTGTGGGTTCTATATATGAAATATGTATATGTATTATATATATAATGAGGATCTAGTGATCCTGGCCTTTACAAGTGTCTGCACACCTGAGTGTACATATAGGCATGTAGACTCACCCATATACATAATAAAAATAATAAATCAGATTAAGATGTGCTTGTCTTGTGGCACTATTCATAAGAGATAAGGTCTGGAATCAACTGCATGCAGAGGGTTGGTGAGCTGCAGCTAATCTTGTGAGAAACAAAACTTAATTTGAAAAACCAATAATGTGTTTCTCTCACATATGGAATCAAGATTTAACTACATAAACATGATATAAATAAAGAGGGCTATACATTTGTGGTAAGGAAGGGTACTAGTGTGAAAGGAAAAAATGAGAGGACAGTAGATGGGGAGTTAGTGACTCTGAGATGTTCATAATATGTCCATATCACTGAAATCCATCATTTTGGATCATAAATATGCTGTAGAAAGGTTCTATTTGGATCCACATAAAAATCTGATTTCTGTGTTCTTTGACCAATAAGTTTTGATCAGTGTTTTCATTAGTTTACCATTTAACTTTCTAGTATTAATGCATTAGTTGTAAATGCTTTCTCATTGGTTTTGTTATTTTGAATTCTATTATCAACCCAGTATGAATTCTTAGCAATTTCTCTTATTCCTTATTCCATCTGTCCCTCCCATTTTTGCCATAGTATTGGAAGCTTTTAAACAAATACATGTATAGGACATTTTTTGTGCTCTTATCATATTTTTTGGACAACATCCAGTTTCACTTTACCATTTTTATATGCACTTAGGTATCCTGAAACCACTTTCCTTTTAAAGAAATATTTTCCCTTCATCTGTAGTGCATGTATACTGGTGATAAATTTTATATGACTTTCTCTGCATCAGGATATATTTAATTCAACTTTATTTTTTAAAGATTTATTATTTTTACTTTATGTGTATTGGTGGGTGGCTTGCCTACATACATGTCTGTGCCCCATGTGTGCAATACTCATCAAGGTTAGAAGAATGTGCCTGATTCCCTGGAACTGGAATAACAGACAGTTGTTAGCTGTGGTGCGGGCGCTCTTATGTAAGTCCTAAGCTCTCTCTCCAGATCCTCAACTGAAACCTGAGAACATGTTTATTTGTTAAATTCCACTGATATACTTATCAGCATTATTTCTTTATCTGTGTTCATGCCACATGGCTACTTAGAATGATTTCTCTTGTGTAGATGTGACTGCTTTATCACGATGTAAATAAGTGTAATGTGATCTCTATTTATCTTACTCAGGTTTAGTAATCATTGTCAATTTTTGGAAATTTTCAGCAGTTAATGTTTATAATTGCTCATCTGTCTTAGATTTTAACTTCCTCTTCTCTATAACATCAATTTCTGTGTGCATGAAACATTTACTCAAGTATTCTACATATACAATGCTATTTCTAGTATTTTTAATCACACACACACACACACAGGTACATAAACATGTGTGGGAGCACTTTTCTGGCTGAAAGTTTGCAATAAACATGTATGATTTGTATCATAAATATTTTTTCTGCTTGTGTCCAATTGTTATATAACTTTTATCAAACTGTATTGTAGATATTCATTTCATTGTTTCGTTAAAATGTTCTTTAAAACCTGATTCATTGATGTCTTCTTTGAATTCAGTATCTTTCATCTATGATCCATGTTGACATTTTTTATTTAGTTATTACTCATATTTACTTAAAATTTTTTATTAACTCTGACATTTAATAAATTTGTTTCTCTTATTATTCTTGGGTGATGTCATTTATAATAAATTTCAAAATTAAGTGCTTAATGTTATGATGTTTCAATGCAGTGCTGTTATATTTACCTAGCAATGCTAATAATGCTCTATCCTTCTTTTGATGGACAGACAGAAAATTGGATAATGTTTAGAAACTAGTCACAGATGGAGCTAAGTTGAGGGAGGATACTCGTTTTTTAGAAGACATAGAGACTTTGATTCACTTATCTCTGTAGAGGAGGCTTGCAAGACGTCCAGCTTAGAGCTGAATGAACTCAAAATGAGCCTTCTTCTGATGCTCAGTCTCTAGATTGTCAGGGGAAAAAAAAGAGATAGCAGAGATCTCCTTATGTAAAATAGTTCTTCTTACCTCTCCCTCACCTCCAGAAGCTTCAAAAATGGTGCATTATTTAAGGGAAAACCTGAATGTGTCTGCTTAAATGCCCCACAAATACTTTTTTTGTTGACATCCTGGCTACATCCAGATCCAAATTCATCTCCCCAGTTACTAAAATCTTTTTGCTCTTTCTGGAAATTCCCTTCTGTCCAGGAAAACTTCATGTCTTATAGTGAACCTGCTTTCAGAACAGAAGCATGCCAATAACACTAAAGATGTCTTCACTCATGCCTATAATCTGGCCCTTAAGTCCCTGAAACTTTACCAGATTGTTATGCTTTCAATAAACAATATTAAAATATTCCATTGGGGTTAGCTACCCTCCTAAATGTTTATAGAAAGCTATTTCATATTCCATTAAAATCAACCTGGTTCAACCCCTTAATTTCTAATGTTCATCATTTCTGAATTTAACTCCAAAGTCACATTAGGATACATTTTATTTATTATGTTTGCTTGGAGACTTTGTTGGTTGGATGGTTTTTTTAAGATTTTCTGTTTATTTTCATATGCATATGTGTGAAGTCACTACATGTGCAATATGCATGTTTGGAGTTATGTATGTGGTGTGGTATACATCAGGTCTGCTCATGTGTGTGAAGGTCAAGGACTGATGCCAGATGTCTTCTTTTAAGACTCTCCATATTACTAATTGAGGAAGGAGCTCTTGCTGAATCTGAGCTTGTGATTCAGTTAGTGGAGTTAACCAACTTATCCAGACATGTCCTGTTCCCATCTCCAGATTACCAGGATTTCAGTGGGCTACCTCACAGACCTAGATTTCTCATGGATTCAGGGAAGGAAACCGTCATTCTCACATTATTCAACAACTGCTTTATATACTGACCACATACCCTGGCTTATATTCTATCATTTTTAAATGTAGATTTTTACTAATATTTAAAATTATAAATATTTTTAATTCTTTAGGGGCACCTATAATGAGAGTTATCAAATGTCAGTATTGCTGCAAGTATCACTTGTGAGTGAGCTTTCACAAGGAAACTAAATAATGATTGCAAATAACAAGAAGTAAAGCTATATAAATTCCTAAAACAGTCATTCTGAAAAAGTATGAGTCATTTTGATTTCTGAATCATTAGCCTCTTTAAATAAACTCCAAAGTAATTTATAAATGTACTACTAAATTTGACTTTAATCTAAATAAATAGTTCTAAAACTATCATTTTAAAAGTTTAGGTTACTGGAAATTACCCAGTAATTTACCAAGTTGTTTGATACTGTGTGAATAAAGAAGACTGCTTAGTCTAACTATGAAATCAAATAAAACCTTGTATAATATACAACTCAATACTCAGCCTACCAAAATCAATAACTTTTAAATGAGATATTAAGTCTCCCTGGATATTAAGGTAATAGAATCCAAACTAATTCAGTTTGGGTTTATTTTCTTGTTATTGTAGTAGCTTTAAAAATCTAACTAAATTGAATACTTTTATATAATTGAATATATATATATGTAAGTCAATACATAGTACATATTATTGTTATTCAACATATATGTGATTCAACAATTTATTTTAGCATTATATGCACAAACAATAAGCATATTACATATTTCACATGTCTTTTCCCATCTACTAGTTTCCATTTGGAAGATATTTGTACTTATAAATCTGTGATTAAGTTGATGTCTCACTGTGGAAGTAGAATATATATAAATATATATTTAATATATTTAATATATATTAAATTATTCCCATTTCAAGTATTTTTAAAATTGACAAATATGTGAACTTGTTTCTTTTTTATGTATAAGTCAATAAAAACGTTTTACTGTACAAAACACCAAGAGCTTATAACTTGTATAATACCTTCTTGACTCACAATAAATTTTAACTAGTGGGGATACTAGAGGATGCTGGAGAAATAAGTAGATTATGTACAACATTAAAATATATTATATAAATTTATTAAAAATTTAAATTAAAATGTCACTGATTACCTGGATACTCTATGTGTGCTCACATCTAAAAATTAACTTTTAGACACTGATTATTTTATCACATTAATTATCAAAGTAAGTACTTTTACAACCTCTAGCTGCATATTTTTACCCTTATCTCAGCGTCTGTGTAGAGAGTCTCCCAGAGTTCTTGGATACTTCTCCAATTCCTCATTTTAAGTGAAGTTGGGGGAAGAAGCAGGGGATAAGAGTGACCAAAATGCCTGTATTGATGTTTGAATTATGATGAGAACCCTGAAATGCTGAAGCTGCTAGAAGAAGACATAGACAGCCCTATGAAATATAAGTGTAAGGAAGGACTTCCTGAATGCGACTCTGCTTGCTTAGAATCAATAATTAATAAATGCAACATCACAAAACTAAAAAGCTTTTCTGTAGTCAATGAAACAGCAATCAAGTAAACAATAAAAGCATAGAGTGGGAGAGTCTTTGCCAGATGTACAGCGAAAAGAGAATTAATACCCATAAGATACAAAGAATTTAAAACAACACACAGTCAACTAAACAAAAAACCTATTTTTAAAATATATGGTACAGTTCCAAAGAAAGAGTTTAAAATGGATCCCTGTGAGTTCAAGGTCCACCTGGTCTACAGAGTGAGTTCCAGGACAGCCAGGGCTACACAAAATCCTATTAAAAAATCCTTATTAACTAGAGAGATACAAGATAAATGTACTTTGTTACTTAATCTTACCTTAGTTAGAATGCCCAAGTTTCAGAAATAAACTGCGGATATAAACTGGCATGGTACAAGGAAAGTGTGCCCTCATTCACATTGAGATTGCAATCTGATGCAGCCATGTTGGAAGTCAAGTGAAAAGTCCCAAAAAGCTAAGAGCAGTTCTTCCATAAAATCTAGCTAGACCATATATTAACACATGTACAAGTGACTCAAAATCATATACAACAGATACTTGCTCAGTCACGTTTACAGCTGCTATATTCATAATAGTTATAAAAAAAAAGAAACAACCCAAGAAAATTCATCAACTGATGAACGGGTTAAAAACAACATGTGGTATATAAACATTATGGAACTTCATTTAGCATTAAAGAAAATTGAAATCATGAATTTGCAAGTAAATAGGTAGAAATAGAAAATGTAATGTTAGAAAAACAAACGCCTCATTATTTTTACTCATTCAAGATTCTAGCTTCAAATCTGCCGTTGTGAGAATATAGCTCAGAGTAACTACAGAAATCTAGAAAGTAAGAGGTATACATAGAGAAGGGTGTAGCAGCCCCTAAGTGCTGAGAAAGTGAAGAGAAAATAGAGGCGCAATTAATTATCTCCCCTTCAAATATCAAGACCATCTAACAAAAACCCAGTCCTGGGCAGAGGTAATGTCCTTCAATCAGTAAAGTCAAAGAGATGCCCTCCAACTATAGGACTGTCATTTCCTTTGCCTTCCTCTCAGAATGTGAAGGTAAGAACCTATTGCTGAAGACAACACACACTTTGACAAAGAACTTGGAAGGAACCAAGCTGGAAGTGACCCGGAAGCCTCTCCCTGAGTACTAGTTCTCATAGTATCTGATGGTTTGATGCAAGTTGCCAAGAGAAATAAACTAGTCCTAAATCAATAGTCCTAAACACCTCTAAGTCCTACGAATCAACAATGATGAGCACTGTGAAGTCTTGGTGTAATTCACAGCTGTATAAACGGATTTAAAGTGTACCCAATAAGAGAGACTTCATATCCTGTACCAACTACCTATGGGTACTGAGGTAATGGACTCTAGAGAAGAGCCTACTGCTGCTACTTTCCTAGACCAGTATAATTTCTAACTTCATTCTAAATACCTGTCCTTATGCCCATAGATAAGAGTAGGTCTCACCC
This sequence comes from Phyllotis vaccarum, assembly GCA_033318265.1. NCBI lineage: Eukaryota > Metazoa > Chordata > Mammalia > Rodentia > Cricetidae > Phyllotis > Phyllotis vaccarum. Next base: position 48,724,767 of record JARWLC010000018.1, read on the forward strand.
CTCATGAGGAAAAAAAATTAAATTGAATGGAGCTGAAGAAATGTCTCAGTTGTTAAGAGTGTTATTCTTCCAGTAGGTCCAGGTTCGATTCCCAGTGGATCAGGACCATGAGTAACTCCAATCCATGGATCTAACACGCTCCTATGACTTCCACAGACATTGTTCACATGGGTTAGAGACATACATATGCAGGCAAAGTACCAAGCTAAGCATGACAAGGTCATGCACACCTTAAAATGTGGCACTTGGAGGCAGACCTCTGTGGGTTGGGTCATTTATATATATATAATTGGTTCAGTCTAATTTATATACAAGTTCTGAGTCCATCAGAGCTACAGGTCTCAAAAATAATTAACTAATAAATTTAACATAATTTATTTTTTTAAAAAAATTAAAACATACCTTTTTTAGCATTTTCTTAGAACAAATGGACTAACACAGGTTAGTTTCTAACTCACATTTCTCTCAGGGGTTCAAAGGAAATACTGGGCAAGTTAAGCAATACATTTCTTTCAACTGGATTAATTAACATTCTGAAGTAGCTTATTGCCAATAAAAGCAAGGGTAGACTTTGGATAGCTTGGCTCACTTCTAGTAGGTAGGAAACAAAAAGAAGATGTGTAAACACTGCTTTCAGAACCAAGTAGCTTCACTTCAGCCTTCCTACAATTCCAAAATTATTCAACAAAAAGATAAAAGCATGTTTGTCTTGGGTCAAATGTGCGTTTCTCTTTAGAGAGCTAGCATCGATCCGCTGAGGTCTTAGAAAGATAGTTCTTCCAAGAGGAGCAAAAGATGCATCAAAAAATGACAGAGCTGCACAGTACATGCCCTAGAGCTAAGAATATCACGGAAGAGTAATTCAAATCCTCTGTAAACAACAACAGTACCAAAACACCAGAGCACTGAGGGGCCAAGAGAATATCTTGAAATATTCTAGGGAAGTCTAGAGAAGGGAATAAACGTAAAATAATGCTTAAGGCCATCTCTAGACAGCATGATCACATCTCTTTATGCAGTGTCCAAAACTCTCCAGCAACTCAGAGGGAAACAGAGATGCTTGCAGGGTGCAGAATTAGCTGGAAATAAGAACAGAGCTGAACTGATGTTCATTGTCCCATAGAAGACTTCCAGGATAAAAGTGAGTTAGATAAACCACATCAAGATCCTAAGACCATGTTAGAATTTCATTGCTATTGTGAGTTGCAAATACTGTTTGGTGAATGGAGTAAGTGTGCTCAGACTTAAGCAGTTATAAAACTATTAGTGAAGTGTGAGCAAACAACTCATAAAAAAAATAAAAAAAACTCCCATGGGTGAAAATTCACTAAAAATTTAAATCTATGAGTTAATTGTATTCAACCTATGTCCACACATATTAATCTTCATGGAGGGTTGGCCAAATTATAATAAATTACAGTTACCAATTTACCAATCATTAGCATAAAGATCATATTTAAGCACAATAAAAATGATTATCTGAGTTCATTTCCTAAGACCTTTTACACAACTTGGAAAACAATACATTTCCCATTCACATTGCTACTGTGAAAAACAATTGATAATAAATACCTGTAAATATGCTTTAAAATTTATTCAAATTATTACTATAAATTGCTGCCAAATAGATATGATTGAAAACATTAAGTGGTTATTTTATCATACTCCTGCATTCTTTTGGGAAAAAAAAAACTGATAAGCTACAGTGAGACCATTAGAATAAAAGCAATATCTTTGTATACTTTATCACAAGATTAAATTTAAAAAAACAGTAAAAGATTTTTGTTTTGACTATTTAGTGGAAGACATGAATTACACTCCCTTTGAGCACATGTCTCTTTTTGAACAATTGTGTATCTATAAACCAAAATGCAAGCAATGAATACAAACTACATCATAATGACCAGTAAGATTCCAAAAGATGGAAAACCAACAAAAGGCCAAGAGAGCCACTAATGATGTTACAATTGCTACTATGAGTTTTGCTCATTCTGATAACAACAGGATGATTCATGAGCTTGCTAGCCAGCCTCTTTTTCTCCCATCATTAAATTAAAGGGTTTTTTGGTTTATTTGATTTTTTTGTTTGTTTGTTTGTTTGTTTTTGCTAATTTTTATGACCTCGACCCATTCATTTTCTTCTAATCCTTCATTCCCATTTTCTACCAAATCAAGATGCTGAGGTTAAAATGAATCAGGTTTCCTCTCCTTGCCTGAAAGCTAATTCACTTTTCTAATGAATAATTTGCTAAAAGACAAAGCACAGTGTTTTATGGCTTTCAAGCTAAACCCAGACACTGTGGTCATTTTCTCATTACTCCAACTTTACATTTGTGACACTCTTCTTGTTTGCATTACACATTATTTGCTACTTTTTCCTTTTGTTACCGTTATAACCTAACAGTGAAGTATGCCAGAGCTCAGGTTTATCTGAACATAACTATTTCTACAACATACTTAAGGGGCATTTTAAAAGAACATCTGCATATAGTAAAGAAAAAAATTATTTTGAAGTTAATAGGTAACTCCAGGAATGCTGGTGCATAATTGTAGCCCAAATATTCAGCAAGTAGGGTCAGCAGGAGAGCTTGAGGACACCCTGGGCTCCATAGCACAGCTTATCAGCAACAAGTCAAGTTTCCTCACTGACACAAAGTAAAATGCTATTCTGAAATATTAGTAATGATCTCTTTAAACCTAATTCCCTCCTTGAGATAATCTCAATATTTTGATTTTAATAAGCATATTCCAGTCAGTAAAGGGTTGCCAAATATTTGATTTAAATTTTTCATTAGGCTGTAATCATGAATTGTGACCTCTTTTCAGGGTAGAAACATAAAATCTTCAGGGTTGAGGAGATGACTTAATGGGTAGAGTGTTTCCTATGCAGTTTGAGGAAGGACTTGATCTCCAAACTCAGGACCTTAAAAACTAGGCATTGTTGCGCACATATAATCCCAGCATGGGGGTCTGAAGCCTTGTGGGTCTCTGGATTGCTTAGCATACTTATTAGCAAGGTACTGGAACCAAATGGACCAACACCAAATTCAGTGAGAGACAAAATTTAACGCTTAAGGTACATGACAAGGTGGTAGTTAACAGATGTCTAATTGGAGAGTTCAAAGAGAGGAAAAGAGAGTAAGAAATGTTACAAGTATGTGATAATCTCAAAAACAGAATTTTAAAACTTAAGATACAAAGCAACAGAGGAAGATTCTCACAGTTCACATTATGTTTCACACATATATATAGGCACACACACATACATACACAGCCCATACAAACATACATATAAAAAAATTTTATACAATCTATATAACCTCTATCTTATTTTTTAGAAAGTTTTTCTGTTATATTAGTTCTAATGAGGTGGAATGATGACTTAGATCATGTACATTCAGTTAGTTTCTTAATCCACAGTGTGCACTCTCAGTTTCTTAACAGGCAGTAACAAAGTTCTAAATAATACAGTTGGTTTTCTGGGTACCTGTCCTTAGGAAAGGTAAGATAATCTACTTTAACATACAAAATTTTTCTATTGGCATTGAATATTAAATATTAATTTTTGTAGATGTTAACACAAAGTTCAAGTAAATGCCTCAGTTTCTCACTTAATTCAATATATTGACAAGCTTATTTATCTTGTCTTTCATCTTCAAATTTCTTTCTATTTTCTGTCTTCTCTTTCTCAACATAGTATGAATCTTTTGTTTCTCTCTGCCAGACGTTAAACCCAGGGCCTTGTGAATGCTAGGCAAGGGCTCGTTAGGTATGAGTCTAACCGTGAATACCTCCACCATTGATTTGTCTGGATTCTTCTGCATGCAACTCCTTAGGAATAGCCATTTTCAAGTCTTGATGTTTGTTCCGTCTTTTCTAATGGTTTTCATTTTCTGTTCATCTTAAAAGGTTTCTCGTCCTATGTAAAATTCCTTATTTAATTTAATTCCCCTGGGAATGCACAATGTCTTGGTACACCCTTGTGCTAAGACATTGGTCTTCTTTGCAGTATGTGCTAATGACCTTTCTTTTGGTAGAATATTAAAGTTATATCTTAAGGTTTCTATTGCTAGCATGAAACAGAGTAGCCAAAAGTAACTCGGGAAGTAAAAGCTTATTTTAATCAGTCTCCCACCTAACAATTCATCATCAAAAGTAGTTAGTGCAAAAACTCAAAAAGGTCAGGATTTGGAAGGCTGAAGCAGATGCAAAGGCCATAAATTGGGAGGCTGATACAAGTGCTGAGGCAGAGACTATGGATGAATGCTGCTTACTGCCTTGCTCCTCATGGTTTGCTCAGCATGCTTTTTTATAGCAACAAGACTCCTGATCCAGGATTAACAGTCTTGCCTACAGCCTGATATTACAAAGGCAATTACTCAATTGAAGTTTCCTCTCCTTACATAGCCAGCACATTAACACTTATTTTAATCAGAATTATGTAAGTTTCAATTCTATGTTGGAATTGGTAGCTACAGCTGCTGTTTTTTTTTGTTGTTTTTTTTGTTGTTTTTTTTTTTTAAATTCTTAAGTTTATTCTTTTGGAGCCTTCAGTGTTCTCTGTACAGAAGGTGTAGGAACAGAACAAACACCATCCTGAAGACAGACTTCCATACAGTGACTGGGGGCTGAACCCAAACCCCACAAATGCACTGTGACAGCAGAGTTCAAAGCAAACATCTCAGGCACAGTCAAACTGGAGGCATGGTAATAAAACTTAACAAGAGTCGATGTCTCTGTAGACATCCCAAATCTGCCATAAATCATGTCAGTGTTCTGCAACAATCAGCAGTTTAGCACCTATAACATGACCAATAATTTTAAAAGATTATTTCACCCTATATCTCTTTACCCAATCCTAGAACGCCAAAACATCCATCTCCCTTCTTGTAGTTATTTCCTATATAAGCTTTTTGTAATCAGACCTCAGAGCTTCCTCCTTCACTTGCATATTTGGAGTGCCTGAAGAAGCCCTTGCCTGGGCTGGAATAAAGAAGCCTTCATTTTTGCATTAGGAAGATAGCTCTGTGGTCTTGTTGGGAGCAAGGGAACAACAAAGGGATATCTCTGTCACTTTTCTTCTTTTTATTTTTTTATTCTGAGAATGTTTGTTTTAAACAGAAGGTTGTTGTAGTGTGGTTTCTTGGTCCTGGGTGGCCAGAGGCCCAGACCCACAGACCTGCGTGCCAGACCCTTTAGCCTCACACTGCTGCTCAGGCCCCCAGAAATGACTCAGATGCTTATATTAACTTTATGCTGTTTGGCCTATGGCTCAGGCACATTGCTAGCTAGCTCTTACATCTTAAATCAACCCATTTCTATTAATCTGTCTGCCATGTGGCCTGTGGCTCACCTGTGTTCCTTACATGTTGCTTCTTGGGCGGCTTGCTTGGTCTCCCTCTGACTCCACCCTGCTTCTCCTACCTATGCTCTGATTTTTCTTCTTACTTCTTCTATGGTGCCTGTCATGGCCCAAAACAGCTCCTTTATTTAAAGATTGATATTCACAGCATACAGAAAGGCATTCCCACATCAAAAGGTTCTATATTAAGTGAGGTATTAGGAGTGAATCACACACTACATTGGATTAATCAAGCAACAATGCTCCACAAAGGCTTCCCACAGATAAGTCACACAACCCATCTTTTATTGGCATATTCGGTGAATTGGAAGTGGTACTGTTTTCACTGGTAAAGTTTTGTTATTATTGTTGTTAATAATGCTATTGCTCTTTGGGTTGGATTTTTGTTTGCTTGTTTTTTTTGTGTGTGTGTGTGTGTGTAACATGCATATTTGTTTTAGGATAATATGTGCAGTTTGACCAAAGAATCAGTGAGTGAAAATGATCTTGTGCTAGGTGTTAAGTTCCCAGATGTAAGTTGCCTCTACTGGTCTCCAGTAGCTTAAAGAAAGTTCCTGGTGCCCCTTCATGGTGAGATAATGCTCTTGTACACTGTAAAGATTTTTCACTTGTATTGGTTTAACAAAACAGTAATTGGCCTATAGAGGCAGGAAGTTTAGGTGGGACAACCAGACCTGGAGAATTCTGGGAAGAGAAATGGCAGAGCAGAAGATGCCAGCCAGAAACAGGGTACCAAGCTACGTGGCTAAACACAAATAAGAATAATGGGTTAATTTAAGATGTAAGAGCTAGTTAATAATAAGCCTGAAGCACAGGTTCAGCAGTTACTATAATATTAAGCCTCCAAGCCAACGTTTTTATGAAGCAGTTCCTGGGATTTTGAGAGTTTCTTGCAAGAAAAGAAATGACCAACTATACTACACAGGGCTGGATGAGTTTCTTGGTAAGGAACATCATCTAAAAAATGTACATTATAAAGTATGTATTTTTCTTACGAAGTTTTATATATATATATAATATATACGTACATACATAGGATTTTGCATGAAACATTTATAAAATTACACCATCCTTTCCTATCATATCTTCCCCTCAAACGTTCAGATGCCCAAATGAGTGAATGAAAATTTGAGAAGGAAACCCAATTTAACTTGGTTGTAGCTTGTGTTTGTCAGGAAAGGTCAGAGGGCCATGTTGGGCCAATCCTGTCCTTCACTGGCTCTGGCAAAGCTGGCCTTGCCCCTAGACACTACAACAAAAAAGTTGTCCAGGCAGACAGGAAAGATGGCCCCACCCCTCACCAGAGGCATGGGTGAACTGACCCTGAGGGCAGGCAGTTAGGGAGCTGGCTCTGTCCACTTGCCTGTGGCAGTGGCTCCAGTGACCTCAAATGAACAACTTAGCTGCCAACGAGGTCCGTGGTGGGGTGTTGGGTTGGCCCACCCTGGCATCTACCCCTTCTAGGACCTGCGAAAGTTTGTAATGGAACTGGTCATATGGAATGATGACTACAGGATCTCCCGGATTTAAGGAGGCCAGAGGATGTTCTAGAGATGTTTCAGTGAGGCTGCAGTTACGATGGTGTGCCAGAAACTAGTGAATGAGACCAGTACTCATTGCAGTGAAGATAACGGAACAAGAACAAGCCAAGCCTTCAGTGCCACCAGGGTAAATGGGGAGGTGTTGGAGAGGTTGAAAGGAAGGAGAGGTATTTTGTTGTCGATGTTGTTTTGGTTTTATTTTTATTGTTTTTGTTTGTTTGCTTTGTTTTGCTTTGTGGCCGGGACATTGTAGAGGTAAATGGACAGAATGGGGAGACTGGGAGATGACGGAGAATCGGGGTGGATGATGTGAAACTTCCAAAGAATCAATAAAGACCTTATATTTTAAAAAAAAGAAAAATGAAAAAAAAAAAAAAGCCAGACACTACAGAGAAATTGTCCCAATGTGGATAATCAAGTACAAACCCTCCCTACAGACCAAGTTTTATTTTCCCATTCAGTTGTATCAATGAATTCACAGGTATAGCATCCCAAGAGTATTTGGAGCAATTACTAATTTCTTACAGTATTTATTATAAAACATATAATGCTGAAAATACCTTCTAGTGTTATAATCTTAAATTATGGATGAATAGAACATTATTTTGCTCAAAAGGTTTGCTCTTATATGCTTTCTGTTTTCCACTATTTTCTCTTTACTAATTAGAAACTAAGTATCTTAATAATAACCTGAGATGAAGAGCCAGGCATAATGACGCACACCTTCAATTCAAGTGTTTAGGAGGTAAAGGAGTGTAGATTTCTGTGAGTTCTAGACCAACCTGGTCTACATAGCATGTTACAGGACTTGCAGTGCTGCATAGTATTACCCCACCTCAAATATATAAATTTTTTATATATCATGCTGTAGTAATAGTTTTAAACTACACAACATGTACACACACATATATAAGCACACACATACATAACATATTATATGTGTGTATCTGTATTGTATGGTTAAATGTGTATGATATATATGTGCATATGAGAAAGAGATATGCTTCCCAATAAAAGGTGCTGATAAAATTGGTTATCCATATGCAAAAGACAATTCTACATCCCTATCCATCTTTTAAGAAACTAATCAAAATGCATAAGTAGATGTCATGAAGTTAAGAGAAAGTATATCATCATCATTATCATCATCATAATAATTAAAAATAAAAATGAAACTATTATATGAGTCAGCAATCCTACTACTGACAATATTTCCAGAGGAAATGAACCTGTGTGCCAAGGAGACACCTGCACTCTTGTTTACTTCAGCAATACTCCCAATAGCCAAGAAATGAAATTAATGGGCTGTCGGCTGAAAGCTGGATCCTGGCATGGTGCTCCACGCACATAATCCAAGCATTTAGGAGACAGGAGGATTATCGCAAATCCAGGGTCAGCCTGTGCCAGTAAGTTCCAGGCCAACATGGAAACCCTGTCCCAAAAAATCATACCGAAACAAAAGCCCAAATGATGGATAAATACTGTCTATTTACCTCACTGAAACTCTCCAAGCTCTTCAAAAATATAAATTCAAACATCTGAGATAACATGGGTGGAATTATAGATACTCAATTTAACTAAAATAAGACAGACATAGAAAGACCAGAAATGCAAAATCTCACTCATGTGAAACCTTAAAAAGAAGATTTGATAGACGTTAAGAGTAGAATGGTGTCTACCAGAACCTAGAAAGACTAACAGCTGAGTGTTGAAAAAAATGTTCACTGATAGTTTTAAAATACAGATGCATAAGAATAAGTCATTTTCGTGAGCTATTGCATAGTCGGATGACTGTTAAGGGTAACAGTAGTGTACTATACATTTCAGAAAGCCTTCAAAAATATTTTATCATTTTTACTTATACGCTATGAAGAACATGTTTGGGAGGACACTTATGTCTAACCTGTATGAACACTGCACAATTTATACCTGTATTAAAGTCCATGGTTCACTATAAATCTGTACAATTATAATGTGTTGAATAAAAATATATTCAAAATTGATCTTTAATTTAAAATATTTTCAGATTACTAATTCATCATTCAGTAAATAATCTCAATACATGGTGTATCAGAAAGATTTTCTTCTACATCTCACTCTTCTCATTTGCCTATGTTTAGCCATCCTATGAAATAAATTTTATCAATACCCCAAATTCAATACAACACAATTTAGTGAACTAGTCTGAAGCATCTCAGTAGTTATATCAAACTGTTTAACTCTGTAGATTATAGTCATTCTGCTAGTTTGTATGAGCAACTTTTAATTGAAATAATACAGCTAAGCCATCCATTAATGTGAATCATAGCTATTTAGAAAATATACAAGCTCGGCCTCATTCAATACCTATAAAACCTGAACCCCTAGGATCAAGTGTTAAATGTTAATAAATATATACACATACCCTAAACAAAAGCACACAAGGGCACAAACACACGCATACAAACATGCATGTATTGCTAAACCAATTCCAATATTGAGACTACAGCTCTAAGTCTGTACAATCATTTAATTGACATTGTTATAACAGAAAATAATGGCATCACTCAAACCCAGGATAATTGCAATGATTGCAATGGGCATAATACCTCATTCATACCTATTCGTGTACATTACAGAGGGGTTTACACTTTGAAGTGTGTCTTACTTAATGCCTACAACTGTCTTAACATGTCAACATTCCCGTCAGAAATTACTCCCATGGGCTTTTCTCAGGACATGGACATGCTGGCTTATCTTCAGATGCCTAGTCACTGAGTCCTCTCTAATCTGCTTCAACAGTACTGAGCAGGAGAAGATCCTTCCTAGTTTTGAGTTACTGCTTCTTCTCTATCCCTCCATTTCCTCCTCCATTTTGGAGCGATTTACCACAAACTTTGACCAAAGTTTCAAATTGAGGCTCTAGGAAAAAATGTCATTTAGTAACAGAATCTTGTCAATAACGGAAACTCTGTCAGAATCAAGACACACCAGAGTGCTCTGATTTGGTGTCTTCCTGCTGACACAGCACTTCAGCATTTTCTTATGTGATTCCATTTACCCTCATGTAACTTACCATTTCTAACCATCTCGATATTGGTGAGTATTGATGCCTGAATTTCAGTGGAAGCTGACACAGATCATAGAAAAGATACATTTCTAGAGAGGATAAGGGCTAAAGTGTATCTGCAGGGATGGGGGGGTGGGTGTTAAAATCTCAGTGACCAGGATTTACAAAGGATGTCACCTATTCCTCATACTCGGTTACCCTGACCGGTCTTAATACAAGGGGAGATGCTTAGTCTTACTGCAACTTGATATGCCATGTTTGGTTGAGATCATGGGAAGGCTGCCTTTTCTGAACAGAAGAAGGAGGAGTAGATTTTGTTTTTTTGCGGGGGGGGGGGGACAAGGGTGGGGTGAGGGACTGGGAGGAGAGGGAGAAGGAAACTACTATCAGGATGTAAAATTTATAAAGAAATATAAGTATAAAGAAAAAAAAATGTCCCATTTCACAAGCTTTTGGAGTCAATACCATAGCATAGGCTTTTTCACACATGCTATTATATGAGGTTTTTGTAATGATCATTGCTCACCTTCAGATATTATGAAAGACCTCTGTGCCTGTGCCAATGGCTTCAGTTCATTCTACCACATCTCGGTCTGTAGGCTTCGAACCTTACTTTTTAATAGTAACTTTTGCCTCGTGTAAATTTTCATTCTTTATGTGAGGCCTTCTCGACTGCATTATCTGCTCTACTTTCCTGCACCAATCCTATAAATGTTTAACATACCGGCTCTCTAAAAGCTGTGATATAATCCCATCACATTTACTCATAGTTTATGCATAGGTTGATTTAATCACATCACAAGCTCATACAGCAAAGCAAAAATATTGGAATTCAATAGACAAAGGGAAGAAGAAAAACACAGAGAGAGAACGCTACCAGTCTGTCAATCTTGTTAACAAGATTCCATACTCCGATTTTCCAGCTGACTTCCTTCTCAATGGATTTGCTCCTGATGGGTATAATGCTCCTCACACCTTGGGGACCTAGCCTGAATATTCTTCAGTTCCATCTTCAGATTTCAAACTTTCTTAAATTAAATGTGCTCAAAACCAAAATTACCAGAAAATGTAGTATGAGCCATTCAACAGTTTTATCCTAACCATATATCAGTAATATATAAATATCTCTAAATCAGGAATTGGCAATGGAGACATGAATTCATTGGTTTATAGTCCAAGATATTATTTTTCATTTATTTTTTCTACATAAAAGGTCAAGATTTGTTCATTGATTCCTAAAAAATACTTGAAATGTGTGAATGTTGACATTTTCTTTCATGTTTCTTGAAGGCAAAGTGGTGCCAAACAGAAATGAAGTCATTTTTATTTTGTCAGTGTAATTTTCATTTTTGATTTGTGGCCTCAATTTCTTAAATTATGATTATATTTGGTATTATACCTCAGGCAGAATTTTGAGTAATTATGAGTGTTCTCTTATTGTTTAAGCCAGTGAAGATAATGAAGCACCTGATGGTGTTCAGGAATGACAATGAGCATTATAGACTGTTACTGGCAAAGTCTAAATCCTCAGCATCATTGACATCACGTGCAGTTTGAGTTCAGGAAAGAAGGCATCCTCTCATTTTTGACACTCCTATGAAACCTCAACACTAAACCAAGTCATAGAACTCAATTCAGGTCATGTCTGTTTGCCACTGTGACACAGGAAAGTAGCTGCATTATACGGGCTATTAAGTAAGAAATATCATCCAGTTATCTGCATATCTTTTTAAAATCAATTTTATTATGTCTTCCCATATAAGTACAGATAAAAACTTAATCATTTGCCAGAAATACTAAAACAAATATTTGAATTAATTTTCAAGCTCTGTGAATTTGCCTTTTTCTTTCTTTTCTTCTTTTTTCTTATTTTTGGTTTGTTATTTTTTTGAGAAAGAGTTTTTGGGTGTAGCTCTGGTTGTCCTGGAATTGACACTGTAGAGCAGGCTAGCCTCGAACTCAGTGATCCTCAAGTTTCTGCCTCCCAAGTGTTGAGATTAAGGCCATGATACAGCAACTACCCAGAGTGATGTGTGTGTTTTTCCTCTTTCAGACTTCAATTAATATGACTATAGAGGCAGAATTTTACTCTTGCTTCCCGCTGTACTCAGTGATCAGCAGTCATGGAGCTCACCCTTTACAGCCATGCCATATGGAATGCACGCTTCGCTTTGATATTGTTTGATGTGGCAATTTTTATGTAAGCTTTTATTATTATTATTATTATTATTATTCAGTCTTTGCAGCCTCTACTCCCAAGACTCCTGAGTTTGGGGCTCTTGGTTTCTAAGTTTTGTCACAGACTTGTTCTATGGGTTTAGAACAAGTCATCTAGACATTAACTCAAGTTCACTCCTTACGTTGTTGAGAATGAAGATATGCTCCCAGTATGCACCCTGACTTTAGTCACTCAACTGACAATTTTCTTAAGATCTCACAATCCAGGTGTCACTTCCATATATACACATGTAGCATTTTCTTAGAAGGACTTGAAAATTTGTTTAGATGTGATTTCTACTGTATAATTAGAACAGTGAAAAATCTCAATGAAGGCTTTATAAATTAAGACCAAAGACATCCTTTTCAAACAAATAAAGAGACATAAGATTTCTCTACAGGATTAATAGGCAATGTCTCAGTTACAGAATCAATGAGCAGTTCAATACTGGAGAAAATCATGGTCTTTGACCTTCAGCATATATGTATTTAAATTCTTGCTCTACAGCACTTATCCTGAGAGAGGTTAGAAAAGTTGATTACATTTGTTTTGCCTCATGCTTTTTCATCTAAGAAATGGATTAAAATGTTCTTCTTCAATTAATTTAATCTATTTAAAAATATAAACTCAATGGTTACTATGGGCTATACGAATGAAAAAAATCAAACATCAGCTTTCTTGCTTTGATTTTCATAAATCTCTTGTGTTAAAAAAAAAAAAAAAATGTTTTTCCCATGCCTGAGCTTTGTGCAGGCAGGGTTGTGTTGACTGAGAATAGAGCTCACATACAAACTATAGAATTTCTCTTCACTTCCTAGGATTTAAATATTGTTCCCATGGGCTGCCGTCATATCGTTTTCTATTGCTTGGCAGTGTACTAACTTAGAAGGAAATACACACGAGCAGAAATCTACTCTGCTGTGGCAGAAATCAGGAAGCTACAGAACTGTATATTAACAGAACATTGCTGTATAACAGAAACCAAGCTCAAATGGGTAGGTGCTTTGCCCTTCATCTCCCTTGCCACTGTGGTTCAGAGCGTAAAGGGCATTATTATTGTTGATGCATGTTGCATTTGCCCTGTACTATCACCCAAAAATTCATCTTGCTTCCCATTCTTTCCCAGAGTCTATCTCACCCTCTAGAGCTGCATTGGATCATTTTCTGCATTTTTTACCACTTAAGTCTTGGTAATACCCTCTCCTTGTCTTACTTCCAAAGCCTCTAGATCTTTTACTGAAATTATTTTCTTGTGCTTCCCTGTGCATGCAATATTATCCAAGTTTGTATCAGTCACATATAAAAATGTGTCATTATATTTTTGGTGCATTTACAAAAATATTAAATATAAATTAACTTTAGAATTCCAACTTGGAAATATCCATCTAATTTCCAAGGACCCAATTATTTGTGTGCATTATGTTTCTTGCTTAATATTATGGAGCCAGTGTAAATATATTTAACAATCCATATTTAAGCTTATTGGGATGTATTATATTAGATTAGATTATATATCAAGTTGAATGGCTTTTAAGAGTATAGATTTATAGTTTTAAGGGTTTTGGTTTTTTGGTCTATGTAATGAAATTTTTTTGTTTTCAAATAGTAAGTGTAAGTTTAAAGAAGACATCCCAAAAGACTATTTTCCCTCTTGGATCGGGATATTGACTTTTAATAACTTTTCTATGGTGTTTCTCTGAGGACATTTTAACCAAACTAGGTTTCAGTGCAATTTTTGTGTGGGTATGGCTTCAGTGTAGATAGTAAAATAATTTGGCTTTGATAAATTACAGTTAACTCTCAATATTCCAGTATAAAAGGTACATTGGCTGAAATATTAGAAAAATAATCTCCACTGTCAGTTAGCTCTCCTTGGGGTCTTGCAGGAAGCAGTGTGAAGGTGAAGAGAGCATGTTCCCATTTCCAATCTGTGCAACATTACCTGTCTCCTGAGAACAACTTCAGTCAGCCTCTATAAAGAGAAAATCCACAAATGGAATGCACGTCATGAATGTGGGAAGTGACTTCAAAGCCAATGACTTCACACTATCATTTTTGCAGATGAAGAGAAGACCTCAGAGAGATTAATGTGGAGGATGAAGGTCACTAAGCTGAGACATTGTCTACTCCACATTACCACTACAGAAACTACCAACTCTCTAAAATTAGTTTGTATCTCTTAACCTAGGGTAGAAACTTCCTTTTTGTTTAGAATGGAATTACATTGTGCTAAATATATTTAAAACTTGTTGAAATAATATTAATTTAATATTATAGAACTGGAAAGCATTTTATTTATATAAAAGTGAGGCTCTGTTTCACATATAGTTTTGCAATGTTTATTTCTTATTTATTATTGAAAGACATTATTTATAAATGTAGGTAATGATATATATCATTTAACAAGTATTTCCTGAATTATATGATATTCTTTATGCAAATAACATATTGCTCTTTGATTTATGTTTATTTTATGCTACAAAAACTCATTAGACAAAATTTTATTTGAGTCTATAAAGTAGTTCAGACAACTCGTATAATCAACCAAGCATTCATTCAATTGTTAACAAAGATTCAGTATAATGATTTTTAAAAAGTTTTACACAGGAGACTGGAGGGTTGAAGACAAGACAAGTGAGACCTGGCATGAAAAATTGACAATGACGAACCAAGCTGATCTTTCTACAATAAAGAAGTTGCCAAACACTGAATGCGGATGTTTATAAGTTGTTGAGCTTGTGAAACAACTGGGAAATTGAGAAAGCTGAAGAACCATGAAAGTGGGTCACTCATTAGTATACTAATTTATTTAATGTCTTACCCTCTTCATCTGGGACAGAAGCATCACACGTCTGAGGAAAGCTCAGGTTAACACACACACACACACACACACACACACACACACACCCCTCTATAGTTCTCAGAAAGAAGATACAAACATACAAACACTGGAGTATTAACTTTTTTTTTCTCCTTGGTATTTCTCATCCTTTCTACCTACAGTTAACTCTCAATCTGTGTGGATACCCAGAGCCTTTGAGGTCATAATAAGCATAGGTATTAATGATGTAAAAAAGCAGACTTTAAATCAATTGATATTAAGCAACAGCAATATCAGTTTTAAGTAGCTCCTTGAAAGTAAGATATCTATAAACTAGAGCTGAATAAATCCTACTAATTAAAGTCCCTAATCACCAAAACAGGCTCAATTCTTTGAGTCTAGCATAACTAATGTTTTCATGGGCTGATCAAGCACTGTTTCTTCAACAAGATCACCATTGTTGAGCCTAAGTAATCCCCTATGCATTTAGTGCAGGATACTGTACCTTAATTTGAATGTCAATCAATTAGTAATTTGAATATGATATATTTTTAGACATAATAATAAAATTCCAGAATAAAATTATGCACAATAATCTAGCTAAGCAAAATATTACAACTATAATATATTAATTTTATCCTATCTCTTGAAAAGAACCTTGAGAATACTTTGCAATTTGAACAAGACAAATATTCAGTGGTAAAAGAAAATTGAACAATGCATTTCTTTAAGGTTTTATAAAAGAGTAAAATGTAGTTCCAATATAGTCCCTGCCATAAAAGAACCTTTATTCTAGATTGCCAAACAGATTTACTCCTTTAGAATTATCCAGCTAGAGAAATGTATGAAAAAATGCTTTTGAAGAGACTATATAGCATAAAATTACTTTGGAAATTTCTAAACAAACAAAATAATTCAAAAGTGAAGCACTATGTGTGAATAATTATAAATCACATCAAATATCTAGTTCTATGTGGTGCAAAATTATCTTAATAAATGTGGGAAATACTAATACTATTATGCAATATCATCATGTATTATATGTTATATACTATAAATCAATAATGAACTCTTGAACAGGAACCTTTGTCACAGTTCATACTCACAGCATATTCTTTAATTATTTTCAATCAGTTCTTGTTTTGAAATAGTACTTTTGCTTATATGTTTAACCATTTTAAATACTCAGCTGGTAATGTCCTTCATATTATTATCTTAGCATATTTAAAGAATTTTCATACACCTTAAGTGTTTCAGGTAAATAATGTACATGGTAACATGTAGCAGCAAAGCTCTAATTTGCATCTGTAACTGAAATAATATTTCCAAACTTCTGTAAATATGAATAATAAAGTAGTTGAGGAAAGAGAGCTACATAACTACGAGAGTGTAGAGTTACAAATGTCAGTTCTTGTTTCAAAAGATAGTTTTGCACAGAGTACAGAATTTCTAATTTTGTTAATTAGTCCAAAAATCTGACAGAAGAGGCAAATGGACAAATTCTCCTTTACATTTTGCTGCAGCACTTACAGTCCCTGAGTAGAGCTCATTTTGTACATCTGTATCCTAAAACAAACAACACCTGTGAGAAAAAAAAAAGTGCATGAGAAGAAACACAGAGCTGTTATTTGTCCAAACACTAAAGCTAAGAGAAAAGAAGCTTTTTTGAGTTCTTCCAGAACCGGAATATTTGGCCTAAGTTTTATAAAACATGGTTGCCCATGCTGGCAACACAGAATTTGGGAAACTACAGCAGGAAAATGACAAAGGTCAGCTTGGACTAATAGCACAAAAATTTCCAAAAAAGTAAAGAAAGAATTGAAATAAACACACAGATGATAGATAGATAAATTACAGATGAGCAGTATAAAGATAGATGAGAGGTGATGGATAAATGATAGGTAGATGGATGGATGGATGGATGGATGGATGGATGGATGGATGGAAGATAGATAGATAGATGATGGATGGAAGACTCCCTCTCATAGTTGAGCAAATTTCAAAGGACTGGGGAAACTAAATATATTTTAAAGTATATTTCTTGTATACATGAGGTTTTTCTGATTTCCTGGGCCATGCTTGAATGTAACATGTCAGGACAATGATTTTTCCTGGTTGCCTTCATCAACACAGGTCTAAGTTATCATTTATGTGTAAGTTGAACAACATGGCCTGCTTTAAAGGACTGTACTTGAAATGATGCAAACCTGAGTTGAAATTACAAATTTTCCATATAGAATGATCAGAGTTACAATGCTTCACCTCTTTCTATCACATTTAACTTACGCTGGAAACATCTAAGAATACTTGTAAGAAATGTCTGTACTAACAGCAAAATGCTTATATTCATAAGGAATATTTACAAAATATTCAGTAACTAGAGAACAATGCTCTACTAAGACCTTAAGTTTAAAAAAAGCATAATAAATGGGGTCAAGTATTTTCCTCTTAATTTTAATCCTCCTCCTGAATATTGCATTATTATTATTATTATTATTATTATTATTATTATTATTATTATTATTGATGTTATTATTATTAGGTTTAGGATGCCTTCCTCCACAAAGTCCACTCACTATTCTACAGAGAGGTTTGGTATGGGTTACTAAGGATGTGTGTTGGACATTCCTGAACTTTCTGTGTCTAGTCCAGTCAAAGGGTGTAACTATCATTTGCTGTGGGTCACATACCTCATACCAACTTTTGCTCTTGACACCTTTGGTGCTTTCCTCTGTCAGTAGACTTTTGTTTGATTGTTTCAAAATTTAGGGGAAGGAGAAAAATGTCAGAGACAAAAAGATCATGTATTTATGCACATTTATAATGTGTACCGCAAATGGAGCCTTACTTTTCCCTGGAGTAAAATAGTACCTGTAGGTTGGCTAAGTCCATCTAGAAAGCCAACGGCAGTGTAAATAGTGACTGAAATGTGGTCCTCAGTGATCACTGTCACTAACTTCCCCAGAGACTTTAGCTTCTTGAGTTATATAAAATTTATGCTTGTATGCCTCCTCATTAACTTTTAGCCCTATTACTACATTCTGAGTAGTATTGGAAGATGAGGCTGCTATGAAACATATTTATAGCTATTGAAACACACAGAACATATATACATAATGTATACACAATGACTACATTCCTAACCTTTGTCTAAGATGTACTTCATTTATTCACAGAAACTCTTAGACAGCTCTTTGCCCACACTTTCCTCCGACTCTAGTCCATCCCATTGTTCACTCACATCCTCCCTCTTTCTGTCAAGAGTGGCGGAGAATCAACTCTGATCAGTGGAAAACACTGCAGAGTCATCAAGATCCTCTGACAAGATCACAGTGCAGTAAAAGTGACTCTGGCATACTCGGGTGAGATGAGAGAGCTAGAGGATGGACATTTTGGACAGATACAAACGCAAGAGAATTCACCTCAGAATGCCTCAAAGTCTGTTGCCATTGAGGAAAAACCCACAATAAAAGAAAAGACCCAACTTCTTGTTCCTTTTGTGCTGTATGCACTGCTCTTCCCTGCCCACAGCCTGCTAAACTGATTAGCTCTGTTACTGACATAATAGTTGCAGACTTGGACACATGTTGAGATACGTTAAATCACTTATTAATAGGAATTATTACTTTTTAGCTGTCACATATACTTACAAAGGGAAATTGTCAGGCAGTTTTTAAGCATCACTTGAACATCCTGACAGACCCCACATTTATAAAATGATGTTTATGTTGCCTTGAAGCTATTGGAACATTTAAATCTACTAATAGCTGCAATGTTCTTCTTCCCTAAATCAGAAAAGGGAAGGGGAAAATCACTGTCTTAAAAATCCATATGGTAGTTTAAAAGATGGCAGCAGCTTAGCCAATAATACCAACTGTTTATACTTTATTTTCTCAGTTTACCAGAAAAAAATGTACAAATAAAACTTCATCATTTTTGGAGTAAAATATTAATATAATAGTTGTAAATATAACAAAAAATAGATTTCAGTTAAAAGAGTCAATACAGAGCTTCCTTAGTGAAGTCTCAACAGTTTGAAGAGACATGGCCAGTTTCTTCCCCTTGCAACCCCCTGTCTACGAGACCATAATCTAGGAAATAAAATTATTGAGAAATCTACTTACAGTCCAGAACTTCAAAAAATCAGGATGAAATTTTTATCACTCTCCTATTAGTGGTCAATCTTCTCATAATGAGGTTTGGTAAAAGCATATTAACGAAAGGAGAAGGAATAAAGTAATGTTCTTACAGAAGTAAGCATTCGACCAGCATTGGATTCTCTTTACAGGGCTGCTTCTTGGCTTGGACTGCCAGATCGCATGACTAAAGTAGATTACTTGACATAGTGTCAAGTGCCTTTAGGATTCTAGATGACTAAACATCTTTATTTAACCGCCATGGTACTAACCTTGCATGGGAAAGGGCTTGAAAAGGTTAATGTAAACATTGTATGTTTCCTTCAACCCACACAAGAATACCACATCTGGTGGGTCACCTCACCTTTTGTCAAAACTCAAAGGACATTTGCTTTGTGAATGTCAGAATAATTTTATGAGAACCAGACACCAAAGAACTGAAGTGGAGCTCAGGGGGAAAACAGGCAGATTGTTGTATGTGAACTGATTGGGTTGTAAAAAAGGTATGAATGTGAGGCCAGGACCCTCTATAGTAGTCACTGAAGCTTCCAGACAAATTATATCCATGCTATGCCTAACATCAAATGGCAGGGAAACCCTGTAATAATGAGAATTTGGAGCACAGTGACTCCATATGAGCAAAAGTCATCGATTAGACAATTCAGTCACAACTGGCTGGTTTTGTGATAAGAAAAAAAATGCCAGAATGAAATATTAGAGTCATGTAACAAAAAGCACCACCTATCTGTGCCTTGAAATTTTAACATATACACAGCACTGTAATGATAGAAGCTCTACCCACCCCCCACCCCCACAGTTAATACTTCAGTGGGAGTCACTGACTATATTATGCAATGTTATAATTCAGGAGAGATAAATAGAGAGGAATTTACAAGTTTAAAAGCCACAAATTCTGCCTCACTAAATCTGTATATGTAGTGCCAGATTTTCTGCTCCATACTTAACTAATTCTGCAAAGATACAACCAATTTCTGTTGTAAAACAGTGGAGTAAATATTATTATGTACAGAACATAATGTTTTCTTCTTCCTACCGATACCTTGTCCTTACTTGTCTTCTGGTAGCATCGTAATCCATCATATGAGAGGAGGCCCCATTCCCAGACAATTGCTTGTTGTCTGTTTTATTACTAGCAGTCACCGATCTACAGTATAGTGAACACTGAAAGTGACTTCTTCAGTTCCCCACGATTCCCACACTGCTAATGTGTCAATACTCCGGCTCATCTATTGGTCTTATTGCCTTCTGCTTTAACGTGATTCCCTCATAACGTCTCCTATCTGAGCATCTGTTGTCCTCCACCTAAGTAGCATTACCCAGATGTCTTCCTCGATCCCAAATGTATTATTACAGTAATATTCCAAATATGTTACCTCTTCCATGAGCCTACACGGGTGTGAATACACCTTTTTTTTTCTATTTCAGGTTTAAGTTGTTGTCAGACCGTATCTTTTCCTCACAAGTAAAAACTGACTGCAAAGAAGATGCTGCATCATCCTTATATGCATCATTGGGCCCTCTTGTTCCAAAGTTTCCAGTTTCTTGGGGTCAGCACCCGCTGGTTTCTCTGGTTCCCTACCCCTACAACAAGGGTCCATTGTGTGATGACCCTGATTCTATGTCTGTGAGCCATGTCAATAATGGTATGCTCAGAATGTACTTGGAACCGCAGCTGCCTCTTTCTAGTTATTATACTTGTGTGACTCTGCAAAGGCTCCACTCTTGCTTGACCTTATTTAGGGTTCTGGGATTGAAGGAGCCTGGGAGAAGCGGAAGAATGATACCTGCCCTAGCTGAGTAATGGGGCACCAGAGTACGCTGGCATTTCTGAGCTCTAACAAGAGACTATGCTCTAGCAAACAGAACCTGACCTGGACATAGAAAGATTAGAGATCAGGACATAGCCATACTCTGGCATGCTCCTGGCATAAAGGACCTTGTTAAATAACTTTGCAAAAGGTATATTGTGCAGGATTCTTGTACCATCTACTGGGCTGTCCCCACACTATCAAATCTTTGTTCAGGCCTTTGCATTCAAACTAAATATAGCACTACATTGTCTGGCCTTCCACCCATAAAAAAAAAGGAAATTATAAAATCAACATGTGTTCACTAAATGTATTTTTAAGAGCTTATTTTTTTATTATGTGTTATCATATTGGTATGTTCACATAAGTGCAGGTGCTAGTGGATGAGTACAGAAGCATTGGTTTCTTTTGGAAATAGAGATACACGTGGTTTATGGCAAATGGGTGCCAGCATCCAAGAGCAATATGTGCTCTTAACTGGTGATCCCTGATTAAAAGACTTTTATTCCACTGGGTTCTTTTTAAGTTATAGTTAATTATCAGACAAAGTAAATCTTGCATTAAAATGTGAATAGAATAATGTCTTTTAATAATTTAATGAGTAAAACTGTACAACACACTTGTGAAACATTTATGGGAAGAAGAGAAAATATGTAAAAAAAAAAAAAAAGAACAAGAAGCATTCTTTCATTTGTTTTTTCTAGATGAGAGGTCAAAGACAAGCCCAGAAGTAATAAATATGTTGATATTTAGAAGCATATATTTTCGTCGATGGTATGTTGTATGGTATACTGGAGGTGAAACAATAATATTAATGATGTTAATGTGACCAGACTGAATTATAGAATGTAAGTAACAAAATTTTATAACACTTATCTCATAAGGTGAAGAAGGGAAAGGAAAATGGAAATTGGTGATTTCTATTCTCTCTCCTGTGTGCCATTATAACTCTTCAAGTTTCTCTCCAGTACTGTATCAGACTGTTTGCAAGGGCCAAAGAATCACACACAAGCTTATATTCATTGCAAGCTGTTTGGTCTAACACTCAGGCATATTACTTGCTTTTTATTACTCTTAAACTAACCTATGATTAAAATGTGGTTGAACACCTTTTCTCTGAGCGGCATTTTCATCCCACTTCCTCTAAAGAACAAAGTTCTTTCAAAAAAAATAAAGCTATATACATTTATATGTGTATATATATATATATATACATATAAATATGACATGTAAAGATGCAAAGTACACAGAGAGTCTGATACCTTATGTGATACTGTTTTTTAATTGTTTTAATGCTGAAGAAAAAGCAAGAGCTACTAAGAGACGTTTGACTATAAGTGTTGCTGGATTAACACAACCTATATATGTTGTAAGTACCTTGACTTCAAAATTGAAGTCAAAAGATATGTTACTTTGGAGAAGAGGTTTTGTTTACATTCCCACAGAAAATGAGAGACTGTGGATTCATTCTGGATTAAATAAAATAAAGTTTAATTGAAGAAGAAAGACCCCTGGAAAAATCGCCAATGGGAATGGATGGCTCAGATGATCCAACATTTCAGAGCACCTCTGTTGCAGTTTCCTCTGAGCTCTGCATCCAGAATAGCTTTAATGAGCATGGCTGATATTTACATAATACTTCAGTCGGAACTTAACCATAATCCTGATTTTCTTAGGAGATTACCAGTGCCACAATCAGCAGGAAGTTGTCTAGAGAACTACACTCAGTTCCCCCAAAATGGATTATGGATGTTTGTCTTTGTTTAGAATGTTGGTCACAAATTGTTATACATAATGGTCTTGGGGGGAAAAACTATATAAAGGAGATTAGATTTGGGATTCTTGTTTTAAAAAGAAAAAAGGAGGGAATTCTGTGGGATTATGTTTTTGTACATTGTAAATATTTGACAGTCCTATTGTTTTAATAAAATGCTGATTGGCCAGAAGGCAGATAGGAAGTATAGGTGGAACGAGCATACTGGGAGAATTCTGGGAAGCTCAAGAACAGAGCAGACATGTTAGAGATACAGAGGAAGCAGGATAAAAATGCTGCTCTGAGAAAAGATACTAAGTCACGTGGTTAATCATGGGTTAGTTTAGGAGTTAAGAGTTAGGAAGTAATATACCTGAGCCATAGGCCAAAATGCTTACAAAGAATATAAGCGTCTGTGTGATTCTTTGGGACTAAGAAACTGTGGGTCCAGACCTTGGGCCTAGGCTGGGCCAGAAACTGTGTCTACAGGCCTACCTTCATATACTACCTCCATTTCTGGGGAAATATTAAGAACTGAGCCTTGAGGCTGAGCTGGGTTTCCTCCCTCCTCTCATCAATTTGTGTGAACCACTTAGATCTAGAAACACTCTAATCTGGGAACCAAGTGGCCACACAAGGTTGAAACTTATGTGGGCAATGTCTTCTATCATTCCTGACCCCAGTTACAACTGTTCTAGTCATATTCCTATGCCTGTAGCAGCCTGCTTTGCCTCTTATGCTTCCCTTACTTTGAGGGATTTTGCCGAAGCATGGTATGGACTCAGCTTTCATTCTTCCAGTGGACTCACTTACCCATCTCCCCTTTTAGCCCAGTTTTGTGACTTTAAATCATCTTTGGATGCCTAGAAACACTTTCTACTTGGACTTTCCAGTAGGCACAGCCTGCCAAGATGCAGATAAATGAATCTTTTCCGTCATAGCTCCAATAAGATCTCTCTGTTCTCACCTCCAATCCATAACAGGCTGCTTCTAGGTGCCCTCCTCCAGGGAATAAATCCTCTGAAAATTTCAACTTCTGCTTCAGAGCCAAGCCACTCCCACCAGATCCTTTGTTCCTGTTCTTCTAGATTATGCTTTGTAAACTCATTGTAGGATTCACTCTTCTGGCCACTACTCCAACTTTCTGGGAACTCAATCTCTAGGTGGCAACAGGATCCACTTAGCTTTTTCCTGAAGCACACACAGTCTTTTCCATCTGTTAATCTTGATCCTTCTTCACCATCTACCTTCCTGTACAAACAATCCCTACCAAGCAAGCCACATCACTACATTTTCCTGAGATCTAAAGAGGGTCACAGAAACCAAGAAATAAAACACCACACACACCAAACAGAGAAGATACCAGATTTCAACACCTAGAATCACAATCAACAAAGTAGAGCCAAGTGAACATATTAAATAATGCATTCAAAAATAAAGTACTTATTCATAGAAGTGAGAGTAAATAATAAGAGATTTGCATGGTCTTGGCCAACCTAGAATGTAACTTCTACAAATTTACTGAAAAGGCCATGTCCCTTGATAAAGAAATGGGAACAAAAAAACATTGGCATTATGATTCCTTAGATGCTGGTGAAAACCTGAAGATGTTTATAGCCACAGAGTCCTACATTTTGTTTATTAGTTTTGTACTGGGAGACACATTCTTACATATTTAGATATTTTAATTGAAGGAGCTGGTGGAACACACCCTGCGTTTACTTCTTGCATAATTTTTCAGGTGAACACAAACCTAATAAAAGTTTATCCAGGACGGACCTACCCTTCTAGGATTTAGTTTGGAGGAATAATAGAATATTTAACTCAAATAGAAGAATCTAATTGTATTATTTGGTAACTGTTAAAGTTTGTGATTTAGTCACTCTTAAGTTAGGTAATACTTTAGAAAACATATAACATAGATACTGCAAAATAAATATTTTAATGGTTGCATTTTACTGCACTGTCTCAATGAAATAAAAGGAGTGTTTCTTTTGATGGAGTAGATTGCTATTTTAACTAAGGTTAAAATAAACATTCTTTTAAATAAACTTCAGAATCGCTACTTCATCATTTCACTGTTATAGAAAGTCTTCTAAATGAAGCCAAATAGAGGAGCAAGAGTTCTCATGTTTCAAATCTGAGACTGTGTAGCTCTGAAATTTGAATGAGTCTCACATCCTGGGCTACTGGTTAATTATTAAGAAACATCAGTGACCACAGCATTTGACTCAATAATTCCACCTCTAAATAGAAAACATCATTCATAATAAATAATTAGAAAATATGTCTATACCAACACTAGAGTGCCAATTAAATAATTTACAAAATTACTATGTAATAGAATATTTAACATTATGGAAAATAGATATAATACAATATTAAGTTTTAAAATCTTAATATAAAAGTTTATTTTCCTCCTATATAATTTTTAATGTTTTATGTACTGGATATAATCTATTAGTTTTATTATGTCTACAAATATTCATATACAAAGCTATTATATTTTGATATTGCGCTTATGGTTGACTTTTCTTTATATTAGTTGCTATTTTTGTAAATTATAATCTCTATAACACTAATACTTGTGAAAAATAAATCATATATGTAAAAGTGAGACACGTCACAACATTCCTTTAAATAAGAGATATAATTTAGTCTACTTAGCTATTAGAAACTACTAACACATTAATATTTAAATATTTTTTCTAGTTTTTTACTTTTTGGAAACCTACAACTTAAATGTGAATCTGACATAAAATATTAAATAGAGAGCAATTTATTGACTTTTGCAACTTTCCACACTTGTCCTCTGTAAGAAAGCAACCCAAACAATAATAAGAGACTTTATCTCTATCATGATCTACTTGGAGTATAGCATAATACTCATTCAAGTGGAAATGTAATTTTAATAGTTTTTACAGCCATACACTTTAATCAAGCTCAGATGACTGTAGTTTAGACTGTGGAGTAGGTATTTTAGAAAATTGCACTTAAAATTTTCCAAAAACAGCTCCTCAAAAATAAATTTCCTGAAGGCTTGCCCCCGCATTCTGGACAAAACTGTTACACTTATTCCTTTCTCAAATCTAGAGGTGAAATTGATTCAAGAGCAATTTTGGAAGGGCTCTGTCTGAAAGAGAAGAAGGAGATTAGGAGAAATGGATGGGTAGTGAAGAAAAGGAAATGGAATCCTGTTTCCGAGTTTGTAGTTTTCTGAAGCATAGAGGAATTTTGACGTGCATGTACCCTATGATTTCAGTTCACCAATAGATTAAATTAAGGAGAGGTGAATACGGAAATGTTAGCTCTTTTCCTGTTTCCCTAGACTTACTTTATGTCTTTACGGGGAATTTTAGGTTTTCTTTAAAAAACAAGTTAAGTTTAATAACAACAACAACAAAAAAATTCGAATCTGGGCTTGATTCATGGCAAGTGGGAAAGGCAGGAACAGAAACAGCACAGTCTTACCAACTTGACGATCTTTTAACACTTTGTTCTAATTCTGAGCTTTTAAAATAATAGAGCCAGCTTTGGGGGGATACATATTCTTCTTATTAAAATACACCATTAAAGGATTTTTTATGTTCCACTGTTTTCATACTGCTCCTTATGCTGCTGAGTATATGTATTTGCATTTTCAGATTGTTTTTATATGTACTTCTTTCTGCCTAAGTGTGCACTGTATGTGTGCCTCTCTATACCTGTCATTGATGTATCTACCATCAATGAATCATATTTTAATATAAATTTGTTTATTGCTGTTATGTGGTTTTTTCACATGTGTTTTTTACGACTGTTAAGCTAAAACTTGAGAAAGGTTGCTTTATGACTTTAATGTCAGATGCTTCTCTTGTAAGTTTAATGATACATTTCCCATCATCATGGATCTTTTTAGCAATTAGAAACACAAGCGATTGAATCTTTCTCTGATTTCTTAAAGTTTAATTTGGAATCTTATCTATTTTATGTAATATTTTATAAAATACAAAAAAATCTAAAAATTTATTTTTCTTTGTGACTCTCTAAAGAAACTTTGGTCTTGCCCATTCTCTCAGTTTTTTTAGGTTCTGTTACACTGTTGATAGATTATTCGGGAAAGATTTTTATGATTTTTGGTCTTCATAAATTCATTTATGAAGAAAAGGTCAGGTGACTTCCTGTGTACTGATGAGTTATGTCTCAGTGTTAGGTTGTAAATG
The DNA here is from genome assembly GCA_033318265.1 of Phyllotis vaccarum. Classification (NCBI taxonomy): domain Eukaryota; kingdom Metazoa; phylum Chordata; class Mammalia; order Rodentia; family Cricetidae; genus Phyllotis; species Phyllotis vaccarum. The sequence continues at coordinate 48,751,678 of JARWLC010000018.1, forward strand.
AGACTTTCCTCAAAGCTGCCACATTGTATAAACCTCAACTAAAGGAGTTTCCAACACTTGTTTCTGTTTCTCATGCTTTCCTGGACAGTTGCAACAACTTGTCATCTTCTTCAAGTTTTAGGCTCATTTTCATTCTTTAAGTTTTATGAGTTAAATACTATATATTTTTGTTTCAAAAATGGTATTTAGTTGTATGACAATGGTATTAACTATGTAATACACACACACCACACAAACACATATACACACACACCATATACATATATACATACATACATAACACACACACACAAAAAAAGGAATATCAGATTTAATTATCTGTACCAAAAATGTGGCACTCCATTTCCCATGAGAAATCTGATGTTTGTAAAAACTCCATATAAGAATCAGCAAAAAAAAATCCAAACAAACAAAAACCCATATCTGCAGTGTGTGTATGCTCCATAACTCTAAAGCTCATTTTACTACTTCATTTTTCTTGTCTTCACCTAATAGCCATGTCACAGGACTGAACTTCTGTATCTTACTCTGAAAGGTTTCCGAATCTTAGATTTTGCTACATGTTTTTGTATATTATCCTAAGTTTTTTATTTTTATTGCTACTTTATGTGTTGTTTAATTAATATATATCTCAGGAATATCACAGTGTGTCGTCTCTTTTCAGATAATATACTCCCATCTCACTGAAGTTTATATATGAATCTAACTGAGTCACCAGAGTACTTATTTGGCTGACTGTATTTATTATGTGTTGCAATCCTTTATGGGATTTTTCTTAGGGAAGGTCCCCTCCCATGTCAGTAGGAACTATCCGAGGCTGTGATAGAACAAAACCTCTTAGGCCTTTAGAATAATGCCATGATTATTTCCCTTCTTCCTGTTTTGTGGACTGTCATTATCAGTTGGTTTTTTCTACTGTGTAGTATTTTAATACAAATGTCTATGTCACAAATAATCTTTCCATAGGTCATATGCCTATGAAACTTGATTTTCACATAATTGTGAATTCGTAAATTCACATAGAGAAAACTATAAATACAAACTCGAAAATATATATATCCTCTCAGCATGAGAAAAATTCAGACCAAATGCGGACTCTTTTCTCTCAAAGCACTTCTTTCTCTACTGTGTTATAGATAGTTCTTTTTTCATACGGAACACCTTTACATTTTGTCAAAACTCTGTTAAATTATAAGCTGTTTAATTGTGGTACAAATAGTGAAAAATATTTCATTCCAGTCATTTTTCTTAGATATTGATATAGATTTGTGATTATTAAAACATAAAGTATATGTTTGATGTAAAAACTGATAAGTGTGTGTTACAAATTAATGAAGACTGTAACAAACACGATCTTGTGTACTCATGCAAACACATTTGGGAAATATCTTTAATTTTAACAAGTTAGAAAATCTTAACAGTTGAGCTTTACATAACTTATAAACTCAAAGAGACTTCCTGTGTTTCAACACTCACATCAAATATCTCAATAATAAAAATAAGCTTCTGAGATAAAATGATCTCTAACTCCCCAAACAGCAACTTTAAAATTCCTAAGCGAGAAATCGTAATAGCCTTCTTCACAATGATTTCCAGGTGCTTTCACTGCAAATATATAAATTAAATCAAGAAAAATGGTCTAATATCCCCAAATCCAATTTTAAAGTTCTCAACACATTCAAACATTATTGAAATGCAACTTTCACATAATTGCTTTAAAAGAAAAAAGAAAGAAAGAAAGAAAGAAACCAGTTATTTTTAAACTTACACTGTCTCCCTAGTTTAGAACCGCATGTAAGTTATCAGCACCCCAGTTGTGAGGGGCGGGGGATGAAGAAATTCTCTGAAAAATGCAGGAGGATGACAAGGGCATTCATTCTGAGCTACTGCTCAGTCTACTGTTTGAAATTTTAATTAGAGAAACAGGGTGAAAAGCAGAAGGAACAGAGAGATAAACAGGGAAAGAGGGAATCAGTTTATCGTTGTTAAGAGGACACTGATCCAACTTTGCTTAGAAAATCCAAGACTTCAAACAAAGAGTCTCAACTGACATATTCAGAGAAATAGAACACAAGCTCAATGTACAAATTCTAGTAGCTTCTCTACACACTGATACAGAAGTACCTCTAAACCTAATGAAAACAAAATAAAAAAAAAATTAGTTCTACTCACAATTGTTTTAGAAATTAAAACAAATCAGCTAAACAAGAATTAATACCTCTGGTACACCTAAAAAGTAAAGAAAAATAGTATAATGAAAACCAGAAAGCCCTGAAGAAAGAAATTTAAAAATGTAGAAAGAAAAGTTTGTTTGTGAAGAGAGAGTTAAAATTTTAAAATGTCCATATGACTAAAAATTATTTATATATTAAATAAAGCTGAATAAAAATACCAATGACATTTTATACAGAACTGCAAAAATATAATCCTAAAATTAATAAGGAATCTCTAAAGACTCCTCATAGTTGAATTATTCTTTAATAAAAGGGCAATTCTAGATGTGCTAAAATAACTGGTTTCAAATATAATATGTAATCATAATCACAAAGGCAACATGGTATTGACATAAAAAAATGCATGCGCCAATGTAGAATGGAACTCTCAGAGAGAAATCTGTACAGCCACAGCCAACTGTATCTGATAAAGGGACCCATAGAACACCCTGGAGAAACCTAGGCCTCTTAAAATGGATGCTGTGAAAGCTGTACGCCCACATTAGAACCTTGACAGCAGATTCAAATCTCTCACTAAGTGTGGAAAGCATTCTAAATGAATTAAAGATGTTTAATGGAAATTTTACTTTTAATTGGTGCAGTAAAGCAGGAGAAACACCTCAAGATTCAAGCACAACACTTTTGTCAGCTAGACTCAAATAGTATAAAAACTTGGGCAACTGGGGAGAATGGAGAGAGGGGGGAGACTGTGGTCAGGATAATGTATGAGAGAAAAATGAATTTTAAAAAAGTAAAAGTAAACTTTGATATACATGACTCTATCAATATAAAAACTTTCAGCACAGCAAAAATAACTAACCAGCGGAGCACTAGACTGTAAACTAGGTAAAACCTATTTATTATCTGAAAAAATTATTGTTCAGAATATATCAAGTTCGGAAATGAAAATTAACAATATTAATCCAGTTAATAAATGTGGAATAATCTGAAAACTTCTCAAAAGTAATCAAATTGGCAATAAATTTGTAGGGGAAACATTCAACACCTTTAATCATTAATAAAATGGAATTTAAAACTTCAAAGATTTCATCTTACTCCAGAGAAGTTGGAATGCTATGTCCCCAAGACTCTCAGACATCTGAGTAGTTGGTTCCCAGTTGATAGTGATATTAGGAAGGTTTAGGAGGTATGCTTTTTTTGAAGGAAGTATATCACTACAGGATGAACTCTCAGTCCAAATAAACTTTTTATTCACTTTTTTGTCATGGTGTTTTATTATAGCAATAGAAAAATAACTAAGATATAGCCAAATCAAAATGACCACTATCAAATCAAACATATACACAGGGAGAAAATAAATCTATTGTTTGGAGTGTATAAATTAGTATGGCCACTAGGAAAACTCGTATGGATGTTCCTAAAAGACAGTAACAATAGAATGACCATGAGATCCAGCCATATCATCCTTATCACTTTGTTTGACGGAATACTATGCATACAAATTATCAACATATTCTTGTTTACTAAAATACTATTGTTAATAGTCAACCAATAAAACCAGTGAATGTTTTCATAGATAGATGGATAAAACATGGCATATATACAATGCAATAATGAGTCACAATGAAAAATAAAATCACAAAAGGAAAATGTATGTTACTCACAGTCGATGTATTGACAAAATAAGGTATCTAGAGAAACGTAAGTAAGGCATTCTTTTTCTCATACGTGCAAGTGACTCACAAAGTAAAGAGAGGGCCTGGAAGCAAAGGAGACACTACGGCAGATTCATATCTGTCAGAGCACTGTGGGAATATAGAAGACAGATGGAAAATACGTGTGATCAGAACTCAGCACACAGGTGTGTGGAAATGCAAATTTAGGCTCCTTCCATTAAAATGTGGATCACATTTATAATTAGCATTCCACAGCATTGTCTCCTAACAAAATGCTGTTCCTCATTTCAGTTTGCACAGGACAAGGAAAGCCATGAATACAATCTAGTCATATGCATTAATGACTAATGTAAAAATTTTTGCTTTCCACAGCTGCTTATATGTGAAATTTTTATTGTGAAGTTAAGTAAAATATCACATTTAAAAGGCCAGGATTTTTAAAAATATTTATTTTATTTTATTTTATTTTATTTTACTTTACTTTACTTTACTTTTACTTTACTTTACTTTACTTTACTTTATTTTATTTTATTTTATTTTATTTTATTTTATTTTATTTTATATCTGAGCACGGAGTTGGGGCATGCGCAAATGAATTCAGGTTCCCATGGAGGACAGATGCCTCTTGAGCTACAATGACAAGTGGTTGTGAACTTCCTGACATTTGTTATAACAGTTATCCTAGGGTCTCCTTACAGGAGTGTTTAGTTTCTTAACAACTGTGCAGTCTCTCCAGCCTGGAAGATTTTAATCACTCAGAATTATTCTGAAAAAAAGTTGATTAAATTATGGTTTTACTAATACTAACGATGATTTATACTTACTAAGTGTGATGCGCTACACACCTGAGGACAGAGAATATTTCTGGGATAAAAATCTGTGAGCAAAAGACACAGTTCTGATTTACTTAATTTTAGTTTGAACTGGGAATCAGGAACTTTGATTCTTCAGGTAAATATGTACTGTCAGAGGCATGTAAGGTCTCAGTATGGCTAGTTTCAAACTGAAAGTTATGAAACCAGTATTTAAAAAAGACCTGCTGACTAATATTCATTATCTACCCCTCTTTAGAGCAATTTACTTGTAGCCATGTAAATTTATTCACATAAATTACAAGAAGTATAGAGTAGGTTCTAAAATACACTTTTAGGCTTTTTTAATTAGCAATTAAAAAATTGATCAGTATTCTGGATCAATCCAGATCTATATTTAACCTTTCACAGCATTGTTCTCTGACAGAGTGCTTCTTATTCCAGCTTGCTCATCACTGTGATCCAAAGAGTCTTGGTCCTTAAGTATTAAGATGATTAAAACAAGGCATGGAGTTTTCCTTGGTGTCCTGCAATGATGTTTGGTAAATGTTAGCTTCTTACTTTATTACATTAACATAAATGATTAAATGCAGACAGGAAGCTCTATCCTTTATACTTGGTTGTTTAAAACTGTCATCTGTCTCTTTCTATGCTACCTCTAAAATTAGCATTCCATCCTCTATGACTCCATGACTGAAGGAAACTCACTCTGAGAAATGTATTTCCCTCTCAAAGTGAGGGTTTAGAATGAATGCAACCTCTACACTGCCATGTGTGATTACTCCACTCAACTCAGCATTATGTATACTGCCATATGTGAATACCCCACTCAATTTAGCATTATGTATATTGGCATGTATAAATACTCCACTAAACTCAGCATTATGTATACATTCATGTATAAATATCCGACTAAACTCAGCATTATGTACACTAAAATGTGTGAATACCTCACTGAACTCAGCATTACGTATTCTGCCATGTGTGAATATCCCACTCAACTTACATTATTTCTTATAAATCATACAAAATTCCTTGTCTCCATTGTTACATCTAAACATAATTTCTTTTTTAAATTTATTTATTTATTCTTGGGTAATTTTATAGATGGATGAAATGAAGTTAGATCATCTCTGACCTTGCTTTTTCTCCTGTGTGATATATCCAGTAATACATCCAAAACTCCTGTCCCAACTTCTTATATGTTTTTATGCTCAAAGATTATAATATAGTTGCATCTTTCTGTGGTGATATATTTTATACTTAATAAAATCAGCCAGGAATATCAGGGGACAGAGCCATCTCTCCAGCCTTTTTGTTTGGTTGGTTGATTTTGGTTTTGGGATTTTTTTTGAGACAGGATTTTCTTTGTAACAGTTCAGGCTGTCCTGGAACTTGCTTTGTAGACCAGGCTTGTCTCAAACACACAGAGCACTTCCTATCTCTGCCTCCCAAGTGTTGTGACTAATGGCGTGTGCCACCACTGCCTGGCTCGTCACTTCTACAGGATACCTAAATGTCCACCTATGCCTACTTAAATACCTTCTTAATCCAACTGTTTCCCTTCCGGGTTCAACTCTGCATCATAATTCTAGAGATAAGATTAAAGATGTGAGCTACTAGTGTTTGGTAGTTAGGCCTTGAACTCACAGAAACAGAAAAAAACTGTCTCTGGAGTTATGGGATCAAAGGAACAGGTCACAACTCATTCTTTGCCTTGCTTGGGTGGATCTGTTCTCTGATATTACAAGCTGACTTTATTACATATAAAATAAATCACCACATCTCTTTTCTTTCATTTCACCAAACCTTACATAAGCCCTTGTTCTCTTTCAAATTCACTGCCTCTTTCTTCATTGTTCTTACATGCACATATAAATGTATATATATGAACACCCCTACAACTGACCTGTCCAATCTATATTATGTAACTTGTATGGACCTTTCCATATCTAATGTTATCAGTAATAAAACTGTATGAGGACATCAATGAGATGGCTTACCTGGTAGAAATACTTGCACCAAGTCTCACAACCTGATTTTAGTTTTAGGAACTCATAGTAAAAGGAGAAGAAAACTCTTTTTTAGAATATTTTTATTTAAGTTTTTTTCTCATTTTACATATGATGTATATGTAACATATACATAAATTCCCCCCTCCCCTCTTCCCCACTCACCCCTCAGCTTCCCTCCTCCTCACCTCCAGATCCACAACCAGAGAGAGTTAGACCTCCAATGCAGAGTCAACAAAATCTGGCATGCCAAGTTGACACAGGGCCAATTCCTCCTCCCCATGTCAAGGCTGAGCACTCTCCATAGGGCCAGTTCGTGCACTAGGGATAAATCCTGGTTTCACTGCTAGAGGCCCCACAGACTGCCTAAGCAACACAGCTGTCGTGCACATTCAGAGGGTCTAGTTTAGTCCCATGAAGGTTTCCCAGATGTCAGTCTAGAGTCAGTGAGCTCCCAGTAGCTCAGGTCAGCTGTCTCTGTAGGTCTCCTCATCATGATCCTGACCCCTTTGCTCACATAATCCCTCCTCCCTCTCTTCAGCTGGAGTGGATGTCTCTCTTAAAGTCACCCTGTTACCTAATGTCTTTGGGGTTGTGGATTGTAACCTTTGCTATGAAAGAAACTCTTGAAAGCTTTTCCTGACCTCCACACACATACTATAGGCATAACACACACACACACACACACACACACACACACAGAACCACCATGAGCAATGACAATAATCACAAAAACAAATAAATGTAAATACACTAGACATATATGTGTGTTTTTACATCTTACCTTATTAACTGACTATATGACCAATTACTCAAATATCTACTAAACAGATATTGTGTTCAATATTATAAAATAGATTAATACCCATTTAATATATGGATAGTAAAGGATTCTTGGGGAAGGGGCATTCTTGTTGTATTATTTTCTTGCTTTATTGAGACAGAGTTTCATTGGCCAGTCCAGCTGACTTTGAATTCACATGAAAACCAGGCTAGCATGGAACTCCTGGTCTTCCCATTTCAGCCCCCAAGTGCTGGGATTACAGATACATAACACCATGCCCAGATTTCCAAGTATTATTGACTAATACAGCGATGATTTCTGCACTCAAGTACAAAACAATAAACCAGTAAGTGAAATTCAGCATGAGCTGTCACTGACATACACAATGATCTCAGCAGCAATGGGCTTCATTTCCTTGCTTTTTATTTCAAGTGTCTTTCCTAGCTCTTGCTTTGCGCTTACCTTTATTCCTTCCCAGACATAGGATACATATTTTTGGATTTTTTTTAATGGAAAACTGATAGGTCCATTTACTTTAAAAGAAAGTGAAAGTAGTTGTTTTACTTATATTTTGAATTAACTTACATATAAAATTATTTTACTCAAAATATTTTAAGTAAATGTGTATCTATCCATGAGTGTCTATAAAAAATTGGGAATGTGTAAAAAGACAACATTTTGCCCCATTTCAGGCATCAATAATCTCATACATATTCAGGAGGCCCACCAAGTGTGATCATTGATCCTGCATTTGTCTCCAAAAAACCCCTTGAAATCATTACTTTTCTGTTTCTGTGACAGAAGATCCTGACAAGAACAACTTCAGAAAGAAAAAGTTTATTTAAGCTCACAGTTCAAGGAAGACACTGTGCATTATGACTGGGAAGGCATGGCGACTATGAGGCCAGCCTTGTAGAAAGCAAGTAGAAAGATCACATTACCTCTACCTCAGGAAACAGAAGAAGTGGGCCAGGAAGGAAATCTGGCCTCCAGAGATGTACTTCCTCCAATAACCTTCTACCCCTAAAGGCCATAACTTCTCCAAACAGTGTAACCCACAGTGAACCAAGTGTTCAAATACATGAGCCTATGAGAAACATTTCTCCCTCAGACTGCAATACCCTCTCTCAAGATATAGTGAGGAAAGCAATTATCAATGTCTGTCTTTCTTGCACCTTTTCATGTGTATTACTGAACAAAGTTTTGAGTATTAACTAACAAATATCATACTGAATGTTTCAGTATTGAAGGGCACCAGTAAATTAAGACCATCTCATTTAGTGGCATTATCCTCTGACAAGTCATGTGGAAAAGATTTGTGTAATATGTAACAACTAACAGCTAAAAATTAAGTCTGTGAAGTATGCTTGCCACTGGTGAAAGGCACCAGCTTTCAGCTTTCTAGAGCGGCAGACATGGCCTCATTTCGCTTATGGGCTTGGAATCTATCATTCTTGTCTGATGCTGACATGCCAGGAATTTTTGTTTTCTTGCTTTTGGCCAATTAATCCAAGATCAAATATACATTAATTTAGAGGGTGACAACAACCTTGTTCAAGGTATTATGAGATTAGAATTCTTCAGGACTGTCTTTAAATGGTGCCTTGGGCTTTTAATAATCTTTATTATAATCCAAGTTCCCTATTTGGAACTGTATATAAAAATAGTATTTAATATGGTATACAGAATTATGTATTACACACACATTATTTTAGAGAAACAATGTCAGAAAATGGGAGAATAGAGATATTATATTTCTGTGAGCTTTTAAGTATGGTAATCCTGGAAATATTAATATTTTGAAAGTGTTTTAAAATTTGATAAACATTTATTCATTCTTCCAACCTGAATTTCTACACTGAGAATGCCTCTGGAATGCAGAAATTCATTTACAATATTCTAAGAAACAAATATGTGATTTTTCATCCAGCTATGCTGAATTCTTCCAAATATTTTTCTTTCTCTTGGGGAAGAAAACTAACTTGTAATTTTCCCAAAGGTATTCTTGGTTAGGCAGTAGGAACATGGTATACTTGGAAGCTAATTATATTCATGTTCTTATTTGCATAGTTTTTCTCCTGTTCAATGTCACCCAGAAGCTACTGAGCATGAAAGAATCAGCAAAGTTGTGCCGACTGCGCTCTGCTCAGCACTTTGCTCTCACTGTGTAATCTAAATCAAAGGTTGGCAATTGCGGCCCTAGGCTACGTTTGACTCACCACCATTTGTAAACTAAGTTACTGGAGCAAACCACACCCATTCATTTATATTATCCAAGGCTGCTCTTCAGCATCAACCAGAGTTGAATGCTTATGAATTATATTTTATGGGCCACAAATTCCAAAAGACTTACTATCTAGCCCTGAACAAATAAAATTTGCAGGTTTCTGACCTGAATAATCATTTTGTTGTTTGAAAGGGGTATGAAGAAAGTAGTTGATAATATGAACAAAATTACAATATATGTTCATGTTTATGGTATGTCAGCTAATCACAATACATATATACCTTGTGTATACAATGTTTAAATCAAGTTAAATGTGTGTATCACCTCATATATTTATACATTATTCGGTGACAAAATCTTTAAAGTTGTTCCTGCCTCTTCATAAATCTCAACACATATTCAGACATGGTAGTATCCCAACCTATTTACTCCTGGATAGGAGTAAAACTATGTTGTAGAAGCCATTTATCATCCACTTATTTTTTCCAGCCATCCTTAAAAACAACTCTGTTTTCAACTACTATGAAGTTAACCTCTAGATTCCACTGTAACTGAGATCATGACATCCCAATTCTCCTGTGCTTCTTTCTAATTCTGTCCATCTTGACAGAATACAACTGCATTCTCTTTATGATAGAATAGTAAGTACTCTATTGTGTGTATGTACCAATCACTACTTGTTGGATACTTGGGTTGGTAGCATTTCTTAGCGGTTGTGAATGGTGATGAAATAAACATGTAAATGCATATGTCCCTTGGAGACATGGGTTTATTTCCTTTGTACGCATCCTCAGGAGCAGAACTGCTGGATTATAGGGCACGTCTATTTTTGTCTTCAGGTGTCAAGGAAATGTCTAACAGTTTTCCACAATGGCATTATTAATTTGCATTTCCAGTTTAAAAAAAAACAGCTAGTTTCCTTCTTCACATCTTGTGAACATTTCATATATTCAATTGTTTTTTAGCGAATCTTATTGTTACTAAGTAATAGACAGTATGTTATAATGTTTTATAAAAAAAAAAAAAAAAACTAGCTTAACTTTTTCCTCATTTAATTTAACCATGTATCCCCCTGCTCCTCCAACATGCCCTCTTCCCAATCCCTCCCAGTCAACCTTCAGCCTCCTCCTCCCAATCCACTCATCTTCTCTCCCAAAAGGGAAAAAAGTCCCAAGTTGGGTCAGTTCAGCATGGCACATCCACTCCAGGAAAATCCGATTTCCTTATCCAAAAGTCAAGACTAGGTTAGGTGTTCCTCTGCAGGGAATGAGCTCCAAGTTACCAGCCCATGCACAGGAACACAGTCTGATCCCACCCACTCCTAGAGGCTCCACGTACTGCCCATGCCAGTCCTCAGTTGTCTACCCTTGAAAGGCCTATCTCCTTTTCCCAATGGTTCCCCAGTGGCTATTCTTGATTCAGTGAGCTCCCCAGAGATGCAGCTCTACAGTTCTGTGGGAATTCTCCTCATAATCCCTATCCCTTGCTCATACAGACTTTCATCTTCTGCTCTCAGCTGGATTAGGAGCTCGGCCCAGTGCTCAACCATGGATCTCTGCTTCTACCTCTATTCATTGTTGGATTTAGGTTCTCTGATGACACTTAGGATGGTTATTCATTTGATTATAGGGAAATTACTGTTTAGGCATCCCCTTCATTATTGATTGGAGACTTAGCTAGGGACATCCTATGAGTAGACTGGGTGCTGGGGGAAAAAAAAAAACTAATTTAATTTACATAACTTATTCTACAAGTTCCAAAACTTGATTATTTCATATATGAAGGATGAGAGTGTAAGCCTCAACTCATTTATCAATATGAAGTATTTTAGAGACTGAGCGCTTTAAATCTCTGGGTATGTGGTTCCAAGATATCTTCAACTTGACTGCTCTTCCTCAACCTATGAGTTGAAAGTACTATTGGTCTCTAAAGCTGCTTCTGAAATCAAGACCCACTTAAAGCAGACTGCAGCCTCGGAATTCCTCTCTCATTGGTCCTCTCTCGGGAGGGCTCCTATCCGTTTTTTTCTTTCTTCTCCCTGTCTCTCCCCTCCCCTCCCCCTTCTCTGAATAATATAACCATCTCTGCTATCATAACCTCTGTTAATTATAATCTCTGTTAATTATAACCACACCCATATGACAATAAAGCTAGTCTCTACATAGAAGCAGCTTTAAAGTGTCTGCTGCCATCCGCTGCTGCCCTCCACCACATTTCCCCATGCCATAGAAATCTGCCACCAGATAGTTGGCGTAAAGTCATGCCACGCCAAATCTGCACAAAATCCTAACATGTCCCTCTGAGGTGCTGGTTTCTTTCCCACAAGATTCTGCATCGGAATCCTAAAACAACATATATGGAAAGAAATGATGGAATGAGCATTCTATTTATATGCACATATGTATAATTTTTAGAGAATGTAGAATAATCCCAAAATATTAGTATCATTTTCTATGCTGAGAACTGTGCATAGCTCTGAATGTCTCCAAAAGAAGTCTTAATATGACTGTGCTTTGTATGTGACCTACTTTAGCTGTACCCTCTCGTCGTGAAAAAGTACCTAACATTCAAAAGACATTGCAACTCACTTCAATGAGGTTTCTGAATTATTCAAAATACTCAAGACTTGTAATGTCTACACCTGTGCTGGAGAGATGACTCTGGAGTTAAGAACACTTGCTTCTCCAGCAGAGGACCTATGTTCAGCTCTGTTCACCCACATGGCAGTGCACAAACATTTGTAACTCTGTCCCAGGTGAATCAATGTCGTCCTCTGGTTGCTAGGGGCACCATACATGCATTTGGCACAAAGACTTATGTAAAAAGTGCTCACACCTCCCCAGATGTCTACCTAGCCAGCATTGAAAAAAATATCAGTTTATGAAATCTTTTTTTTGGCTAAAACTACAGGTCACTTTTCCTCAAAACAATATTCTTAATATCCCTTCCTTCCATTTTTCTTTACACATTGTTAGTAACTTGGCAGAAAGTTTCCATCTTTCTTACATTTTCATCAAGCTGTTGCAAAAGCATACTTTAGATAATTCTGTAAGATACCTTAAGCATCTAATGCTATGTAGAATTCATGGTAAGTGGTCTTCACATATATCTTATGAATTAGTAAGTGAAGTGAAATATTAAGAACCCAGTGAAAGCTTAAAGGCACTTAAACAGGTGCTTCACCTTCAATGTGTGAAAGATACAGTGTCTTTAAAAACAGACAGGCAATAATGAAGATACACAGACTCTTTAGTATCATTTTTTAAGTAAAAAAATCTAATGAAATGAAAAATTCCATTGTTATCTCTAACAAATAGGTAACCTTAACATCTCTCAAGTCATAAGAAAAACTCATAAGATTCTTATCCTTCATCCTTCCTTTTTAAACAATTACCTCTTTTTCTTTCATCAGGAGTTTACTCTTTTGGTTTTCCTTAATTAATCCAAATCACATTTATCTTTAACATTCCTTGCACCACGGCAACTTTATTATGAAGAACATATGTATGTATTCCTTCAATTCTATAATCTCACTTATTTTTATCATGTTGCATATATTTATTAAGAATGTTTATATTTCATTGTTAGTAGGTCTACTTTATTTGTCAATTTATCAACTTTATGTCCACATCCATTTATTTTTGGACTTGGTAGATTTTTTCCTTCTTTATAATTTTAGTGATTGCTCAGATAGGACTCATTTAAGTAATGCTTCTCTTCCAGTTCTAGTTTTTCTTTTCACTTTAAATGCTTTTCTAGAATCATGATTTAATGTGTGTGTCACATACTTGTGGCTTTAAGCATAGTTCTGTTTGTGCTTTATTACTCTATCTACATAGACTTTTGCTCTACTGAAGAATTTTGATATACTTATCTTATATAATTTTAAGAAAAATTAAAGTAAATGTTTACATAGGAAGTTAGCACAGCCTCAGTTTTGTTAAAACAACTCTACAAAGAAAGAATCTTTTCTGTGATTTCCCCAAGATTTCAACACTTAGAAGCAAATGACAGAGCTCAGACATTGCATTCTAGAGCATTCCATGAACATGATGCAGCCACCCTTAAGTTTGAGGTCCAGGTTCTTATTACTGCCAGGGTGGTTGAGATATTTCAAGACAAAGAAAACTGAGTTAGTGCTGTAGATCATGAGTCATGGTTCAATGGTTCTCATACATGGTACTTAATCTGTAGAACAGAGACATGTGACTTTATGAAAGGTTATCACATAACCTTGAAACTTCTTAGAAAGCTCCAGAATTTTGTTAACAGTAAAATATTTATGTCAAGGAAGGAGGAAACCCAGAACTATCTCAGAATTTTTTAGGTCAATGGTGAAGCTGAATCATTTATAGAAAGTGCGGGACAACATGTGACATACAAGAGCAGGTGAAATTACAGAAATGAATAGTGAATCATGAAGTAGACAAATTCTGACATCATATAATCAAACTGGTTTTTTTTCCACAAAAGTTCCAAAAGAATAGAATGCCTAAAGAACCGTTTTCTCAGTAAATAGTTCTGGGAAAATTAGATATCTGCATTCAGAAAAAGGAAAATAGATCCCCTACCTCTTACAAAATACAAAACTCAAGTCAAAGGACTCAAAACTATGAAACCTTTAAATAAAGCACAGGATAAAATGTTCAAATTTTTTTCGGCACTCTGGCTGTTTGCAAAAAGACTCAAAAATACAAGAAACAAGCAAAAATTAGGCCAACGAAACACACTCTGAAGCTTATGCAAAAAAAAAATTGACCAATAAAAGGCAACACACAGAATAGCGCACTATATATCTGACTATGGAATGATACTCAGAATATACAAGAAATACATAAATTCAACAGGAAAATAACAAATAATCCAATTTAAGTTCTTCTGGAAATTGGTATAGAGGTAAAACTGCCATATGATCAACAGTATTGCTGCTGAAAATATATCAAAAGAAACAGAATTGTAATAGTATGTCCAAGGATGGCTGCACAGTTCTGTTTATCTTTAGCTCCACTCCCAATAGAAAATAAATGGGAATAAGGTCAGAGTTGTTTTATAAAAGAAATGTGGTAAGTATACACAAAGGAATTAAATTAATCAATGATTTGCAATAAGATGGTAAAAGCTAGAAATCACTGTGTTAAGAAAAAAAAGCCTAGCTCAGAAAATGAAAGGCAAAATGTTCTCACTGATTGAAATGTCAAAACTTTGATTTCATGGAAGCTGAGAATAGAATGGTGATTAATAGAAGTGAGGAAAAGTCTGCGTCCAGAGGGTTACTCTCGAAAATATAATTTTTTAAGATAATACTGTATAATATATTGATTATGAAGAACACTGTATTACACTACTGTATGTATATTACTACATGTGTTATATTATATTACAAAAAAACAATAATACATTATCTTTACTATAAAGTAACATTGCATAGTTCAAAAATCTAGAGGAAAGGGTTTTGAAAATTTTCTCTCTGAAGAAAACAATAAATATTTAATCCAATAAATATGTTCAAGCTATATAAATATATCAGAACACTATATTACCTCTGCTAATATATACAATTGTTAGACTTTTTAATGTCAGTTAAAGTTCTAAAAAGGAAAAAGGGATAAAGAATATTGAGAAATAAATTCCAATTTTTCTATTTTTGAATTGAGATCTTGTTATTGAAGCTTTCTACAGTAAGAAAAGAATTGGAAAGATGCTGAGGCATAAGAATGTCACAAGTGTGGTTTCCTCCCTGAGAAGATGGTAGGGACGTCATCATAGATTGATGACTAGAGTCCTTGAAAGGCACACTGAATAGTGCTCATTGCCAACTTCTTAAGATCTAGAACACAGGAGGATCTTGATAAGGCTAATGGATTTAGGAATGCCCACCTGATCTGTGATGTGGACATTCCCAGGACTGGAATCCTAGACTTTAAACATGAAAACAGTGAACTGAGCTGGGCACCCCATTCACATCTCTCTGCTCTTAATCTCGAATGAAATGTAACCAGTTGTTTCAAGCTTTTACCATCTTTATTTTCCCCTGCCCTCATGAACTATATACTTAAAATGTGACCTAAAGTAACCATTTTCCCCCTGGAGTTACATTTGCCAGGATATTTCATAACAATTATGACAACATATCACAATATAAAACAATATAAAATAGAGGTTCACATTTTTAAAGAGTCTTTTACATTTACATAGCGTAAGTCAGCTATTTTTCTTTAGTTAGTTGCTCGAGTAACTAACTAAATTTTTAGTCTTAGAAATTAGCATAAAATGTAATCATTATTATAACCACATGTCAATACTGTGGTAAACATAAATGTTTTCCCTTTCTTAGGGCACAATTGCTTCACATTGAATATATGAGTCAGATATGCACTTGTATTCACAGATAAGCCTTAGGGGAACCAGAAATTTTAAAGGCATAAGCACAGTGTTGTCTCTTCAAAGAGAAAGTATAACAGGTATAAACCTGTTCTCACCAGGATTGTTGGGTACAGATATGGTTAGGGTCCTTCCTCAGACCTCTTGAGTTTCTTTGTCTTGGTCAATCTATAGACCCTATCTTTATAAACCATGAAGCACCTGTACTTTTCAAAGAGTTTTGACATAGTCCTGTGTTAAGCTTGTTATGCACGTGGGATTGAGTTAATTATTACATGGAAACTTTTCCCAGTTTGTGCTGTGCTTAAATATGCCTGAAACAATCTACTTACAATTTGAACCTTCATCGGCTAA
This sequence comes from Phyllotis vaccarum, assembly GCA_033318265.1. Lineage (NCBI taxonomy): Eukaryota > Metazoa > Chordata > Mammalia > Rodentia > Cricetidae > Phyllotis > Phyllotis vaccarum. The sequence goes on from JARWLC010000018.1 coordinate 48,768,098, forward strand.
TGAGCCTTGTTGAACAGAACTACCTTCTTGCCTCCCTCAAATCATTCCTCTGATGACCAGGTGGTGATGCTCACAGAGACCCCATCTATCTATCTACCTACCTACCTACCTACCTATCTATCTATCTATCTATCTATCTATCTATCTATCTATCTATCTATCTATCTATTGTTTTATTATTATAACTACAATCCCCATTTCACTTCTTCTGAGATAAATGCCATCTACTGGTCTGCATTATTGTTAAAACTCCCTCTGTGCCTCTCTGTCTCTGTCCCTCCCTTCCTCTCTCCCTTCCTCTCTCCCTTCCCTGCCCCCTCTCTGTTTCTCACTCTTTCTCTCTCATCTATTTATTGTGACTGAGTTAAAAAAAATCTGTGACATCTTTAGCACTAACAAGACATCTCAGATAAAACTGCCTCTCTAGATAGATAACAAAATGGCTGCTTCTTTCTCTGCAAGTTACAGCCCACCAATTAGGGAGTTGACTGAGGGAAAAAAATTCTTTCCTTGCTCTGGGACAAGTGGGAGTTATTGAATGTGAGTTGTTGGAATGAGTCTTTTTATCATGTACTTCATGAAATGGAATGTACCTTCAAATGTAACTCTTATATTGCCTAATAGTTTTGTGTATATAGACCTGTGAAGAACAAAGGTGATGCAGAGACAACATGAGCAAATGAAGAAAAAAAAATTAGAAAGGAAAAAAAAAAACACTATTCTCATGGCCTACATCACTTGACAAGTAGACATATAAGACTATCGTCACCAATCCTTAGAATTTATCCTAACATTTTTCTTAACAGATCTCCTTTCTAAACATCGGCAAAATGATTTAGTAGCTGTATGCAGCCTTCTGTAACTTACCCAATTAAGACAATGTATTGTTCATCTCTCCAACCAGACACATCTGGCAGCTTGCCTTCCAGACTTTCAGTCACTATAGCTGAGTTCCTGACTACCCAACTCTTAAGGAGTGTTGTCCCTGTTTAGTGGACACAGCCATTAACCCTGAGTAGGCCTTTGCCTCATTGTCAAGGTTATCAGGAGTGGACAATCACACTCAGTTAAACCCTACCTTGCCTCGGGGTTTAATACCCAATTTCTGCCTCTGAAACATCTGACACTAGCACGATAGCCTCTTAGAACAGAAGCACACGGAGACTTGGAGAACAAGGCGGCTTTCCTCCTTTGTTATATATTATGCAAAAGTAGATTTTATTACATACATGTCTCATCTTAAATTTAATATTATCCCACTATGCCTTTCAGTTGTGTTCAGTAATTAATGATCTCCTTTCTATTTATTTAATGAATATTTTTGTTACTTTTGTTTTTTGCTGCTGTTTCTTAGTAATTAACACTCTTCTGGAAAAAAAAATGTACTTTCTGTCTTTTTGTCTAATCTAAGTCATTGCTATTCCCTGAAATTTTAATACATGTGAAGAGCTCATTGATAATGTGCTATCAAGGCTGAACATGTCATGCATGAAGAGCCATTGAGAGAGAGCAGTGATGGTATACTAATTCTGTGGCATGGAAACCGTTACATTTTCTTCCAGGTAATCAGGAAGCCAAATAACTAGATTAGTAAATCTCAGACTGCATAGCAATGTTTATATCTGTTCTTTTTCCCTTGATTATATATTCTGTCATTTATTTACCAATAGTACAAACATCTTTGTTCTTCTTTGTCAAGCCCTGTGTATTTTTATTACTTGCCAGAGTTATGTAGGAAACTTCTATGTTGTGTCAAGCCAATCAACATCCACATTTTATCAATAACTTTTTACTTAAAAAGACACCCACTAGCTGATGACAAATAATTTCTACAAAAGATCAAAATAGTAAAAAGAATAATGCTTAGTACAGATGAGGCCGTTATCTTATTTTTGGCACAATTTTGTAATATGTTTAATAAAAGGCTATGTGGCTGAAGAGATGGCTCTGTCATGGAGGACAATGGTTCCTACCCAAGAGCTGGATTCAGTGCCCAGCATCCACCTGTTGTCTTACAGAAATCTATCACTCCAGTTCCAGGTGATCCACCTCCCTCTTCCGGCTTGTATACACTTAGTGCACTTACATATATATATTCAGAAATAATATTCATATACATAAAATTAAATAATACAATAAAAATAACAAATATTTAAATGTTCAGTTTTCAATTTAATGATTAAAGTGGATAAGAATAAATTTTTATAAGAACCATGGATAATTAAGCATTAAATATGTACAGTTGGTATTAATTAAAAATCATGTTTATATCCATATGTGATATTTCGATTTAACATATATTTTACCCCACATTATAAATTTTATAAAAATTTTGTGTACTAATTTGTATGTATGTGTTGGACTTATGATGTCTGAATACATTTTAAAGCATACATTTGGAGTTCTCAAGTATTTATTATTAAGTAAAACTAAAATAAACCTTTGTTATAAAAACTGAATAGCAATTTTTTCTTTTCCATATATAAATAAATGTAGTCACGTCATCCGTGTTTAAGAATAAACGCTATATCCTATTACAGCATATTTTGCTGATAATAGGGTCCTCTGCTTCACAAAAGTTCGTTATTGCTTCTGCTATATTATGCATATTTCTGAGACCTAAGATGCCATTTGTAAAGAATCCAGATTTTAAAAGTAAAATCTTATGTTCAATTTTATTAGTGAACAAGCTCAAAACATTTAATATCAAATAATGTAAGAAGAATAAAGTCCTGTCATAAACTCATTCTAGCTGAGTTTAGGTGAAGGACAGGTCTGGGGCATAGAGCAGGAAATCATGACTAGGAGCTGGTTTTGTTTCCTGCCTTCTCAAGCTCTTTGGCAAAGGGCAGTGCTTTAGAGACACAGAGTGCTTGTGAATATCAACGCCAAGGAACTAAACAGTCAAGGCATCTTTTCAGGGCTCTATTTGTTTGCTCTGTCCAGCCAGCGTTCTTTCAGACACAAACTTCCTACTTCCTCCACACCAGAGTGACAGGCCCATTTGTTATCAGTGACCTTAATGAACATCCAGTCAGGCTCTGAATTTTCCCATTTATGGATCTATAAATCCTACAAGACCACAAGATGAACATTTCTCACTTCTGGCTGAAAAGGGGAAAAAAATCTTTGTACTAAGGATTGGAAGAGAATTATTCAAAAAAATAAAATAAAATAAAAAGTATGTTCCTTTCTTAGAAGTTATCTTGAAACTTAAACCATTTTATATTTGTTTCTTTTAAAAATATAACTTTATGTGCTAATTAAAAGGTTAATTTTAATAATGGCTAAATATCATGTTTGAAGACCGTCAAATTGAAATTTATTTCACTGAATCATTTCCCAGCTTTTGTCTGCATCTAACTTCATCTGAAATGGAGAAGAAATAGTCCGAAGTTTATTCTGAAAATTAAACAATGCAGTATTAACAAATTGTTTAAAAGAATGACTGCAATATAGTAATCCTTCAACATTCATCATTTTTGACATTACCTATGAGCGATTTTTTAATATAGTAATCAGATGATCATTTCAGGATTATATTGTGATACATTATATATATTTACCTCTTTGTAGATAAACAGCAGAAAATACAAATGGCTACTAACAAAAATGTTTTGCAAGTAGGAAACCAAGACCAGAGCTCTTCACACTGTCACATGCAGTACTAAACCAGATGAGAAAGTGAAGCTTGGCAGTGGGAAATTGTTTCTGTTGGTTATTGGTACTCTTGGAGCTCTGGGCAGGGTCCTATTATGGAGGCCCCATTGGCTTAGCAAACCCTATGGTGACTAGGCTAGCACCCGACTTAAGTGATGCCCCTGCCTCTTCCTCCTGACTGCTGGAGTGACAGGTTAGACAAAAAAAACCAGCATCTCACAGATAGATTCTTAATATTTCAGTCTTTGTGATAAAAATGAGTAAAACTAATCATTAGCCATTACAGAGTAGCTAACTCTGAAATCCAAAGCCATGAGGAGTATCCATTATTCTCTTTCTAAATTCACTTCAACCAAAGAAAACTAGGTTAAATTCTAAGATTTCTGACATTTATATGAAGTTAAATATATTATAATATCACTGCAACTTTCAGAGTAAAAAGAAAAAATATTCTGCCTGTGTATTTTTAGGTGCCAAATGAGAAAAGTCAAAGAATATCTCAATTTGTTGAATGCCAAAAGAATTATATACTTCATTTGACATATGGACAAAAAAAAAAAAGAAAATTGTGGTTAAAAACATTATCCCACAATCATGAACGATGTGTAATTTATTGTGTTAATTTGTACCAATTGACAAAAGAATTAGATATAATCTATCTTTCCAGAGAATATGACAATAGGAAATCCGATCACACCTGTTTGCAGAATAACAATATGTCAGGATAGGCAGAGGGTAATAGGAGAGGTAATTTGATTTATTGAACACCAAATGGCGTTGGAGCCTGCACACGACATTTTGATGAGTGGTTACAGCTAGGTTGGGTGAGTCAAAGATGAAACTCCATACTTCAAACTGCTTGTATCTCTCCCTTTTATACCATCAAATGAAGTAATTCAATCACTGGGAAATGATCTTTCTCTTACCTGAAAATTAATATTATAACTGTGCATTCCTATTCATTAAGTTGAATTTGTAGTTTGCATTTATGCATAAATTGATGCTCATTTCCTCTGCCTTTCCCCTAGTTATTTGTTTTTTCCTTAAAAAGAGGTCTGTAAGTTAGCAAATATAAATAATATGAGGTGTTCCTGTATTTTCCTTGGAAAACAAAAAGATTGTGTTAATTATTGAACAATACTGTGTAAAGACAGACAAATATGGCATATGAAAGTATGTTTGCAAAGCAAAAATATTTTTATTGGTTGAAAAATCTTCATGTTTGCATATAATATGTAAAGTATAGTTTTGTGCCTTCAAACTTGTCATAGACTCCGTATCGACACTAGGATTCAGTCTAAATTCCTTATCATGCTCTAAATTTACCTACACTCGCCATAGTTCTGAACAACCACCTTATTAAAGGAAGTTATTTAATTAATAGATTGTTCCCAAATATTCTGTGCTCTAATTTTATTATTTTCATATATATAGTGAACTTTTCAATTTTTTTCTTATTCTTCTAAATGCTGTTTAAACAAATATTTTTCCTCAACAATACCTGGTAAAATCTTCTTCATCTTTAAATTTTCTTCCTGTCGATTTTTTTTATAGCTTTGATTTCCCTGAGCAATTGGTAAGTTCTAAGTCACCAACTGGCCTTTCTAATAAGTTGACAAGGGTATCATCGAACCTTGAGGTTTAACAATATACTTTAGATGAAGTAGCATAATTGTTTGTGATAGGTAGCTAGATAGAAGATAGATGAATAGATAGGTAGGTATGTAGGTAGGTAGATAGATGACTAGTTAAATGCTAAATAGGTTAGACAGACAGGCAGAAAGACATACAGAGATATAGATGATATACTTTCACTATTAGAATTGGTTCATATTAAAAGAAAGGTAGAAAAAATACCATCCCCTGCCTCCAAAAGCTGAAGACAATGTAAAGTCAGTGGTATAATTTTGTCTGAATTAAATCAGTTTTATTGATAGGAAAGGTGAAAATATATGATTTAGTTTAAGGCTAAATGTCAAAATAAAATGGTTTGAAAGACTAGAGTTTCTATAAATCCATACAATTTAGGCTCTATATTGAGAAGATTAGTAGAGAACATATGCCATAGCTTGTATGGGGAGAGCAAATCACAATTCTCCCTAGGTGTTCTCTGGAGCTCTCTTATGAAAAGATATTGTCCTTCTGTTTCACCGCACAAAAACTTCTGTACTGAATGCATGAAATGCTATTGTCTTCTATTAACACACCCACAGCACCCAGTCTCTCTTTCAACTTGTTATCTAACCACCTATAAACACACACAAACACACACCACACACACACACACACACACACACACACACATACACACACACGCACAGGCACATGCACGACACTCTTCCATCATTGCATAAACTGTGCTTTAGGCAAACTTGGTAGGACACCTTTAATTTCAGCCTTCCAGGTGTGGAGGCAAATCTATGTGAGTCCCAGGCTTCCAGTGCTACATAGAAAAAGTTGTCTAAAAATTGAATTAAATAGTTGTTGATTAAATAAAGATAGTGGAGTTTAAATGCCAGTTTGCTACTATATTTGGGGCATTCTTTGTTGTTCCTTGAGAACGTTTGTTAAACATATGTAAACATTATTGTCAATAATCTAAATGCCACTATAAAGTATGAGAATTCAATAATAGTTTCTCAGGTGAAAGATAAAATTTTAGAGAATAAGTTGATTTTAGGATATCTGTTCCCCAACCACCTAATGAGAGACTCTTATATAACACACACACACACACACACACACACACACACACACACACACACACACACACACGCATCTAGGTTCTACATAGGAGAAAGGTTGCATCTTGTCTTATTATCTCAAAATAGTTTATACATAGTAACTTTTTTGGTCAAGCTAAATTTAATAATACAAATATAGAATCAACAGATTATAAGTACACAATAGGCTTTCTGAGAGTAAGTTCTCAAGGAGGTGCCTTCAACTTTAAATTTGTTATATATATGAACATTGTTGATGCCTACAAACGCAATAGAGGAGAAGCATTCTAGTTTCAAGTGTATTCCTATGGCCTAGAGATAAAGTATCTTCCCCAAAGGTTCATATTTAAAAGGCTAGTTGGCAGAGAGATAATTTTAAAAATATATGGGTGAACAGGGTTCTAACTTCATCGATATTAATTATTAATATTGATTAAACCAGGTGAAATGCTTTGTATATATTATTTAGGTCATCTAATAATCATTTTAACCTGATGATGAATATCTAGGCAAAAAGACAGCCAGGCTGTGAGACTTGGCAGGAGAATGTAGGTCACTGAAGTAGAGACTGTCTTATCCTTGGTCCCTTCTTGTCATTCTATGTCCACTCCTTGATGTGAGTGACAAGTCCAGCTCCTTCAAACATTCTCCATTATGCTGTTCACCTCTACACAAGCTGACAGTGACTAAGAAACCATGAGTTAAACCCTCTAAAACTCTGAACGAAAAAAAAAAGAAAACCTTATTTCCTCAAATAATACTTTTGTGTATTTGCTAGAATGACATCATATGCAATTTAGTTTTTATAAAGAATGTTTTCCCACAGAATCATTCACTCTATTAAACAACTAACAAAATAGTAGGCATGGAAGCATTTCATAAAAATTAGGCAGGCTATAGAAAGAGTAGAGACTCATGAATGGTACAGAAAGATATTTGTTAATATTTAATGAAAATTTCTGTTTCATACAATTGTTTTGTAGTCTTCCACAGGTGCTATTTTTAGATGAAGCTCAAACTAGAATACCCACATAACGACATGAAACAATCAACCTTTCCACCTATTATTAGAGGGTTGGAAAACTGACATCATCATTGGAAAACACACCACAAACTTGAAGCAAAGTTGAATAATATTACACAGCTGAGCAAGAATTACAGACAAAACCAAAGTGGGCTTTCCTAGTCAGTCATCATATATTCAGGCAGAAGCCTTTAAAATTCAAGCATTAAAAATAATTGAAGTAAACTTTTATTTATATAAGGTACATTCTGCTCCTATCAATGGATTTGTATTTTAAAATATTATAAATAATTATGTCTGCTTTTGCAGTTACTTTCTACAAAAAGATGAGTCACTGAGACAAATCCACTCCACCTCAAACTTTTTCAATGTTAAATGATCACATTTTAATTAATTAAGCTTTTAGATTAATCAAATCAGGTATGCTAATGATATGGACAAAACATTTTTCATTAGTAAAAATTCATAATATCCCTGTAGCCAGCTTTAAGCAAAGCCAAATTTTTATAATGATTGTAACTCATACTACAGGTAGGATAGACCCAATTTAAACTTATACCCCTAACATATTACACCAAATTATATATTATAAATTGACTATTCCATTAACCACTGATTTATTCAAAATGCATATAGGAGCTCATACTTGTATTTTATTTGTGGATACAAGTATATATGTATATTTCTATATACGTGTGTATATATACATATTTCCTGTATATCTTTATGTATATATATGCGTGTGTATACATATATACATACATACAAACCTACATATAGACATACATTATCTATAGATCGTTTTGTAATTTTTGGTCTTAATTATTTTCAAAACAGACTTTAATATATTATTAAATTCTGTGAATTGTTTGTATATATAATATATGATTAATTATATAATATAAAGTATATAATAATATATAATATAATAATATAAAAGAAATATTTTCAATTTTGCTTTTTTATTATATAACATTATAATATATTTAATCATATGTTACTAGACCAGCTTTGGAAGAAGAGTTATGGAAACATTGATGTGCTCACCTATACAAAAAGCAGAATTTAGGAAGTAACTTTTTTTTCCCTTTTTACTTAGACCGAAATAACTCTACCTCATAGAGAAATGGTTAAAAGTTGGAGTGGGGTGAGATGGAGCACGAGAGCAATGCCAATGTCAAAGCTAAAAGGATGGGACCCAGGAGAGCTCTCTTCAGCATTCAAAAAAAGTGCTCCTGAGATGAAAGCTTGATTTCGGAGGAACAAAGCATTAACTAAATTCAAGTTCAATAAAATGTTTTCCTCCAATTTAAATTCAATACATTACAGAAGAGCATTCCTGTTTTACACCAGAAAGGGGCTTATTTATAAACATCCTCTTTTGGAATCACACAATTACAAGTGCTGTCAATTACAATTGACGGTGGACCTATCTCCATCTTATTCATTTATAAATAACACTAGTTAATTCTTCCCTTTAACACTTTCTTTAACAAGAAATGACAGAAAATGACCCCTGATTACAAATTGTTTAGGTTGTTTTATTTTTTTCCTGGTTTATCCAAATTTGGAACATTACTATGTGTTTTTAAGAAGAAAGATGACAGTTTTTCAGGTAATAGAATAAAATTATTGTAACTATCACAAAACTACCCTTTAACAAGCATGGTAGAGAATGAGCTTAGTTTTGGTGAAAATATTACATGTCAGCAATATGGAAGAGGAACTTCCTTCTGGTCAAATGACATGAGAAATCGCCATTGTTCCAAGGATTGTCCAGCATATTTGTTTTACAACAATTTAAGTGAGTTTAAATAATGAATACGGAGATCATTATTTAGACTGCAAAGAACAGTGCTAAAAAGCAAATTATAATAGAAGACTCACATATAATCAATGTCTTTGGCACAGGATGATGTTTCTCCTTGATATGAAACACTAGAATTAGAGGAAAAAATTGAAAATGAATAATTCTCCATAAAATGTATTTTGTCTATTTAAAACTGATATTCCCATGGAATCATAGCGTTGGCAATTATTTGTGGTTTATATTGGTTGCCAATATTATTTAATAAGTATCAAAATAGAACTTTTCAGAAATTCTATGAAATATTATAGTTCACAATTGTGGTAGTTTTTTCTTTTGTTATTTTTATTTTTAAAAATGTCATTTTTATCTATGTATCCCATGCTCCCCTCCCTTCCTTCTTTCCAGTCCCGATTTGATCAAGATAATGTTCCTTGCTTCTTACCTTTGTCAAAATGAGAAGTTATAAAAGGACAGAGAGAAAGAGAAAGAACATTTCAAAATACATAAAAAATCCCTTCTTAAACTTAGGTATGGGCTACTTGTTTCATATTTAAGGTCTTGCTTCAGGATTTTGCCTCACCATTCCAAAAATATTTCAGAAGTGAGGGTGTTCTCCCACTGAGAAATATTTTTTTCTTCTTTTAAAATTCTTTATCAGGATAAGAAGAGGCAGCTGAACTGTACAAAAATCGGCCAATCAGCCAACAGACAAAATAATATTTTGGAATTAAATCATTACTTTCCTCTCATCTACCTGCATGTATGCATATGAAGGTATATGTGTACATACAGACTTCCTGTTTGTTGAGACCAAATACATCTGATTGATTCTGGTCTCAAATGGAAAGCCATTTTGCCCTCTCGGCTTTCAAAGGACGAAGATACTGAGATTACAAGTTGTATCATGATATACTATGCATTTATTTGTCTAAAATGTTTAAGGAATGAGAAAATTGGCATTTAATCGCCAAACAGGAATGGTAAATCAAACAGTAATAAAATTTAATCTAGCTTATTATGAATATAAATAACAGCTGGTGGAAAGGCCAGCAGTGTCTGTGACATCACAATATACAAAGACCTAAATTCTAAGCAAGCTGGGAGGAAGGAGAAAACTAGGTTTCAAATAGACTGAGTCTCAGATACGTTTACTTCCACCTAGATTGTATTTAAAATATATGCTATAGAATTTCTGATTGTGTCTAAGAACACAAAAATAGTAAGAAACCAAAAAGGTAAATTTCTTAAGTTATGAAAAATGATTATTCTTTATAATGTTCTCAGGCACCAGGCTCTAAACAATTATTAAGAAAGAATTATTGTACTGAGTCCTCATGTAATAAATGTAATTGGTAAAAAATTTTGATCGACTTGTAATCTTTGATTACCAAATGAAACAAATATAATCATCAAAAGGAACTGGTGGGAGAGGAGAGGGTAATGAAAAGGGGGTGCGTCTCTGAATGCATATGAGTAGTCAAAATCCACATGTTCTGCTTATCTTTAAGGAATAATTGTTAATTTTGAAATCATACCTGTAAAAATTTCATTTGGAAATAAAATGTGCACTGATAATACTTTCAATGAAACCTCACCATTTAAATTCTTAGTCACTGTATAATGATAAGTCACTTCCATATGTGTGTGCTCATGACTAGACAGAGTTCAATGATAAACACTGAGGGAGAAGACTTTGTTTGATGTTTATAGCCAAAGGGGGGGGGAAAAAAAAACCCAGTGAAGACTGCCAGGAACATTAAAAAAAAAATAGTTTTCTTATGACATTACTGGCATGTGCATGCTTCCAAAAATAAAATAAAAGCTGAATATCACCCAGCAACAATGTTACCTCATTTATTTCAGAGACTTGCTGTAGCAGTGGGTTTCTTGGTCCTGGGCAGCCAGAGGCCCAGACCCTGCCGCACCAGACCTCTTAGCCGCCAGCCGCTGCTGCTCAGGCCCCCAGAAATGACTCAGACGCTTATATTAACTTCATGCTGTTTGGCCTATGGCTCAGGCACATTGCTAGCTAGCTCTTACATCTTAACTCAACCCATTTCTATTAATCTGTCTGCCACATGGCCTGTGGCTCACCTGTGTTCCTTACATGTTGCTCCTTGGGCGACTTGCTGGATCAGCCTGACTCCACCCTGCTTCTCCTACCTATGCTCTGATTTCTCCTCCTACTTCTTCTATGGTGCCTGTCATGGCCCAAAACAGCTCCTTTATTTAAAGATTGAGATTCACAGCATACAGAAAGGCATTCCCACATCAGACTTGCAGATGTAATCCAGTTAAAGTTGTTCTCAAACGGAGTATATACTATCCAATACAGCCATTGTCTTCATAAAAAGACAAGAGACCCAGGTTCACAGGTGGGTGTCATGTGACAGCCAAGATAAAGACTGGAGTCAGGTCTCTACAGACCAAAGACAATCCTAGAAGTGTCAGGGAACAGCACGGAACTGAGTCTGCCCTAGAGTCTTCAGAGAGAGTGCATACCTCCTAACCGTATTCCACCCCACAGGAATGTGAGAAAATACATTTCTCTCTTTAAAACCTCTTTGTTAAACTTTGTTATGACAGCCCTTGTAACTAATACGGCAAAAAATCCTACACTAATTCTGTTTGTGAATCATTCTTCATCTAGGAAGGTCAGTATTCTTCAGAAACAACCCAACTGATCCAAATAAAAAGTACACAGAGTTCTTTCTGGTGACACATGGTACTTATACTGAAGAAAGTCAGCAGCTAGCATTTCATTTTTTCCTAACGTAAATGGTCAGCACAAAAGATCACTGTTTATAGCAGAAGTATTTTTCAAGTAGCATATTTAATAGAAACAATAATACAAATGTGTAGTCCACAAGATAAAATACTGTTATTTTTTATTTATTGAAAAGTTTTTCTATATCTACAACTGCTCCCCCACCCTTCCTTCTTCCCAGTCCTTCCTCAGCCTTCCCCCACCCCATCCCCTCATCCCTTCCCCAGGCAGGCAAGGAATCTCAAGGTGAGTCAGTTAGGTCTGGCATATCCAGATTAGGTAGGTCAGAGTCCTTCATCCCAGTATCAAGGCTGAACCCACAAGATATCTCTGGTAGGACTCCAAGCAATAATGGAGAGGGTGCCTAAACAGGACTTCCCCATATCAAGTGAATGACCACACTAATTGGCATTATAGAACCTTCTTCATCCGGCAATGGATGGAGGCAGAAGCAGAAATCCACAGATAAGCACCAGGTCAAGCTCCCGCTCTAGCTGAAGAGAGGGGTGAGAAATAATATGATGAGTAAAGCAATCAGGATCATGAGGAGGAGCTCAGGAGCTCACTAACACTAAAATAGTCTCTGAGGACCCTTCACGGAAAGGATCTAAACCCTCCAGTCAAATGGTGTGGGAGTTTGTGGAGCCTCTTGCAGTAGAATCAGAGGATATTCCTGGTGCATGAACTGACATCTCAGAGCCCATTCCTTACAGAGGAACACAAAATAAAATTTTAACAAATATTCAGGAGCCATCATTTCACCTTCAAAGTAGAGAGGTTGCTCATGATTTGCATCTTTCACATATTGTCCTTATTTCCTTCCTCTGCCTTCCCCTCTGCACACTCCAACACATACCACACACACCACATAAATACACCCCAGGAAAATCATTTCTCAAATTTATATATTTGTCATTTTTCCTCTTTATAATAGTTTATCACTTATGAACCTATACAAACAGTTAAGATGCCTCTCAAATAATTAAAACATGAACAGTGTATCTGATTGTCTTAAGCCACTGGAGATACATCAGGAAAAGGAGCTAGGTCCTCCAAGGGTAGGCAACTGTCATTGGTATTGACAGTATGTGGAACCTCAAGGGGTGGGATCACACTGTCCTGTGTGTGGGCCAGAACCTTGGAGCCTATTCCCTGTAGAGGAATATCTAACCCAGTCTTGACTTTAGGATGAGGAAATCAAACTTGCCTGGAGTGGATGTGCCATGCTAAGCTGACCCACACTGGGACTTATGCACTTTTGGGGAAGGGGATAAGTGGATGGGTGGCTAGGGAGAAGGTAGGCTGAAGGCTGAGTGGGAGTGATTGGGAGGAGGGAAGGGAGAGAGAGCAGGGGGATACATGGACAAAAAAGACATTTTATATTTTAAAAAAAATGAAGTGAAGAGGAATAAAAAGAAGAGTAGAATTTACAGGTGTCTCAGTGAATAAACAATAAAAAAAAAAGTCTGAACAAGAGCCTCTACTAAACACAAATATCAACATCTGAGAGATGATAAAAACCATGTAAACTTTCATTGAATAAATTGACTCCAAAGACATAAGTTTCTGCCCAAATTTGACATTATATTTCTATAAAGAAAGCTCTCTGAATATAATCTGTTTTCCTTCTTTGCCTGCCTACCTATCCATCTTCTGCTAATACATATATAAATATGCATTATATGTATTATATGATATACAGACACATATATGTATATATAACAAGGATTTAATTTCTTTCTATTCATTCTTAGACATATAATGTGACTCAATTCATTTTTTTAACTCTAAAAGTATTGTTACTCTACTACTCTATTATTATAGTCTTTAACTGACTAACAACTGCTGGACATTGTTTTAAGGAATTTGGGCCATGTCACTGAATGACAAAGAAATTTGACATTTTACAGTGAGAGAATATAATCATGAAACATATATGCTGTGTTGAAAGACATCCAACATTTTGGAGAAGAGAAAACTAAATATAAGTCGAGGGGTTGAGGGGCATCAAAAATGCTGATGGGAATAGAGTCCCAGAAGTTGCATTGCCAACTCCAGTTCTAAGTATGCATACTAGGAAAGGTGGCATTACAGGAGGAAAGTGAAGCTGTGTGAGAGTTAGCTTTGTGAGTACCTGAAACGAAGAATTCCCTATGATGCAGTAAAATCTAAAAGAATACTTTAGTGTGCTCCAAAAATCAACATAGGACTATGACATATATGTGAGCATAGAACAGAGAAAACCAGCAAAAGCAAACTAAGTCAAGTGGAGAAGAACAGGAGATGCATTCATGAAGGTCATGGTCTTCAATACCTGGCAAAGGCTTTCAATCTGATGTAGGTTTAAAACCTGAACTGTCTGCACATGACACAAATAACTTCCCAACAATGCAATGTTGTCCTTTTGTGTTGGGTGAACAAATGATGTGAGAGAAGTTCTGTGTACCACTAAGGTCTAGGCAGAAACTCCTGTGGAATGTAACACTAGATTAGCCTACCGCTTTTCAGTACAATACTGTTCATAAAAAAACATCATTATATGCTGGAGCTGACTTCAAATTGTACAGTTTTTTGAAACCCAGCCGACTCAATACTGGCTAGTCACAGAAGTTCAGTTTCTTGTTTTATTCATTACTTTCCTGTTGCTGAGATTTTAAAAAAAAAAAAAAAATGCCCAAAGGCAACTTCAGGAATTTTTTGGCTTAGTGTTCCAGAGAGGTAAGAGTCCATTAAAATAGAAAGGCGTGGAAATAAGAAGTAACCATAGACACAAAGTATGAAACTTCATCACAAACATTAAGCAGAGAGACCAAGGAAGGGGGAGGAGGCAGTGAACGCTTACATCTCAAACCCCAGTGACATACTTTCTCCAGGAATTAGATGCCATCTCCACAAACACCTCCACCAAATGGAGACCAACTGTCCAGACTCCTGAGCCTTATGGTGGATATTCTCATTTAAAGAACTACATTCACCACTAAAATAATAATAAAAAATAAACTATACTTCTGGGATAGAAAGGGTATTTTGTATATATAATGTGAAATTCTATGAAAAGTAACATGCTGGGGCAGACTAAGAAGCCACTTAAATTCATAAAATATCATAGAGCAATTGAACGGATTAAAGAAATAATCCAAATAAGCACACATGGTAAGTACTCCATAGTGTATGTAATTATTATTAGCATACTACTTATTAGCATAAGTAACTATGATTACTGTTGGCAAAACCAACTTTCAAAACACATTATTAAACATTATGCTTTTTCGTGCAATAATTTCATAGACTTTGCTGCATTTAGCATGCAGAATGAAAATTGCAATTATACAATTACAATTAACATTTTAATCCAATGCACTTCAACAAAAGATTAGACACTTGCATGAACCCTAATAAAGTTTGCAGGAAATGCATGCTAAAAGAAAATTGCATGCATATAGAAAATAAGATCAGAAAAAGAATATAAAACAGAACTTTCATAGCTATTAATAGTATTCCTTTTATAATGTACATTCTGCTTTTTCATTTGGTTTAATGAAACTGTAACACATTCTTATCTTGTATACGGATGAAGATCTTTTACCAAAATCATGTAAAAGGAGTAAAAGTCAACCTGCACACACCCAATCTCATCCTAAAACTGACCACTGCTCAGGAATCAAAGGGACTCCAGTGTAATACTAGATAAAGAATTTGGGCAAATCATTTAACAAGTCTTTAACTGTTTTTTTAAAAGATTTAATCTGAGCACTATTTAAATTTTATTATATACTGCCATTTCTGAAATAGGTTTGCATCTCCTGAATTTCAGTTTCAATATTCAAATACTGTTTTTCTTTGACTTATAGTCCATTTCTATGAGCAGCATACATTTATCTTTACCTACAAGTTCTGAAAATTTTGCCACCTAACATAATGTCTTAATTTTTTCCTTTCTCAACTAATGACTATATTTGGTTTATTGTCAATAAAACTTAATGATTAAATATAAAAGGTTAATCAAGTTTAAATAAAGATTAGGCAGATTTCTTCCATGTTTATCTGTCTTTCAACCTGGTTTCTGCAGACTTTAAACAAGAAATGTTATGGTCAGGGCATACAGGGCAGCACTGAATCTTGATTTCTAAAACATAAGATTAAAAAAAAAAAATTCTACACCAAATAGTGTAGCTATTTAATTAACATTTTAGGTAGGGGTCATTGCTTTATATTTGGATGAAGAGAAGCTGAAAAGAGAATCCCAGGAGAAAATATAACATCAGAACACTTAGCTAAACTGGGGGGAAAAAATGGGCCTGAGACAGTAGCACGAGGTCTGTACTGAATCCCATTGAAGACTGTAATTAGCCTGTGCTCGCATTCTGCACAACACAATGAAACACTATTTTACCCAATATATCTTAATTAAAAGGAAAACACAATATAGCACAAAGCTACCATCAAAGAGGCGTTATTGGCACTCGCATAATACAGAAGATGAGGAAGGATTTTGTTTTCTTTGTTTGGCAAGAAAATTGGAACTAGGCCTTCTATTTTCCACACTTCTCTCAATATAGCAGCATTTGTATACCAAAAACGGCATTCACACTGTAAATTATATGGATGAAAGCCATGGGGAAAGAGATAGCTTGTTGTTTTATAATTCAATAGTAGTAATGCTTGGATTTCTCTGCTTTCTCTTTCACAAAGAAAACAATTATTCAAGGTTTAGCTTTGTGACAATGGGAGCGTTAGTTGAATATTATCATGTTCATATTTTATATTCCCTCTTACTGGGATGCACTGATTGTGCAGTAACATTAAAATACATACCGAAATAATTCTGTGAAAGTTTTACATTGTCAATATCAAAGAAACCAGAACGGTCCATTGTCTGTTAATTATAATTTCCTACTACGCGGAACAATGTGGGAAAAGTCCTATTTCCTAAAAATTATCTTTCCTGGAAGTAGCAATCTCCGTGATATCTCGTGGAAAAAAAAAAAGTAAAATAACATCAAAGATGGTTTATATTAGCGTTTTCCTGGGACTTTTATTCAATTTGAATAATATAGTAAAAGAGCAAAAATCCAATCAATGCTCTAAGTAATTCATATGGAGAAGACCCAATTCTCACAGAAGAGTCAAACGTAAAAGAAGTCATAAGGAAGAGTCTGAAGCTGTAGCATCGTTTACTTCACATATGACAAGATGCTATTTCTAACAAGTTTCCCGGGGTTTTATGCAACAGCCGTGCCTTATCAACGGAGAAGCAAAATGAACAATAGTGGGCCAGCTGACATTTCCCACAGCTCCCTGAGTGACTCACTCCAAATTGTCAAGTCCTCGACTGAGCTATGGGGAGTGGCTCATTTTCACTGTTCTTGGAAAGAAAAGGAGAGAAAGACATCTAGGATCTAACCTACAGCAATCCTAAGGCACTACTCACAAACAAGTAATCAGAGACAGCGAAGTATTTTCAAACCTTGAAAGTAGTACCAGAGTGAACAAGGGCACCCAGAATATGTTTCCTGTGGCATTTAATTTATTTCATATCACTCTGTTCTCACTCTCCCTCCCTCCCTCCCTCCCTCCCTCCCTCCCTCCCTCCCTCCTTCCCTTCCTCCTCCTCTCTGACCTCTCTGTGGCTCTAATTCTATTTCCCTATATGTGCCTGTATCTCTGTCTCCTTCTGTCTGTCTCTGTCTCTCTATGTGTGTGTCCCTCTCACACTGTGTGTGTATATGTGTGTGCATGTGCTCAAGTATTTATGAATAGTCCTGTATGTTTGTGTGCACATATGTGTCACATATGGATGTGGATGTGAGAGGACGGGCCCTGGGGTACCATCCCCTCTTCTACATTGTATGAAATAGGATCTCTGTATTTTGGGTCATTGTGTGCACTAGCTGGTCTGTGAGCTTCTAGAGATTTGCCTACCCCAGCATCTTCCCTCTCTTGAGTTCTGTCATTATACACACTGACATTGCAGCTAGCCATATGTGGGTTCTGCAGATCTACTCAGTTCTTCATGCTTGTGTGGCAAGTGTTTTATTCACAGTGCATTTCTGTGCTATTATATTTACAGCAATTATGTGCTTTCTAATACCAATATCTGCAAACTACAATCTAAGTGTTCATTAAATTCAGTACTTAAAGGACTTAGAATAGAAGAAATTCATGTTCTTTAGACATCACTTCTTGTAAAAATGTGGTCTAGGAACTACATGCCAGCTTCTCAGTAATTTCTCCATACATAATCACATCACACAGTGGAAGAACAGATTCCATAATATACCAGAGCAAGAGGAAAATAATGTCTTCCAGTGAACAGATTGCAATTGATTTTATTTGGATTTATCAGAATGATGGGAACAATGCCAAAACTAGGAAATTGGAGACGGTGTGTTTATAATAAAATAAAAATAAGTTTTCAGAGATAATGAAGAAATTAATGAGTCAAAATATACTCAGACATGTGGTCTTAGTATTGACAAGGCTAGATGATTTGTTGAGCTGTTAAATCTACATGGCTAAAATAACAGGGCAGATGTTCTCACAGAAATCAATTAGTACAGCACATACATGTGTCACAGACACATAACCACTGAGCAGTATATATTATTAATGTGCAAAACAACATAGTATGTGCATTTTAAAGATATATTTTTATTAAATTAATAAAAAATGTGATAGATTAAAAGTTATTCCATCAAGGCAGTGTCTAAGAAAAGTCAGAACAAGGAATTGGTTGGCTGTTGGGTGTAAAATTAAATAACAATGAGAAGAAAAAACAATGGTTGACATCTAAATAGACGTTCCATAGAAGCCACATAAAACACAGAAGTAGTTTTCAGAGATTCTGATAAAGAAACCTGCACAAAATTATGGATGAAAAGAAAAGGGTTGGCAAGGCAAAGAACTCATGACTGCTTATCCAGTCAAGCTTCCTTCCATGTGTCTCACATCTGAGACTTATTATAACAATGAAAAATATTCCCCATACCTTAATTAATGAACTTTCACTAAAGGTAAACTACTTTGAGAGGTAAATCTATGTTTGTTTGTTTGTTTGTTTGAGATATGTTATCATTAGGTAGTCTAGGCTGTCATTGAATGTGGGAAAGGGTGGTCAGAAGCTTGCAATCAATGGAATAATCTTACATAAAATCCATTATTTTGACATTTAAATCAGGCACTGTGTTAAAGAAGTCAGTTTTGCAAGCTGTAAATGAATGTTTACTTTAAATTCAAATTTGTAACTCACTTAAATGGGAGACATCAACCATTTTTGTAATGATGAAATTCAAAAGCAATGATCCTATTTTAATATTCTTTATAGGTTGAAAATGTAAACAAGGTGACTGGTGCATAGTTTACAACATATGTATGTGTGTATGTGTTATATACAAACATAAGAAACAATATGTCAAAAGCTGACAGAAATTAATGTAATAAAATGAGTGTTTTGATGAAGTAGTTTTCCTTTTATTTTGTCATAATCTATACCATTATACTGTATTTACCTTTTCCTCTGTCCTTCACTATGGTAGCTAAAGTACCTTAATTTGCTTTGGAAATTAAAAATAAGTACTCCATTTGCACACCCTAATTGGCCAACTTCTCTTTATACATATTCATATAAATGGAAGTGGAAACCATTTCAACCATTTCTAATTCACGGTTCCCCTTCCTTTATTGGGCTTACAGTCCACACTGTAGTACATCATGGCAGGAAAATCAAAGCAGAATTTTAAAGTGTCATATCCATAGTTAAGAGGAGAAGGAGAATAAATGTAGGAATCCTTGCCTGTTTGATAGCTTTCTCCTCCCTTATGCTACAAGAAACCACCTGCTAGGGAATGGTGCCTCCCACAATGGGCTGGATCTTTCTACATTTATTACCCATAAGTTCTCCTTTTGGCATATTCACAGGCCAACCTGATCTAGAATATTCCTCCTAAGTCTCTCATTCCTGATGATTGAGTCTAGGTTATGTTGGCAATTCAAACTAATCAGAACAATACATGTATGCCTTTGGATACTGTAAAATCCTACTCTTAGGAAATCAGACATTATGGAACATGAGGTCTAATTTGAGTAATCATATAACTAAGTTATGTAGAACAAAATTCTTGATTCTGTCCATGTTGTTCCTAATATTTTATTAAATTTTTTGTATCTATATATTTTGCTTTTAATAATTTTCTCAACTCAGTAGTTATTTTCGATTACTGGCTTCTCAAATAAGAATTTGTTTACTTCTTTTTGATCATATCATTCCACTTTATTCTAAGAACTTTGGGAATTTGTGGAGGGCAGGAAGGAGGTAGGGGAAACTTGTGTGGGTTTGACAGTGTGGAAACCAAAGTTCCTCCACCTTGAGGACTAGAGCTATTTTGGAAGCAGAGAAGTGTCTACTGCCCCATTTTGAGAAGTTTCTAAATCCCCAAGGCCAAGCACCCAAGGCCAAGTGCCCAAGGTCCTGGGTAATCAGAGGACATTCCAGCCCAGCTGTGAAGCATCTTCTCCCCATACAAAAACAACCAATCAGTCAGCAGCTGCCCACCTGACAGCAATAGTAAAGAAACTTCCTCAGGGCCCCTCCCTCACCTCCCAGCCTGATGACAATATTTCTATGGTCTTTGTTTGATCTTTGTTTTAAAAGGCCTGCTTTTGGGGGAGAGGGGCAGTAGGCTCTTCTCCACTGGTACTGCTGTGTGATAGTCAGGAGCTGAGCTCAGCTGTACAACTGTAATAAACCTCACTTTGTATTTGCATTTGGAGAGTCAGTGTGATTCTGGGGTTGCTGAGACTGGGCAGTTCAACAGAACTATAGGCCGTGAAATATTTGATCACTACAGACATGTAAAGCAAACAACACCCTAAATGAAATGCTTAGCGTGATTATGTCATCATCTGAGCACAAGGTCATATACTAACAAGTTTTCTTTTGTCTTTTTGTCTTAGAATCTGGCACACCCAATGACCAATGACATTTCTATGCCCGCAGCTTTGTAATGAAAAGTAAGGTAGGGGTATCTTTGTGTTTGTGACAAGGAGCTTTCCATTCTAGAGCTCTGCTTCATGTCTGTATCTTTGTAGTTAAAAGTAAAATCTTTGTTCCTTCTTTTTTTTTTTTTTCCTTAAGTGTATGTTTTGCATTTGTTTATGAAACGGGGTTTTATATATCTCAGTGGGCCTGAAGCTTATAGGTAGCCTGGGCTGGCCTGGAACTTACTACCATTTTTCCTCATCTTCCCAAATGTGGGGGTTTTATGTCAACAGTCCTTACGATCTTGATCAACCATACATACTTTCTAGAGTTCCTATCACAGAATACACTCACCGCAGGAACCAAGACTTTAGTGCATGGATACTGGGGCACAATGCAGTGAGCACAGCAATTTCTCTCTTATAAAGTTCACCTGCAAAATTCAGGCACAGAAGGGAAAACCAAACAACAACAGCTAAAATTCTTCTTACAGACTAAACTGCAGTTTATCAACTTAGATACTGTGTTTACAATTCATGATAGTGGTTGATGGCTGGAAAATTTGACCTCTTATTCTATCCCTCTTTAATGTAAACTTGTTCAAATACATGAACAAATACTTACCCAACTTTAAGTGAGATTTATATTGGTCTTCATATTATCCCTCCTGGGAAATTCTGAACAACTTAAAATCATCACATTTTCCCCATTTTAATTTCCTTATCCTATATATCTGAGTGCACTAAAATCTCTTCCTCCAACATGATGGCTGCTACAAGTGCTGTGGCACTATCACAGTAACAGGATGCTCACTTCAGTGTGATGCTTTCTCCATATCTTGCTTTCATTTCCTGTTCTATTTGCTATAAACATAGTTATTTCCATTCTGTTGCTTTCAGTCACATATGGCATTTTGAAACTGTTAAATAAAGAGATTATCAATATTAGATCTACCTCAGCTATAAAACCTACATTTATAGAGAAATATGATCTATTCAATTTCATTTCTGAAAGCCTAGCATCCTAGTCATGGTCATAAATTCACATGATTACCCAAAGCATTAGGTTTTGCATTTGGAACACTATTTAACTAGAAAAAGAAATCAGACATTCATGCAAGCAAGGAAGCGGCTCCCTATTAATGACATGTGAAAAGAAACTGCAAAATATAAATGATTCTGACTGAGATCATTAATAAAACTTGACACTCAAGCAGAATGGCTTCATAGTATATCCTTTGGGGACAGAATACATGAGGACAATATTCATATTTTGCCACACTCAACATTTTGTAGAAAATCACTTTTTCCTTTATCAACTTGTCAGGAAAGTGATAAAATGTTTGTAAAAAAAAGGCATATATTTCTAAAACCACAAGATACACACTAATGTCCACTTGAATACTTATTGAGAGATCTTCAGTTACATCAATTGTTTTGAGGTAATGGCATTACAACCAACTCTGATATAGAATTTTGGGCTTAAGAAAGTAAGTTCAACAAATACAACTACTTTAGTATAATATTAATAGCTGCAGAAAATAAGTTGTTTTAGAACATTCCTTCAATGAAAAAGAAGAAATGATGTTCCATCTGGGAAATGAATGAAATAATCTAATGGGACATTTACTTTTTGCTGCTGTTCAGGAAATTACTTGAAAATTATTTTTAAGTAATAAATTGGCTTATTTGCTTCATTTTCTTCCTGAGGGTATTTTAAGCGCACTACACCAACTTATTATAAAGGGAAAAGAAAGTTATCAGAGGGGGGTTCTTTCCTGGAATTTGACTAAACTTCTCCCTGATTATTCTAATAGTATATCCCTTAGGAATATTTGGGGAATAAGACATGAAGATGTTATAATTGAAAAGAAAATAGGGGCTAATGTCCACCACAGGGGAGATAATTAGAAAAACCCTGTATTGAGCTACTGTTGTGAATGATAATCAAGTAGAACTCTACCATTTGATTACAAGCCTCATTCAGTACAGAGCACATGTTCCTTGGCATGAAGTGATTAAGCAGTCAACATGCTGAGCTGCCACTGGGGGGTAGAGACATGCTGAAGACCCAAGGACTGATACAGACTGTTTATTGATATAGCAAATAAGTGCCTTGACAATGAACAGAAGAAAAGTAAACTAAACAGAAGAATGCAGACACTCAAAAGAGGATGCCATGACGTCACATAGTACTTCTTAGTATTTCCAAGCCATCCAGTCTAGGCATGACATCCTCTTAACATTAGAAATAATTTAGAGAACTGATAGATTGTATTATAAGTATTTGAGAGTATGGTGTTGTATGATGTTTCTGGCCCGGACTTTTGGGCCTAGCCCAGAGGTTTGGACCCGTTCTCAGCCCCATCGCCACATAGGCACAAATATCACACAGACGCATATACTAATTTTATGCTGATCAGTCTAGGGCTCTGGCATATTGCCAGCTAGCTCTTGCTCTTAAACTAACCGATAATTCTTATCCTGTTCAGCCATGCAGCTCGGTACCTTTTCTCAGAGCAGAATAGTTGTCCTCTGCTTCTTCTGGCTTATCTGACAGCTCTGTGACCTCTCTGTTCTGTTCTTCCTGTTACCAGAGTTATTTTAGTCTGGTAACCCCACCCACACTTCCTGTCTGTGTTTGGCCAATCAGCATTTTTATTAAACCAGTAGGCAGGACATTATTTACAATGTAACAATATAATCCCACTACAGTATGATTATTCCAACAGCTTACTATGTATGTTTCATTGAATGTATCCACTGCTCTAGTGAATTAGAATCCTGCTTAGCAATTCTCTTTATTAAAATTATCACTATTTGATTTTTTTTTCAAGCCTAAGATGCCTTGATTACTAACAACAAACACCATGAGTAACCAGTGTAATTTTCACTAAAGCTAGGCTATGTAGTTTAACAAGGTATTTCAGAATAAGAGCATACTTGAATATGGGAAGTAACCATAGAAGAACAGACCCAAATTAAACATGCTCATAATTATAGACTTGAATAAGTCAGAAACTGGTCTAAAAGCAGTTCTATAAATCACACTTAAATGTTCTGTTTTGATTTGACTCAGGGCCTATATCATCTCATGTTGACCTAGAATTTGCTAGCTTCTCTCTCCTAATCAATTATGCAAGATTTTTTTTTCATAGCACATTCAAATGTTGACTGTCTGGCTCATGTCTGAGAATGAATGGAAATTGTTTCTGCTCTTGTCTATTGAATACTTTCTTGTAATATACTTACGAATTTTCACAGCATTGTACTTGCCAAAGATTTTTTCCGGTATGAGTTTAAGAAGTTAAAAGGCTATCAAATTCTCAAATATGTAGGACAAGGATTTTTAATATATTTTGAGTATGTTTCAAAACTTTTCTAATGTCCTGCATGTTTTATCTAACCACAGGGTTATGTATGTTTATTTTCATTTCCAGAACCACAGATCATTTCAAGATATATGTTTACATGACGTTAGGGAAGAACAAGTACTCTTTATCATCAACAAAATATAAATAAATGCAATAAAAAACACAAGACAAGTAAACACTCTATGAGTAAACTAACTACCAATACTTAATGGACACCAAAACGTCAATAAAATGAAGTGTCCCAAATAACAAGCCATGTAGAAACACACACACACACAGAGGCACGCGCACACACACAAAGAAAGAAAAAAAAAAAGAATTTTCTTTCAAAAGTAAGATGAATGCTATCTGGTCATTCTTATGGTACAGATTTACTAGAAATGATGCTTTTACTAGATGTTTTCAAAATAAATTTGTTTCAGTAAAGTTAATTGTATATTAAGTGTCTCATATCAGCAATGAAGACATTAATTTTCCTGATCTAAAAATCACACAAAACAATAATATGGAACAAAAAGAATTTATTACTTATATATTTTACTGTTCAAATTACATATAATATGACCTCTAGTCTTTTCTGATCTGGATTTAAGTTCAAGGCCTCTGATCTGCCTTGTTGGCATTGACAAAATATGAAGTAATATTTTTGCCAGAATATATCAACACATAATTCTTATATTGAATGACAATATTTTAAACTACAATTCAATATATTTTACTTATATATTCATATGTATGTGAAAAATGACTTAAAATATAAAGGCATGTTTATAAATAGGAAAGAGATTTAAGAAATTTTCATGCCCACTCAAAGATGAAATATACTCTGTTTTTGTACTGTGACTGACAGGCCAAATCACTGATGTCTTGCAGAAAGTCTTTCCACATGATAAAGGACACCTTATCTACTCTGCTTCTAACACCATGCTTTTTGAACAGTCCAGAAACAAAGGGAAAAATCCAGAATCACTCTTAGAAACTACTGTTTCCTCCAAATCCTACCTGACAATAAGTTCATCTCTGAAAATCTAAACATTATAAATAATGAATAAATACAATAATGTCTAGAGTCAACTAAGGCTCTAGAAATTATTCCCAAAAATTTTCCAAAATTTCCATCAAAGTAGTTAGTGAAAAGTGATTGTTGGGTTTATTATTATTATTATTATTATTATTATTATTATTATTATTATTATTATTATTTTGCTCTTTGGGGGGACATACTACCCAGTTCCTAAACAATTCACACACAGTGATTTCTCTTGCAAATGTCCTGCCTTAGCTTGGCTTGCTTCATGCAAGCTTTTATTTTTAAAATCTTAAATTATCCCCATTTGTCTTTTGCCTCCAGGTCTTTACCTTTTCTTACTTCTGTAAACTTACTTTCTCTCTTAGTCCACGGCTGACTCTGTAGCTGAGTGCCTGGCCCCTGAAGTCCTCCTCCTTCTCAAGTTCCTTCTCCTTCCAGATTTCTTCTACTATTTATACTCTCTGCCTGCCAGCCGCCAGCCACAAATCCTTTCTCCTTCCTTGCTTTTGGCCCTTAAGATCTTTATATGACCATCAGATATTTTAGACAGGCAAGGAAAAAAGCTTCTCTAACCTAAACAAATATAGCATAAATAAAAGTAACACATATTAAAATAATACTCTGCAACAATAAATAAGATACAGAAATAAGGGATTGTGTAGGGACAGCAAGACAGACAGACAGACAGACAGACAGACAGAGAGAGAGAAACAGATACATACGATATACATACACATGCAGAAAGCTGATTTATGATTGTTAAATCTAAAATTTCCAAACAGTTCAATATCCTGGAAATTGTCAGGGATAATATTATAAGAGTTTATTTATTTGTTTCAGACAGGATCTCATTGTTGGAGAAGGATATCCCTGGAGAAACCCTTATGCCTTTACTACACCATTGTAAACTCTAAACCTCTAAAACCATAATCCCTGCTATACTCTATCCTTTATAATTTCCCTTGCTCATGTTGTTCTATCACATCAATATAAAAATAACTAATAGACTATTTGAGTATGTCTGTTGAGGGTTGTCTTGGTTGTGATATTTGATGTAGGAAGACCTGTCCGTAGTAGGGGCATTGTTCTCCTCATTTCGATCCTAGACTGTATAACTGTAGAGAAGAAGCTTAAAATAAGCCATTCTTAATAAATTTATTTTCTCCTTGCTTTGCACTATGCTTTTGCCTTGGTATTGTAAGCTGAATAAACCTCTTCTCCATTAAAGTTGTTTTCACCGGGATATTCTAGAACAGAAACAGAAACAAAACTGAATCACTACCTTAACCAATATCTTCTTCTTTTCTTGAAAATCACAACAAATTAGCAAGAAACAGGACAACAAATTTTAAGCAAAATTTCTGTTAAAAAAACAGTCAAATATAAAAAATATTCCTTCATTATGTCTAAGTCAGTGGTGCCAAAGCAAGCCTTGTAGGAAGAGACAATATAGAAAGTTTCAACAGGATGCTCAGACATGAAGGGATATGCTTCAAATTTAATAAAACAGTCTGAGATATCAGAGGGATCTACCCACAGTCCATCTAGGAGGATCAGACAGTGGTAACTCATATCTTTAATTTCAGCACAGGGAATGTCCTGGAGTTGTGACCTAAGCCCTTAATCCCATCAAATCTGAGTTTGAGGTCATTTTAGATTACAGAAGGAGTTCCTGGCTCCCAGGTGGGGCCATGCCTTAACTGAGCAAAGAAGGTATTTAAGGCACGCATAGAAAGACAGAACAGGCAGAAGAAGCCAGGAGTGAGGCAGAAGAAGCCATGGCTCACACTGTTAGTCCCAGCACTAAGAAAGCAGAGGTAGGAGGATCTCTGTGACTTCAAGGCCAGCCTGGTCTTCAGAGCAAATTCCAGGACAGCCAGGACTGTCACACAGAAAACTCTTTCTGGAAAAAACAAAGCAAACAAACAAACAGAAAACCCCAAAGACTAAAGGAGGTGGATCTGTCCTCTGATATCTCAGACTGTTTTTATTAAGTTTGGAACATATCCCCACACAGACATAATCAACAAATAAGAAGGAATAACTTACATATGCATAAACTCCACCCTTGGAACAGAGGAGAGCACAGTCTCTAGAGCAATCTTGGTCAAAAGAATAAGAAGGTGTGTGATGTCATACAAGGACACAGGTGTGCCAGATGCTTTATTTAAAGAAAACACCTGTCTCTGTGTAGCAGGCGAAGAACTCTTTTTTATAGTGTACAGTATACAATGGTACCCAAAAAAAACTTCACACTCAGCTCCACATAAGAGCCTACAGGTAACTAGTTTAGAAAGACCTTACTTACACTATGATAGTAAATAAAAAGAAATATGAAACTTCCTCAATGTAGAGATATTACAAAGCAGAATGGATAGAATTTATAAGTTCTGTAAGCTTTCCCCTATTAATTTCAGAGTTTCCGGTTTTATACTAAAGTTTTGTATCTACTTTGAGTTGATTTTTTTCTATAAATGATAATGGTCTAAGTTGAATCTACATGTAGCTATCCATTTTCCTTAGCTCTGAATTCTCCTTCCTCTAATTTACAACCTCAACCTGTTGACCACATTCAAATGACTGTTATTACATTAATTCATTTCTGAATTCTCTATTTTAGTCCAAACTCTACATGTCTATTTTTTTATACCAGTAACACAGGAAAAGAATTATTTTAAAGTTCTCTATTGGCCTAGGAAATAATAACAAAACTTGACAAATATAGTAGCATGGAATTAAGAGCTTATGCTTGGTATGTGAAATATATATATATATATATATATATACATATATATAAAGAATATATGCTATATATAGAAAAGACAACTTACAGAATGGGAGAAATCTTTGACAAGTCTAAATCTCATAAATAGGAGCATATGGGATGTAGAATACTCATGAAATTTAACTCCAATGAGCATGGTGACTCATGCATGTCTTTATCCCACATACTTGGAAGAGACAGGTGAGTTTAAGGCTGATTCAATCTATATAAGGAGTTCTGGGTCAGCCAGGTATAAAACAATGAGATTATGTCTATAAATAAGTAGACAGGTTGATTTAAAAAAAAATCATAAAAACAATAGGCAAAAAAATTCTACAGTGAGTCCACCAAATAAAATACAAATGGACAAATGTATATGAAAACATGTTCCAGATGCTAGATGCCAAGTAACTGAAACAGAGATTCCACTTTATTCCAAGGGCACTGGAGAATAAACATCAAAAATGTATGAGGATACAAAGGTGTGTGGGAGTCTGATACGATAACTGTGTGAGTGTCAATTAGTGTGACCATTGTGTAATCAGAATGGGTGATTTTCAAAAGAAAGAAACAGAAAGAGAAATTAGGACCACCATAACAATCCTGGTGATCCTCGCCATATGCTTAAATTAGCTTAAGTCATCACTGAAAAAATATTTTCACATTTATTTTTACTGCTGTGTTAAGAATCAGATCAGATATTCAATATCCACAATGTACAGGAAAATATATAAAGACAACTATTTTATTAAGACACAAATTTAAATGTTTAGTGGTGTGAAGTAAGATGAATGAATCATCATATCGGGCAACGCAATCCAGATTCAGAAAAGCAAATGCTAAGTGTTTTTTACACATATGTGGAGTCCGGATATATATTCCATGAAATAAAACTATTATAATGGGAACTGTATAAGAAAAGGAGAGAAGACAGAGGGAGAAGAGAGGAATGTGAGCTTAAAGAAAAATAAATATAAACAAATACTAAAATTTTATGCACAAAACATTCTTGATGAGATCTATCACTGTGCCAGAAGAAGAAATGGAGGGGGGGCATAAAGGAGAGGAGAAACACAGGAGAGTAATATAGAGAAGGAGAAGAAAGAGAGAGAAGAGAAAAAGGGAGCAGGAGGAGGAAGAGGAAATTTAATGATAAAAAATGTTATTTATTCTGGTCTTCATATACTCCAGAACTTTCTCACCAAAACCAAGGATAAAACACCAAAAATCTAGATGGTCCTACACAATCTTGTTTCACGTTATTTTTCTTTCCCAAATCTCTTCTTCTATCTTCTATTCCTTTTCAAAAATGTTCAAGCATGTTACTCCTCAGAAATGTTCCTCTTTCTCGTACTTGACCTAATACAATTCTCCCTCAGATATGAGCATGACTCATGCTCAGACATCCCTCAGGTGCTGTACAAATGTCATCTCCTGAAAATAACTATCACTGTTCACATTATCTCAAACTGAAACCAAGGCTCCAACAGTATTTTTTCTTCAGTATTGTATAACAATGCAAGACAGTTTCTTTCTTTTACAACTCTTCACACCACATGTCTTTAATAACTTACTTTTAAAATATTTTGTTCGCTGCTATGTCTTCAGTCACTGTTTCACTGTAAATATTCAAAATATATTTGATATTTCCTAAATATCTTTGAAAGACATAATGAATGAATGAGGAGTTTTAAGAAATTTCTTATAGTGGAAATGGGGAGATGGTTCAATGGTTAAGAAGATAAAGGTTTAAGTCCCAGAAAACACAACTCACAACCGTCTGTAACAACGGCTTATGGAGATCTGACACCTTCTGCTAGTCTCTGGCTACACCACTTATATGTGTTACACAGTAATTCATGTATGCTAGAAAATTCACATATGTAAAATAAAAATTAATAAATCCTTTTTTAAAAAGAAATTACTTAAAACAAGTGTAGATCATAGCTCAGAATGTCAATAAGACTTTTGGAAGGGAATAAAGCTCCACAGCTATAAAATAAATTGAAAACAATATCAAATGTAAAGATTCACAAAAACAAATATCTGATAGAAAACAGAAATGTTAGTCAACAATAAACAAAGATTGAAGGAAAACATTGAAGATGTACAAAGGGAAAGCATTTCAGGAACAAGAGGAAAACAAAACAGAAACTGTATTGAGAAAACTGTGTATATACCAAAGCACAGTATATACACACAGTAAGATGCCATCCAAGAATAAAACTGAAGGAAAATCACATAGTCTATATCCTACGTTAATTCATTTCTGAAAAATTAGAGAAAAATAAAAACATGATAGATCTGAGATTGCCTGGGTTTGGTGGTAGCTGAGAAGTTGACAAAAAAGCAGTGGAACATTTTAGAAGACAATGAAGTATAGGAGTATGGAAATGCTTGGTTATTTCTGTTTGTAAAAATTAATAGAACTTATATACATGCACCATCTATATGATATATCTCATAATGCTGTCTGATTTCGTTATTAAAGATAAATTTACAAATTTAAGAGGTAAAAATATTAGCATAACATATTAGAAATTCTCTTAGAAGAAAACTAAACACTTAAAGTCAGAAATATTCAATAGTCTCAAGAGTTTTGCCATTAAGTAGAGACTATGATCTTGTATTTCTTAAATTCTTAAAAGATGTGTTAACACGGTCAAATAAGTTTTCAAAACAATCAAGTTATATTGAACAGAGAAGCAGATTGAAGTGCTTAGAAGTAGTTTTATAAAATAGTGAGCATATAGCAATGTTCTTTGTATTTATACATTAACAGATCAAACAGATTACAACAGTCAATAATAACAAGACCCACTGAACTGTGGGAGTCCATAATAACTCTAGCTTGTAACTTGTTTCCATCTTGACTCAAGGTCACAGAGTCCATGTTTGTTTTGCCCCACAACGCTGTTTGGCAGGATGTTTGAACAAAGGTGTAGTCACCAGATGTCTTACTGCTCAAGGCTATATATCAGGATGTTTTCCCATAAGGTGTGGTTATTAGATGTTTTATGTAGGTGTTTACACTTGTCTATACTTTGAAACATGGTGTCCTTGAGAGATGGAGGTCTCTCCCTGCCCCACCCTGCTTCAAATATAAAAAGAACCTGAAAAATGAGTTTCTACTGTATTGATTGAGAGCCCTTTCAATTCAATTTTTTCTGTCTCTGACTTTTCTTGATTCATACGTCCCTATATCAGGCAGGACCTGAGATTTCACTAAAGTAAAAAAGGTTTAAGTGAAAAAAATTTTCAAAAAATTAAAGAACACTTACAATGGATAAAATAAGCCTAGTTTATATAGATAAAATCAAAACTTAACAGAAAATGATGGGATAATACACACATATATAATATATATGTACATAATATCCATATATAATTTTAATTGAGGGAAATGACATCTACAACTGTTTTCTTTGACAGTCTTGTGAGAATGCCTTTCTGTATGCTGTGAATCTCAATCTCTAAATAAAGTAGCTATTTTGGCCCATGGCAGGCACCATAGAAGAAGTAGGAGGAGAAATCAGAGCATAGGTAGGAGAAGTAGGACAGAGTCAGACAGATCGAGCAAGCCGCCCAAGGAGCAACATGTAAAGAGCACAGGTGAGCCACGGGCCACGTGGCAGACAGATTAATAGAAATGGGTTGAGTTAAGATGTAAGAGCTAGCTATCAATGTGCCTGAGCCATAGGCCAAACAGCATGAAGTTAATATAAGCGTCTGAGTCATTTCTGGGGCCTGAGCAGCAGCAGCTGGTGGCTAAGGGGTCTGGTGCGGCAGGGTCTGGGCCTCTGGCCGCCCGGGATCAAGAAACCCCACTACAACACAGTGTCATCTGTTAATATACTGAATGTTAGTCATTTTAGTTAATCTGACTCTCATCTCCTTCATTTCAACCAGAACCCTTAAAACAAGTCTCCTCTCCTTTTAAGACGTGTGACTGAGGATGCACTTCCGTCACCTATTGCGTATGGAAGGTTATTGACTATAATAACAGCAGCACCCCAGGAACGATGCAGCTGAATGAAATGGTCCCCTCTTCCAACCACCAAGAGCCCTTCAGGAAGAGAGGGACATCAGTGAATTCTCCCCCATCTATGAGTAACTGTTGAGGGGTCCAAACTTTCCAAGGACTTGTGTAAATAACCACCACTGCTATGACTCCCTCTTCTCAGAAACCCCTTGGAGAAGATGAGCACTCTTATGTTATTTGTTCCCAATTTTTTGGCCACTAGAGGGTTGATACATTTACATTTACCCTCTGTAGTAAGAAGCTTCTCTGATAATATACAGAGATAAGCAAGAGCATTTAGAAGGCAGTTTTACAAAGTAACCCACTGAGTAAAACAAAACAACAATAGATCCCATCCTAGGGCCTATAAAATCCCCAGACACAAGCTCTTGAGCATAGTTACAGAACCAGGCCTGAGTCCCCTCTTCTGTGACAGGCCTTCAACTGAATCAGAAAGTAGTTGATGAGCAGCATAATCCCATGGACATGTCATTATTTCACTGGCGGATACATCTCTCCTGGAAAGCCAGTACTGGAGCTCACAGGAGTTGTAACTGGCTAAGATTTTTGGTAAGATTGCTCTCAAAAGGCTACACAGCATGTTCTGGCACTACGAAGCTTCCACCTTTATTTTTTATATCCCCTTACCAAATTGTGTCCACAATTTTGATATTATGACATGAAGACTTGAAATATAAATCTATGAAATATACCATGTCCATTTACACTGAAAAATGAAGCCCTCCTAAAACCACAAAATTCAGTCCAAAACTAATTGTATTAAGATTAAAATATCATATAGGAAGACAACAAATTTGAATATCATTGCAATCAAATTTAAAAATAGCAAAAATAACTATGGATATCAAAAAAATCACATCATTGAAATAGTCTTTTAACTTTTCGGTCAAACAATGTTAAAATTCATAAGCATCTGGAAAGCAAAGGAAGCAAATGTCACTCCATATCACATGTGTAATCTAAGGATGTGGTCTGTCCAGATAATACTCAAAATCTGAAATGTTTTAAGGAATCAAGGTGAAAGACTAGATTAAATATGAGATTCAATCGAAGCACAAACAATAAATGGAAATAAATTTAAGACAACAAAAGACAAAACTTTCAGAAATCAAAGCATGCCAACAACAAAATAATAAATCCTACATGTGCTTCTTTGACTAAGCCAGAAATAAAACAGAAATCAGCAGTTCATCAATTTACAATTAGTAGAAAGTGTTCCATAAGTGGTACTTACTATTTCAAAACCACAGAGTAGAACACAATAGTAATGTGTCACATTATTAGTATGAAAAGCAACTTGAAACTTAGATACTAAATCTTTCCAGGCACAATAATTGACTGAAACTGATGGTAAAAACAAGAAAGTCAGAAAAAGACAATTATCATAAAATAATAATTTCCATTAAAATAGCCAATGATTAATCCTCAAAAATAGCACAAGATGAAAGGGCACCAGAAAAGAATTCCAAAAATATCTAACAATCAGGAGACTTTAAATGGCTAAACTTCCTCAGGCATAAATACAAGCAAGCTTATAAATGAATATGACAATGATCCCAAAGACTAGTTAAAACTATAATGAGGAACTGGGTGTAGACCTGTCTCATTTGTGAATATTAATATAAAAATTCCAAGTTAACCAACAGAAATAAAAACAAGGCAAAATCGAAGGAGCATTTCACCATGTCTTTGGTTGCAAGAATGTATAATGTAATATTAGAAAATGCAATTAATATTTATTACACTACCACTCGTGAGAAAAGGACTGAACACTCTGACAAACATTTCAGATGAAATGAAATGTCATTTTATAGTTTAAAAAAGACAAGAAATAGCACTTCCTCATTACTTCACACCATCAAATAA